>CM074435.1:36579914-37228248 GCA_037101425.1 Elopichthys bambusa
CTGGCAACTGAAAATATTTGGCCAAAACAGCAAAAAAAAAAAAAAAAGTCCTTGGAGGCTACCTAGTAGTTTTTCCTGATGTTAATTATCTTCATTTCACAGGCGTCCAATTTGGATGTTCAGGGTGAGAGCCCTTTTCTAAGGCATCGAGGCATTTGGTGCTGAATATGTGGATTTGCAGCCATGTATTTTTAAAAGTTTTCCATATAAATTAGGCAGTGAATAACAGCTTTTTTAATAATTTGAATCTGAAGTGTGCCTTGGACTAATATTTCTATTTCAGCTGAAATAGTTTTGAAAGACTGAAATCACTAAAACAGTGACATTTAATTGGCGTTTCTCAAGTGACACATTTTGACTGTGTACATTTTTTGCACTGTCTATTTTCTGCACACAAATTGGATAAACATGTCATTAGTGTGGACACACCTCACTGTTACCAAAAATTATGCTATACAGTAGCAAGATGTAAAATCTGTTTGGTTGAAATATCAAGAGGCAACTCGTTCCACAAGAACTTTACGACTACTGGTTTAATTTACTTTATTTTAAATGAAAATTTATAAATTTCAGTATTTTAGAAAAAGCTGTTGTAGTGTTAATTTTGTCCGCTATTTTTTTTAAATATAGTCTTAGTCCTCTGTCAAACGTGCTTTTGAGTTATCATCATATTTGGTCAACCTTGAAATGTTTTTGTTTAGTCAAGGTTTCGTTGACCAAATATGAAAACTTTTGTCATGCTGCATAATGGTTAAATTGATAATCACTGCCTTCCATAATATGGAAGTCAATGGGGTTCATCAGTTGTTTGGTTTATGACATTCTTCAAAATGTCTTCTTTTGTGTTCAGTAGACTAAAGAAATTCATACAGGTTTGAAACAACTTGAGGGTGAGAAAATGATGACAGAATTTACATTTTTGGGTGAACTATCCTTTTAAGAATTTTCTATTAAAACAGCAGCATAAAGGACACTGTATTGCAACGTAAGTGCATTTACTCAGCAACCACAATCGCAAATATAGTCGAGATCCATGTTTGGATTTATTACAGTTCATCACTGAGAAGGGCATATTTAGTCACAATAAACAGCACAAGCGGCTTGTTAAGGAACACAGACTGGCTGAATGCAACTTTTATTTAAGCAAAAACGCTCAATGAGATCACTAAACTCTAGCTTACTTGTTTCTGCATTTTCAGATCAACGGTGCTTTTTTTCATCAACAATATTGCATAATAATATAGTCATAGCCAAAGTTTATTGTGACCTTGGTGTCATATCTCATCATAGTCTTGTCTTAGTCACAAAAAAAAGTTAATTGACGAATATTTTTTCTGTCATAGTTTTTGTTAATAAAGTGCATCACCACTAAAACATGGTGCTCACTAAATATACAAATAGCCGACCAACTATAATAATAAAAAATACCACAAATGGAATGCAAGATGACGTCCTGTGTGAACGACCCCAACAAGTGCTGATAGACAACAGCAATTTTGAAGTCTGGTAGTAGATATTTAAGTTTTCTATTGCATAAGTAATATGAATCAATGGTGCTGTTAAACTGTTTCTCACTGTGTATGTCTACAAGCTTACGTGAACACAAAGCATATGCTGACTTCACATATGCTAGCTTGTTTTTAATTTGGCCCTGTATCAAAAATTCTGCCCCTTCATAAGAACTTTCAGCGAACACCTTCCTCTATTTATCAAGGTCATGTGTTTCCAAGACGATGCAAGGGCCTTGGTTACAAGCAGCTAAAAGACTACCATTTAAAAACTCCAGTCTAGGGGTTTTCATAAGCAGGCATGGTGTGTTGATTGGCAAGATGAGCCTGGATCACAAATAAAGGCATATCTCTCGGACAGACATTCAATGGTTCCATTTCGATGGAACAAATGATGATAATTACATGGAATTTGAAAATAAGCACTTAATTTGAGGCTTCTTAGTTCTGTTTGAGTGAAGCACTCTGAAGCTTAAACATCCATTTTTTCCATTATTTGGTAAAAAAAGAAAAAAAAATTTTATTAAGGCTGGGTGGTATGGTGGTATATATGGTGGATATTTTTGTGCAGCTATGTACAATGGCTTCTAAAGATCAACTATTTCAAATAAAAATTTAACTTAAGATAAAGTACATTATTTGTAAAATAGATAATTAACAGGATTATGCAAAAATAGTATGCAAGCAAAGTATGGCATGCTTATTAAAACAAACTTTTATAATTGAATTTACATATTTTTGCATACTTGTATTGTGATATTTTTGACATACCACCCACCCCTACTCTTCATAATAGCTTACAATTACTATTATTACAATAATAATTTTAACTGCTCTTATGCTCATAATAATGAGGACAAATGAAAATTCTGTCATCAGTTACTTACCCTCATGTTGTTCCAAACCAATAAGACTTTCGTTTATTTTCTCGTGTTACACAGCACGTTTGAGCTTCCGCAAGAACCAATGAGGTTCATTCTCATGTTACACAGCACATTTGAGCTTCCGCAAGAACCAATGAGGTTTATTCTCGTGTTACGCAGCACGTTTGAGCTTCCGCAAGAACCAATGAGGTTCATTCTCGTGTTACGCAGCACGTTTGAGCTTCCGCAAGAACCAATGAGGTTCATTCTCGTGTTACACAGCACATTTGAGCTTCCGCAAGAACCAATGAGGTTTATTCTCGTGTTACGCAGCACGTTTGAGCTTCCGCAAGAACCAATGAGGTTCATTCTCGTGTTACGCAGCACGTTTGAGCTTCCACAAGAACCAATGAGGTTCATTCTCATGTTACGCAGCACGTTTGAGCTTCCGCAAGAACCAATGAGGTTCATTCTCATGTTACACAGCACATTTGAGCTTCCGCAAGAACCAATGAGGTTTATTCTCGTGTTACGCAGCACGTTTGAGCTTCCGCAAGAACCAATGAGGTTCATTCTCATGTTACGCAGCACGTTTGAGCTTCCGCAAGAACCAATGAGGTTCATTCTCATGTTACACAGCACGTTTGAGCTTCCGCAAGAACCAATGAGGTTCATTCTCGTGTTACGCAGCACGTTTGAGCTTCCGCAAGAACCAATGAGGTTCATTCTCGTGTTACGCAGCACGTTTGAGCTTCCGCAAGAACCAATGAGGTTTGTACTTGTGTGTTACGCAGCACGTTTGAGCTTCCGCAAGAACCAATGAGATTCATTCTCATGTGTTTTGCAGCACGTTTGAGCTTCCGCAAGAACCAATGAGGTTCATTCTCGTGTTACGCAGCACGTTTGGGCTTCCGCAAGAACCAATGAGGTTCATTCTCATGTTACGCAGCACGTTTGAGCTTCCGCAAGAACCAATGAGGTTCATTCTCGTGTTACACAGCACGTTTGAGCTTCCGCAAGAACCAATGAGGTTCATTCTCGTGTTACACAGCACGTTTGAGCTTCCGCAAGAACCAATGAGGTTCATTCTCTTGTTTTGCAACACGTTTGAGCTTCCGCAAGAACCAATGAGGTTCATTCTCGTGTTACACAGCACGTTTGAGCTTCCGCAAGAACCAATGAGGTTCATTCTCATGTTACACAGCACGTTTGAGCTTCCACAAGAACCAATGAGGTTCATTTTCGTGTTACACAGCACGTTTGAGCTTCCACAAGAACCAATGAGGTTCATTCTCATGTTACACAGCACGTTTGAGCTTCCACAAGAACCAATGAGGTTCATTTTCGTGTTACACAGCACGTTTGAGCTTCCACAAGAACCAATGAGGTTCGTTCTCATGTTACACAGCACGTTTGAGCTTCCACAAGAACCAATTAGGTTCATTCTCATGTGTTTTGCAGCACGTTTGAGCTTCCACAAGAACCAATGAGGTTCATTCTCATGTTACACAGCACGTTTGAGCTTCCACAAGAACCAATGAGGTTCATTCTCATGTTACACAGCACGTTTGAGCTTCCGCAAGAACCAATGAGGTTCATTCTCGTGTTACACAGCACGTTTGAGCTTCCACAAGAACCAATGAGGTTCATTCTCGTGTGTTTTGCAGCACGTTTGAGCTTCCACAAGAACCAATGAGGTTCGTTCTCGTGTGTTACACAGCACGTTTGAGCTTCCGCAAGAACCAATGAGGTTCATTCTCGTGTGTTACGCAGCACGTTTGAGCTTCAGCAAGAACCAATGAGGTTCATTTTTGTGTGTTACACAGCATTTTTTAGCCTCCACAAGAACCAATGAGGTTTCAAGAACCAATGAGTTTCATTCTCATGTGTTATACAGCATGTTTAAGCTTCTGCAAGAACCAATGCAGTGAGGTTTGTTCTTGCGCATCAAGCAAATACGATTGAGCTTGTTCACTGATCAATGCTTATATGTGAATAAAAGCCTAAATTAAAACTGTAATATAAAGAGATTGTCACGTTAGAATATTTGGTATAAATCTCTCAATTTACATGGACTAGTTTACAATCTCTTTATGAACCTTCTAAAGAGTCAAAGTGGTAGTTGTGTGGACTATCAATGGAGGGACAGAAATCTCTCAATTTCATTCAAAATATTTTTTTCTGTTTCAATGATGAACAAAAGTCTTACAGGTTTGGAACAACACAAGTAATTGATGGCTTTTTCTTTCATTTTTGGGTGAATTGACCTAGTTGAAAAAGACCTGAGGGTGAATAGAGTAAGTACTTCAGAGTGCTGGGATCACAGACACTGAGAGACCTCAGCCACTGCACGCATGCAATAGGAACCATTTCAGCGTGTTCACTGCTGTGATCGGAAGCAAATAGAGTTAACCATCATACTTGGGAGCTCTATGCCTGGGAACGGAGCTTGTTGTTTGCCTATTACCAATAAATAAACATCACGTTAAACAAAAATCCACACACAAATGATAGAACATACAGACAAGAAACCAGGACTTCAACAATCCTTATTAAACCTAAACAAAACATTTTTTTCAAAGCTTTTTTTTTTTTTTACATTTAAAGTTGAATTAAGTGCTTTGAAATTGAGAACAAAGACAAGAGAGGGTCGTTTGAGGATTGTTAAAGTCCATACAAAAACCATAAATGTACATAAAGCTACTTGGAGTGAACTCCTCTCAGGCAATGCAAGTATATAAAGGCCAAGACACATACCACACAAGACCTGCTCATATATTAATATGCTAAATATCACAGTGTATATGAATTTCTTAATTAAGCAACTGTGCACTCAAGGTAAGAATTAAGTATCTTAAAATCTAGAACAAACAGCACATGGAATAGTGAAAATAATGTCTCTCCCTCAAAACCTAGATGACTGACTTGTCTAATTCCTTTATTTGTAAGTGTCTACCTAAACAGCATGCATAAACTTTTCGTCATGGAAAAAAATCTCTTAACGGTGACTAACATGAGTCAAACATATTCTAATGAAAGTCACAGAGTACAGCAAGTTGCCGACCCCCTCTAACCAACTGGATTGTCCCACCCAAAATGTTAAGAGTTAAAACTAAATTCCCTATTTTGGAAACCCCCGAACATTTGTTCTTGTTCCAGAAGCCATACATCACAATAGGGAAGAAAACTTCTGTTTCATGCCAACTTTAATTAACTTCTGAGTACTTGCAGACATCCCCAGTCAAGAGCTACTAATATTGCATAAAATGTTTTTCTACTTTGGTGGCTCGCAAGGTTTTGGAACAGAACAGAGCAGACTCAATGCTGTCTAGGTAGCTCACTTACTGACTAGGTTGAGACAAAGCCTTTGTAAACATCTAGAGGCAGTGCTAAATGAACAGGGAAGGGTTAAAAAAAATTCTTGACCTATCTTGAACTACTCAACAGATCTCCAGAATCAGCTATTCTACAAGCTGAATGCTACAATCGACCCCTTCATTAACAGGATCATGGTAGAAATCTCACAAAAACATGTTTAGGTTACATTTCACCCCAAAAATTTGTAAATTTAAGTTACATAGATAAAATTAAACAGTTTGTTTACTCACCATTTTTTCCCCCCACTGTGGTGTTATTTTCATGACAATTAAGCAAATTTTCAGACTGTGAACTGTACATTGTTTTTTTTTATCTTTTTTGGTTTAATACTGAAAGCAGAAAAATTCAGTTTTTCAATTTTTCAACCAGAATTTGGCTTGATCGAAAAAGGTGCCGTTGTATCATTTCCTGCTTTCAATATTAAACCAAAAATGAATAAATGCAACGTACATGGACCATTACCTTCCTATTTCTCAAAACCACATTACTTCTTTATATTACTTTTGAGATTTTTTTATTCCTGTTTTTCTTAATGGTGATTCTCAATACTATAACACAATACAGTAAAATATTTTTGACATACAATGTTAAGTTTTTACTTAATCAACTTAAAGGAAGCTAAACAAATACTTTGCAATTTAAAAACATCTTTGTTATTTGTTGATGAGAAGTAGATTTTTTTGCCAGGAAATAATATCTTAAACATTAATATTCATTTTGTTTTTTCTTTTTCTTTTTTTAGGGTCAAATATAAGTAGGACATGTTTTTGACAGGTTTTGTGAGAGTTTTTAGAAGCCCAATTAGCTGTCTTGCTGCTCAAGTTTGTGTTTCTAACCAAATTAAAACTCTTAATCATGTTTAGTCATAGGGTTCAAGCTGCTGGGTTGTGCAGATCTACAGTGTGGTGGCTCTTACATGGCAACTCCAAGCCAGAGTGTCCAAAGGTGTTGCGGACACATGGAGGAGAATGACGCCCATCTGCCATGTCTGACTCCGAACACTGAGCTTCTCCGTGCATGACGGCCAGGCCAAGACGCAAACGCTCCGCATACGACTGAGCCCTAAAGAGACAACGACAAGAGAGGGGAGAGATACAGAGATGTTCCTTATGAGCCTCTTGCCTAGATGTTCATGAGTGTCAGGTTGTGATTCAGTAATTCTAGGAGTTTTAGCATTCCTGAAGACTTTTCCATAGCAACTAACAGTTCATCATGACCGTGTATGTCAAGCTCTTAAACTGAAAAAGCACATAAAATCCATTCAACGTACGTGCTATATTCAAAGTGTTACATTATTTTATGTGGGGACTAGACTAATGTTTTTTTTTTTTTTGTTAGAAAGTATACAGTTTATGGAATTGTTAAAGCAAAATTGTTAAGTGGAATCAGAACCAGAACGGTGTAAATCTGTATGACATCCATTTTTTACCATTAAAGTGCACCAGTTTGCTATTTTAAAGCCTAATTTTTTTTTGGAGTCTCCTACAATAGGTTTACAAGCATCCAAGGTCAAAAAACACTTTAATTTTCTCATAATATACATTACAGAATTTTCTCACAGTGTCTGAAATTGTTTGATAAAGGATTCATTCTCACTAAACCTCTTCTTTCTGAGAGCCTGCCCTGATTGGACCGATGACCCAGTCTGTTGTGATTGGTCTACTCTACTCTGATTGGTCAAATGGCCCAATCTGTTGTGATTGATTTAAACCATGTTTCAGAAACCAAACGCCCATTCCATTTCATCTCCGGATCTTCCATAACGCTCGATGCACAGTAATACGAACAGTAACGATGGCGTCAGTTTTACAGAATCAATTTGTAACATGAAGGAAGGATGGAATTATTGATGACTTGTTTCAGGCTTCAAAACTTTAAGACCTTTAACATTCGCAAACAGCTATATTAAACACACTACATAAAAGGTAATATCCCAGAAAGCATAATGGGGCACTATAAGCAACCTGAAAGTTTGGTTTCCAAAATACTGTAAACTAAGCAGACCTACATGCAATCTGCACTTACAAATCTCTGCAAATGTACAGTAATCCAGCTTTATCTGCATGTTAATTAATTTGATCCCTTTCAGCGAAAAACTTCTAAGCTCTGTTTAAAATATTTTATGTTTTAAATCCACTCCCTCAAAATCAGAAAATGGAAAAAAAGTAAGCAAATTTCATCTAGGCCTGCTTTCACCCACAAAACAAATACAACACAAATCTAGGAGCCGTTACCTTTTTGCAGCAGATGGGGACTTGGCTACAATGATAGCATTTCTATAGTCAGGAACCTACGCAAAAGAGAAATAAGAAGAAAAGAAGATGATCAATGTTAATTATTCCAGTATATTTATTTTTCTTTGAAATTAAAAAGGTGAAGCTTTTGACAGTAAATGCTGCCAACCTCCTCCTGAATGTACTGCAGAAGGAATGGAGAAGCCCGCAGGTTATCCACAGGGAAAGTAAAGAAGCCCTGGATCTCTTTCTGGTGCAGATCCATGGTGATTATATGAGTCAGACCTAGTTAACATTGCAGAGAGTAAAATGATTTTAAAACGAATAGTTTTCATTTGGAGCAGACACTGAAGGAAAAGCAGTCATCTAGTGTCCAGCATGCACATGTAATAATAAAGACTTTTTAGTATTGTGTCCAAACTTTTTGACTGGCAGTGTGAAAACAGAAGAAAGAACATCATAGACATAAGGCATTACCTGCTTTAGCTAACATTGAAGCGAGCAGTTTGCACACTATAGATCCCCTCTTCCTCATCTTACACTGTTTACTGTAGGGGAAGTACGGGATCACGCCGATGATGTTCTTGGCACAGGAGGTCTTCAGTGCATAGGCCATAATCAGCAGCTCCATAATAGCCGTGTTGACATCTCTGACAGAGACAAAAAAATGGATTTTAGTTGTAACGTGCTTCTGGGCCGAAAAGAAGACTGTATACAGTTCAGCAAAAAGGTAAGATACCATGTAAATAAATACTAAAAAGTGTGTTCCATGAACAAAGAGGGTGAGTACATGATTTTTATGTGAACTAACCCTTTAACTGGAAATTATTACAACTGTAAGCACATTAAAACTATGACCTTATGTACAATGATGCATAAGTATATGTGTATACAAAATACACAGACACAAATAAGTTTAAATGTCCTAAATGTGCTTAATAAGCATGCTGATTTCCTATTCTGAATTCGATCCAATACACTCTTACCTGGGAATGGTTTGGATGATGAAGATCGTTTGGCCTCTCACAGACTCTTTGATCTCAACTCTCGTTTCTGTAAGATAAAAGCAAAGGTAAAATTTATTATTTAGTTGCCACTAACAGATTTGAGTGTACCTCATGAAGAAAATGTAATCTTTTACCTCAAACAAAAAAAAGAAACACATATACAGTACATACACTCTACATCAGTTTTAATTACGTAATTTTTATAGTAAAAAAAAATAATTGTCAGTATTATAATGTCTCCATATTTCCTAAATTAAACAAACTTAAACATTAGAGCTGCGTCTGAAACCACGTACTATTCAAGTAGGTACTATTTGAAAAAAACGATCTTCGCGACCATTAAAATAGTATGTTCTATAAAGTATGAACGTGTAGTATGAATGAAATTGGGACGTACTACAACATCAGCCATATTGTCATATGACTTACAACATCGCTTGTGCTTCACTGTCATTTACAAATCCTCTCCCGTGGCCTCATGGGATAGTAAGGTGTCCATCAGATATGCACTTGCAGATACACAATCTCACCGGAATTCATCTGGTACTTTTCGCCTATGAATGCTATGAATTCGGACATACTACTCTTTTCTCACAGTGTTTTTCTTCTACTATAGCTGGCAAAGTTAGCATATTCAGACGCACAGTAGGGGTGCTTCTCAATTCTTATTTGTGCATCCTCGTTTCCTTTCCTCGCTTTCTTTCCTCGCGTCTTAGCTCCACCCCTTTAGGATGCGAGGGAAGGACACAAGGAAAAGACGCAAGGACGGAGGAATTGAATCAAGTGAAATTATATCCTTGCTCCCTTTATCGTCACTTCAAAGAGTCATCAGCTGCACTCGAGGGATCTACCCATATGTTGTTAAAGTTTAGTTATTTAAAAAAAATTATAATGAATATTAATAAACCAAGATGCCCGTTGAAATATGTGTGATGTAGTTTATTTAAACTGCAAAAGTAAAGCACACATTTAAATTATTGTGACATATGAAGGGGGAGGAGAATTTATACGTGCGTCAGGTTTCTCGACGAGAAAGACTCCTCGCTCATGACACCTCAGGAAGCTTCCTCACTCCTCGATCCTCACCTCCTCGTGGTGCAATTAGAGAATTGAGATGTCCTTCAAGATGGCTGAGCTCGATCGGTTTCCGGGTCATAGGATGGAGGACAGAGGAGCGAGGAAACGAAGATGGATATTGAAAAGCACCCTAGGTCTCATTCACAAAATGTGCCTACACTAAAATATAATCAAGAAAGAACAAATCACTATTCACCAATTTCTGCACTAAAATGTATTCTAAATTACACATAAAATGTAGGAACAAGTGAAAACATGAGTACGCAAAGAAAACAAACACTTGCTTTGGGTGGCCTTATAACTGAATTAAGAAGAAATTAATATTCTGTAGCATCTGGATGCGAATCACAAATGATCGAGTCGACTAAGTTTGTCTAAGTTTGACTCTAAGCTGTGACGTTTGACCCCCTTCCTATAACTCACCACGTGGCGCCAACTGGTCGGGACCACGTAGCTTTTAGTCACATTTTATTACCCCCCAAAGAGACTAACCACAAACATAAGCTGTCTTATGGCACCTATGGGAGCTTCCAAAGGTGCTAGATTGACCTGCTGTTGGACTAGAGACGGACTGGGTGACGCCAGGAGACACACCAATATACACACACATACCTATATAGAGGAAAAACTATTATACTCCAACTTATAAGTTAACCATTCTTTCTAGAAAGTATATGATGTATCCCTTTTATGTATGCATGTCCCCATGTGTAATTGGCCTAGTTGTGATTTTTAGTTATTCAAGAATAAGTTGAAATGCTTATAATCATGTGTGCTTTCTTAATGTGTGCTGTCTTTGTCATCCTACCATGTTTAGTTTTGTTCTAAACCTCTACGAATGCTTTAATCAACTGTGTATGTCATGTTACTATAAAATGTGACTTGCTACTTTTAAAGTAGCGAAAAAAAACGTACCCAGATCTGATACCTCACAAGATATGCAAATTAGACCATAAAACCAGACAAAAAAGATATTTCTCGCTACAGAATTCACGCGGGCGATTGGCCAGTCAACGAGAGGAGTGGAGATGTTTTGCTATACAACAAACCAACGCGTCTTCACCAGTAGCTCAGCTTAACTTTGTGTTCCAGCTCGTCTTCTTTTGACCAGTCTTCATTTGTCCGTCCTCACTGTCTTCCTTGGACCTGCAAGATGGACTTTTTCTTTCTTATTTTTCCGGCCATGTTACTTTCGAGTTAAACCCTGTTTGACCATCCCGCCGAAGAACCAGCTCGAAACGCACTGAAACCTCTGCAGAACGACGTGCATCTTTTGAACTACAGCATCAAAAATTGCCTATGCAAGTATAAGAAACATTTTCTTTCGCTGCGTTTTAAATCTTACATTTGCTGAACTGATTCCGTGCTGGCTTTCAAAGGTTTGAACTGTCTGTAATTTGCCATTCTGTGATCATCTCTGTTTTCCCTGACTTTACTTTCGTTTCATTATATGTATGTATTCTCTGTTAGTTAGTCGTATATGTATTTGTAGTTTCACATATTAAATCCATTATATAGCTTTATTGTTTCTGTTCATTAAGAAAATCAAGTCACTTCTACGTTCCGATTTTGCTAACTGCTTTATACTTTAGTGCTAGAATAGGAAGTTATCTCTTGTGGCCAGAAGAATACTTTCCTTTGTAATAGTTGATAAAGAAAATTGAACTGATAGTTTGCTGGACAAACTAGACCAGTCTTTCTAAAATTAAAACTAGAACTAATTTTGAACATATATATATACGTACTTAATTATAATCCAATGTAACTAATTTACCATATATGTATAATTCCCTTTTTGGTTTATATTATAATTGATCATAACGCGGTTTTTTTTTTTTTTTTTTTTTTTTTTCATAATTTGAGCTAATTAATTTGTTAAATCATTACAATTTCATCTTAAAGTTAAAATGAAATTAAAATTGGCAATTCTTATTTTTATGGAATATTGCAGTGTTTATTATAATTAATTTGCATTCATCATTTTTTTTTTTTTTTTTTTTTTTAAATCCATGTGCTCTCGTAATCTTTGATCAAAATAACTCCCCCCTCCCTCTTCCAGTGACCTCTCTTCTCTTCTCTGATGATGTGTTTACTGGCGTGAGGGCGGGGCAACCTCACTCAGATGAAATCCATCAACAGCAAACCACAACCATCCAATCAATTCCCCATGAACAAAAACCAGTCTCACTCTACATTTCTTCTTGTTCCAGAAGCTGTTACAGAGAGAAAAAGACTATCGCAACTTCCATTTCATGGCGACTTTAATTATACTTCATCAGTGAAATAGTACAAAGCAAGCCGTATAATGGCTCCATTTGCAAGGTTTCTCTGAATAACAATGCAGATTTGCATGTGCACAGCCAGCTAATGAGAGGTCAGTAATCTGGGTAAAAGGTGTTTGTGCTTGAAATGTTTTTTTGAAGGTGGCGCACACATCTTTACATGTGCTCTCAGATACGAACGTCACATGTTCGCTGAGCCTGACGAAAGGAACGGATGCACAGAAAGCCATTATTTAGAGAGTCTGGGTGTGTTTTATTCAAATGACTATAACCTCAGGCACACAGTCGCTCATTTAGAATACTCCAAATTCATTAAGATTACAACGGGATTAAGAAGAATCTCACGTGCGTGCGCACATGTTGTTAATTAGGTAGATGTGTTTTGTGAGAAGTTCTCCTGTGCGTACAGATATGAAATAACTGAGTTTTGTGTGAT
Source organism: Elopichthys bambusa (assembly GCA_037101425.1). NCBI lineage: Eukaryota > Metazoa > Chordata > Actinopteri > Cypriniformes > Xenocyprididae > Elopichthys > Elopichthys bambusa. The sequence goes on from CM074435.1 coordinate 36,592,700, forward strand.
GTATGGAACATTATTGTAAAATGATGCAGGCTTTGAGAGAGATACAGAAATGCAGTGATCAATGGCCTTCTAAACCTCAAAAAGTGAGTTGAAAAACTAATCAGTGATGTAATGCAGTTAGGAGAATCATTTTTTGGTTACACTTTATTTTAAGGTGTCCTTGTTACAGTGTAACTGTATAATAAAGTACCAAGTAATGTTAATTAACAACTTGTACTTACTATATAATTAAAATTAGATGCTTGTAATTATGAATAATTTACTGCTATTACTAGAGTAAGTACATGTACAGTGTATCAAGAACACTGTAAACATTTTTAAAGGGATAGTTCACCCAAAAATGAAAAATTATGTCATCATTTACTCACCCTCGTGTTGTACCAAACCTGGATAAATGTATGTGTTCTGTTGAACACAAAAGAAGATATTTTGAAGAATGTTTGTAACCAAACAGTTGTGGGGCACCATTGACTTCCATAAAAATACTATGGACGTCAATAGTTAACTTGAGGGTGAGTAAATGATTACAGAATTTTCATTTTTGGGTGAAGTATCACTTTAATTAAGATTAACATAAATGCTTTACAGTTTGCACAATATATGATTTTTTTTTTTAAATCAAATTACAGTAGTGAAAATGAGTTTAGTCCATGTCGAAACTGACAGGGTGTCAAGGGTCGCCCTGTCCGCAACAGAGTATTTGAATAAACAAAGCACTATTGATCACCTCTGTTTGACTCCTGGTAAACAACTGATTTCCCCAGCTCGACTCCAAGACGCCTGCGCAAACACAAGCAGAAAATCAAGACAGGTTTGCAAAGGTTTCTTTTCATGAAAGTAACTTTGAAGCAGAGTTGCATGACAATGTGATTAAACAGACTGTATTCCTTCAGTCACAGTTTGGAATGAATGCAGACTGTTTTCAAGAGCAGTCAGTCACATGTACAGCTTATGTGATGAATAGCCCACTGTTCCTGCTCTATGCACGTGCACAAGATATTATACGCAGGACATATTACATTTACTTTCCACAGTGTCTTTAAAGTAAGTACACTTATTACATGTCCAGTAACATGATGTTCAAGAGCACAACGGTAATGATTTATAGATCAGTTATCAATCCAAAGCTTTAACAACTAGCCATCATGACATCAAAGAGATAATGCGAAGGAACAGGCCAGGTTCAGCTGTCATGAGTTCTGCTGATCTACGGGCCCAAATCCCAATAACATCACATTCATACAACATCAAGATCAGCCTCTATAATCACGAGCCATGTTAAATATTGAGCAGTTGGTCATAGGATACTTACTCAGTAATCTTCTTAGAGAGTTCCGTGCAGGCGGGCGTTGAGTTAGCCGAGAAAACACGATAACCACTTTTAGCCACGTTCATGATCAACTACCTAATGACTGACAAACAACAAAACTGAGCCGTTTACAGGTCTACTGCTACAGAGTCTCGTGATTTTATCTCCGTCTTTACAACTGAAAACCTGTGAATAGTGTAATAGCTATTGAAGAAGACCAACGTTTACTGCGGTTTCCAAACAACCATCCGATTTCTTCTGCGCGAGCTCCACTGCTGTCTGTAAACGTAGGACTGCTCCCTACAGCCACCTAGTGTTGGGCGCGTGCGAAACACTGCTTCGTGAAGCTTCGAACTCTTTGTGAATCATTTGGTTCGAACCAATGATTCGGAGCAGGTGTCAAACTGCCAAAGTCACGTGATTTCAGTAAACGATGCTTCGTTACTTCCTGATTACCCAAGCAGCCCCCATAAAACAAATCAAGCCCTACAATTTAATAAAATAAAACATTGTATGCAGACACTTCATATTTAATGGTATTACATTATTTGTTCATTGCATTTAATAGATTACACTTTCGGTAGAACATTTACAATTGGTTTGTAAAGGGTGTTTTTATGTATGTTTGGTCTGAATTTTTGTTGCATTTACACGATTCTGACCAGCAGGGGTCAGCAGCGTGTGGCGTTTCGAGCACTTCGAAAGAGTGAATCTTTTATATATATATATATATATATATAAAAGACTAAAAAATATATATAATATATATATATATATATATATTATATTCTATATATATATATTCGTCTGCATGCATTATACAATCTGTAATGCATATTTGTTCCCAATAATATATATATATATATTATTGGGAACAAATATGCATTACAGATTGTGAAGAAAATATACATTTAAGAGATATCAAATAGCACCAGAAGGGAGGACAAGAACAGCTGCCAGAGGAAAAAGGAAGAAAAAAGGAAAAAGCAAAGATAAAAATTTACGCTAATATTAGTCTTTCTGTTTATCCCGAGGTTTACCGTAGTCAACCGGATCCGGGCCGCATCCAGGGGAGATTGAGGACCTGCGCCTTGACACGACCACAACGCAGCCCTGAAGTATCAGCAGAGAAAAACTTGGCTTATGATTAGAGAATTTACTTTTATAAATAGGCTATGAAATTTTGATTGAAGTAAAAGATTTATAAGGTAAAAGTAAAAAGTATTTACAAAACCAAATAAAACATCTTTCCAAAATAAAGAAAAATGAGCGTACACAAAATCAATAATATACCTACAAAAGCTTTTCCAGAAAATTTTAGTTAGAGTTCCAAAACAAATGTACAGTAGTTTCATCTTGTGCATTACAGAAATCGCATTTTAATGCAATGTCAGGCTTAAACATTTTTAGATAACAATGCTGGATAAAATCTGTGAATTAATTTAAAAGAGACTTCTCTAACTTTATTTACAATAAGGTATTTACGTGGCAATAACCAAACTTTCTTCCAGTCCACAATGTTGACAAAATTGCTTACAGTAACAATATCTCTTTGAAAGAGAGGACGAATTGATCTATTGCTAGAGGATGGAAAGAGACAAATCTTGTCCACAAATGTTTGGATGAGATCAGACAGAGGTGGTAAAAAGAGTCCCTTCAAAACCTTTAAATAATGTAATAACACCTGTAGGTATAGCATTGAAAACAATGGCAAATTCTCTAGGTGTGACAGGAATTTTTTTTTTTTTCCATTTAAAAGACCATCTTCATTCAAACTATCATGGACTAAGTTGATAACATACCAGACTGGGGGGGCTGTTTTTATAAAGAATATTTTTATTATTCCATATGAGATAATGTGGAGAAAATTTGTGCTAATAAGTGTCACGGTTCTGTTAGTGTTTCTCACCACCTTCTGCCTGAGTTAGTCATTTGTTGTCTTGGTTCAGCTGTGCACTCATTATTTCACTCGTTATCACATGTACTTAAGTTCAATTCTGTTTGCGTTGCATTGTTCGGTCTTGTTGATTATGTTGCATGTAGTGTACCAGTTTCTGCATTTGTTGTGCCTGAGAATTATCTAGTAAAGCGTCTATTTGAACTTAATCCGTCTTCATCATGTCATCTACACCGCCTGCGCAGTGTGACAAAGAGACCCAACAAAGGAGCATTTGTTTATGAAATGCAGAGAGCTTTACAGGTAATTTTTCAATATTATAATTGCACTTCTTCAAACTAAATTAAATAGAAGATTATCTATCATTTTATTGTCCAAACTAAAAATCAAGCTACATGCTGTTCTTAACATTTTAAAAACCACAAAATTCAACCAAAGTAATATTTCATTAAAAGGTAGGGTCTTACTAAAGCTGAAGGTTTATCTGGATTAACATATGCAGCACTGAACACAACTGCAAGTGTAAATGCAATTTTAAACAACATTTAAATGATTATTTTGCTACAGTGTTTGCTTGAATATGTTAAAGCTGCTGTCTGTAACTTGTTTTGGTTAAAAATGATCCAAAATCAATTTGAGCAAATACATAACCAGCCATACCATATCCTTATCTCAGCCTGATTTACAACAACAATCTTGTAATAATGTTTTATAATAAAATCGGTACTAGTGGGTTTCTGCGGGAAATTCCAGCATGCCGCCGTTTGTGTTTGCGTCTTTACGTCATGTCTGTTTACATAAAGGAGACCCAGGTATTAGGCTATATCGCATGTGAGGATACTGCCGGTGGCGGATCATTTATAGCCTTTTCTCGAAGCAGCTGGAATATGACAAATTAACGTTAGAGATTAGAGTGTACAAAAATTGAAATCTACAGGTAATGCTAATGCACACTAAACTGATGTTGATAACATTAACAATTTGCAAACAAAGTTTAACCATAATAATGATTTGCACAGTTTGATGTGATCCGAGCTAAGCGATCATTAGATTTAATCACCATTGGCAGTGCTTTTTTTCCTCAGTTGGTCAGAACAGTGGCAGACATGTTACTTACTTCAGATGCCATTTTCTGGTGAAAACTCTTATTTTGGTCATACTTCAAGACTACAATCTGTGATCCTGAAGTACAGTATCCACACCGATGTGGTGACTGACAGCAAACATTAGATTGAGGAGCCGTGCCGATGGACAACCCACGTAAAGATGATAATTCCTCAAATAACTGCAATTGCAGGTTTCACACAGAAGAGGTACAACTAGCACAGAAAAGCTGCATTTCCTAATGAAGCAGGGCGTGGCTGATAACAAGAGTGTGTCTAAATCAGCTGTTCCTCTTTCACTGAAGGGGTTTTTTGTATGGCTCTGTATCACTGTGTTAATGGACATTGAGCATACTGCTGACCGTAATAATCTCCTGCATCTTCAGGCTGGACATTTCTAATATTGAGCATGAAGTTTGTTCCTTATTTCCCATCAGTGAATCTCTCAGAAACTCCAGACACTTTGCTACCAATACCAGTTTGGGTGTTTGCCCAGGTTTCTGGTGATACCAGGCTAAATAGGATGATACATCAGTACTGCTGGACCTGCAGTTGAGAGTGACGCTGCTTCCCACAGATTCACGGATGGACCCTGATCTCAGCAAAACAACCTGCACCATCAGTCAGTGTTGGTGCACGATACATGAGAAGAATCTTACAACATTTATAAAGCACTTCTAAAACAGCTCTGAATATTCAACAGTAATCTCACCAGCAAGAGAAAGCAGTAGAGAGCAGATGATCAGACCGTTTGCAGTCCTCTTTGATAAGAATGAATGAGAACAGACAAGACCTGCTGTTTATAGTCCTGACTGGCGGACAGTCCGTCTTAAACAGAGGGGTGGTGCACATATTCAAACCTGCTTCCTTTCAGGAGAAAATCTATCACACTGATTAAAAAAAAACTAAAAAAAAAACTTAAATTCTGTTTACAGAGATTAGTAAATTAAATGTAATTAAGACTTCGTATCAGTATTTCTCAATAGTTTCCTATGCTGGTGATTTCTAATGAACATTCTTAACATTGTTCCCTTTTTTTTTTTTTTAAATGAAATGTGTATTTTATTTATTTATTTAATTGAACTGTAATTGAGCACAATATCAAATCAAATGTAAGATGTTGTTTTGGAGATGCAGTGAACAGTGCAGCTACTGAAGCGTTCGGGAGGTTTTTGTACATCTGCTCTATTAGTTTGTATCACTGTGGTTCACTTTCGGCAGCGGCACCAGACTGGATGTTGGAAGTAAGTAAATAATCAAATCATTTTAGTGCAGTACAGTGTTGTCATATTTAGTCATGTAACTGTAATTTATGACATTAAAAATGGAATGTATTACTTTGTATTGGGGGGGACTTTTCTATTTGATATTCTTTGATATAGTCATAACTTATTCATACTTAGTCATACATATTAGTTAAACTTAAGTGTTTTTGAACCACTTAAGCAGGAATTAAGTACTTTATATGTAATTTCATAATTATTTCTATTGACTTTGAAATATGGTTAAAGTGAACTGAAGCATTTTTGTGAACGAAAACTTGTAATTTCAATTGAAACATGCCTGTGATGTATATTTGTGATTACACATTTGAAAAGATGAAGCTACAATTTAGTTCATTTAAAATATATTAACTTGTAAAATCGAATAACACGCTAGAGTTAAAATTATAATGAAGTACTTTATATGTGCTTTAGTATGTTAGTCAACACATCAAAATAAGTTTGCTTCTTTAAAGCATGACGAAAGATTTAAATCTTTTAATTTGACATTATTACAACGTGCACTTTATAAAAGCATATACTTAAGTGTGTTAAGACACACAGTCATGAAAGTGTGCTCTCTTTAAGTGCACTTTAAGTGGCCTTTTATTATTTTACTTTGTGATGATAAGAATGTTGTCTGTCACATTCATGTGCAATAAAATGTGTTAAGAGAGTTGTTTGTTGTCCCGCTGCTCTTCTTCTCTCAGCCAACACTCCTCCTAAAGTGATCGTCCTGCCCCCGTCCAGTGCAGAGATCTCCTCTCTGAACTCAGCGACACTGCTGTGTGTGGCCAGCGAGGGCTTCCCGACAGACTGGAGCCTGAGCTGGAAGGTGGACGGGAGAAGCAGGTCTCAGGAGAGCAGCGCTGGGCTCCTGGAGAAGGACGCTCTGTACAGCTGGAGCAGCAGTCTGACTCTTTCGGAGCAGGAGTGGATGAAGATCGTGTCGGTGAGCTGTGAGGCCACACGGAGCGGCCAGCCTGCAGTCACTGCAGAACTGAGGAGAGATCAGTGTTCAGAGTAGATCCGTTCAGTCTCTCTTCCGCTTCTGCTTCTGATGATGTCTCATTTCTGCTTCTCTGATCTCATTCACACAAGAGTATGCTGTGATTTTTCTGTTAGAATTGAAATAAAATAATAAAAAAATTTATTACAGTTAATAAAATGTCTTTGATTCCTTTTGTATGATTTGTGGAGAAAAAAAAACAAAAAACTGATAAAGACACTTAATTATATAAAGTGGGTCCAAAAAAGTTCTTGGTAATTGAAATAAAGATAAAATAAAACTAAACCTTATACTAAAATTAAAAATAAAATTGAAAATGTGAAAATAAAAATTCAAAATATTAAATACTATAATAAAATATAAACTAAACTAATAATACTGCCACCTGATGTCACCTGTTGGAGTTTGGGTTCCTTGCCTTTGGCTTGCTTAGTCGGGGACACTTGATATTTGATATTCAACAGTGCTTTGATCTGCCTGCATTGACACTATTCTTTAAGAGCTGCTGTGCAGCCAAAATAATGTACCAGTTATCACTGTAAAGCTGCTTTGACACAATCTACATTGTAAAAAGCGCTATATAAATAAAGGTGACTTGACTTGACTAGAGTACCCTGCTTTGTAACCCATTTTACTTGCATGTGCAAAAGTAACTGGTTTGCAAACTAGTGCTTTTTTTGACCCACTTAAGTACATCTTTATATGTAATTTCATAATTACTTCTGTTGCATTTGAAGTTGTCTGAATGGTCCTTTTTCGGGTAGGCGAATGTGTCTAGTGTTAGGGCATGTGTGTGACGTACAGTATGAGCAGCTGCACTGTCTCTCAGCTGTGCAGTGTTACGCAGGTTTTTGTACGGCTCTTTATCACTGTGTGATTATTGCACCAGTGTGGTCGCTCTGACAGAAATAATGTCCTGCGTCTTCAGGCTGGACTCCACTGATGGTCAGAGTGAAGTCTGCTCCATGTCCACTTCCTGTGAATCTAGATGGAGCTCCAGTGAAACGATTTGTGGCACGGTAAATGACTAGTTTAGGAGCTTCTCCAAATCCCCTGAAGTACCAAGCGATGTGGTCATTAAGATGCACCGGCCTGTTGGCTTTGCAGTTTATTCTTACTTCTTGTCCTGGTTGGGCTGTTGTTATTGACGGTGTCTGGGTGATGGTGACCTGTCCTTTGCACTCTAAAAGAGTCAGATATACCATGAGATACCAAATAATGACATGATAGTTTATGCAATAAAGATCTGATTATACAAACCCTGATAAAATACTGCAAGCATCGAGATAAAAATGATGATGAAAGTCATTGTTGTTCTGCGATGAAGATACTGCTCTGTGTTAAACTCTTTCAAAGCACTCTTTAAAAACACTGAAGCATGTGCTGCCAATGCAAAATGATGTTATATATGTAAATGTTCATGGTGATTAGAGCAGCAAAGTCAAATGTAAAAGCAATAATTCACATAAATACTATTCAGGGAACATACAAAGACATACAAAACATTAATTACAAATGATTCTACTGAATGTTCTTTTTATGGACAACGATCACATTCAGTGGCTTTGTAAATTATCACAATAATAAATAAAATCTCTCAATATCACTTTAGTGATTGTTTGAGTTGGACATACCAAAATGAATGGCTAGAAAGTTAATTTTGTCTAAAATTTACATGTACTATTAAGGTTATCTCCTATTTCATTTAGTATTTGAATAACAAATTTTGTTTTTTAAGATATATTTTTGTTGAATTTAAATCCAAATATTTGAGAATTGAGAAATTATACTGACCACTTTTAGGAACTACAGTTATTACTTCAAAACAATATTCTTCATCTTTAACAACAGCTTAAGAAATTGAATAAGTTGGACACAATTAACAATTGCATGTAAAAAGAGGTAAATCAGCTTTTCTAATGCTATAGACAAAACCAACACAAAGAGTACAACACAAACAATATTGCACTCATTTGTGCTTCTTGTAACGCTGAATACAGCTGAAGAACATTTGTCAAAAACATCATTCAAAAGCCTTAATCCTACAGAGGTAAAATTGTTGTTAAACTGTTTTGAACAGTTACAGTGGTTTCAGTTGTAAATCTTTATTTCTGGAGACACTATTCTGAGACTGTCCTACCGTTGCGAATGCAAATGTGAGTTTCAGGCCACACTCCTGGTTTTACTATAGGGCTTATTTGATTCAGTGCAGGGTACTACTTAAAACATTTCAATGAAACTGAAGTGTTTAATGTTTTAGGGTCACATCCTTCCATGACTTTGGATAAATAAAAACCGAAGATTGATTATGATTATGCTGCAAGTGTGATTATTTCAGTATTGTGTGGTTGCATGTCACTGAATTTCATCAGATGGTGCTGAAGTTTCTGAGTTTGCAGTGAACCATGAAGATTTTCTTCCACACACTCAGGATGCAGGTGCTGCTTCTTCACGCTACACAAGGTTATCTATGTAAATGATGAGCTTTTTTGTGCTCTCTCTTATATTCATATAAATTCTGCATTATACTATAAATATATTGCTAATTTGAAGTGAATTTCTAAATTTGGTGAATCTCGCAAAAGATTTTCCTCCTGAAATCGAAGTGAAAAATAAGAAATTAAATTTTGCGTGTAATATTAGGAAATATTATTGCAAGTTTTCTGTTGTAATGTATTTTAAAATGTAATTTATTCCTGTGATCAAAGCTGAATTTTCAGCATCATTACTCCAGTCTTCAGTGTCACATGATCCTTCAGAAATCACCATAATATGCTGATTTTGATGCTCAGGAAACATTTATGATTATTATCAGTGTTGAAAACATTTGTGTTTCTTCATATTTTTGTGGAAACAGTGATACATTTTTTTTTCAGGGTTCTTTGATGAATACAAAGTTCAAAAGAAAAGCATTTATTTGAAGTAGAAATCTTTTGTAACATTATAAATGTCTTTGCTGTCAATTTGTTGCATCCATTCTGAATAAACGCATTACATTATTTAAATCAGGGGTTTCCAACCACATTCAAAACCTGAAATGGGTTTGTTAGATAAAGAAGACATGCAAAATGTGCAGTGTTAGGGGGTCCAGGAACATGGTTGGGAACCCCTGATTTAAAGGTACACTATGTAACTTTTGGCCCTCTAGTGGTTAAAAAACAAAACTACACGCATTTTGTGGAAGAACTTTGTTTTGGTTGTGCTTCGGCTCTGCGTGACTGCGCGGATGAATATGACCCTTCATAATAGATATTGCTTTTCACTTAACTTAGAGAGCTACATTTATCTGTTCAATAAAATACCTTACTCACCTGGTGAGTAATGAGAACATAATCTCTGACAACATTGTCGACAACATTTCAAATTCCTCAGTTCTTACCAGCAGACTCAGTTTGGTGTTTTATTATAAAACGGGTGATTCCCCGGAGGATCAAGATTTAGCTGCTCCATGTGAACCTTTCTCACTCGTAACAACTAAAGCCACACTCCCACACTATACATGTGTCAAAGTAGCCGGAGCAACGTTTCTCTACTTACGGATATGACACATGGGCAGTGGCATATGTACGCAATGTACGTAAGACCATGGCTGTTTTTATTGTGGCTTTACTACAGCAATCATAGTTAAATCATAGTTGTTTTTACTATGGTTTTACTGCAAATGCTGTAGTAATTTTCGTAAGGTACAATTAAACGTGAACTGAATGCTCCCCATTTGTAAGTGACATTGGATAAAAGCATCTGTAAATGTAGGATATTTGTTCACTTTTAATTATTATCACTCAGTGTTCCAGTTAATTAACATTTTTGATAAAGGCAGTGTTACATAGACATGATATTTAACATCCTTTTAATGTTCGATGGTTGAAGTGTGAGTAGAATAATTTCATCGCATTGTACCCAGTTTTTGAAAAACCTTATTGCGTTCATAGATCGATCCTTTCACTGGTTGTTTACAGTTTAACTTAAATCACTAACACAATTCGCGTCATGGGAAAGGCGGATAGTGAAACCGAAAGCGATCTTATCTAGCAGAGTAAAGTTAGTTTTGTTTTGGATATTCAGCAATAAATGGCAATAACTCCAAAACGACATGTCCCCCCAAATATCTAAACGGTATTATCGCTAAAAGGGCAGAAGCCGTCGCAATGTGAGTTACGGCAGAAAGGCTCGCTCTTGGCTGAGCTGTAAGTTAGGGACCGTGGGGAAAGTGCAAGTTTTCTTCGTTTTTTTGCTATGACTTGGTGAGTGGTGTTTTTGTAATAGCTCTTTTGTTAAAAGTCCTATAAACATGAGACCAGTGTCATTCAGTAGAAGGGGACAACTTTCACAAGCTCTCTTTTTACCCCTACTGGTGAAAAGGGGAACTGCATGTCAAAAATTAACTTTCTTTTTGTAATAGCTTTGTCCATCAGGGAGACAGAGACATGAAACCAGTGTCATTCAGTAGAGAGGGACAGGGGGCAACTTTCACAAGCTCTCTTTTTACCCCTACTGGTGAAATTGGGAACTGCATGTCTAAAATTAACTTTCTTTTTGTAATAGCTTTGTCCATCAGAGAGACATGAAACCAGTGTCATTCAGTAGAGAGGGACAGGGGACAACTTTCACAAGCTCTCTTTTTACCCCTACTGGTGAAAAGGGGAACTGCATGTCAAAAATTAACTTTCTTTTTGTAATAGCTTTGTCCATCAGAGAGACATGAAACCAGTGTCATTCAGTAGAGAGGGACAGGGGACAACTTTCACAAGCTCTCTTTTTACCCCTACTGGTGAAAAGGGGAACTGCATGTCAAAAATTAACTTTCTTTTTGTAATAGCTTTGTCCATCAGGGAGACAGAGACATGAAACCAGTGTCATTCAGTAGAGGGGGACAGGGGACAACTTTCACAAGCTCTCTTTTTACCCCTACTGGTGAAAAGGGGAACTGCATGTCAAAAATTAACTTTCTTTTTGTAATAGCTTTGTCCATCAGAGAGACATGAAACCAGTGTCATTCAGTAGAGAGGGACAGGGGACAACTTTCACAAGCTCTCTTTTTACCCCTACTGGTGAAAAGGGGAACTGCATGTCTAAAATTAACTTTCTTTTTGTAATAGTTTTGTCCATCAGAGAGACATGAAACCAGTGTCATTCAGTAGAGAGGGACAGGGGACAACTTTCACAAGCTCTCTTTTTACCTCTACTGGTGAAAAGGGGAACTGCATGTCTAAAATTAACTTTCTTTTTGTAATAGCTTTGTCCATCAGGGAGACAGAGACATGAAACCAGTGTCATTCAGTAGAGAGGGACAGGGGACAACTTTCACAAGCTCTCTTTTTACCCCTACTGGTGAAAAGGGGAACTGCATGTCAAAAATTAACTTTCTTTTTGTAATAGCTTTGTCCATCAGGGAGACAGAGACATGAAACCAGTGTCATTCAGTAGAGGGGGACAGGGGACAACTTTCACAAGCTCTCTTTTTACCTCTACTGGTGAAAAGGGGAATTATTAATTATTCATAGTTAATAAACAAAGATAATGTTTTAATATTTTAACTTAGTAATAACTTTCTGTCAGCATTCTCATTTAAACTTCCAGCCCTGTGTGGATTAATTTACATTTGTGCTTTTCACTATACATGTCATTTCAAAGCAGCTTTTCAAGAAATGCATTACAAAATGTTTGATGGGCTGTGTTGCCATACTCTGTGCAAAATTTTCTTACAAGCAGTAACTGTCCTAAATCCTTACCTGAAATAATAATAACAAAAAAAGTTATGTAATCCAACAAGGAGTGTGGCAGGACATAATTTGGAGGGAGAAGGGGCTTTTATCAGGCATGATGGCATAAACTCACAATATAGATTTTTTTACCCCATTGTTCAGATATCTCAACATTTCACTTCTTTTTCCAGGTAAAGGAAAAATCTGAGCTTGAACAATGCTAGTTTTTGAAGATAGGGCCTAACTTCAGTCTTTCCTTCTTAAGTCTCCTTGGGATGTTCCAGTGTAATGCTTTCTTTCTTTCTTTCTTTCTATCTTTCTCTATGGGCTCCAAATATAAGTATAATAATAGTATAATAATACCAGTAATTTTTGTTTGTCCCTATGAGGAAAGATGCTTACAAATCATACAGATTTATGTTTTCTGAAAATGTAGAAAATGTTGTATGATGGGTAGGTTTAGAGATAAGGTTAGTGTAGTAGGACAGAATATATGGTTTGAAATATACGCCTATGGAATATTCACACAAAACATGAAAACCCAATGTGTGTGTGTAAAATTGACTTATACGCAACACCTTATTTCAAAATTTTATTTTCTTCTTTATTTATTGCAACCCAGTAGTACTGTAAACATTTGGCCCATATATTTGGGAGAAATATCTCGGTGTTGACAATATTGATGATGATAAGGTAGATGCACTTAACACAATTAGAAATACTGAATTGCAACAGATAGGTTTAAAAAATCATAGAAAACACTCATGAAATCTCTATATATCTGTCTCCCTGATAGACAAAGCTATTACAAAAAGTATTTTTTGATCATTTTAAACATACAATTCACTAATCAGCCAGTAGGGTAAAAAGAAAGGTTGTGAATGACACTAGTTTCATGTCTCCTGGATGGATAAAGCTATTACAAAAAGAAAGTTAATTTTATACATGCTATTTCCTTTACCACCAGTAGGGGTAAAAATAAATGTCCCCTGTCCCCCTCTACTGAATGACACTGTTTTGATGTCTCTGTCTCCCCTTTAGACAAAGCTATTACAAAAAGAAAGTTAATTTATTAAACATGCAGTTCCCCTTTTCACCAGTAGAGGTAAAAAGAGAGCTTGTAAAAGTTGTCCCCTGTCCCTCTCTACTGAATGACACTGGTTTCATGTCTCTCTGATGGACAAAGCTATTACAAAAAGAAAGTTAATTTTAGACATGCAGTTCCCCTTTTCACCAGTAGGGGTAAAAAGAGAGCTTGTGAAAGTTGTCCCCTGTCCCCCTCTACTGAATGACACTGGTTTCATGTCTCTCTGATGGACAAAGCTATTACAAAAAGAAAGTTAATTTTAGACATGCAGTTCCCAATTTCACCAGTAGGGGTAAAAAGAGAGCTTGTGAAAGTTGTCCCCTGTCCCCCTCTACTGAATGACACTGGTTTCATGTCTCTCTGATGGACAAAGCTATTACAAAAAGAAAGTTAATTTTAGACATGCAGTTCCCAATTTCACCAGTAGGGGTAAAAAGAGAGCTTGTGAAAGTTGTCCCCTGTCCCCCTCTACTGAATGACACTGGTTTCATGTCTCTCTGATGGACAAAGCTATTACAAAAAGAAAGTTAATTTTAGACATGCAGTTCCCAATTTCACCAGTAGGGGTAAAAAGAGAGCTTGTGAAAGTTGTCCCCTGTCCCCCTCTACTGAATGACACTGGTTTCATGTCTCTCTGATGGACAAAGCTATTACAAAAAGAAAGTTAATTTTAGACATGCAGTTCCCCTTTTCACCAGTAGAGGTAAAAAGAGAGCTTGTGAAAGTTGTCCCCTGTCCCTCTCTACTGAATGACACTGGTTTCATGTCTCTCTGATGGACAAAGCTATTACAAAAAGAAAGTTAATTTTTGACATGCAGTTCCCCTTTTCACCAGTAGAGGTAAAAAGAGAGCTTGTGAAAGTTGTCCCCTGTCCCTCTCTACTGAATGACACTGGTTTGATGTCTCTCTGATGGACAAAGCTATTACAAAAAGAAAGTTAATTTTTGACATGCAGTTCCCCTTTTCACCAGTAGGGGTAAAAAGAGAGCTTGTGAAAGTTGTCCCCTGTCCCTCTCTACTGAATGACACTGGTTTCATGTCTCTCTGATGGACAAAGCTATTACAAAAAGAAAGTTAATTTATTAAACATGCAGTTCCCCTTTTCACCAGTAGAGGTAAAAAGAGAGCTTGTAAAAGTTGTCCCCTGTCCCTCTCTACTGAATGACACTGGTTTCATGTCTCTCTGATGGACAAAGCTATTACAAAAAGAAAGTTAATTTTAGACATGCAGTTCCCCTTTTCACCAGTAGGGGTAAAAAGAGAGCTTGTGAAAGTTGTCCCCTGTCCCCCTCTACTGAATGACACTGGTTTCATGTCTCTCTGATGGACAAAGCTATTACAAAAAGAAAGTTAATTTTAGACATGCAGTTCCCAATTTCACCAGTAGGGGTAAAAAGAGAGCTTGTGAAAGTTGTCCCCTGTCCCCCTCTACTGAATGACACTGGTTTCATGTCTCTCTGATGGACAAAGCTATTACAAAAAGAAAGTTAATTTTAGACATGCAGTTCCCAATTTCACCAGTAGGGGTAAAAAGAGAGCTTGTGAAAGTTGTCCCCTGTCCCCCTCTACTGAATGACACTGGTTTCATGTCTCTCTGATGGACAAAGCTATTACAAAAAGAAAGTTAATTTTAGACATGCAGTTCCCAATTTCACCAGTAGGGGTAAAAAGAGAGCTTGTGAAAGTTGTCCCCTGTCCCTCTCTACTGAATGACACTGGTTTCATGTCTCTCTGATGGACAAAGCTATTACAAAAAGAAAGTTAATTTTTGACATGCAGTTCCCCTTTTCACCAGTAGAGGTAAAAAGAGAGCTTGTGAAAGTTGTCCCCTGTCCCTCTCTACTGAATGACACTGGTTTGATGTCTCTCTGATGGACAAAGCTATTACAAAAAGAAAGTTAATTTTAGACATGCAGTTCCCCTTTTCACCAGTAGAGGTAAAAAGAGAGCTTGTGAAAGTTGTCCCCTGTCCCCCTCCACTGAATGACACTGGTCTCATGTTTATAGGACTTTTAACAAAAAAGCTATTACAAAAACACCACTCACGAAGTCATAGCAAAAAACAAACACACAAAAACAAAAAAAACGAAGAAAACTTGCACTTTCCCTACGGTCCCTAACTTCAGTGTTCGTACTAGCTCGTATCAGATGACTAGACGCCATTTCATGGGATTCAAAATCTAACATATTCACTTGTCACGGTAAGTTCATTAAAACGTTTCATCGTTATAATATTAACGAGGACCTTTTGCGTCCAAACAACCTAAAAAAACTAGAAACTATAATGGCGGTGGTCGAAGGTGTTCGACTCTCTTGCTAGAAACTCAGCTTTATCCACACCGACTGCGTACTCGTGTAGGCCTATTCAAGGCAGAAGTCCAAAACAGTAGATATAATACAGGCCAAAGTTAATTTAAAAAATGAACAAAGAGGCGTAAAAGAGTTGAAACTTGGGGTTTGAAAAACAGTTAAACAGAATACTAAAATAACCTATTTCTGAAGTGGGTACGCACTCTTCCAGCTATAGTAAACTGGGTGGCGTAGAAATCCCCCCTCCCCCCAATATAAAAATGAGTTTGACTGCAAAGTAGTGGACTGTTTTAGTGCCTACAACACAATGCAATGAAGTTGTACTTAGGCCTAATTTTAACTGAAATGGTGGTGGAATATAGATTAAGTAATACTGAGTGAATCTGACCTTTTTTTTTTGTCTTATTCCCTTACCTCCAAGCATATTAAGAGAAAAGAAACTCACACTCTAGCTAGTTTAACTTGCTCAGACAGCGGTTCTGGTTCTTAAAACCCCCAAAAGCTTGTTCTTCATCATTCAAACTCATGGATGTGACATGCAAATTACATTGTTCAAAGATTAGCCAACCTTCATTGAATTTTATATAATCATTCAACAATTCTCAGTTAGTCTGTTTCAAAAAGCAAAACTAAACTAAAAAAAAAAAAAGTTAACAGAATGTTTAACAATCCACAACAGTTCTGTCATACCTAAATTTAACTCCGTGCAAAGGAAAAAAAAACATGTTTTCTTTGATGTGAAAATGGCAAGGGTAGAAGCAGGCCAACCAAACTAAAGCCTATTTTTTGTACAAATGCACAATGCTTGCATTTATTGTGCATTTAATTAAAGATAAAACATTACATATCATTTGTGACTTGAGTTATAGTATATTTTAGTCCATACATTTGAGAGACATGCTCTTTAAATGTGACGCATAACAAACACAAACATGGAAAGCTTTTACGCTGCTTTAATCTCCTCCACATTTAAGCATGTTGTATTAACTATTACACTGTCTCTCATATCTACTATTCACAGTTCATTGTTGATCTGCTGAACATTGTTGAACAACCTGTACATTTTCCGCACTCGTTTGACTTGTGCGCACCTGAAACGTCTTCCGTATGCTCGTAAAGAGATGGTGGCCACCATTGACCTAAGATTGGACACCTCTTTGGCCACCCTGCTTACAATTGCTGTTTTTGTGTCTTTTTTTTCTTTTTCTTTTTTTCTTTTTTCACCCCCTAGCTCTGCCCCTGCGTTAGGTGGCGTCAGTATATAAATTATAATGGAAAATATATTTTAAAAGGGGTTTTAATGGAAAATATGAGTGGAAAAAAGTCATTATTTTAGTTTTGTTTTTGTGCACAAAAAGTATTCTCGTCCCTTCATAAAATTAAGGTTGAACCACTGTAGTCATGTCGACTGTTTTAACGATGTCTTTAGTACCTTTATGGACCTCGAAAGTGGTTATTATCATGCTGTCTATGGACGAGTCATATACCTCAGAATTAAAAATGTTACTTAATGTTCTCCATCATGTTTGTTCTGCTGTCAATGAGATATCATCAGACAAAAGATTATCTCATTTCTAACTTTTTTTAAAAAAATTCATACTTTTTTTTTGTAATATTTTATTTTTCTATATTATTTTACAAACTAAAATGTATGTTTGTTTTTTTGTTTGTTTGTTTTTTTCTGGATGTCCCAAATGGGATACAGGATTTGCAGTTTTCAGAGAGTTCAATTAAATGGTGATGTAATGTTATATTTTGGTTGCATTTGTGAGTTAATAAAAATATTAACTGGTTGTTGTTAATAGGCACATAATATCTTAATGGCGTTAAATCTCATCGTATCACAGCATGTTCCCATTCGAGGAAACTCAAGCTGCGTCCGATAGGATCGCTTTGGGATCGCCCCCAGCATGATTGCGTCTGATGCACGTCTGTCAACTAGTCCAGTGGCGAGAGTGAACGTCACGGGCGGATGATGTCATGACCAGGAAAGGATAAATACACATCCGGCCAGACTGGCTTCAGCTTTTCTGCCTCAGCAAAGCGATCTGTGTGAATCTGTCTCTGTCTATTTATTGTTGTCTGTCCCGATTTAGTACAGCTCAATATATCACACTATTATGGTGAACCAGACATTTAAGCCGTGTGCTCCTCCTTGCCGTTACATCAGGGCTAGTGGGTAAAGCGTATACGGCAGCAGGTCAGGCTGGTGCTTGTTTGCACACTGTGCCTATTTTACAAGCATACCAAGCTGACCTGCTGAAGGATCTGGATGGCGGAGAGGGGATTGGCCCAGACGCAGGTTCGCAGGTCTTTGGAGGAGTCATCATCTTTCGTGGCACATAAATTCCTGGAGATGATGGCAGTCTTCAATGCATTGAAGTTTTTCCTCCCGGACCTGAGAGGCCATCATGTGCTTGTCCGGACAAACAACACATCGTTGGTCTCTTATACAAATCGACAGGTGGGTCTGCATTCGCGTCCACTCTGCAAACTGGCGCACCAGATCCTCCTGTGGTCTCTGGGAAAGATGCTCTCCTTGAGGGCAGTCTATATTCCAGGGAACCAGAATATAGCAGCAGACATCCTGTCGAGACAGGGGCTGAGGCCAGGGGAATGGAGACTTCACCCCAAGGTGGTGAAGCTCATATGAGAGATTTATGGCCAAGCGGAAGTGGATCTGTTTGCGTCTCAGGATACGACACACTGTCCACTTTGGTTCTCCCTCATACATCCAGCTCCACTAGGACTGGATGCCATGGTACAGACGTGGCCGAGGCTGCATCTGTACGCATTTCCCCCAGTTGTTCTGCTCCCGGAAGTTCTGGAGAAAATTTGCTGGGAAGGGATAAGCCTACTGCAAGTAGCACCTTACTGGCCGAGTCAGATTTGGTTTTCGGACCTGGTAACTCTCCTCGATGGCTCACTTTAGAGGATTCCGATCAGGAGGGACCTCCTATCTCAGGCGGGGGGCACGATTCATCATCCCCGTCCAGAAATGTGGAACCTGTGGGTTTGGCCTCTGAGGGGGCCCAACTCATAGAATCTGGTCTCTCAACTGAGGTTGTAGAGACCATTCTTCACTCCAGAGCTCCTTCCACAAGGAAACTATATGCCCTGAAGCGGAAACTCTTCACTTCTTGTCATGAACGACCGTTAGATCCAGTCTACTGCCCTATCGGTTCAGTACTAGAGTTCTTACAAAGAAATTTGTGATTTGCAAAGAAATTTGCGATGCAGCCGGTTGGTCCTCGCCACTCACTTTCGTGAGGTATTATGACTTTGACCTAGACGGGGCTCCAGGATCAGCAGTTTTACTGTCTTAGTGTGCCACAGTTTCACACGGACAGGAATTTTGGGATTATGGCGTTTTGGTATATCGTTCCCAAAGCGATCCTATCGGACGCAGCGCGAGTTCACTCGAAAGGGAACGTCTCAGGTTACGTATGTAACCATAGTTCCCTGAGAAAGGAAACAAGATGCTGCGTCGCGTTGCCATACTCCCTGCATCCCCGTGATTGATTTGCTTCGGCAATTTTAGCTGAAGCCGGTCTGGCCGGATGTGTATTTATCCTTTCCTGATCGTGACATCAACCTGCCCAGGACGTTCACTTTCGCCATTGGACTAGTTGACAGACGTGCATCAGACGCTGGGGGCGTTCCCAAAGCGATCCTATTGGACGCAGCGTCTCGTTCCCTTTCTCAGGGAACTATGGTTACATACGTAACCTGAGACGTTTTGTGGTATCTGCAAATATCGTTATCTCACACACCACATGGGTTTACGGTCCAACATTGCCCCAAATGTCTTTTACCGAAGTAAATTACCCATTATAGAAAGAGACCAAATGCAGTATCCAAATAACCGGACCCTAACTGTGCCGAAATCTGCAGATATATACTGTAACTTAAACTTATCTGATAATTTGGGCACACAACATAACTGATGATTGTAGCTGGTTGTATTGTTAACTAAAAAGAAGAATAAATCAATGAATACAGAAACAAGCAACAGCAATATCTGTAAAACATTTTAGTTTGAGAATAGAAAGAAAGTTGAAGTTTTTCTGCAGTATCATTTTAGCATGAAGATAATAGTTCAACATCAAACACATTTCTTATTTTTTGACAGAGCAACACAAGATTCGTGACAGGTCTGTGTTAACACAAGCCCACAAACTAGGTAAAGCACAAGTGAGATCCTGCATCTGTTTTATGTGTCATTATATCAACAGCCCTTAACTGTTCTAAAATCACTGTAAACCGCATCTTCTTTAGCCCCCAATAGCATCAGTACTACGGAGGAGCCTGGCTACTTTTACCCCTGTGCCACCTCACTTTTGGTGAACAGCTAGTACTGATACTTATTTGTGTTAAAATTTTGTGTATATTCTCTGTTTCCACAAACAGGCCTGATAAAATCTGTTATCTAGAAAGAAGAGAAGCAGAAGTATGCCTAAAAAATGAGTGGGAATGTGAGAGAGGAGGCATCTGTTCTCCCTCAGAGAGCAGCATCTCCAGGATGCAACTGTGTGTCCATGAAGAGTAACCACTTCATGCATCAGCCCCCTTATCTCAATGATGGACCTGCTATGACCTCTGACTCTGTGTGAGTATCATGAAGTTAGATGTGAATTGTTTAACAAATGATTGACTCACTGAGGTTCATTTCTCTGAATATAAATGTTAATAATAATAATATTAAAGACCAGTTTGACTTTATTTCTTTCATATGTCTACAAAAGATCTTGTTGATGTTTGTTTGAAAATGTCTTGTTTGATGTTGTTGTCTTTTGTTGAGCACTTGACCCTTCTTACATTTATTCTCTTTCAACAACTGCAGTAGTGTTTTACTGTAAGCACTTGTATGTTGTTACAGAAAAAGATTGAAGGAGGCTTCTGTTCACACTCAGAGAGCAGCATCTCCAGGATTCAGCTGTGTGTCCATGAGGAGTAACAACTCCATGTATCAGCCCCCTTATCTCAGTGATGGACCATCTTCAGGATTCAGCTGTGTGTCCATGAAGAGTAACAACTCCATGTATCAGCCCCCTTATCTCAGTGATGGACAATCTTCAGGATTCAGCTGTGTGTCTATGAAGAGTAACAACTCCATGTATCAGCCCCCTTATCTCAATGATGGACTTGCTATGACCTCTGACTCTGTGTGAGTATCATGAAGTTAGATATAAATTGTTTAACAAATGATTGACTCACTGAGGTTCATTTCTCTGAATATAAATGTTAATAATAATAATAATATTAAAGACCAGTTTGACTTTATTTCTTTCATATGTCTACAAAAGATCTTGATGTTTGTTTGAAAATGTCTTGTTCGATGTTGTTGTCTTTTGTTGAGCACTTGACCCTTCTTACATTTATTCTCTTTCAACAACTGCAGTAGTGTTTTACTGTAAGCACTTGTATGTTGTTACAGAAAAAGATTGAAGGAGGCTTCTGTTCACACTCAGAGAGCAGCATCTCCAGGATTCAGCTGTGTGTCCATGAAGAGTAACAACTCCATGTATCAGCCCCCTTATCTCAGTGATGGACCATCTTCAGGATTCAGCTGTGTGTCCATGAAGAGTAACAACTCCATGTATCAGCCCCCTTATCTCAGTGATGGACAATCTCCAGGATTCAGCTGTGTGTCCATGAAGAGTAACAACTCCATGTATCAGCCCCCTTATCTCAGTGATGGACAATCTCCAGGATTCAGCTGTGTGTCTATGAAGAGTAACAACTCCATGTATCAGCCCCCTTATCTCAGTGATGGACAATCTTCAGGATTCAGCTGTGTGTCTATGAAGAGTAACAACTCCATGTATCAGCCCCCTTATCTCAGTGATGGACAATCTCCAGGATTCAGCTGTGTGTCCATGAAGAGTAACAACTCCATGTATCAGCCCCCTTATCTCAGTGATGGACAATCTTCAGGATTCAGCTGTGTGTCCATGAAGAGTAACAACTCCATGTATCAGCCCCCTTATGTCAGTGATGGGCCTGCTGTGACCTCTGACTCTGTGTGAGTATCATGAACTTGGATGTGAAGTTTTTTTAACATGATGTTTCACTCACTGATGTTATTTTCTCTGAATATTAAAGGGTTAGTTCACCCAAAAATGAAAATAATGTAATTTATTACTCACCCTCATGTCGTTCTACACCCGTAAGGCCTTCATTCTTCTTCGGAACACAATTTAAGATATTTTGATTAAATCTGATGGGTCAGTGAGGCCTGCATAGCCAGCAATAACACTTCCTCTCTCAAGATCCATAAATGTACTAAAAACATATTTAAAACAGTTCATGTGAATTCAGTGGTTCTATGTTAATATTATAAAGCAACAAGAATACTTTTTATGCACCAAAAAAACAAAAAAAATGACTTTTCAACAATATAGTAATGGCCGATTTCAAAACACTGCTTCGGAGCTTTACGAATCGAATCACTGACAGGTAGAACGACATGAGGGTGAGTAATAAATGATGTTATTGGGAACGCAGGGGCACCGCAAAGGGCACTTTCACTTTCACGATCAAAGGGGCAGGGGCTCAAGCCCCCCTAGGGATGCTCATATTTACTGGTTAACTGTTAACCGACAGTAAGAATTTTGACCGATTAATAGGCTACTATCGGTTAAATGGTTTAAAAAGTAAATAAACTATAAACATAGCTGTAGGCTATTTTAGTTCCCCTCACTCCACAACCAATCCTTTAAATGTAATGGTATTCAGAGCAGAAGAAGAACGAAAAATAAAAGTATAGCCTAAATGTCAAGCCAAAACGAATTAATTTGAAGCGAAACTAAAGCAGGGCTCATGTAGCCTACCTCTCTGTAAGCAAGTTAGCTCAAATAAATTATTAATTAATTCATAGGGAACTTTAAATGAGTCACTTATTTTATGAACGAGCAAATGAATCGTCCAGCATTCATTTGCACGGGCCATAACTATAAGCTCTGTAGCGGTTATGAATATCCAACAATCGTGAAAACTCTCTATGGGGCAAGTGGGGCGCATGCGTAAGTGCTGACCCAGACGCTGGCGTGTTCGAGTCTGTTTTGTTTTATAGTTGTCTTATATTTTATTTCTGATGTTATTTTACTCTTCGATTTTTAGAGATTATATGCTTTTCACATTTATTTTGGTCTGGATTTGGAGTCTAAAATGCATCGTCGATCGAGCTATTGCACTCGAAGCCGAAGTGGAGTTGGGAAGTTTGAGAAACAATGGACTAATGAGCAAGATTATTTACAGCCGCAAGGATTTACTAAGTCTTCGATATAATATGAAAGTTCCGCCGAGGCCTCCTTGTGATGTTCCTCTTGAAATTATTTACTCTTCACAAACAACGTACAGGAAGAGGAAAAGGAGAAAGAGAGGTAATAGAGGGGGAATTCGGAATCGACTTAAACGACGAGGCAGCCGTTTTCCCTTGCCCACAATAACTAATGCCCGCTCACTTAAAAACAAGATGTCTGAACTTGCAGCATTAATGAAATATAATCGAGACTTCAAGAGAACGAACTTGCTTTGTATTACTGAAACATGGCTAACTGATGACATAAACCTCAAGGGATATTCGACTGGACCGCGACAGCCAGAAATAATTTAAAGCCATCGGAGGAGGACTATGTATGTTTGTCAACGACAGCTGGGCAACCAATATCATTTTTAATGAAAATAAATGCGAGCTCTGCAAAAGGTGGATTCGAACCCACGTAGATCGCGTTAAAAGCCAGGTCTGCGAGCCTTATTTGCTACTGCTGCACCACTGAAGATGTTAAATTCTGCGTGCCTTTTTAAAACTTGAGTGGCCCAACCAGACATCAGTGAGTGGAGCTAGTGTAAATAGTGTTTGCGAACAAGGGACGCTATTTGCACGTAGTGGCAATGGTAATCTCTGTCTGCTTCATTAAATTAACATTGATTAAAACATTGATTAGTTTATACTTTATCTTATTTTAAAAAGAAAACAGAGGTTTCAGACGCACTGGCTCAGTTTAATTTTCTTATATTTCATGTATAATTGTTTGAAATATGTCTTGCTCTTGCTGTTGACAAGACCTCTGTTTTCTTTTCTTTATATGCTCTATAAACCAGTACTGGTGTTAATTTATTGGAGCAGACAGATAATCTGCAAAGAAACAATCTAAAATATTTCTCTCTTTTTCTCAGAATCATCAGCAGGAAGAGAACGAGAGCAGCATCTCCTCTACAACCCCCTAATCTCAGTAATGAAGCAGTGCCCTTTGACCCTCTGTGAGTATATTAATATAAAGTGAGACATTCAACAGAGGAACAGAGAGTGTACACAGAAATAACAAGAGGGAAATGGTTACATTTTTATTTTATTTCTGCAATAAATTTCTTTTAAACAGAAAAAAAAAAAAAAATACTGAAATCATGTTCTCTTTTTTTAACAACAAATATAATACAGAAACAGAAATCACAATGTAAAGAAAGAGTCAGTAGGGCCTTTAAAGGTGCAATGTGAAAATTTTAGTGGCATCTAGCAGTGAGGTTGTAAACTGCAACCAACGGAGCTCACCCCTCCCTTTCGGAGAAGCTACTGTGGCTGCCTGGCTGACGCAGGACAAAGATGTTGTCGTCTGAGACAGCAGAGAGGAGCCAGTGAAGCAATGAGGTTTCTTCTTACTTTTAACAATAAACGGTCTCTGCTTCTAATAAACCAGATGACTATTACTACTACTACTACTTCTTCTTTGTGCTTATTCAACGTAGTGACGACTGCCTCTAAACACACCAACAATTTAGATTTAGAAGTGACGAAACATGCTCTGTAGAGCGTATGTCCGTTTAGGGCTACTGTAGAAACATGCCGGTGCAAAATGGCGACTTAACATGTAAGAGGACCCGCGGTGAATGAGATAGAAATGGCTCATTCTAAGTTAATAAAAACATAAAAGTTCATTATGTAAGGTCTTTCTACACCATTTAAAACATAGTTATGTATTTTATATTGCATTTCTGTCAACAGATCTTCCCAAATTTTACTCATTGCACCTTTAAAATACAGCTGCTTTGTTAAATGTTTGTATATGCTTCTCTGTCACTTTTTTATGTCTCTATCACTTTTTCACATGGTTTTTATACATCAGCGTTATATCTACAGTAATCAAAAAATCAGTTGGACAATAGATTGGACAATTATATTTTAGTCTATTAATCGAACACTTCTTTCTAAATGTGGTTGTGGTATGATTTCATATAGGATCATTTAATATTATAGACATTTAAATATTTTCTTTATTTTGATGAAGGTCTTTTCTTTTTGTTTTGTCTCTGTTCATCTTTATGTCTTTTCAGTGGTGGGAGACCTGACCAGATCAGAGATGTGTCCTGTCAGACCAGCACATCCTCCTCCTGTCAGAAACACATCAGTCATCATGACACAGAAGCAGCTCTGCAGCTCGATTCTCACCAACCAGTGCATGAAGATCTGCAGAGAGTCAAAGACCAGCACAAAACCAGCATGAAGAACAGATATGAGAGTGTATTTGAGGGAGTCAAACTACAAGAGCATCAGACGCTCCTGAACAGAATTTACACACAGCTGTACATCATAGAGGGCGAGAGTGAAGGAGTGAATGAAGAACATGAGGTGCTACAGATGGAGAAAAGTTACAAGACAGTCCAAGACACTCCAGTAAACTGCAATGACATCTTTGACCCTTCACCTGAACCAGGATATGAGGAGAAGAGAAGAGAGAAGAAAGACAAAATCAAGACTGTTCTTACTAAAGGCATCGCTGGAATTGGAAAAACCATCTCTGTGCAGAAGTTCATTCTGGACTGGGCCGAGGGAAAAGCCAATCAGAATGTAGATTTCATGTTTGTGTTTCCATTTAGAGAGCTGAACTTGATTAAAGATCACCAGTACAGTCTTCACAGACTTCTGCTGGACTTTCATCCCGAACTTCAAGATCTGGACTCAAAGATTTATGATGAATGTACAGTTGTATTCATCTTTGATGGTCTGGATGAAAGCAGAATTACGCTGATGTTTTCAGACAGTGAGAAAGTTTCTGATGTGACTGAGACTTCATCAGTGGGTATGTTGATGTCAAACCTCTTAAAAGGAGATCTGCTTCCCTCTGCTCTCATCTGGATCACCACCAGACCAGCAGCAGCCAATCAGATCCCCTCTAACTACGTTGACCGTGTGACAGAAATTCAGGGATTCAATGACCCTCAGAAGGAGGAATATTTCAGGAAGAGAATCAGTGATGAGCATCAAGCCAGCAGAATCATCTCTCACATCAGAAGAGCAAGAAGCCTCCACATCATGTGCCACATACCCGTCTTCTGCTGGATCTCAGCCACTGTGCTTCAAAACATCCTGAAACAAGACCTCAGTGCAGAAATCCCTCAAACTCTGACTGAAATGTACATACACTTCCTCCTCATTCAAATAAATATGAGGAACCAGAAGTATGAAGAGAGAGATCCAGAGAAACTCCTGCAGTCCAACAGAGACGTGATTGTGAAACTTGCTGAACTGGCTTTCAATCAGCTGATGAAGGGCAATGTGATGTTCTATGAGGAGGACCTGAGAGAGAGCGGCATAGATGTCACTGACGCCTCAGTGTATTCTGGGATTTGCACTGAGATCTTTAGGGAGGAATCTGTGATTCATCACAGGAAGGTTTACAGCTTTGTACATCTGAGCTTTCAGGAGTTTTTTGCAGCACTTTTTGTGTTTTTCTGCTATTTACACAAAAACAGTGAAGTTCTGAAAATGTTCCTGACAGGAAAGTCCAGAACTCAGTGTGGGACTGTTTCTCTGGATGTGTTTCTGAAAGAAGCAGTGAATAAAGCCTTGGAGAGTAAAAATGGACACCTGGATCTTTTCCTTCGATTCCTTCATGGCATCTCACTGGAGTCCAATCAGAGAGTCTTACAGGATGTGCTGATTCACACAGAGAACAACCCAGAAAGCATCAAGAAAATAATCCAAAATCTCAAACGAGGTCAAAAAAACAACGTCAGTCCTGAAAGATGGATAAATCTGTCACACTGCTTGATTGAAATGCGGGATAATTCTGTTGTTAAAGAAATGCAGGAATTTTTAAACTCTAAAACAAAAAGAAAAAATCTTTCTCTTGCACAATGCTCAACTTTGGCAAACATGATCTTGTTGTCAGAAGAGGTGATGGACGAGTTAGACCTTAATAGGTACAACATCAAATCAAAAGAGGGGAGATGGAGACTGTTACCTGCTATGAGGAACTGCAGAAAAGCCATGTGAGTGTGTAAACATAATTATATTTGACAGAAGTTGTGAGTTGTGGTTTGATGAGTTTTATTGGGGGTTTATGTTCACAGTTTTTTTTTTTTTTTTTTTGTAAAAATAGTTTTATACTTTGTAAACATCACCAAGCTACCAGTAAAACTAGTCCAACTCTAAGGCAGTTGTTGATGTAATTTTAGTCAATAGAATTGTTTTATGTAATAAAGTAACTCATCACATATATAATGTTCATCAGCTCCAGTCCTGGAGGACTGGTGTCCTGCTGAGTTTAGGACACTGGCCCTCCAAATATCCTCACACAAGCTAATCTCATTGTTCAGATTTACTTGCAAATCACAGACAGGTGTGTTTAATTAGGGTTAGAACTAAAGTCTGTAGGACATCAGCCCCCCAGGACTGGAGTTGAAGAGCCATGATGTACAGAATTCTTCTTATGATGTAGCGAGTACATCAGGTGTTATGGGAAGTGTTCCCGGTTCCGGCTGACCTAATCTATGCAGCCTAACAATTTACATGATTTGAATTATAGAAGTAGATACTGTGTTATGTGTATGCAAGTTTAAACAGATGTGTTTTTAGTCTAGATTTAAACTGACAGAGTGTGTCTGCTTCCCGAACAGTGATGGGAAGACTGTTCCAAAGTTTAGGTGCTAGATAGGAAAAGGATCTACCACCTGCAGTTGATTTTGATATTCTATGTATTATCAACTGTCTAGAATTCTAAGATCGCAATAGACGTGAAGGACTATAATGCATTAAGAGCACACTCAGGTACTGGGGAGCTAAACCATTTAGTGGTTTGTAAGTAAGTAGCAAGATTTTAATATCTATACGAGGTTTAACAGGAAGCCAATGCAGTGTTGACAGAACCGGGCTAATATGGTCATACTTCCCGGTTCTAGTAAGAACTCTAGCTGCTGCGTTTTGGACCAGCTGTAGTTTGTTTAACAGGTGAGCGGAACAACCACCCAGTAAAGCGTTACAGTAATCTAGCCTTGAGGTCATGAACGCATGAACTAACTGTTCTGCATGTTTCATTGAAAGCATGTGTCGTAGTTTAGATATATTTTTAAGATGGAAGAATGTGGTTTTACAGATGCTAGAAACATGGCCTTCAAAAGAAAGATTGGTATCAAAGAGCACAGCCAGGTTCCTAACTGACGACGACTTAACAGAGCAGCCATCAAGTGTTAGAGTATTCGTTACAGTTAGACTGTAATTGAATTAAATGTAAACACAACATTTGTGTCTTTATCAGCTTTTCTGCATATATACTGTCCCTGATAATAATCTTACATGCACTTACCGCTTGCTCTGTTAATGTAAATCCGTTTTAATGAATATAATGAAAGATTTGCTCTATCTGTTACTCAACATGCACTTGCATCCCCTGCTGGTAAAGGTCGACTAACAGCAGATGGAGATTGGTACTCTACTGTTTTTCCTGCAGTTCCCGAATGTGAAATGTTGAAATTTGAAGTTGTGGACACGAAATAAAATGGATCGAAAATTGCCTGCTGAATATTATAGGTTGTATTTTTAAACAGAATGTATATTTTGGAAGTGAAATCTGAAAGATGAATATAGATTATTGAATTTTTAACAATAAAAATGTGTGTGAAATGTTTTGAATTGAAATATTCACAGCTTAAATATAAAACCATGTTGAATTTCAGCCCATAAAAATTAAAGCCTTAAAAATACAATGCATTAAAATACAAGCATGGTTATTCAAGATGCATTTTGTTTCAAAAACATATGGCATTACTTCCAGAGCAGTGCTTTTCAAACCTATCCTAGGTCCACCACCATTGCAAATTTTGGATGTCTCCTTCATCTAACACATCCGATTTGACTCGTCAGCTCATCGGTAGAGACTGCAGGAATTGAATTGGGTGTAACTAATGTGAGAGGCATCCAAAATGTGCAATGACGGGGAATAATTTATTGCATTAATTACAATATATTGAATAATGTTGAGTAATGTAATGTGCATGTTGAAAACATGTAAAGCAGAGTTTCTCAAATCCAGTCCTGGAGAGCCGCTGTCCTGCTGAGTTTAGTTCCAGCCCTAATACAACACACTTGAACAAGCTAATCAAAGTCTTCAGAGTTACTAGAATATAACAGGTAAGTGAGTTTTATCAGGGTTTGAGCTAATCTCTGCAGGACAGTGCTACATTTGAGGAACCCTGATGTAATATCTAATTGGTCAAACACAAATTAGTTGAGTTCGGTATGCTCAAAATTCTCATGCAAATAGTTGCCTCAGTTTCTTTAACCAAGGCATTTTTTTTTTCAGTGTGGAAACTTGTTGCCTTAAATTTCACAAGCATTTCTAATGCATTCTCAAGCAAAATTATTTTGCCTGAGATTGATACCAGTTATCTAAAAAGACATGGATAAATAAACAAACAAACACTTTCTTACAAAAACTAAAATCTGATTGTTTATTGTACTGAAATCCTACTGATTTGTCACTTGCATAATAATTTGGAACACAGAATAATATATTTCATTGTGGTGTTTTTTTCTGTTTGTATGTGTTTTATTCAGTTGCAGCATGTTGAGTACTCTCTGTCACCATATTATTCTGTATATTTTTCAATATATTTAAACCATTTAATATATTGATCATAAATTTGATTGCGCAAGGGGACATCAGCACAACAGCATGCATTTTAATCAGAGTCCTTGCTGTTTTCAGATTGGCTTACTGTAATCTCACTGATCAGCACTGTGAAATTGTAGCTTCAGCTCTACAATCATCAAAGTCCCCCCTGAGAGAGCTGGACTTGAGTTACAATCACCTGCTGTATTCAGGATCGAAGCTGCTGTCTGCTGGACTGAAGAGTCCAAACTGTCAACTCCGCATACTGAGGTTTGTGTTTCACACTGATTATTTTTGTGATGTTAATAAGAACAGACCCCTGTCAAGCATGTTTAAGAAGAAAACATTTTTAAAATTGTTCATTTTTCCGTTCATAAGCCTAAATCTAACTGCCCTAGGAAATGTGTATAGTGGGGTCTAAAAAATTGAGGCAAAAAGTGAATATATATATATTTTGCAGTTTTATCATTTTATGAACATGTTTTTGTGACAAAATTACCCTTTCTCTATCTTCAGCCCTACATTAGCCACTTTTGCTGTTTTTTTTGTTGTTGTTGTTTTTGTTAATTATCTTTGTGTTTGGATAATTTTAAATGTAAACAAAAATAACCCCAAAAATACGCTAATTTGTTTTGTTGGGTCACCCAAAATAGTGACAAGGTTCCTAGCAGTATTTTTTTACCCTTTTCCAAATCTTCAAGACATTTATGCTGTACATTAGGCTGTAGATTAGAATATGTGTCACTTTCATTTCTGTTACATCCACCAGCTAGAGTGCAATGATCTCCACAAGAGGACACTCTTCTTGACTTTTAATCTCCTCCATCATGAACTACATCACCCATAAACCATTGCCCAGACTTAGATTACTTCCACCTGTCTATCTTGCTTGCATCAGTTTGTCTATTTAAACTCTGTGTTTCTATCAACTCTTTGCAAAGTCTTGTTAGTGTTAATACTGCATTTCTGAGCCCTTTTGGTTTGTTTTTTGATCTTCTGCCTGTTACCTGAATTGCCTTGTTTGCCTGACCAGTGATATACTGTAATCGCACACCTGAAGCCACCCACACTGCTGAGAGCGACGTTTAGATGAATATGTAAATATGTGCTGTTCACTTTCTTCTCAGTAACAAAATAAACACACACCTCCTATTACATTATTGTCACAGACCAATGGTAGCATGAAGGTGTTTTGCAGCGGGAGTGAACTTTTCCTGAAAGTTCGCTTTGGCAAGCCGTTTCGAACTTCCAAAAAGAACACAAAACGAATTTCGTCTTAGCCTGATTTTGTTCGAAATTACGTCACATCAGTTTGTACTTCGATTTTGTTTAAGTATATCTGGGCCTTTCCTTAAACTAAAATGTAGCTATCACTTGGCATTTCTGCTTATAACCTCATGAAACATACATATATTGTAGAAAATGGCACATCATTGCTTACAGTGGATTCTCCCGACTGAAATGGATCCAAGATCAACATAAACTAATAAGCCAATCACGAGTTACTCCACGTGAAATAACGATTTTAAAAATGCCCATCAGGGGGCACCAATGGATAAACAAAAATGTTTCCTTGGTTCCAAAAGCTGTAACTCTTGATTTCTTTATGAGATCACCACGAAATTTGAACCAGATACAGCTCACATTTAGAGGAACATCACCAAAAAAGAATTGTCCTCCTACCTTATTGCCTGTCAAATATAAAATATTTTGTCAAGTCAAGTTATTGCATATCAAATATGAAATATATTTAAAATTTCCCTTGTGCAAACTTTTATTTTTTGACTTTATCAGAAGTTTCTCAGCGTGTGAATGTCTAAATTTAATTTTTTTTATTTAAAAATGTAAAAAGTTTTTTATCAAACGATACCAACCTTTTGACTCTCCTTGCTAGAGATTTGAAGTTATGATTATCATTATTTTTGTGCATGTCTAATGCACACACACACACACAAAAAATTGTGCAAATTTAAAATGCCTACCTTTGTTCCAAATGCTTTAACTTTTGATTTTTTTCATGCAATCACCACAAAATTTGATCCAGATACAGCTCACATATAGAGGAACATGAATAAACCTGCTACCTTATTTCCTTCATGAGATATTCCATTTTAAATGATAAAGATATGTAAATTTTCCCTTTTTTTCAGTTTTTTATTTCTTATTTTTGCTGTTTATTTGCAGTTTCTCAGCATAACTTGACTCTCCTTGCTACAGTTTTGGAGTTACGAGTCTTTACTTTTTTGTGTCACTTTTGTGTCAAAAAAGAAAACTGAAAATACCCTCAGGGCTTAAGGGGTTAATGTTTAACAGCAGCGATTGTGTCATTCACTACCCCTTTTGTGTATAACGGTGATTGACTGCTAAGTGATTTTGAACTCACTGCTGAGTTTTGCACACTAACATGTACACTGTTGTTGTAGAATACCTGGCTGTTTGGTAACAAATGAAGGCTGTGCTGCTCTGGCATCAGCTCTAAGTTCAAACTTTTCACACCTGAGAGAGCTGGATCTGAGTAACAATGACCTGCAGGATTTAGGAGTGAAGCTGCTCTGTATTGGACTGAAGAATCCAAACTGTCAACTCATGATACTGAGGTTTGTGTTTTACATTGATTCATATTTTAATAAGTGTGTTACATGCGTGTATATATATATACTGTTTGATCTGATATCTGTGGTTTAACAGAGAATTCTGTGCCGAATTTGAATGCTTCTCACAAGATTTCAGAGCAATGTCATTGATTCTGTTGTGAATTCAAGGGCTTTCTTCACTAGATTTCTCAGCGATGTGTAGTAACGGTGTTGCGTGATCGAGATCGGCCAGAGGCTCTGAGCTCCCACCACGCTATCTATTATTGGTCTGAGCAGATAAACTGTCCGAGCTGCGCAGCTCAAACTAGTAGCGTGGATTTGTTCTGCTTTCATTTAGTTTGTCCATTGTAGCCCTTGTACTGTAGATTGGTCTTTGCAAGAATGCAAGGCTGTTCTTTACATTTTTTTAATTGAGAAACAGCCTTTGTTTGACTGAATGTGCATTGCCATGACGTCATGGGGCGCGTCTAAGCCCAAATCTGCGGAAAATCTGCGGCAATTAAGAAAAAATGCAAACTCCTCCGACTATTGCGCAGTTAGCTTGATTTTGTGAGAAATTTGAGGTAAAATTATTAGCCACATTCCGTCTAGCACAACTCCCTTCCCTTCACACCGGTGCACTGTCATTTTACCCTAAAACCCAAACTTAAAGTCAAAATCAGCACAATCAGTGATTGTTGTAAAATGTAGTCTCTACTACTGTTGCTAAATTGTGGAATGTTTTTGATAATAAAAAGAGCAATTAAAAGCACAATAATCTGCTATAAGACAATAATCACAACAAGAGACGCTGTTTCCAACTTCAAGACTGCTTATGTGTGCACGCTTCGAAACGGACCGCGACTAGACAAACAAATTATACTTTAGGCTTCATGTGCGAATCTAAACGGAAACAAAAATATGTCAAAATGACTGGCTTGAAGAGTATTCACTTATGTCTTAAATGGGTACAAATAGTTGGGAGAAAATATGATGTGCATTATTAGATTTGAATTTGGTCTTAAAGTGGAAGCAGTCTAAACCTGCTGACAATTGCGACATAAATATGAATCGAACAACACAAAAAGAAAATTATTCTCGGCTTTTGAATGATTAACTTAGCTTTAATAAGCTTTAATCTATCACTTTATACAGTGAAAACTATGCAATGTTATTACATTGATTACTTTATTAGATTTCTTTTGTAAGCCATATTACTTACCTGAACAGTAATTTTAGTAGACCTTCCTTAAATTTAAGCACTGTTCATTTCATTTATATCTTTGTTTTATAGTATATTTATTGTATTTATTTCACCATTTGTTTATTCTTTGTTCTTATTCTTTTCTTATCTTATGTTCTATTCTTATCATGTATATAAAACACAAAAAATGCCTACAGATATAAATGCCTCAATTTAATATTTTCGTTCATTTTCACATCCCACTTTAATCAGCACAGCCATAAAATTAATATTTTCATTACACAGGGATTTTTGCCCCCTTGTCTTGAATTTCAGGGGCATTTTTGTTAATTTTGGTTCCATTTTTACCCCAAGCACCCACTAATTTCCGACCCTGTACAAAAATTTGACACATGCTAATTAGTTGGCATCTGCAGATGGCACGGCAGATTATGTTTACAGACAGTGGTTTCTGGAAGTATTCCTGGGCCCATTTAGTAATGTCATTGATACAATCATGCCTATGAGTGATTCAGTGTCGTCTGAGGGCCCGAAGACAATGGGCATCCAATAAAGGTCCCCGGCCTTGCCCCTTACGCACAGAGATTTCTCCAGTTTCTCTGAATCTTTTGATGATGTTATGCACTGAAGATGATGAGATTTGCAAAGTCTTTTGCAATTAGGCATTGAGGAACATTGTTTTAATCTTTTTACGCACTCTTTCACAGCTCTGCCCATCTTTACTTCTGAGAGACTCTGCCTCTCTAAGACATTCATTTTATAGCTAATCATGTTACAGACCTGATATCAATTAACTTAATTAGTTGCTAGATGTTCTCCAAGCTAAATCTTTTTAAAAGTTATTAATTTTCAATTCGAGCAGACGGCGAGCCCTGGCAAGCAGCGGCGTGCCACATCTTAGACAGTGTGGGCATCAAGGAGAGTTGAGGTCAACTTTATGGTAATGAGCTGTGACGCAGTTCGGCGGCAAAAAAAAAGTCCTCCGCTTAAGAAGATTCCAGAGAACGCAGTCATGTAAACATTGGTTTCTGACCAAACATTCAACTAGGACAGTAATTGTAATGTAGGCTGCACACAAATGAATGTTAATGTTAATTAAAGACCAAGGCTAGTAAATGTCTCCTATAAACTGCATGTTGAAATTAGACTAGCACTTAACCATAAACTCAAAAGCCACACTACACAAATAGCTTTTAATTGCTATTTCGTTAGCAAACATGTAACTGTTATAACCGTTACAGTTACTTTGCACTGGTCAAGCTACAAGAGTTCAAAGGGGGAATCTTCTTTTGTGCAAACACTGAAATTGTTCTATTGTGAAAGAGGTCTATCAATAAATAAATTCTTGAACAAACAAGAATGGTGTTTCTCTAAGCAAGTATTTAACTTTTACACATTCATTAGTCACAAACCACATATATTGCAAGTCATGCACAAATATATACATAGATACAAATCAATGATTTCATCATGTACAAGTGTATGTGCGTGTGGTAAATCGAAATGTCCAGCACACCCCACTGCTGTCTGAGAGCATAAACAGTTCAGGAATTGAAGGAAACCAGTCTTATCTGTTGATGAGTAGAGTTACAAAGGACGATGATGATGAGGTCGATTGTTGTCCTACGCTTGGATGTTTGGTCAATTGCAATGTTTCACACCAAATGAACCAAAAAGGTGGCTTCAGCAACACAAACAGTGTGACTGTGAACATGTAGAGGTAGCCACAGCCGATAAGCAAAAGCTACATCATAAACAATTACCTTATTACCTTAGAATCAGTGGTGTGCGGTGGTGTTTTAAAATGAGGAGGCAAAATCCAAATTTTATTTTTATGTATCAAATACATTTTATATACTAATATATGTCCCTTTTACACTTAATTTTCCTGGTTAAATAAACATTACATAAAAAAGAGAGACCAAATACAACTCTATTTTGTATTTTTACAATATGTAATGTTGTATTTATTAAAACCAAGTATACATCTCATCAAGTTAATGAGTTTATGCATTTTTACATTTATTCCAAAATAATAAATAAAGGCAGTAACAATTTAAATAATATTATTTGTAAAGTAATGTTCAGCTTTTCTTTTTAATAGTCAACTTGTTTTCAGCAGTCATTAAGCTTGTATATACTGGTCACAGACAGACACGAAGATGAATCTTTAATTTCCCCAAGCTTATTGCTCACTAAAACCACACAGTCATGTTTTCAGGCCATTTAAAGTTTGATTTTGATGTGACAAAGTGGTGATATCTAATTAAAAAGTAAGTAAACAACTGTCACTTCGCCTTTCATTAACACCATCATCGTCTTCATTCAGGGCGATTCGAAGAGAGCGCGAAAACAAAAGGTGGGATTTATCGCACGAACCAATCATATCCAATCATAACCGATCAAAACCAATCATAGAGCGATGGAAGCACTGCCTCCTCTCACGTGACTTTCCCCCATTCATTCTCAATTAACCCCCACTAAACCCACCGCGCGCTTTGGGGGCTCTGTTATAAGTCAATGAAGGGAGAGAAGGCGCGTCTCCTGCTGTAACTTCACCTTTTTTTTTCTTTTTTTTTAAACATATGCCGCAGGTCCCCTAACATGTTTCAGTCACCATTTTGCGCTGACATGTTTCTACAGTAACCCTAAACGAATAAACTCTCTACGGAGTGCTCTACGGAGTGCTCTACAGAGTGCGTTTCATCACAATTTTGTTCTTCTAAATCATTCATGTTTTTAGAGGCAGCTTGCATTGTCATTTGGTTGAATATGCACGAAGAAGCAATAGTAGTAGTCTCAGACGACTACTGAGACTCCTTGTGTCGGCCATATGGCCATTCTCTATTTGCTTCGAAAGGGAAGAGTGAGCGCCGTTGGTTGCAGTTCGCAACCTCACTGCTAGATGCCACTAAAATTTACACACTGCACTGGCTATGTGAATGCACAGTATTGCTTCGTTCCAGACAAGGTTGGACATGGCAGTATCCCAAATTAAATGTCCCACTTCAGCGTGAATTCCAGGCAATTAGACGTCACGTTCACATGTTGACCACATGTTGCCAAGACACAACGAGAGCATGTGTCAATTATAGCAAATACAGAATAAATGTAAAGTCACTTTGAAAACCGCTGACAAAAAACAAAAACTAAGGTCGCATCATCCAGGTGGATGCTGCACATTGGTGGTGGTTGAGGAGATTCCCCCTTCCGTATGTAAAGCGCTTTGAGTACCCAGAAAAGTGCTATATAAATGTAAGGAATTAAGGTATTATTACATAAACTTAATGTCTAATGTTATACTTTGTTTTTACATTTATGCTCATTGGAAGCATGATATGCTGACATCTTGGAAGTGACGTCAAATGACGTGTCTCACTGAGGTTGGGATTGATCGATGTACCCCGAGTTCACAGGTTGTCAGACTTTGAATGATGTTCCAGACATTTCCAAGTGATACTCACTGCGGTCAAATAACGTCCAGCTCCTCCTCTCTGGAGGTCCAATGGGGTGGGAATAGTCCAGCTCTACCTTTCTAAATCTAATTGGGTGGAGGGATAGAGTTGTGGGTAGGGTTATGGTGTGGTTGGATATTCTAGGTCCACCCATTAGACCCAAATTACATTTACTAAATGGGTGGAGGTTAGACCTCCGGCGAGGTTAACCTCCAACCATTTGCTCTGCAGTGAGCAGCTTCTCATTGTTTCCAAGAACAAGGTGGGAATAATCCAAATTCCGAGCTGTCTGAAATGCAGTATAAGATGCATGAAAGAGTCCCCCTCAGCTTCCTTCCAAGTCTTATCAAAAATCATCCCAGTCGCATCTTGTGCTGTTTACAATGTTTTTGTTTGTTTCTTTTATTATTTAATGCAATTCAAAACATTCTAACCTGCCACACTCCAGATCTCTCCGTTCAAATCTTTCCATCCTTCCCCGAAAGCTTAAAATCACAGTAATAAACCATATATTGCCGAAAAGCACGTTGTCTACTGTCAGGAGCAATTTGAATTATTTTGATAGTGAAAATGGTTGAAGAGTTACGGTAACATGAATACAGCTTGGTTTGTGTCGGCGACCACGCACCCAGTTTAAAAGGATTAAAACAGAAATGTGCCATTTGAAGAATCCAAGGTAATTACTGATAAAGATGGACATTATATTATTGTCTAGGGGAAATTTTTCAACTAGTCAGTGTTGCTGGCCAACATATATGCACCTAATTGGGTACATTTATTTCAGTGACCTCTTTAAACACTTTCCAGATCTTGAAAGTCCCCAAATTATTCTAGATGGTGATTTTAACTGTATACTTCACACATCACTGGACCAATCCAAAGCCACATGTGTGGCACTTAGTAAATCAGCTCGATATGTAAATGAGTTTGTGCAAACTTAGAGTATTGTTGATGCATTGAAATATACAATCCAGACACTGAGACAATATTCTTTTTTTTTTTTGCAGCCCATCAGATCGATTCAAAGATTGACTTTGTCTTTATAGACAAGGGAATATTACCTGTCAGGTTTTGGTGAGGGAAGGAGCGAGGAATCAGTAGTGCAGGTTGCTACACAGAACACGACAACACACGCGGACAGAGCGCACGGCCCGAGCGAACTCGAAACCGAACACTCACGCAACAGGACAGAGCACACGAGAATGAGCAAATGCTCATTCCTTGTGCACACAAGAGACAAAAACACAGAGCATGAATGTCCAAATCCCGACACAAAACCAAACTAGACAGAAGTGCCGGGATCCGAACACCACGCCCCGCACACAAGACAACTCACAAGGACAGAAGAGCATACGGCCCGAGCGACTCTGAACCGCATGCTCAACATGACAAGACGAGACAATAGCAGTGTCAGAGCTCTGTCACAAAACCAAGAAATAAACTAGACAGAAGTAGCAGAACCCTGACAATTACCATTACTTAGATCTGTGGTTCCCAAACTTTTTCTGCTGGGCCCCCCTTTTGTAGAAAAAAAAAATTTCACTTAGGTTCTGCGAATCGTTTTGAGGTCATTAAAATGCCAAATTAATATTTTGTGTTAAATTATTTACTTATCTGTCAAGTGACCGCATAAGGTAATTAATAATTACGCAGTGTGATCTTGGTATTATCACATAATGGTGGTTAGGAACTCTCAAGATGAGGCAGAATACAGGAAGGTAGACTTTTACTTCCAAATAACAGGAGAAACTCAGGAAAAACCACTCTACATACAAACGATAACCAACAGAGACAGAGGGAGAACACAGGGTATATATGCACAGCAAACAAAGGGAACTTAACAAGATAATTAATAAGAAACACCTGAACTCAATCTGTAACCAAAGGAACTAAATAATGGGTATGTGACAAATGACAAAACAAACAGAGAGCCCAAAACAGATATAACCCTGACAGGTATCACTCTGCAGAGGTTTCTTTTGCATAATAATCTGCTGACTGTACACTATCCCTCAGCCTTGCCGTGCCCCCCTTGTCATAACTCTGTACCCCCCAGTTTGGGGAACACTGAATTAGAACATGTAAGTAGATAGCGGTGGAAACAAGCAGTATTCAATTAGTTCAAATGTATGCAATTTAAAGGATTTATTGATGAAAATTATTTAAACCTAGTTATTGTGTATTTAAAACACATTCAGTTTATTAATACTATTGCATTAATCTTACCCATTTAAGTTTTGTATGACTGACAAATATGAATCATGTTAGGTTTATTAATTTGAATAATGTTAAAACGGAGTTGGAGATCCATGTGCAGGCTTTAATTAATATGAGCGTAGTCGTACAGGCGGAGGTAAAACACCAGCAAACAGATACAAGAGGGCAAGGCAAAAGCGTAATCCAAAACATAGGCTATGGTCAAGACAGGCAGCAAACAATCATCAACAAAGA
The DNA here is from genome assembly GCA_037101425.1 of Elopichthys bambusa. Lineage (NCBI taxonomy): Eukaryota > Metazoa > Chordata > Actinopteri > Cypriniformes > Xenocyprididae > Elopichthys > Elopichthys bambusa. The sequence continues at coordinate 36,631,955 of CM074435.1, forward strand.
AACAGTCCAGTGTCAAAAATACAGGCTAGGCAAGACAAGGAACAAGGAACACAGAGACAAGGTCGAAAGCAAGGCTAAACAATACTTAGCAACGTGTGTCTGAGGGAGTGCAGCTTATAAAGGGTTCCTGATGGGAATCAGTGCCTAGCTGGGGAATTGTGGGAAATGTAGTCCAGAGTGAAGTGACTGCGTGTGTGCAATGAAAAAGTCTTAAATGGTGAAACGGAGACCTCTGGTGGGGAGTGTAAGGAAGCAGCAGTGGGCGGAAACGTGACGTTCGTGTGTGTGTGTGTGTGTGTGGATAAACAATTTTGTAAAAGTTACAAAATCTCATTCCACATAAGAAGAGAAAATTCAAACGACTTCAATATAATTTATAGTTTTATAGTCAATAAGTGACAGGCCTCCAGTTTTCACCTTTCTTAGGTATCAGTCTAAGGACAGACCAACAAACCCACCATAACCTTCAGTCATTCTCATTGTTTTTGTCACTGTGGGTTTCTTGGAGAAACTTGGACTTCAACTTTTCATATTAAGCCATTTTTATTTACCCCATTCCTCAGACCATTCACATTTATTGAATCTACACATCAAAGATAAAACCACAAAACCCAAATAAATGTCACAATCAGCTGCTTGGTCATTTGTTAAAATGAAATGAATCCACATGGTGTTTGTCATTTGCTCTGATAAGCAGTTTAAATTAATGCAATGAATGAGTGCTAAAATGAGTGCCGTCTCTGCTTGTGTCTTTATAGTTCACGTGGACTGGAAATATGTGGCCACTTATTTCATTGTTATCAAGTGTAAGTCAAGCAGAATATTAAATGAGATAAAAGTAGAGCTGTGCTGAAGAGTGCACAGACAAACTTATTAAATAAGGAATATAGTCTTGATGGTGCTCGGCCAATCGTCAACCTAACCACAGGCTCTACTCTTCAGCACAATGGTAACCCCAAAAACTCAGACATACTAGAAAATCTTTTAATTTCCAAAATAATATAACCCTAAACACTAACAGATCTCCCCCTGTATTAATATTGAACAAAACACATGAAACAACACTTAATTTTAACATTTTATCTCATTTAATAGGTTAAGGATGTTCAGCCCAAGCCATCAAACTGAAGTCATCAGAGATGAACCACCATTTAAGATTGGAAACAAATTTTCAAATTTTTGATAAAAGCCAAAAAAAAAAAAAAAATACCTGTAATATGGCTTAACAAAGTAAATGGGATGAATTTTGACTTCATGCGTTAATCTAATGCCACATCCACAATCTGTTTTAAATCTAAATTTTTTTTAGATGAAAATATTTTCTAAAGTATGCCATCATGGAGAGTGAAATGCTTTTATTTTCGCTGAAGGAAAACACTGTGTTGCATAGCGAAAGCAGAAAAAAACTTGTTACAGAGGATGGTGGCCTTATATTTGTGAAAATAGGAAACTGTCTTGTTATGCTCCTGCATCCCATTAAACTGCATTTATGACAAATATTAATTGTTCAGTTCTATGAGAAAGACAAGGTAACAAAACATTCAAGACTTTATTTAAAACATTGTGGTCTTAAGCCCTGTTTGCCCACCCCTTGCACTGCCCCTTCCTGTGACTATTTATACTGTACATCTTTAAAAATGTAGAAAACTAACATGATTATTTACTGTTGCAGATTATCTGGCTGTATGGTGACAGAGAAAGGTTGTGCTGCACTGGCAATAGCTCTGAGTTCAAACCCTTCACACCTGAGAGAGCTGGATCTGAGCTACAATCACCCAGGAGAATCAGGACTGAAGCTGCTCTCTGATACACTCAAACATCTGGAAAAACTCAAGTATGTTGAGCTGTAACAATTAGGGCTGACCCCTAATAATCAGCTAAATGTTAGTCAACAAAAAGAGGCTTAGTCGACCAAAATTTTATTAGTCGGTTAGTCTCACACCGTGTCTACACCAGACACGATTGTGTGGAGTGTGGAAGCTGAAGTATCAGCACACTTATTGCAAGACATGGAGGCGTTTTTTTTTTTTAACTGGCTTGAAAATATAAAACATTTACAATGTAAATAATTGTAAAATATATGAAATATACTGTTACATATTTCTATATATATGTGTGTGTGTATATACTGCATGAGTAAATATACTGTATATGCAATATATTTATACATATGCAGTACCATATCTTATCACATGCACATCTATATGGTATTAAGTGTATTACTGAATATAAAACTACATATGATATTATGATATATTAGTAAATATATTGTCACATATTTTTCAATATATGAAAGTGGCAATTCCTTATGTATTATTCAATATGTTGTAATATATTAACACAATATATTATTCTGTATATTTTCAAATATACCATTAAATCATTTCATATATTGATCATTAATATATAAAGAAAGTGTTGTCAATCGATTAAAAAAATAACTAATTAATCAAAAAAAAAATTCTGTACTTAATCACGATTAAAAACATTTTTTTTTATATATATATATATTTTTATATTGTATTAATTTCACAGTTACTCTCCAGATTAATGTAGAAACAACTTAAAGACAGTATATTTTAAATATTTGTTTAATGGCATCTTTTTATGAATGAAGGCCAGGATCACTAACACTAATACATCTACTAATGTCTCTATGAAAATGATTTTTTTTAAACATTAATTATAGACATTCAACATTATAGTATAATTGAAAGATATCAATTTCAACATTTATTAGGCTTTAAAAAATATCTTTTAATTTAAGTGAACTTTAAAAAATCGTGAACCCATTATAATAAATGCCATATTTAAATAACTAAACAAAAACTAAACTGCATAAGTTATAAATTAAATATAGATTAATCTTTTTCAATTGATCAATTTTCTTTGATTAAAGGGATAGTTGCAGAAATGAAAAATTAGTCATATACACCTAGGATTGCTTGAGGGTGAGTAAATCATGGAAAAATGTTCATTTTTGGGTGAACTAACCCTTTAACATTAATGACAGACATCACAGCAGCAGGTTTATTCAAGTACACCTGGCTGCAGCCTGCAGATCGGTGTGGGGCAACACATGCATACTTATTCTGACTGGCTCAATCATCTTTTATAAGCATACATGATAGAAAATGTGTTCGTACTCTGTGTAGGCAAAGTAGTGCATGGATTGATAAGCGAATGTCATCAATCCAGTTACAAAACTGTAAAAGAGAGTTTTATGCCACACAAATAAGATAGAGCTTGAAAGGTTGAGCTCAGTCTAGAGCATGCGGCCCATCACGAATGCAAATGCAGCCCACGATATGCCAACCACGCGAATATGTTTGAACTATAATGTTTTTTGTCATATAAAATCATTTTGGTGATCATATAGGCCTATTATTTTCAGACATGAGCAGACCTACTATATACTAAGTAGTCAGTTAAGGAACACTTACAAGTGTGCACTTTGGCAAAATTCCAATAGTAGCCATTATTTTTGTAAATTTAGGGATCAAAATGGGCAAATTTGTTATTAGAGGAGAAAAACGAAATGAGGAACATACCAATAAAGGAACACATTGCAAACACGAAGAGTCGTAGTATCAGCAGCGAAGGTAAGAAGAATGGAAGAATCAGTTTGCTGTCAATGAGCGAGATGGCAGACTTTGTTTGCTCTGTAGTAAAGTACTTGGCATATGCAAAATGTGCAATGTCAAAAGATATGTGAATTCAGTGTGTTTGTTTGATGTACTTGAAATTGTTTGTGGCCTATATAAAGTAAATAGTTACTTAAAGTGCTTTTATACATTTTGTGTATGTTCATTGAGCATTATTATCTTATTACTGTAATGCTAATGTCAGTAAGTTAGTTTTTATTTGGTGGAATACATTGTTCTTATTTTCTGTGACAAGAGAGTTTTACTTTGATATGAAGAAGTCACACTGCCAGCCATTTCAACACACTGAAACAAATTTCTGATAGTATTTGTTGATTTTGCACAGAAATAAGTGTGACAGAAATAAAATACTGTATGTGCCACCAGAAAACACCACCTCTTCTGTGTGTGCAACATCTAGGTATAATAATAATATCTGCTAATATCATAACACTAAATCTGATTGGTTTTCATTGGTGACGTCATATGTAAATGATATGCGGCCCGTGAGACTTGCACTTGGACCATAGTGCGGCCCACTGGGAAAAAAGGTTGAGAACTACTGACCTATAATGATCCTCAATAAGCCACCTGATTTGACACTTCATATGGAAGAATAAAAATAAATAATAATGTGAGATTCAGAGATGTGAGATAATAATAGTGCATAAAGCACCACTAATAATAATAATAATAATAAATATGGTGAAAAAATGAGACATTTCTATGCGTAATACAGACTTTAACAGACTGTGTGTGTGTTTTCTAGTGTGGATCACGGAGGAGAAATCAGAATGACAGCAGCACCACAAAGATGTAAGTCATCAAACACACAGTTTGAGTGTTTGTTGTTGTAAATGTTGTTCTTGTAATGTGTGTTCTTGTGTTCAGACGCCTGTGATCTCACACTGGATCCAAACACAGCAAACACTCACCTCGTTCTGTCTGAGGAGAACAGGAAGGTGAAGCATGTGTATGAGAATCAGTCGTATCCTAATCATCCAGAGAGATTTGATGATTGTCTTCAGGTTCTCTGTGGAGAGACTCTGACTGGACGCTGTTACTGGGAGGCTGAATGGAGTGGAACTGATACTGAAATATCAGTGGCTTATAAAGGAATCAAGAGGAAAGAAGGGAGTGATGACTGTGTGTTTGGACGTAATGAGAAGTCCTGGAGTCTGATCTGCTCTGATCACAGATTCACTGTCCTTCACAATAATAACTCCACTTCTATATCTGCTGCTTCAGTCAGTAAGAGAGCAGGAGTGTTTGTGGACGTGTCGGCCGGCACTCTGTCCTTCTACAGCGTCTCTGACACACACACACACACACACTTACACACATTCAACACCACATTCACTGATGAACCCCTCTGTGCTGGATTTAGTGTTGATTATAACTCTTCAGTGTCTCTGTGTCACATTAAACACACACACACTGACTGACTAACAGTCACACATTTAAGACACTAAGCGACAAACACTTGTTGTTTCTTCTCGTGTGTGTTTTCTGTGATCAGTGTATAAACTCACTGTCTGTAGCAGCTTCACTTCCTGTTTCCTGTTGGGTTTGTGTGTCTGAATGTTTGTTGATGTTGGTTTTGAAGATCAGCTTGTTGATCACGTTAAGAATATCAGCAGGATGTTGTCAGATTTGTTTTCTTTTTGTAAATATTTTTTACTCTGGTGATTTTGTAGGGATGAAGACAAGCAGCCGAGTTTCGAGAAAGTTTAAATGGAAAATGTTGAACTTGTATTAATAAATATAACGCAAGTGTAATACATGAATATGAGATAAATTCAAGGCAAATTCTTGGGTGAATCTCAAATAAAGATTTTATATAAGGAATTATATTTTGCTAATGTTGTGAAATATTATTACAATTCAAAATAACTTTTCTATTTGAACATTATTTTATAATGTAATTCGTTCCTGTGATGTAAAGCTGAATTTTCAGCATCATTACTCCAGTCTTTAGTGTCACATGATCCTTCAGAAATAATTTTATGATGATTTGATGATCAAGAAACATTTCTTAAAACAGTCATGTTGCTTCATATACTTGTAACATTGTAAAAGTCTTTGCTGTCACTTTAAATCAATTTAATGCATCCATTATGAATGAATGTATTACTCAAACTTTCTGAACAATACGCTTTTCTTGACCCCAGACATTTTAACTGTAATGTATACTATGACTATTAAAAAATAAATTCACTATAGGAATTTGCGTGGGTTTTCATGGACATTTATTTCCTAATGTATGCGTCTTTTTGTCTTATTCTGCTCCTGTAATTTGATAAAGTCTCGTCATCCCGTACGCTAGAGGGCGCTCTAATAACGACTGTTCCTCGAGGTGAATTATGGGTAACATCCGCTGCGTGCTGCTGATCTGCCATTTTGTTGTCCAGATCAGAGAGCAGGGGACGCGGCGTATGTTATTCTGTAAATGAATAATACGACTCTCTTATAGTGGATCAGAAGTAGAGCCAAGGCACGATGCTTTCCGCAGCCCAGTTACTCGATGAGTTAATGGGCCGGGACCGGAACTTGGCTCCGGATGAGAAGCGCTGTAATGTTCGCTGGGATGACGAGACTGTAAGTGAGATGACGGCTAAACAGCCGCGATTCATTTATTACACACCCAGAACGCTGTAGGTCACTAAACGACTTTACGAACGCGTGTAGATGTGTTTGTTAATATATAAACTGATCTGAGCGATGCTCAGTTTGCCTCGGTTGTTTGGATCAGTTAGCACGCGCTAGGCTCGTGCCTCATTGTTGAACACATGCGCGTGCACTGCGTCCCGCCTTCATGTACATCTGTTTATCAGAAGTGTTTGCCGAGGCAAATCACTATTATTAACGCGCAAAGGACGGCCAAGCATCAAACATTGTTTGTGTAACTACTAGTAAGGCTGAGTACTGACACAAATCTCACGATTCGTTGCGATTCGATTCACCTTCGATCTCGAGTTTATATTGATTCAACTACAGTTGTCTGTTTTTCTCAAGGAAACAAGTCTCAGGTAATGCTGTTAACTATTTAGGGAATTATCAGTTGATATCTTTAACATTTAATATTAAAGTACCAATGTAATGGACGAGTCTTGCTCCACTCGCATAAAATGTAGGGCAGTTATTGCTACTACTGTAAATTAATATAAAACTGGATTATTTATAATGTTTTAACTGGTCATGATAGGCCTTTTGAAAGGTATACCTTAGCATACTTTTAAAACAAAAGTAATAAATATACTTTTAAAGTGTGAATTGAATGTAACAGTGTAAACTGTTATTTGAAATTAAGTTAAAGTGTATTAGTTTATAGGGTACGTGTACCCATTGAGCCCACTAAAATCACTAAAAAGTTTAGGTGTTTTTCATAGATATTGACATGGTTTATAAGAGAAATTTGGTAAAATGCAAGATTTTTCTCATTTAAAAATGTATTAAGTAGTTGTACTTAGATATTTTATGAATAAAGTCATAATTTGTACTTTTGGCTCCAAATAAGCCCACATCATGATTGATTCACAAAATCAAAAAAAAAAAATATATATTGATTTTAAAGAAGTAAAACTTCAATATATTTATTCAGTGAGAGGGAAGTATTTAAAAAAAAAAAAAAAAAAAAAAAAAAACTAATGTTTGATTACAGCCCTGGGTGGGATGAGTAGTTGTTAGTGGCTGTGGTTCCAGGCCGGTGGTCTGCAGCCTTAAATCGGCTTGACTCTGGAGTTGCAGATGGAGTCACACTGGAAGTTTGACCAAGTGTATCTCAGGAGCCAAGCCGAGTTGGGGCTCCATACTTTGGGCTTATGTGGGGGTCTCCTAGTGGGCCCCCCCATGCCCGGAGTCTGGAGCCTCAACTGGGCTTGGCTCCAGAGTTACGCCCAGTTATTCATAAGGAACTTTAGGACAAAATAGGCTTCATCTCAATATAATTGTTATTTTATAGGCCTATCTAAATATAGTTGTAAATTAAGATAGTAAGGAAGTTAAGGTAAAAGGTTAGTAAGGTAAAAGTGCACAAAGAGATGTTATCATTAAACACTTAAAATTGATCAAAGTTTGTAATTAAGGGGCGTTCCTCATTGAAACACACAAGGTGGGCTTAATGGTACCTAGGGTTGCAAAATTCTGGGAATTTTCAAGACTGGAAACTTTGCGTGGGAATTACCGGGAGTTAATGTGAATAAACAGGGAAATGCAGGTTAGCCTATAATGGAACTTAAATGTAGTTGAGAAAAAAAATTGCAACATAATCTTGGTTAAAACAACCAGATTAAAAGAGCTAAAGAACATCATTTATTTAAAATAGAAATCTTTTGTAACAATATACACTACTGTTGAAAATTTGGGGGTCAGTAATTTTCTTTTTTTCTTTTTTTTTTTTTTTGAAAGAAATACTTTTATTCAGCAAGGATGTGTGAAATTGATAAAAAGTGATATTAAAGACTTGTAGTGCTAGAATAACTTTTTATTCATCAAAGAATCCCGGAAAAAAAAGTGTCACCGGTTCCAAAAAAATTAGAGATGCACCGATCGATCGGCCAGGGATCGGAATCGGACGATATTCCTCATGATCGGCCTATCAGTCTCACTTCTTACCGATTCCGAGCCGATCTGTTTTGTTACCAGTGGTACAGGCAAGAACGTCAGCTGCGCGTTCTCTCTCTCACTCGCTCGGTCTCAAACAGAGACAGAAGTCAAACAGTCATAAGTACTAAAATGAGTGGCTTACTGCACTTAAATGGTCAAATACATACAAAATTGCATCAAAATGCCCGTCTTGGCGATTATTCAGATAAACACAGTCAGTTCTGGATCGTTAAATAGCTAAGAAAGAGAACGCATGTTGTGTAACAGTATTGGGTCCGTTCATAAACTCTTAAAGGGACAGCAGTCCAATATTCCTGCTGCTGTCTGTCATGTTATTTAAAGAACAAAAGACAAAGAAAATCACTTTCTGCTCTTTACTGAATACGTTTTATAACTTTAATGGTGTGAATAAATCGGTATTGAATATTTACAATAAAGAATACAGAAATTAAGGTAACCAATCTAAAATAAAACTGGATGTTATTTTATATTTGATTACTTTAATTTCTGTATTTCTTACTTGAATAAAAACCTACTTAACCTGAAAAATCTTTATTCTATTGCATTTATTTGTGCTGTTTGCAATTTTTTTTATTTGTTCTTATTTTATTACAGACTTGGTTGTTTTATGAAAATTAAAACTTTGTGTTGAAGAAAAGTAGATTTTTGTATTATAGTTCTTAAAAAGAAAATCGGAATCTGCAAAAATCGGTATCGGCAGATCACACTAACAAAAAAATAGGAATCGGCCAAGAAAATTGCAATCGGTGCATCTCTAAAAAAATATAAAAATAAAAAAAGCAGCACAACTGTTTCCAACATTTAAGTTTCAAATCAGCATATTAGAATGATTTCTGAAGGATCATGTGACAATGAAATAAATAACACACGCATAACAATTGCTGCAATAAAAATATATTTTACATATTTACTAAATTAGAATTTATTGGCTTTGTGCGCAAGCTAATAAAACTCATTTTTTCCATTTAAAGGTAAATGATATAAAATGCTAAAGTACTATTTGTTCATACACACACACACACAAACCCATTTATCTCTTATTTGACATAATATCAGTGTACTTGCAAAGAAATGGATGAAATGTGGAGAAATGTGTTGATTTCTGAAGGGTCCAGAAACACCAAAGTTTTTGGGTGTCTTTGTGTGAGGTCTCCTGAGACAACATGCACACGAATTGGGCTAACTCAACATTGACAAGTGATTGGTATGCAATAAAAAAATGTCAGGGAAGTAACAAATCACTGGATTTGCTAAAATAATGAGCGGCATAAAATGATTTTTTTTTTTGACTTCAGATCTGAAAGTGGGCTAAAAAGGGTACAAGGGCTTAATGGGGTACGCTTACCCTATTAAATGCAACTTAAGTGATGTCTTTAAATATATTTGTAAATGTAAATAACTGATGCAATCAGTACATTTCAATTCATTTTAAATGTAATATCAAAACATACTACATTTAGAATCATCAAAATGTATCAATTAAAATCAAGTACCTAACATGTGCTTTAGTATGTTAGTCAACACATCAAAATAAGTGTACTTTAAAACATGAACATTTCCAAACCAAATAATTTAAAGGTGTGTGGTATGTAGGAATGACACCCAGTGGTCGAAATACGTACTGCGTGCTGCAGTCCAAATTCAAAATATTGTTTGCCCCGCCCCCTCCTTCAAAGACGCGGGTTGCCAGCTTGAGGACACGCAACAAGAAGGAGCGCAATTGACAATGAAAGCTGAGGAGACTTACACACTGTAAGCTGATGAGTTGATTTATCTGTGTTTTAATATGCTGTCGTTCATAGAGATTTTTAGATGGATGCAGAGGCTTTTTAGGTCCGGTAGAATCTGCGATTCTCTGACCCAGTTTGTTTGCTGGTTTCCATGGCTGCGATACGCGGTGTTTTCCGCCAACTGGCAACCTGTGATGTCGAAATACTATTGGATAAACTTGCAGCACAAGGTTTCGCACAGACCAAAACAAAGACAGACATTCAGACACGGAACGCACATTTCAAAGTAGAATGTCTGGCTGTAGCGTTGTTTTTCTGAGAAACAAGTAGCTGAACTTAGCATGTTTCCTAAATATCTGCAAACATATTGGGGTATTTTTATGCTTTATTAAAGTGAAAATCTTACATATAGCCCCTTTAAAATATACTTAAACTTTTAATTTCATTATTCAAAGTACATTTTTAAAAGTGTACTGAAGTCTTGAAAGTGAACTCTCTTCAAGTACACTTAAATGGCTTTTATTTCATTATTTCATGATCTTAAAGTCAAGTACAGTTTTTTTTTTTTAATTATACTTAAGATTTGAAGTACACTACAAGTTCACATTCGATACATTTAAGTGCAGTTCTTTTTCACAAGAGTAGTTGCTCATACTGTTTAATTACTAAAACAATTTTACTGTACTAACAGTATTTTGGTGGGAATTATGTTCACTTAAACTGAGTTCAGTTCAGACTAAAACAGTTCAGACTTGACAGAGTTTGTCATGTGAGTTTCTATAGTGAAATGTATTTGTATCTAGTTGTGGTGGTCTCAGCACCTACAGCAGAGCTCATGGCCTCATCTTGGTGTAAATTTTTTTTTTATGTGACAAACCACAAAAATGTACAAAAAGAGAGATCTGGGATTACCTATGAGGGCTTAATGTGAGGGTTTTCTCTTTTCTGCAGGTCTGCAAATATTACCTTTGTGGTTTTTGCCCTGCTGAACTCTTCACAAACACGCGGTCAGACTTGGGTAAGGACGGCTTCTTAAATGCCTTCATCTCTTTTTATTCTTGCCATTATCTTGCCACATCGTAATGAATCGTTTTATTTTCCAGGTCCTTGTGAAAAAATCCATGATGAAAACTTAAGGAAAATGTAAGTTAATACTGTGTGGATGCTATGAAAATCACATGTCCAGATCACAATTAGTTGTTTAAAGGAATTAAAAGCCTTTTTAGGACCCTCACACATTTCCTCTTACTAAAATGCAACAATAATAATTTACTCTCATACCATTATTCTCAGAGAGACTAGTCAGCATTAATTAAATTCAGCAGATATTTAGATGGATTTATTTTTTTTTTCCTTCATATTTTGGTATAGGACTTGTACTTAAAACAAAAATATCTTAATGGATTTAAAAATCATTTTTCTTTTAAAGGGTCATGAAACCCCCCTGTTTTAGCCTGGTCGTTCACACCTCTGAGCTGGAAAACTGTGAAAATGGGCGTGTAAAGCTCTGGAAAAGTGGGAGTGTAGAGGGGGGAGAACAACCAATGAAACGTAGACCTACAACACACTCCTTATACAGAATAATGATGATTAATATTCAAGCACGGAGAAAAATGCACGACAAACGCACACGCCCAAGGGAGAAATGTGCAAGAATATTTAAAAGGGCTAATAATATTAATTACATTTACGAGCACTACAGTCTCATGATAAACAATGCATAGTTTAACACAGAAAGAATAAAGACAAAAGTTACTTTTTTTGTCTATTCTTCTTTGAATTTTCGATCGAAATCAGTCTTTTGTGTATCAGAATAATCGTGTCATCGCGTTCAGACACCACTGTATCAGTGTCCAGTTTGCACATTTCATTTGAAGACGACGTGATGAAATGTGTGCATACACCATGCTGGTTCATGTTTGGTGCAGGAGAATGTGAAATGCATCTATAAAAACTTTAAACACATACTTTATTCTGTATATGATCTATAATCCACATGGCGAGTGTTGTTAAACTCATCGCGGAGCTCTGCGCTGAAACCGATCATATGTGCCCTCCGCGGGTAGATCATAACAATCGTATTTTTCATGTGTTCGTATTCAAACTCCAGTTCTGACTGCATCGTGGGCAAAATACAAAAACACTCATGTGCTAGCTGTGCTGAGGGAAACAAGCACACGGCTCGCATGTTTTCAAACGCAGAGGTGAATGAACAGCACTTTTGTGACATTTGAAACTGTTGACGTCAGCATGTTCGACCAGCCCTTAATGGAGCCAATCAGCACTCCGGATATTGCCGGTATTACAGAATGATGTCAGATTTTGTGGCGTTGCTCCGACTTTGCTTGTGAAAGCGGAAGACAGAAATCACTCTGAAAAATGTAAAAAAAAAAAAATAACTAATTTCAACTTGTGAATAAAAAAAGGGGTGATGAACTGAAAAAAATCATTTTCCTTGAGCTTTTGACATATGAGGTCATCATACTATAAGAATATCCTGTAAGTTTCAGAACTGAAAACTTCCTTGTTAGTCAAATAAAAGCTTTTATTGACACCAGGCCCAGCAAAAGACAGGTTTTTCAAAGTGGGGGATCTATTTACCTCAAAAGGCAGCAAGCACCGCCTCTGCAGAAGATGATCAACGCCTACTTCATCACTGCCTGTTTAGCCCCGCCCACCGATTCACGCATGACATGCAATAGAATAGGTAGCCTAAGTAACATAGGCCTACGTGGTGCTAAACCAGATCGAGCTACAAAGCAATAAACGTGCTGTTGAGGATTACAAAATATTGTGCAGTGCCTGGACTTGACCGTAATGCAACATGTAAGTAACTGTGTTAATTTTAATGCCTGATCTGATATTAATAATTCATGTATAGTCAGATGTTCTTTGTCTGTGTCAGTAAACCAAACCCGTGACTGAACGTCAACTTGCTTCGTTTCTTTTAGTAGGATAAAAATAATCTGTTATTTAACGATGATTAAATTATATAAAGAAGGCAATCAAAGAAAGTTCCCTTTACAATCGTTTTTGATGTAAAAAGCATGCTAACATTATAAGTGCACCCCAGGAAACAACGCAGTTCATGACCCCTTTAATGAGTACCTTTAGTGTTTTCAATGATGTGCAGCCTATACATATCTGTTCACAGCTCAAAAAATGTGTTCTGGGGTTTTGTGACCCTTCCTTTAAGCATAATATTTCTTATTTCACCCTAAAATGATTTATAAATTATACATAAATATTGTGATCTGGACACATTCTTGACAGGTTTCCTGAGGTAGTTCTTGACCCTTGTATAGTTTTGCATCTTCAGTCTTGAGTTTTTTGATGATTTTTTTTCTGATGAAGCCTGACTCCTGATGTCACAGGTATGAGAAGAGCTCCCGCTTCATGAAGGAAGGGTATGAGCGAGACTTCCTGCGGTACCTGCAGAGTCTCCTGGCCGAGGTGGAGCGCAGGATTCGGAGGGGCCATGCGCGTCTCGCCCTGTCACAAGCCCAGCAAAACTCTGGGGTATAACCTTTCATAGCAGCCACTGTCGTTTTTGTGTCTTACACACTTTTTAGAACTGATTTATAGCCTGGTGCTTTATTAGAGCTGTGAAAAATGTAGACCGAATCAGAGAATCCAGTCATAAATATGCTTAAGTGTGAAAAGCACAAAATGACTATTTAAATAAGTCTGAATGTGTATCTGTGTGAGTAAGCAGTGAAGTTTTGTTTCTGCACATCATCACTGTCGGGCGGAAACCGGAAATCTCAAATTCATCTTTTTTTCATAAATCATTACTATTGGTCACCCTTTACGTCTGTTTGGGTAAATCTTTGCAAAACCCACAACAATGAAGTATAAAAAAAAAAAGCTTGTGACTAAACTCCATTGGCTCCTCAAACTGTCCGTCAAACCTCATAACTCCTCCCGCCTCGTGAATAAAGTGCCGCACGCAGTTTGGGCCATCTCTGCTTGTGCAGTGTGAGGGTAAATAAAGAATAAGTGAAGCATTTTCATTACTCAAGAAACACAGGATATATAAAGGCTGATATTTTATTTATTTGAGAAGCAAGAGTTTCTTAGTCTAGCATTTGTTGAGTCACTGCCAATACTGTCTTAAATAGCCTGTGCGTAGCACTTCATTTTAAATAACGTGAACATGTTTTTGGCCAAATGAGCACCCACATACGGTAAACTTTATAACCTGTAAGATGATAAAAAATGTAATGCGATGCACGTGCTGCCTCAGATGCGGCTGTGTGACGGACCAAACGCATGTCTGACATTCACTGGTCAAAAACCTTGTAACTCCATTTGAGTGTGATTTTTGATAATATGACACATGCAAGTGTCTGGGCATACATAAAGCCACAATATTAACTTTGACAGTGCAGTTTTTAATTATTAAAGTGTTTTTTCCATTTCCTGAAAGGGAGATACAAGGTTTCTGCCCGACAGCGACAATATACTGAAGCACGTGATGCTCAGTGTTTTCAGCGTCTTCCGTCTCACCATATGAGGACATGAACACATGAACTTCATCTCCAGAGTCACTTCATGAGCATTTCACCATTTCATTTGATTAACATTATCGCCAGATACACACAGAAACTCAAAGGACTTCACTGCAGCCCGCCAAAAAAGTTTGGTTTAACAGAGAAATTATGATCGAAATGTATTTCTATTGTACAGTAAAATGTACATCACAAAGTAATAATAATAGAATCTAAATTTTAAAATTAAAACTGTAAACCTGTATTTCGGTGCTTTGCCAAAAACATAAAAATAATTTTTACAAGAATTACATTTTAAGATGAATTAATTTGATAGTTTTATGCCTCCTTTTGGTTATCACACTTCTTTTTATAATTTGTATTAAATCATAAATCCAGTTAAATCCAGACTCAATTTCTGAAAGAGAACACATTTCATATTTCGTTTCTGTTGTAAACATTGTTAGTATTGTTAAATTATTAAATAAGTTTTATAATTTCAATTGGTCAGAAAGTGTTAGGACGCTTATTTTTATATGCAGCTTTTATATTACTCTAAAAAAGTAAAAAAACACTCTCTTAAAGACCACTTTGTTTATACACTGCTTCAAACCTAACTCAGATCGAACTCTGATTTCTAGGCACCGGGTCCGTCTGGGAAGAATGAGGAGAAAGCGCAGGTCCTCACAGAGAAGATTGAAGAGCTTGTTGTTCAGGTACTAGTTCTCTAGAATCATAAGTTGAGAAGGAAACATGAATGTGTTGAAGAGGCTCTGAGATGTTTGTGTGTGTTCAGATTGAGGAGTTGGGCTCGGAGGGCCGTGTCGAGGAGGCGCAGGGCATGATGAAGCTGGTGGAGCAGCTGAAGGAAGAGCGGGAGCAGCTCAGTTCCACTCCTTCAGTGAGTTACAGCTTTCATTCTTTCAGTCTAATTGTAGAACATGCACTTGTATCATGAGCTTTCATTCAAGCATGTTTTCTTGTTTCTCAGACGATTGAGAGCTTTGCGGCTCAGGAGAAGCAGATGGAGGTGTGTGAAGTGTGTGGCGCTTTCCTCATAGTCGGTGACGCTCAGTCCAGAGTGGACGATCATTTAATGGGCAAGCAGCATATGGGATATGCCAAAATCAAATCCACGGTGGAGGAACTGAAGGTTAGTTGATGGCCAGACTCAGTTAATTTATCATTGTATAGCTTCTCATATTTTATACTTTTATAATGGTTATTATTGATAATTAAAACTGACTTTTAACAAAAAGAGAGGGTTGTTTTCTTATTTTATTTTATTTTATTGTAGGCTACATATACAGTGAAGATAATCAGAGTACATATGCACATATTGCCTGAACCACACATTAATAGGTTTCATATTTTTTTAATAAAAACGAGAAGAGGCAGGGTTGTTTTATATTTCGTTGTTATATAGCCTACATGAAGTGAAGATAATCAATGCATGCGTTGCCTGAACCACAGTTGTGTGTGGCGCTTCTTGTTGTCATTCCCCTTGTAAAACACGCAAGTGACGATTCTCTGTCAACCAATCAACGTTCTTCAGAGTCTAGCTCCACCCTTTTGGTACAGTACTATTGTGCTTGGTACCCCAATGAAAGGGTCCCAAAAAAGTGATACGGTTGTGTTTTTGGCTATTGCTTGTAGTTTGATTATTTGTTATTTTATTAGACTGTTTACTTGTCTTTAATAGTGTTTGAAATGTATATTTATATTTTATATATTTATGTAGATTTTTATTTTTTTTCATTTGCATTGTTCTTGCGTTCCATGTAAACTCAAACTTCAATGTGTCCGAAGAGGGCTGCTGTATTTGAAAAGCTCAGTGTGAGACAGATGAGCATTCGGCTAGATAAAACTGTTATATTGTGTAGAATAGGGAAAAAAAGAAAGGAATTTTGACCAGTATGGCTCACATGATGACAACTTTATTTTGGTTGCATTGGCCAATTTACTGACACAATAAATAGTAACTCACCCAAAACAAGTCATTCATCCTGTAAAACCTATGTTTTGCAGACATTCAATAGAGTTCTGATGTTTCCGCAAACAGACATTTACACTTACAATTAGGGAGTGTTAAGAAATGTGCCAAAGCAATTGAGAGAAACTGTAATAGACACTGTACTTCCTTGAAAATAAATTCCTACAACAACCGTAATGAAACAACCCTTCACAATAAGTAATGCTTTACAATGAACTCTGTTAGAGAGCTACATATGGCAATTTATCTGTTACTCTACTGAGTAATAACTCTATCTCCACGTCGCTTTTACATTTCAAATTCCTCAGTTCTCAGTCTTCGAAAAGCCAAGACACTGTTGGTTCTTGTTTTATTACGGGCTCTGTGATGTTCTCTCTTTGCCAGCAGACGCCATATCAACCTTTCTTTCTTGTTGTGACAACTAACCTAATCCGCTCCCACACCAGACACACGTCAAAGTAGCTGGAGCCACTTTTTTCTATTAACAGACATGTCGAGACATAGGCAAGTGACGTATGTACGCAGTTTACTGCGATAACTATCCTGATAGGTCTAAAATATAAACACTTGTAATAAGCTTACCATAGTGAATCCGGATAAGACAAACATGTTTTGGAGGTAAGATTAATGATGTATTGACTCTTATTTATACATAATTTTGTACAAAAAGTTTACATAGTGTACCTTTCAATCATAAAACACAAAATTTGAAGAAAACATCAGAGAAAAAAAAATTCAACAGTGCTGTAATGCATTTTTTTTGGATGGACTGATCAAAAGTTGGCCATGTTTACACTTTGGTTTTCTGTTTGACCCCACAGGAAAAGCTGCGTCGGCGCTCAGAGGACCCGGAGAAGGATGATCGAGGGAAGAAGGAGAGAGAGGACCGGGAACGTGAAAGGGAGGAACGTGAGAAAAAACGCAAAGAGGAGGAGGAGAGGGAGAAAGAACGAGAAAAGGAGAGGGAGAGAGAGCGTGAGAAGGAGAGGGAACGTGAGCGGGAGAGGGATCGGGACAGGGAACGGGAAAGGGACAGGCGCAGCAGGAGAAGTCACTCCAACAGTAGACACTCCAGCCGTGCATCAGACCGCCGCAGGAGCCGCTCAAGAGACAGGAGGAGGTCCAGGAGTAAGGAACGCGACAGGAAGCGCAGCAGGTGCTCAACTCTCACACTGCTCATATATAATATATATATACCTACCAGCTGAGCTGTTTAAAATGGATTTGTTTGTTAAAATAGCTGAGTGCTGTTTTAAAATGTATATACTATTTTAGTAAATATTAATACAGTATTTCTCAGAAGTGAGTACACCCCTCACATTTTTGTGTAACAGTGTAAATTTGCTGTCCCCTCAAAATGACTCCACGCACAGCCATTAATGTCTAAACAGCTGGCCACAAAAGTGAGTACACCCCTAAGTAAAAATGTCCAAATTGGGCCCAGTTAGCCATTTTCTCTCCCCGTGTCATGTGACTCGTTAGTGTTACAGGGTGTCAGGTGTGAATGGGGAGCAGGTGTGTTAAATTTGGTGTTATCGCTCTCTCTCTCTCTCTCTCATACTGGTCACTGGAAGTTCAACATGGCACCTCATGGCAAAGAACTCTGAGGATCTGAAAAAAATAATTGTTGCTCTACATAAAGATGGCGTAGGCTATAAGAAGATTGCCAAGACCCTGAAACTGAGCTGCAGCACGGTGGCCTAGACCATACAGCGGTTTAACAGGACAGGTTCCACTCAGAACAGGCCTCGCCATGGTCGACCAAAGAAGTTGAGTGCACGTGCTGAGCGTCATATCCAGAGGTTGTGTTTGGGAAATAAACGTAGAGTGCTGCCAGCATTGCTGCAGAGGTTGAAGGGGTGGGGAGGTCAGCCTGTCAGTGCTCAGACCATACGCCGCACACTGCATCAAATTGGTCTGCATGGCTGTCGTCCCAGAAGGAAGCCTCTTCTAAAGATGATGCACAAGAAAGCCCGCAAATAGTTTGCTGAAGACAAGCAGACTTGGATTACTGGAACCATGTCCTGTGGTCTGATGAGACGAAGATAAACTTATTTAGTTCAGATGGTGTCAAGTGTGTGTGGCGGCAACCAGGTGAGGAGTACAAAGACAAGTGTGTCTTGCCTACAGTCAAGCATGGTGGTGGGAGTGTCATGGTCTGGGGCTGCATGAGTGCTGCCAGCACTGGGGAGCTACAGTTCATTGAGGAAACCATGAATGAGCAGAGCATGATCCCCTCCCTTCGGAGACTGGGCCGCAGGGCAGTATTCCAACATGATAAAGACCCCAAACACACTTCCAAGACGACCACTGCCTTGCTAAAGGAGCTGAGGGTACCTAAACCCTATTGAGCATCTATGGGGCATCCTCAAACAGAAGGTGGAGGAGCGCAAGGTCTCTAACATCCACCAGCTTCGTGATGTCGTCATGGAGGAGAGGAAGAGGACTCCAGTGGCAACCTGTGAAGCTCTGGTGAACTCCATGCCCAAGAGGGTTAAGGCAGTGCTGGAAAATAATGGTGGCCACACAAAATATTGACACTTTAGGCCCAATATGGACATTTTCACTTGTTCTCACTTTTGTGACCAGCGGTTTAGACATTAATGGATTTGTGTTGTTATTTTGAGGCAAATTTACAGCAAATTTGACAGCAAATTTACACTGTTATACAAACTGTACACTCACTACTTTACATTGTAGCAAAGTGTCATTTCTTCAGTGGTTACATGAAAAGATATAATAAAATATTTACAAAAATGTGAGGGGTGTACTCACTTCTGTGAGATACTGTATATTGATTAGATTTTTTCATATTTAATTTTTTAGTATTTTTTAGTAAATGTTAGTAATTTGTGCTTTTGCCATTTTTATTTACTTTCTTTTTTAATTTTTAGTAACTTTAATTACTAATTTATAATTTATTTTATGTCAGTTAGTTGCCAAGGCAATACTTCTTATTTCCTAGTTTAAGTTTTTTTTTTTTTAATCTTTTTTAAAATTTATATTTGGCTTTAGTTCAGTTAACAGAAACATGATTTTCGTCGTTTTCGTCGCAACATCTCTGGTTGAATGTACTTTACTGTATCTAACGTTCACTTGTTGTGGCAGTTGAGATCTCCTTGATTTAAAGTTGTGGTGATGGTTACAGGAGCCGTGACCGAGAGAGGAGGCGCAGCCGGGACCGCTCGGACAGGAAGCGCCGCTCTCGGAGCAGGGAGAGGAAGAGGTCCCGCAGCTCTGAGCGCAAGAGCCACCGGCACCGCAGCAGAGACAGAGAAAAGGACAGAGGAGACCGAGAAAAGGACAAATCCTCCAAGGACAAAGGTCTGGCATTTAACATAAATTAGTTCCAGAAGACTTTTTTTTTTTTTTTTTTTTTGCTTATTGACTTAAGTTTTTGATCAGAGCATTGAGTGCATGTTGGCTTTTAGATAGGACTTGGTTAGTTGTTTTTTTTATTACTTTTTTTGTTTGCTTCTATAATTTTAGAAAAGGGTTAGTTCACCCAAAAATAAAAATTAAGTCATCATTTACTTATGTTCTGTTTCAGACCACGAAAGGAGAAATTAAAAAATTGTCACGCTCATCCATGTCCTCATCGTGAAGATTTCGTTCTCTCATTTTAGTAAATTAGTTCCTCGTTTTAGTAAATTGTGGCTATTGAACTAATTAATTCATTCCCTCCTTTTGATTTAATTGGAACAAGGAAACAAATAATTACAACATGGCCATGATTTAGTAAAATGAGGGGACGAATTATATTGTGCACAAAATCTACTTCAAACAAGGGAACGGCTTACTAAAACATGCTGACGTTTTAGTAAGTACTGGAAACTAATTGCTGATTTGTGGCCATGATGTGCTGGGCCAGCATCAAGCTTTAAAAAAGACACAAAAGTATCACATAATGGTCTCATGTGACACGTGTCGTGTATATATTCCAAGTATTTGGGGGTAGGCTTTGATTTAAAAAACAAACTGAAATTCAATGTATTTAACGAAAATCCTGACCTTGGCCTTTGGTCTTCTGTGCAAGTTCATCAAAATCTATTAGCGCTGCAGTTCATTCCGACTTGTTTGTAAACACTGAATAGATGTGATATGTCTCTGGCTCAGCGGCAGCCGAAAACACATTTGAATTTAGCAGTTGATCACGTGATGCATTAATCACACCAGTATGATTGTACGCGTCAAAGGGTTAATACAAGACAAATCCTAAAACATAGAGATGACAAAAGAAACTTTTCAAAACTTCTGATGCAACGATTCATTGAAACTCTCAAAATCTAAAGCTGTTTCTCTTGAATATCACCCAGAGAGCCATGTACTTTTACTGAATGCGGTTCTTTCTCTCACAGAGCACAAGGACTCCTCAGATGAGAAAAGGAGCAGCAGAAAGGGCTCTGTTGAGAAGTCAAATGAGCTCTCCAAGCCCGAGCCCATGGAGGCCGAGCCTCCCAAAGCGGAAGTGAACGGCACCGCCCAAGAGCTACATTCTGAAGGTGACACACAGTCCAATTAAAACTGATCTGATAGGACCTCAGATCAGCCCCAGGTAAGTGCACCGTCCTCCCCACCCCGGGTCTCTCCCCCTCTCCCCTTCCCCCCTTTTTCTTTCAGTTCTGTCTGTGATTTTTCTTCCTGTTTTTTAATAGTGCATCGTAAGTATGCACTGAAGATGGGGACTAGGCCGATGAAACGGAAGAAAGTAGAAAGAAACAAACCCAGAGGGAAAGGCCAGTGTAGCCCTGAAAAACATGCTTGGAGGTACCTCGTTTTGTATCGGTCATACATCTGTCTCTTTAGACAAGTTCTCTTCCAAATTTACGTGTTTAATTTTTTTTATTCCTTTTTTTTTTTTAGTTTTTTCCTAACTCTGCCTTTACTACCTCAACATGTTTACTCTATGCTCGCAGTAAGATTAAATTAGTGGGTAACTTTGTTTGCACATATAAAATGATTGTGTGCTCATATGTATGTACAGTACATGCATAAACACACAGCATTTTACCATCTGATGTCTATAAGGTGTTCATAAGAAGTCCAGAAAGTTCGATGAACTGCAATGAATACTGATATATATATTCATTTTCTTTTTTTTTTTTTTCTTTTTTTGTTGGAGTTACATGGATATGTTGCACTTTTAATACCGTCTGTTCTTAAAGTTGAGATCCGATAGCTTTGGGATGATGGAAGTGTAGGGTTAATGAATTATTGCAGCTGACTTCCACACCTCACACAGCGTTGGTGTTGTGAGCGACCCCCATGAAAAGCCCATTTAGAAATCAAGGATACTGTCAATCTGTGCAGGTACTCACCCAAGGTACTCCTTTCACTACCCACATCCATTTGAATGCTGTTGCCTGTGAACGTGTCTCAGAGCTTGTTTATTTACCCTATCTCTTTTTTCCCAGTTTTAATTGTCCTCAGTTTTGCTTTCTGTTGGTTTCAAGTGCCAATGGCTTACTCTACACCTAAACGGGTGGATGTAAAGTGTCAGGTTTACAGATGAGCCCAATTGATATCCCACAGTAACCTATCAAACCAGATCAAGCTCAAAACAGTTCTTTCTCCTTGTTTGTGTCGCTTATTTTCATTTTGCCTGTTTAGTAAGAAGTAATAGGTTTGAATTAGGGCTGGGCGATATAGCTAAACAAATGTATATCTATTTGTCTTACTTGCTAGCTAGTTTCCATTCAAAGTTTCAAATTTAACTTGGAATATCGCATAAAACATTTGCGAATAAAGCAGTGTTTCCGCTCCAAAGTGTTGAAGAAACAAAATAGTCACTTCCATAAAAATGGAAGAAACTATGGCTCTTTTTTTTTTCCCTCCATAATACATGACTTGAGCCTCAAAGCGCAAAGATGAGACACAATAAATGCACTAATTTTCTCTTGAGTTTGGATGGTGGTGTTTGGGAACACAATCGTGTTAGATGCTTCTGGGAGGAAATAAACCCAATCATTTTGATGACAGACTTTGGCTCGGGTTTTTCAGAACCACCAAACCAATATTTGGGATGCTGTGATGCAGTTGGTCCGCTGGTTAGTCCAGTTGTCCAATCACATCCTCTGTTGAGGTGATGTCGTTTTTTTTTTTTTTTTTTTTTGCACATTGAGGAATTTATTCGGTAAATGTGTTTGCATTGTAGATTGTGTTTGTCGTCTAATCGCATTTAAAAAAAAAAAAAGATCCACCTCATTCGAGCACGTGCAAGTTTTTTAAATTTTATGTGCATTTTCATCTTTGCGTAAACCGAGTACTTTGAAGAAAATGCAATGCTTTAAAGGTTGGTTTGAACAGGAAGGGTTTTTTTTAGTAGTACAGCAACCGTCATTTCAACCAATCCACCATCGTAACGTTCAAAATTGGTACAAGATTAAAAAAATGTAAGTACGTGAATAGTGGAAATTGTAATTTGTACAAATAATTTAACAATACACAGAAATGTTGGTAATAAATGGGTAATATCAAAGACTATAGATATAGAAAGACATTCACTCCTATTAGTTATGAATGGGAGAAACTGCAGCGCACAATATGGCGGAATACATCCCGCCTTTTTAAGTATAGAAATCGTTGATTGATAAAGTCATTGCATCACTGCTGCTGCCGTTAGGAGCTCCGGTTCGCATAGAAACCTGAGACTCGGACTTAGGACTGCACATGCGCATTGGCTCATCTAACATGAAAAATAAGCTTTTTTTTAAATGCTATTTGAGCATAAGAAACAATTTAGTGGACAGTTCATATCAGATTTTGTTGCTGATTTGAAATGTGTTAAATTGAGTTCGCCAAGCCGCCCCCCCATTCAAATAGATTAGACTTGGTTTTGGCTGCCCGGAGGCGTTGCCAATATGGCCGCCGAATGAGCAGACTTTCCTTAAAAAGGTCACAGTTTTGAATCTATTTATGGGAATCAGTTAAACTTGCCAAATCTTTGTGCGTCTTTGCCACTGGATTTTAAATTGGAAAACCTCATTCTAAAGCCTATACTTCGGGTGTCCGGCCCACCGTTTGTGTGCAGCCCAATTTTTATATCCGCATGGACTACATGCTCTCAATAATGGCCTTATATAGCATTAAAATTGTTGCGACGGTGATTAATTTTATACCGCCGCTGAATCTATTGGGAATATTGGCTATATCTCTCAGCCCTAGTGTGAATTAGCTTGTGTTTTAATGCAGGTGTGTCTTTTTGAAGTAAACTTTTACTTTCTTTCTCTCTCGTGTTTTGTTTAAATTCCCTACTTGTGTTGTCTTTAAGATAGCAGTGCATGCTTTCAGAGCAAGATCAGCCACCTAATGTCAAAGTCTGGCCGTTTAGACGAGGGGATATCAATTCTTTCAATATTTCATGGTTTTATTTGTGTGCTTACCTTCAATCATTTTACTTACAGCTGAGCAGTTACTATTGCTGCTGCTATTGAAAATATGAAGATTTAAACCAATGATAAGAGGGTAAAATAAAGAGAATATTACTAAAAGTGATCAAATTTATTGATTGCTGATTGGACAAAAAAAAATAATGTTTTGATCATTGTGTTAATGAAAGAATGGAGTTTTTTTTGTTTATTTCCAGAACTTGTGAAATGTACTTTGTGCTGGAAATGTGTTTGGTTTCACGCACTAATCGAGCTCTTTCTGACCATTTGTGTACATCAGGGGGAGTTTGAACAGCTGCAAGAGGAAGAACTGAAGAACTCCATCCTACAACTCAGCTCTGCTGCTTTAAAACAAGGTGAACCACAGATGTAGTGGCCTATATGATAAAGATGTAAATGTAAAAATGGTTCTGTAGCCCCTTTTCAGCGTTTCCACAGGACCTTCCGTGTTCTTTTTATTATGTTTGTTTGGTTTTTCTTTGGTCTTACTGCTATACGCTGGCATAGATGCATATGCAAGTCCACCATTATTTCTGTTAGTATGCATTCAGAATGAATAAAATACTTTGTGGCATGTTTGCTCTGTACAGTCCGCTCTCACTTTTACACATTGGAAATATTGAAGATCGGTTTAGTTCAGTATTTTGACTGGAAGCCTTAAAGGTCTCTACACTGCTTTCTCTTATTTTCCCTCTGTATGCTAAATCCCAAATCTTTATACGATTTTAGTTTAGTGAAGTGTTTTCATTTTGTTCCCGTTTTAAAACCTGTATTTGTCATGAATAAAAATGAAGAAAAAAAATGTGGACATGTTTTATGTTTTATTTTTTTTCTTCTTAAATGACGTGGGAGCATGTATCTGATGTAGTCCAGAATTGCATTTATACTGCACAAACCTACAGAACATCAACAGCAGAGACATTCTTCATGTATTTCAGTACTCTGAATGCATCTTAATGTATGTGAATTCAGGCTTTACCTGGACAGGCAATGGCCGCCTGAAGAGGAATGATCAAAATTGCCAAAGATGAAGTTTAAATACACACATGCAGACTTGTCACATTGAAACAGACCATTGTTGAGTGAAATAGGCTGTTCATATGATTGTCAAAATTCACATATAGCAAAGGAAGAGAAACCGCTTTTGTGTTTTGAAAGTGAATGTGACGTGTAGCCAAATATGGTGCCCCATACTCTGAATTTGTTCTCTGCATTTCACACATCCAAGTATACACCTAGAGCAGCGGGCTGCCATTTTTTGCTGCGGTGGGGGGTTAGGGCACTTCAGTTGTGGGTAAGGAGAGTGGACGAGAGCACTGTTCACTCACTCCCCCACTTACATTGCCTGAAGGTACCGAGAGTCGAACCCACAACGTTCGGGTTACAAGTTTGAGACTAACCATTAGGCCTTTGTTGGTGTTTGTACTTGCTGTGTTGTTTATCAAATCTCTGACCAGTTTGGAAGGATACACTTTGACCTTCCTTATTCAAGATTTTTTTTTTTTTTTTTTTTATTGCATGGAATTGTACAGTACCTCTTTTTTCCCCTCTCCCTCCAGAGTTTGCAGGTCTGTTGATAAATTGTTATAAAATGTGACTGCAGTGGTAAAGTAAGTTTCTTATATTTAAAAAAAAAAAAAAAAAAAAGTGTGGTTCATCATGCTTCTGGATCTGTTAATAAGCCTGCATGTGTTTTACAGTAAACAAATGATGGAACACAAGTACTTTTTTAATAACTGACTATAAGTCAAGATACGCTATAAAGTATTGTGACACGTCTCTTAATTATTGAATTTAGGTGTTTCAATCAGACGCGTGGCCATGCATTCCTCATTTACAAACGTGAAAAAAGTCGTTCTGAAGAGCTCAGTAAATTCAAGTGTGGTACTGTGATAGGCTGCCAACTTTGTAATAATTCAGTTTGTGAAATTTCTTCCTTTTGGATACTCCACAGTCAAATGTAAGCGGTATTATTGGAATTTGGAAGCATTTAGGAACAGGAGTAACTCAAATACAAGTGAAGTCACAGAGCGAACTGGTCACTGAGTGCTGAGGCGTATAGTGTGTAAAAATCAGCTCTGCTGAATCCATAGCTAGAGTTCTAAACTTCCACTGGCATTAACATCAGCACAAATTGTGGTATGAGCTTCAGGGACTGGGTTTCTAACGCCGAGCAGCTGCATGCAAGCCTCACGTTACCAAGTACAATGCCAAGCATCGGATAGAGTGACTAAAGTCAAGAGTGTAAAGCCAATGCCACTGGACTCTGGAGCAGTGGAAACACGTTCTGTGGAGTGATGAATCGCACTTCTCTGTTGGGCGAGTTTGGGTTTGGCAGATGCAAGCAGAATGTTACCTGCCTGGCTGCATTGTGCCAACTGTAAAGTTTGGTGGAGGAGGGATCATGGTATGGGGCTGTTTTCAGGGATTGGGCTATAACCCCTTAGTTCCAGTGAAGGGAACTCTTAATGCTTCAGCATTCCAAGATGTTTTGGACAATGCTATTCTTCCAACTTTGTGGGAACTGTTTTGGGAAAGTCATTTTCTATTCCAGTATGACTGTGCCCCAAGGTCCATAAAGACATGGTTGGAGAACTTGTGAAATGGAGTTTTGATGTGGAAGAACTTTAATGGTCCGCAAAGAGCCCTGACCTCAAACTCATCCAACACATTTGAGATGAACTGGAAACCCCATATCAATGTTTATGTATTTAGAATGTGATGTCAACACATTCCCTGTTGGTGTAATGGTCAAGTGTCCCAATATAGTCTACACACAGCCAAAGCTTTAAAAGTGTGATATGTTGGGCAAATTACAACTCGTTTTGTGGATGGTTTAAAAAGAACCTATAAACGGTGTCATTTAATTACACAAATTATGTGCAATCTTAACGCTTACACAAGCATTAGAACTTGTTGCATACCTTTGTCATGCATTACTTTTCTTAAGTGCTGTAAAAGGATAGCTCAATCACAGTTGTTTGTGGTTAAGGGATTTACAAAAATAACTTTCCTCATAGTAACTTATAAATTCCTTTCATTTGGTATTGAATTAATAGCCCTAAATGAATAAATTATTTGAGTGTACAAATACCTACAATAAGAGAAACTCCCAGGGAAATTTGAATGCTGTCCAGTGGAGAACTTTTTTTGAGATTCAAAGCGCCCCTTGGAGGAGGAAATGGATTGTTACA
Source organism: Elopichthys bambusa (assembly GCA_037101425.1). Lineage (NCBI taxonomy): Eukaryota > Metazoa > Chordata > Actinopteri > Cypriniformes > Xenocyprididae > Elopichthys > Elopichthys bambusa. The sequence goes on from CM074435.1 coordinate 36,659,020, forward strand.
GCTACTGCCACTAGATGGAGGACACCTCGAATCTCGTATGTAGAATTAAAACAGGGCGTGTGGAATTTATACGCCAAAATGCTTGTAGAATGAGCTAATATTATGAGAAAGCAAAGAGATGGTTTGCATATTTTATGTTGTTGAGTCCTTTCACACCGGGGCAAGGGAAATCCTCTCCCACCCTTCCCTTTTCCTTGCACCTCACATCAGCTCTTCCGCCTGTCCCTCATATTCACATACAGTGAAGCTACTAATGGCATAAAGCATATCTGTTAATATTTATATGAATATTTGACTATGTCAATCATTTAGGTGATGATATATAGTAGTCAACATTTGAAGTGGATCAAAAAAGTTTATCAAAGTTGTCCCAAGGAGGTTTTGATCCACTTCAAATGTTGACTACTGTAGTTCTGCTCTTTTTTTTTTTTTCTTTTTTTTTTTTTTACAGTTTTTCTCTAGACTTTTCTATGGACCCCCATCACTCTCTTGTGGCCCCCATTTTGAAAACCCCTAAATAAGGTCTCTGCTGCGGTGAAGTTTGTGCTCATGAATATGAATTCAAGTTTCTGTACTTACGGACGAAGAAAAATGGCTAAACACAAGCTTTTAATCATCTTAAACTAATTATTAGTCAGGAAATTAGCAAAATTTAAGCAAATGTACTCTCAGAAAAACAGACAAAATGAATTTTTTTGGCAGAATAGAGGAAGTTGTGTGTGTGTGTGTGGAGTGATGAATCACAATGATACACGAGTTTGTCATGTCTTCAAAAATCTGCTGAGAAATATAATTTTCTGTCACAGTGAAACATGGAAGAAAAAGGCAAAGACAACCAAGAAGTGGCTTGAGAACAAGTCTATCGGGCTCATGTTTTGGCCTTGGTCAAGGTCCAGATTTGAACCCTATAGTGAATATTTGGTCTCGCATTAAACTCTTTTCTTAGACATTTTTCAACTACTCGTGAACCGTTTGAAGACATTGCCATTAAGAGGAACAACACTAACTCTTCCTGTAAAAATCTGTCCGCAAGTTTTCCCTCACTCTATCTATCTATCTAGACTCCAATCACATAACCTAATTAATATTCATGAGCTAAACCTACACCATAGTAGGATTCGACTTCCGGTTAGAGTTCCCAGACGCCCCCATGACGTCAGTATAGTAGCGCTTAACTTTTCAAACGGGACCCAAACACACACACACGGGACAGGAGACACTCAACACGGGCATTAGGACAGACAGAAACGCTGTCGTTTATTGTAACGGATTATCATTAGTTTTAATCGCAAGGACATGTCGAATTAAAGAGGACTTCTTCAAACCGGAATGGATAATACATCATTTATTTAGTGCCGAAGTGGATAGTGATTTTTTTTTTCTCTCTCTCTCTCTCTTTCTTTCTTTCTTTCTTAAACGTCGCAATGGAATATGTTTGTGAAAGCGACCAAAGGACTTGCATGAGGAGGCAGGACGTGTGATGATGTTTAGCGCTTAAAGTTACTAGTTATTACAGCAGTGCGCGCAACATGTGTTGCACTGACGCGACTTATTTTGACAGCACGCGGAGCAGACAGACTGCGATATAGCTTTGAAAAACAATCTTGGCATTTGCAATAATACATGATATTTCTGCACATGTTAAAATGATCTCGGAGGAGAGAAGCAATCACATCTCTAAACAAGCTCTCGGCTTTCCTGTTGGGTTATTGATCCGCTCGCCCAAGAGACGCCTGGCGATGCTGGGCAGAAAGGCCAGCAACGGATCTCTACAGTGAGTTATTAATATACACTTGTGCATTGATTGCATTCATTTACTTTAAAACAAAGAAAGAAAGAAATGACTGCAAAAGTATGTGTGGGGGTTAAATCACACTTAACAGCCATGACATAATACATTTAAATATAGTAAAAGCACTTTTTGCCCAAACATTTGACAAAAAAAGACATTTGTTAGAATTCATTTAGGCTATAAATCATAGTGTAGAGAATGCACTGTCTCAGGTCCTTGGCCTGAAAAACGTTTTTTGTAGAAATTACTGTACATTTGAGACTTGGCACTAAATTTGCTGCCTTCTGCAACATAACTGCATCTTCAGTGTGAATGAGGAGATTGGAAACTAACTCTCTCTCTCTCTCTATCTCTATCTTTCCATATTTTAGTATAAGAAACCAGTAAGAGTAATAGCCTATTAAAATATTTACATAGGAGAATCTCATGTAAAAGCCTTACAGTAATAATAAATTATTTGGTATTATTATGAATTAGTTAGCAAGAACTAATGATAAACAATACTTCTACAGCATTTACTAATCTTAGTTAATGTTCATTTCGACATTTATTAATACATTATTAAAATCAAAAGTTGTATTTGTTAACATTAATTAATGCACTGTGAACTAACATGAACAAACAATGAGCAACTGGATTTTCATATCAATGTCAAGGTTAATAGATGTTGTAAATATGTATTGCTCATAGTTAGTTTGTGTTAACTAATTCATTAACTAATGTTAACAAATGAGACCTTACTGTAAAGTGTTACCTACTATTTTAATATTCATATTTAATATTTATTCTTATTAGCTTAATTGTTTGTTTAATGTGATTTTAATACAAGTTTAAAGCCAGTCAAATGGCGCCAGCATTATAATCAATTTTTTTTAAATCATTTTTACTAAAATATATTAATTAGCAGATGAGTGAAAACCCTTCTCTTAGACACTTTAATGAAATAATATTTATTACAAATTTAAGTCCAACATTTAAAAAGTGTCATATCTTGTACAGTAGTGACAAAGTGAGAATCTGTCATTCATGTTAAATTATAACCAACAACCTAGAGATAAAATAGATGCAAGTTTAAAGCGTTAGTTCATCCAAAAATGAAAATTCTGTCGTTCCACACCTGTAAGACCTTCGTTCATCTTCAGAACACAAATTAAGATATTTTTGATAAAATCAGATGGCTCAGTGAGGCCTCCATTGACGGCAAGACAATTAACACTTTCAGTGCTCAGAAAGCTATTAAAGACATATTTAAAACAGTTCATGTGACTACAGTGGTTCTACCTTAATGTTATGAAGCGAAGAGAATACTTTTTGTGCACCAAAAAACAAAATAACTTTATTCAGCAATATCTAGTGATGGGAGATTTCAAAACACTGCTTCATGAAGCTTCGAAGCTTTACAAATCTTTTCTTTCAAATCAGCGGTTCGGAGCGTCTATCAAACTGCCAAAGTCACATTATTTCAGTAAACAAGGCTTCGTTGTGTCATAAGTGTTTCAAAACGTTTCGAAATTCCAATGGTTCACCACTGACTTTGGCAGTTTGATACACGCTCCGAACCACTGATTCGAAACCAAAGATTCGTAAAGCTTCATGAAGCAGTGTTTTGAAGTTGTTATTTTGTTTTTTGACAAAAATTTCATTTTTGGGTGAACTAACCCTTTAAATTGACATGCAACTTAACTGTAGACTTTGTATGAAAAGTGTCAAACCTTAATTACAAGATGAAACAGTCACAGTTATTTTTCTCAGACAGTGAAAGGGGTTGTATTTGATCTGCCGCTTATTAAACTCATTCTGTCATTGTTGCATGTGAAGTAGACTGTGTGCAGATGTTCACATCTGTGGCGATCTTTTAAAGTGATCTGAACCGTGTCTGTCATAGGTCCAGCGCGTCTGACAGCACTGCTCAGTCTGCGGAGAGCACTGGAGTCAGGCAGCCGGCCAAGAGCAAGATACGCCGACACAACAACAGGCTGACCACGGTGTTTAACCGAAGTCCTGTCCTGCGAAACGGTCGGCAGGGTCAAGACAGCAGAACCCTAGAACTGCACACAGCAGATGACCCTGCAGAGCTGTCCAGTCAGAGAACTGTCCCAGGGATCCTCAAGATATTTGGCAGTGACATTTGTCAAGGGACCAACTATAAGAGCGTTCTGGCCACCAGTCACTCCAGTGCCAAAGAGCTGGTCAGAGAGGCTCTGGAGAGGTGAGGGATGCGCTCCTGACTTATTCAGATTGAAGAGTCACATTAGTGTGTGTGCATGATTGGTTGTGAGGGTCGCATCAACTACTCTCTTAAAAATAAAGAGGATTTTCACAGAGAAGTTTCCCCAAAGAATCTTATAATCAAATAATCTAAAGAACCTTATTCCAGTATAAAGAACCTTTTGTGGAATGGATGTTAAAGTACACATGAAATCAAAATTGACCTTATTTATTTTGTTAGCTCAAATTGCTAGTTTTGTGGTGAACAATTCATCCGAAAAAATGGTTTGGCTTCGTAATATTTAATCAAAATCTGAAAATGCTCCTCCCCTCTGCAACGGTGCCCCTTCTCTAATGACATCAGTTTGTCGGCTTGGGTTGAAAACGCTTAAACCACTCCCCTTCGACCGTTAGTCTGCTATGAGCGAGAGATGGAGAGGAGGAGCGCTAAAGTAAAACTGCCCTCTATTCAATATTCTGTTTCACTTGGAAATACGTCACAACACTGGAGAAAAGTCGTTTGCAACTTTCGGTTCACGGGGACTTTAAAGGTTCTTCATGGAAACATAAATGACAATAAATATAATATTATTAAGAGTGTATGCGTTAATATAGTGATACCCTTAAATTAATTTGGTTACACTTTATTTTAGGGTGACATAGTTACATTGTACTTAGTTATATTAATTAACTATATGTACTTACTATAGAGTTACAGTTAGTGTTAGGGTTTGGTTTAGGGTTAGTTACTTGTAGTAACGTGTAATTACGTCACCTTAAAATAAAGCTGTACGATAATTTTTTACCAAAACACTGAAATGGAAATTAAATTAAAAAAAAAAAAAAAAAGGTTTCTGTGATTAAATTTGTGTAATTGGATAATTAGACCCTATGCTGTTCAGGGTGTTCCTGTTCACATTTCTTCGGCAACGAGCCGCCTCGCTACATTTTAGCCAAACCAATTCTGCATATTACTAATCCAGCACAATTCTTTATCACAGTGAAGTGTGTCCACACTGCTGACATGTTTCCCTCCTAAAATGTATCCACATTGTTTGCACAAAATCGTCACAGTCAAAATACGTTATCGGAGAAGCGACAAGTGTAGTTCAAAACAAAGAACGATAAAAACTATAGTTCTAATTGTAATTCAACGAGAATTGTGAAGTCCACACCACAGATATAGCGATACCGAAACAGTGGAACAATATTACTTTCAAAACTGATTGACGATAAAAACACTGACAGCCAATCAGAATCCACCCGACTTTAAAGACAGCATGAAATGAAAATTCCATTTTCTAAATGCATGTTAGATCTTATTTTGAACAAATCAACGGTGCATGTTTCATTTTTTTTTTAATTGTTTTGACCTCAGGATTTAATCAAAATCGATTGGACCTTAAAAACGTAAAAACACCATTTTTCTCACTGGTGGCGTATATAGGACTTTACAACTCAAAATCGAATCACAACCAATGCATAGAACCAAGTCACAGATAATCAGATACACTCGGATGAACGTCACAATAGGAAAGAAAGGATCTGTCGAATCTTTTGTTTCATTGCTACTTGAGCATTTAAAGCGGCAGATGACATAACTGCACCATGTGCATATAATAAACAGAACATTATTGTTCATGGGTGCGGATACTAATATAGTTATCCTTATAGTTATCGTCCTTAGTGTGAATGGCCCTTAACGGTTTCGGTCGATGATTTTGGCTCTTCAAAACTATTTTGGATGAAATCGAATTTTCAGTACATCACTACTTCAAATCCAGGGCCAGAAATTCTTGCAACCTCAAGTCACTGGCCATTTCCATTGATTCCTGACTCATTGTTCGTCCAGGCAGTAAGTTAAACTGAGCTGTTCTCTGGCCTCACAGGTACTGCTTGGAAAAGGAAGACTCCAGTGCGTATGTGCTCTGCGATGTGATTGGCCGAACTGGGTTGGACCACGAATGGAAGACTGAGTGCTTTCGGGTTGTCGGTGACCATGAGAAGCCCCTCATGTTGCAGTCACTCTGGAAACCCAAGGAGGGATTCCTCAGGCGCTTCGAGATCCAGAAAAGAGTAAGCGTGGAGGCGCAAAGTGCCAAGGATACAGACACCATCACTGCAGGTATTGCGGCAATATCAGAGTGAGCGTGAATGGTACCTTTAATAGTTTAAAGGCCCTGATATACTCATGGCAAAGTTATTTTTCATTCTTTGCTTAGGGGTTAAAATGAAGTTCGAAATACATGACCAGCGATATACTGTTAGCTAACATCCGACACCACTCACTCTACTGAGAGCGACGGTTAGATGAATATGTAAATATGTGCTTCACGCTTTTCTCTCTCAATAACAAAATAAACACACAACAAATTTAGGAAAAGCATGAATTTTTTTCATAAGAAATGCATCTGATCATAGCAACGTGGATATGTTTTCACAAGCTCTGCAATTCACGTCAATAGATTGCTTAAAATCAAGCAGCTTTACCGTATTAAACATAAAAAAAAAACAGAGTCAGTGTCTCATTTCATCAGTAGCACAACTTCATTTTCTACTATAAAGCAGCTCTCCAGTGTGTTTATGTTTTCACTCGCGGAGGTCTGACCTCCACTGACTCAACAGGAGACCGGAAAAGATTTCCATGTGAAAGAAGGCGGAGCCTCCTCGCACACCTACTTATTACGTAATCACTATGAACCAATGGTAGTACAGAGATCTTTACCAGCTGTATCAAACTTTTTTAAAGCTGTTTTGAACTCCAAACAAAGTTAGTTTTGGCGTGATTTTGTTCGAAATGACGTCACATCAGTTCGTTCTTTGATTTCGCTTAAAGTATATTGGGACGTTAGGCACCTTCACACCAGGGACAATAAATAGAGCTGCACGATTTTGGGGAAATATCTAATCGTGATTTTTTGCGACTCAAATTTAGAGCAGCAAATAGAGTAGCATTTCTTGTGAACCGAGACACTTTGAGCTTGAGCTTTAAAAGACTACATAACTGCACCACACCTACAATAAACAAAACGGTATTGTGCACTGGTGTGAACACTAATATAGTTATAATTATAGTTATCATCCTTGGTGTGAAAGTGCCTTTAGAGATGTTTTGACTAGCTGACCTTTGATCTTTGTTCCAGTTGACACAATTTAGGAATGTTTTAACAGTCTGAGGTACCTCGTAGCTTATCCCAACAAAAGCTTGTCGGCAAGAAGCTTAGTGAAATTGCTCTCTCTGAAGTATGTTTTATTGGGATAGTCCTATCAGCACTCACACTGCGCTTTCCCACCGCGCTCCAGTCGCCAACATCGAAATGGCCACTTGTTGTTCTTTCTGAGCATGTTTCCTGCACTCTTGAGGGTGTTTTTTGGCATGGGGCTGTGCTATTCCACTGGGTTCTCTTGAGAATCGGTGACGGGGGAAGCTCAGCCCTGTCGCTGTGTGTTCTGGCAGAACAATGTAGGTGACCGCCCATTTCCACAGCTGATAACGCCCAGAGTGCCGATGGGTGTGAAAGCCTGACCTCTGAGAACCTTTCACAGCACATCAGTGCTGTTTATGTTACGTCACTCCCATCCAGCTACGGAGTCATCTTATAGCTGAGCATCTGAAAGAAATGTGGCAGATTTACAGCTATATTTATAGGAATGTATGCAAGCATTTAATAGTATTTCTCTCATCATTTTAGGCAGTTATGACTTCGTGCTGCTTTAAAATTGTTGCTCATGCAATAAGAAGTCTGACTAAGCCATAATCAGTACTATTATACTCTTAAGCAAATGTGCTCCATCACATTTTCATCATGACACTGTGAGAATGTACACATTTCTTCTGTGCAAATCATAGTTTTTTATTTTTTATTTTATCCCCCTAGGCCTCAACGCCCAGGCCCGAAAGCTGCAGCACGCCCGTTCGCGGGTCACCTCCCTGTTCGTGGATGGGACGAATAATGGGGTGGATGCTCTGGCTATCTGGAGGAGTTTGAGTGACATGGATGTCTCCACTATGGGAAAAGAGACCCATAATGCACTTCAACAGGAGGATCCAGAGGCAGAGGCTGATAAAGAGGCTCACCGCCTCAACGCAGAGAAAGAGGAGACGGAAAGCAGCGACGACAACAACACGCAGTACTCCATCCACCTGCCCTTTGATTTCCCATATTTCCTTCTGCTGCAAGGATATAACCACAGACAGGTAGGACAGTGGCTCTTCCTCGGTGATGTTGATATTTGGATCAGGGTGCTAGTTATGGTTCTGAAACTGTAGGTAATGCCAGGTTCAGACTACACAATATTTTTGTCTGTTACGACAGTCACTGGATCAGATTATGCGATTTTGACTCCTAAATTTGTGTCGTGGACAAGAAACATGTCAGGCTACACGTTACTTCCCGACCAATCATCACTCGCCGTCTTTAATGATGTGCATGATGTCATCGAGAAGGTGGAACTAGCCACTGACTTCCGGAAACAAGAGTGTAAACAAACAATGGTTGTACTAGCCTAATGCTAATTCCAGCACTCACCGGGTTGCTGAAGCACCTCTGCTTCCAGCATTGGTAGTTCCTTGAGGAAACATCATAAAGGCAGAAGTATTGTTGCGCGAACCTTTCCTCTATTGCATTATTCCACCTAGCTGCACCAATACCATCGTCTCTCTTTTGTTTGGCCATGTTTGAAAGCTATGTATGAAAGAGCTTCTGTGCTCCTATTGGTCAACGTCACCTGTCATGGAGGGCCGAAAAAAACGGGACACTGTGACGCGTGACAGACACGGTGTCGGTTGTTATCCACTATGACACACTATACAAGATAAAACAATCAATTCTTGCGTCCCGAAACCCATTGTGATTTACGGATCACCACAACACCCTACATAAATCAGACGGGCTGATATCATATAGTCTGAACCCGGCATGAGGCAAGCATAAACTGTTTACTAATGCTCTTTAGGGTTAGGATTTCTTCTGAAACCTAAAGTGTCAAACTGTGAATGTAGCTCTTCCCACACAGTTGGCATTATGGCTCAGTATGTTTTGCCATGTTGAAATGCTGTGATTCACATTGGAAAGAATCCTGATGCTTGTTTGCTGCTGCCTCTGTAAATACGCTACTAGCGTAGTGTTGTTTGCTAATGTGATCAATTCGGGTCAATTTCGAACCAAATACAAGGGCTAGAGACCAGAATATCACAGAGAGTTGAGAGTAGGCTCTTTTTATTAGAGCCAGTAAGCAACTACATAGCAATTTTTTTTTTTTTTTTTTTTTTTTTTTTAGCAAAATTTAGATTTAGTTTTTTTTCTTGTCCATACACTAAACTGAGGTTTGAGGGTCTTAAACTGTTTGGCAACAGGGAATGGGAGAATGATGAGCTAATTTTGTGACAAAAGTCATTTTTTTGCACACCATTGAATGTGAGCTGCTGTTTCAGTGTTATTTGATGCCTATTTGTTCTTTTAGGCCATGTTTACACCTGGTATTAAGATGTGATTTTGTCCATTGTATCACAAGTGGACGACGCTAAATATGGGTGTAAACGGGATCTAAAAGTTTTTGAGCTTGTCCACTTTCAACCACTTCCAGAGGTAGTCGAAAATGCATAAACATTATGGGAAGCGCACTAGCCAGATGGGATTTAAACTTTTTCGGCTGAAGACCCAAATTTGGTTTGAAGAGGAAAAATGTACCAAGCACAATGTTCTCTCACCATTGCTGATTTCTAACACACACTCACAGCATTCGGCATGGTCTTGTGGCTATCAGAGCAGAAACAACAGCTTATGCTCTGTGTGTTTTTCTTTCATCTCCGGTCACGTTTATATGTAAATTTCATGAGCTCATTTCGTCCATTAAATTTAAATATCTGAAAAAATCCATACATTTATCAGGACACGACAACTCAGGACAGAAGTGGTTGAAAGTGGACAAAAGAGACAGATTATAACACCAGGTGTAAATGGGTATGTGTCTCCCTCCTCTACTTGTGATCCAGTTGACTAAAACGCATCTTAATACCAGGTGGAAACAGGGCCTTACGCCTGTTTCACACTGCAAGCTTAAGTGGCGCGTGAGCGTAACTACATCGTCACTGCAGCTGCAGAGACGCGCAAGTATTCACACTGGAAGCGTTTCTACAGCATCACAGCAGCGGCTCGAAGCTACATATAAAGTGATAATTTCTTTACAAAGATAGCTATAAATTTGTTTTTATAAGTTGGTCATTTATAAACTTTATAGTCTTGAAAGTTTGTTAACATCGGGGGGTGTACAACATTCGCATATAAACGTAAATAAATAAAAAATAAATAAATAAAAGCCTTGTGTCATCCATTGCTGCACATGAATGAGGTAAGCTTTGTGTTTTACATCATCTGCCGCGTGCACGTTTACAAGACCGTAAACTCGGGTTTGATTTGGGAATGCTGCAGCCTACATATCTCTCTGTGTAATAACTAAACTAATGTTTATATATCTCATTTTATGGCTAGTTTACTTTAGTTTTTTATAATACACCATACTTTAACCCAAACTGAATAATTAAAAACAACACTCAAAAAAATTAACTTTCACTGTTGTTAGTTTCACTCAAACCACCCTTGTTCACATTACTTAAAAAACTCATGTAACTACATGAACGTAATTTAACTTCGTTGTTTCTACTAAAAATGAGTATTGTCAGCTTAACTTAGTAAGTGTTTGTTCAGTCAACTTAACATTGCTGAGTGAAACGCACAAATTAATGTTGACATAACTAACTGTGCAGTGGATCCGTAGTTCCCAGCATGCTTTGCAAGTAAATTTAGGGATTAAAGTGTTATTTTATTTTTTTCAGTAAAGGGAAAGATGTTGTTAGTTTATGTTGGTGTTTAATGTTCAGTCATGTTGGACATTTAGAGTAGTTTCTGTAATGTTTTTGACTTTTGTGGTTACCATTATGCAGAAGAGTGTCGCCTGTGTTTAGGCTGTGAGCCTCATATAACATGTTTAGGGTGGAATTCTTGCTCTCAATTCAATTGAGTTTGTTCAATTAGTTCAATTTTGAGCACATTTTGTAGAGAAACTAGTTAAAAAGGTAAATTAAGTCAATTAATGTGTTCACCTTACGTAATCAACATAACATTATTAAGTAAACTGCACATATAAATATTATGAAACAGTGACATTCAAATGATTTGTATTTATTCAAGGAAAATTTGTCAGCTTTACTTGAATTTCTTTTGTTCATTCAACTAAATTGTTATTTGTACAAATTACTCAATATAGTTGCGTGGAACCACTTGACACTTCTTTTTTAAGTAAATCCAACAATTCATTTTTTTGAGTGAAGTTTAAATGGGTAAATCTTTTTTCTATCATACTCAAATTCTTGTTATAACACATTAGACATGCTTATTCTGTGCATTTTGAACACTTTTTGTGTGAAATTATGTTTATTTTGTCCATCAAAAGTGTGCTTTCACTTTAATTCAGCGTCAGCAGCACAGCAAAAATAGACTCGGCGCCGAAACCTCCGCTTCACCGCTGCTCACGCTACGCTCCTGCTCGACGCTTACATGCTGCTCCTGCTGCCGGTGTGAATGCATCCGTTGGTTAACATGCACGCCGAAAAGAATATTCGCTGCTCACGCGCTGCTTACGCTTGCATTGTGAAACCGCCGTTAGTATTGATATCTTTGCAGCAGCAGAAGAGGTGCTACATATGTTTTATATAATGGTCAAAAATCACAATATTGGACAAAACAATCATTCTAATATTCTATGTGTATTCTGCTACTACATACACAACTTTTTGCTGTTTTATTGTAAATTAATCAAAGGCAGCACAGTATCCCTGACAGCAGTTTAAAATCTTAAAACTTAGACATTGGCGCATTCGTCCTGTGTTGTTGACAGTGGCGTAAAGTCTTGACTTAAGCACAGTTTAATCTGGAGCCACTCAGTGTAGAGAGCGTGTGTGGTGTGTGGCGGTTTTCTACAGGATTAGCGCAGGTCAGAGCGACAGGATTTGGACAGGCAGGCAGACATGTAGACCACAGGTGATCCATGTGTCTCTAGGCATCCAGGGACTGGCTGTCAGTGAGTGAGGAGCTAAACTGGAGCTCTGGTCAATATGAGGGCTGCCTGCAGCTCACCTCTCACACAGCAGGAAACAACTTGAAGAAAACACACTGAAGCATTAAGAACACACAGAATCCCAAAAGCCCTTAATAAACCCAGAGATCCAACAGATTAAAGGCAGCAGTGAAGGAAAAATAGTCTGAGACCTGTTTCACACATCCCACATCTGAGGCATGCCACATTTTGAGTTCCAGCACCTATATTAAAGAAATATTTATTTGTTGTACAGTATATCCCATATGTAAATGAGAAGTCCCTTCTTAGATTTCATGAAAATCACATTTGTAATAATTCTGATTGGCCCCTCATCATAATTATTTCATAATTTATGGTCGTTTTTAAAGCAAATATTCTACATAGTAACCCAGAAATCACTTGGGCCACATAAAATTGATCAAAAGTGATAGAAAATACATTTTATAATGTTTTCTATTTAAAGTAAATGCTGTTCTTTTGAACTTGTATCAAAAAATGTATCACGGTTTCCACACAAATATGAAGAACATGTGACATGAACATGTGAAGATCGTCTGACTCTGAAGTTAGGAGTAATGATGCTGAGAATTCAGCTTTGCATCACAGAAATAAATCACATTTTAAAATATATTCACATAGAAAAGGGTTAGGGTTCGGTTTATAATTCAGATGTATAAAGTCAGTTCTTCTCAAGTTCACAAAGGTGTCCAAGCAGAATGCCCCCAGGTGTAGTTTCTTTCAACAACCCACAAAGTTCCCAGATATGTCTATCTTCATTTTGTACAATATATCTGTTAATTTATGGATTCAAACCTAAAAAACTTCTTTTTGTGAAATAATGTTTTGTTTAAAAAATGTTCTTGTGAGGTACCTCTACAGTTCAAATCAGTTTGATCAGTTGCAAACAAATCAGTAGTTCATACTTCTCAAAAAGGACATTCTCTCATGTCAACACCGACTGCAGTAGTTTTTCAGTTTGTAGAACATTTTAAATGTCTCCGTGGCAAATTGTGTAGGAAAGCCAAGCACGTTTTCAAAGGCAGGAAATGTGCTACCCGGTGTTCCCTCACAGCAAGTGTTGCTGAGTACGCATTGTCCAGGGTGTGTGAGTTTTTGCATGTACACACTACACTGGAAAACCGCAACCGCAGAACGCAACCAAATTTTTTTAGCCTTTTCAATGTGACATATCCACTATTGAAACAGAATGTTCAGTAATCCATCTACAACTGATTGGATTGGGAAAAGTGGGCATTACGTACCAGAATGGAGCCAGATATCATCCAGAAAAAAAGTAGAAGAGGTAGAGAAAGTTTTTGTAATTTGATAAAAGATAATAAAGACAAACATTTCATTTGTTTGCTCAAAGCACATGCATATGAGAGAGGAATAAACAGGCTTGCGGTTATAGCAGTAATTATATGAGTATTGTCTCGTTCAAATGCTGAACTATAATCAGGAGTTAAATTTCCAGCACTGTAGTTTACTGTAGGTAATAATCAGCATTGTTTACTAAGCCTGCGGTCAGCCATGGCAGTAACACAACTCTGCCACGCAATACAGTTTCTCTTTCTTGTTTTTGTTCTTTGTCCCCTGAGTCACTACATTTTTAGCTGGAAATGTTAGTATTTATCTTGCACAATGTCTTTTCTCCCATTATAGAGTGCAACAGTTAGGTTCCGGAAGTAAATCATTTTCTCCATAGGGATTTCTCCAATTGATGTTTAATGATAACTTAAAAACCATTAAAAACAGCCTTACTGTGAACTACTAGGTTGTTAATCAATGGTTAGGATTGAAACCGTCAGCCTGCATTAATTAAACTTATTTTTAATATAATCATGTTCGATAGCGGAATTAGTGGTGAAAAACTACATTACCCATAATGCTGTGCAGAAAATCAGAGTCGCCACAAGCAAAATGCACCAAAAGAGCTCTTTAGCTCCGCCCACTCCTATAAACTACTGCAAATGACTTTGTGGGATTGTAGTTCTTTCCCTCACTAAAGCCATTAAGTACACAGTCTTGTACCTTTGTATTTTTAACTGATTTTCAATTATGTTTTGATTGAAATCAGAGTTTGTAATGTTGTGATTCACCTTGTAGCTGGTTGGCTTTATTCATGGCTTATAGCGCTTTAATGAAGAGAGAATGAAAGGGAGAATGAACTGAAAAATTACTACCAGAACCAAAGCTACTGAAAAAGTTGGCGGGAACTGTTGCACTTTATATTCAGCAGAGCACTATACACTGGAAACTCACAACTTGAGGAAATATAGAAATTCAAAATAAAATTCAGTCACATATGGTGTTGTTTTTTTCCCCACACCATTATACTGTATATGACTGTATGTATATCTGAATTTAGGGAAATATTGTTCATGTGATTTTCATGACACATGAAAAAACTTACCTTGGCCTTAAAAGTGGGCGTAGATTTAATTTTGGTCCACATTAGCCGTGATGGGGTCCTCAGTCCATTTCCACAAGAAACGGGTGATGAGTACAACATTGTGAGTGACAGATGTTCTAATTCTGACAGATTCTGTGTGGCCCTGCTGATCACATGTTGCTCATGTCAAGAAAAAGAGTTTTATAAAGGAGAATGAATGAGAGTGAGTTTATGGCCTAAAGCAGGTGCTAGGGAGATTATCTCTGGTTAAGAGACTTAGAACAGCTCTATGTCAATCACTTCTCATAGTGCTGAGAGGCGCTTCTTTCAGATCAGAAGAATCATGTGGTTTAGCAGCACAAAGTGGATCAATCGATTAACGGTGCTGTCTGTTTTGACACCACAGTGTAAGCAGATAAAGAATTTAGACCATACTCCTTCCTTCTGTTAGCATCAGTTGTCAGTTCACGGGATTACAAAACACATTGATTCTTCAGACATTGAACAATGCATGTCCCACACCTTTAACTGCCATTAGTTTTAATATAACAGAGAAAATGAAAGATGCAGGAAGTTTCAAACAAAACAAAAGTGAATACATGTTTTACAGATTCATCTCAAAATCTCTTAATCCTTAGTATATAATTAACCCCCACCCCATACTGTTTTGTCCCAGTACTCAACCATTAGTACTCACTGCTTGTTGCCCAAAGTTATCTTGTTTCATTTAATGAAACCTCCTGTTTCTTCTCTTAATCTCTTGTCAGGACTTTCTGATCTATCTGATGAGTGGGAACAGTTGTGTATTTGGCTGCTCCAGTGAATCCTCCGCTGGTAAGAATGAGGAGACCCTGAAGGTGGACGTCTTACTCTTTGCCCCCGACATCCTACCTCAGCATTGCTGCGTACAGCGCCTAGACGCCACCAATGACCAAACCAAGGGTGGCAGTAAGATGCGAACCATGCTCAGACCCCTCCACAGCTCATGTGTAACACACAACGGCGTCCCCCTTGATGACGAGGTTGAATTGTGTCCAGGTGACCTGGTGGGGCTTGGTCAGCACTATCTCTTTATGTTCAAGGACCCTACGACCTCAGGAGCCTTTCAGACCCCATCCTGGATGGCCACCCTGTGTCCCCCTGCCACGACATCACCCTGTAAATTGTGCGGGACATCCGTCAGGAGAAGGAGAACTAAAAAAATGGCCGCCCGCTGGAGGGACTTGGACGGTAGGGTGGTGTCGCTGTCCTATCAGGTGCAGCATGAAGATCAGGTCTTGGAGAAGATTGTCAATATGGTAGATCCAGGAGGGGAAGAACCCAAACTCACTCCAGCCTTTCTACTATGTCTGTGCATTCAACACTCCACCACCAACTTTGAGTTGGTTCACCTTCGGAAATTGCTGCTCTCTATTGCCAATCAGATCCAGCTCACCATGTTGGTGAGTGAGAGTCTTTAGAGTACAAAAATAACCAACAAATACGAATAACAAGAAAAGCACACTTTTATACCACAGTAATTGTGTTTTTGGACACATACCATGGTATTCTTTGAAATACCTTTGTGTGCCATTTGAGGTACTGTATAAGGCTTTTCACACTGCACTTAACACCAGATAGAAGACCATTTCACACTTATAATAATTATAAGCGGAGTTAACCCCACATTGTGCTGCCAAATGTGTATGGTGTAAAAGGATGTGGTGTTAGATTGTGAAGGCTAGATGCTTAGCCACAGATAACCAGTTGCGTGCTTCAAATTCACATGATTTGGACAGTCACAGAAACACAGCTCTTTGTATAAACAGTAGTTTTAGCATTTGAGGAGAAAAATGTCACATGGTGACAGCAAACGCAACAATTGGAGTGAAGAAGAAGCTGTTTAATTCTTACATTTATAGTCCGAAAAGTCCATTCAGGATAAACTTGATAGTACAGTCGACAGTATATATCATGTGGATGCGCAACACTAGAGCCTTTATGTAAACAGGTCGCCTGCTGCGTTCATCCAATCAGTGGCACTGACACCACAAATATAAATGTTAACCCAGGGTTTAGGAATGTACAGTGTGAAGTGTCAGCGCATGGGTTTGGGCAATTAATACCAGGATTAATTGTTAACCCCAGGTAAATGTTGAGCAGTGTGAAACGTGACGCAAGATAAATGAGGATTCTGTTTACCCAATGCGTAGAATGACCCAGGGTTAACTATTTCAAGTGTGAAAAATGCCTTTTGTTTATGTATATAACTCACTTTGTGGGTCTAGCGAAATAGAATATGAAGCAGTTCACTAACAAGAAAGTACCATGAAGTACCTTTGGAGTAACATAATATACCATTGTACATTATTTGCATAACAATTGTGGAGCATTACAATTTAAAAAAAATAGCTGAAATGGGTCAAAGTTGTCATCAGAGATTAAAGGTTGTGGCACACTTAAACAGATCTGTTCTTCTGAGATGTTTTTTTTTTCCCTCCTCCACAGGAAAGAACAAAAGAACTCGCAGCTCTGCAGCCAGACATGTGAGAGAGCTTATTTCTTCTTGAAACCATTCTTCTTTTACACGCCTCTGAAATAAGAGCAGGGAACTTAAAGAACGACATGTAACTAGCTTATTATCACCCATGGTGCTGTATGCGTTCAATTCACTTTTGTTTTCTTTGTGGTGCCCAATCACGACCCGAGACAGGACCACTTAAGCGTGTCATTAACTGTTGAATTGTCCAGTGATAAATCTGTCTGCAGACAGACAGCAGTGTTAAAGCATTTCAGGCTCGGATTGTCTTGTGTTTAAATTGTGAATTTGGCTAGCAAAGAGCTGGCATTTCTATCAGCTGGTATGTTCCTCTCAGTCCACATCCTGACTTTCAGTCACTTCCCTCCATACTGTGGTGAGCTGAACAGATTAGTGGTTAAAACAGAGGTATTAAAAGGGGGAAATTATCCTCAGTGTCTTAATGATTTGATCTTTGATTTAGCTTGCTGCTATTCAGGCTATTAAAAGTATTGAAAAGAAAAATGAAAGATTTTACAAGCATTTAGGTGTAGAAGGTTGTGAATCCAGTGACATCATTGGACCAATTTAGTTGTTAGGATGGTTGTTTGGTTGACATTTAGACAGACAGACAAATGTATGGACAGAGAGACAGATGGGTTGGTTGGTTGGACAGTCGAATGGATGGATGGTTTGACAGACAGATGGGTTGGTTGGTTAGTTTGTTGAACAGACAAATTAATAGATGAATGAATGAATGGTTGGTTGGTTGGACAGACAGATAAATGGTTAGATATGGTTGGTGATTGGTTTGTTGGTTGGTTGAACAGACGTAAAAAGACAGAAAGGTTTATGGATGGTTGGTTGGTTGGTTGGTTAGACAGACAAATTGATAAATGCTGGGTGATTAGTTGGACAGACCAAAGAATAGATGGTTGGTTAGTTGGCTGGATGGACAGAATTTTTGATGGATAGACAGATGGTTGGTTAGACAGAAAGACAGATGGATAGTTAGTTGTTTGGCTGGTTGGACAGACAGATAAATAAATGATTAGAGAGATGGATGGATGGTTGATTGGTTGTTTGGATGGATATTTAGACTGAAATCCAAAAAGGTAAATGGATTGGCCAGACAAATTGGTAGATGCATGGTTTGTTAGTTTTAAATTAACAAGCTTATACATAGGTGTATAAAGACAGAAAGATGGTTGGTTGGTTAGTTGGTTGGATGGACAGATATTTTGATGGATAGCTAGATGGTTGGTTAGTCAGACAGATGAAGGGATGGTTGGTTGGTTAGACCGATGGACGGTTAGTTTCTTGTTTGACAGATATATAGGTGAATAGATGGTTATTTGTTTGGTTGGTTGGCCTTAAAAAAATAATGGATTATTGGTTTGTTGGATAGGCAGACAGACAGATGGATAAACTCACGAGTGTCTATGTTTTGATAACATGTGAACGTTGTGCTGTTTATGCAACAGAAGCACCAGTGATATGACAGCAGAGATGCATGTGTTGAACATGAAGGATCTGATCCCAGGCCTGCAGCCGCTGGTGTTGTGGATGTCCAACTCCATTGAGCTGCTGCACTTCATCCAGCATGAAGTCCCTCTACTCTTAACATGGAGACAGCAAGACAGACAGGAACAGGACAAAGGTACCTGTTGTCCTAAATTATTCTAAATATGTGGTAGATCACTGGCCTCTTTGGCTCATTGCTTTAGTTATTGTTTTATCTTGTCCAATCGACAATACTTAGCAGTCTCTTGAGAATATGCAGTAACATCATGTCTCCATCTACTCAGAATCATTGGATTGTCAGATCGAGTCCACACGTACTGCCAGTGAGGAGGCCATGACTGTCCTAGAGGAAGTCATCATGTTCACCTTCCAGCAGTGTGTCTACTATCTCACCAAAGTAAGTATAAATGAAAGGCCATTAGGTCTGCCAATTGATTTAAATATTTGTATTTTTTTGTGGTTAAGTACTATATTTAGTATATATTCATTCTTATTTTACATTATATATGTTCCTCATAGCTCTGAAAGGTTGTAAAATATGTGAAACAGGACATAACCTTGTAAACAGTATTTTGTGCTTCCAGTCTGTAAGCCAAAGTAAAGTCATAACAAGGCAGTGGAGACATAGGGATTGGCCATAGCTATTGGTGAGCGAGACAACTTGTCCTCTCCTTCCCAAAGAATCAAAAACAAACACATTAACAGTGTATTTTCTCAAGGCTCAAGTTAATGGCAAATCCCTGCCCCTTTCAGATGAGCGGGAAATGTTTTGGAACATTTATTTTCTTGCTGAATTTGTCTGTAGCTGTACGTGATGAATGTCTTAAAGGAATAGTTCAATCAGACTGGAATTGTTATTCTCTGTCCATTGTTATTTTCTCAATGGAACATAAGGAGAATTGTTTACTTTTCTATGAACTATTCCTTTAATCTTTGATGTGCGTCCTTGGGAACATCTCAAGGAAACCAGCATTGTTATGGTTTACTAAAACTATTAAAAATCGCTAATTGAAAATGAAAGGAAACATTGTGAAACTCATTCTCCATTATATTACATCAATGTTACATCAGTTTCAATGGTGTGGAAAATCTAGGCGATGAAATCACCTCTAGTTGGAGACAAGAAATTCCGAATATGTGACGTGTTTGTTGCAGATTAACTTTGTGGATAAATAGTAAATGTAAAGGTTACATCCTTCACGGTTCAAACACTCCAGTCCTATACTAAAAAAACAACAGGTATATGAGGGGTTAAGAGAACTGTCAGTGGAGCAGACAGGAAGGACAGAGTTACCCATCCTCTGCCTGATGGGGAAGCAGCTGTGGATCTCCACATTTGGACTCAGAGAGTTCATCTGCTTCCTGACAAGGAAATATTCAGTTCTCATCACCAGAAAGGGAGAGGAATGTCCAGTTAAAGCAATCATAATTCCCTACCAGGAAGTTAACAGTTACCGAAACATTAGCATGTAAATGTTGTTTAACAAGCCATAAAATGTGTAAGGTGATTGGTTGGTGTCATGAAATTGTATTTTTCTGTTAAAAGAACATTAAACAGGTTTTAATAATGAAAATAAACTGCTTTCCTGTTAACACTTGTTCCAACTGCATTTAGATATTTCAATCGTATATCAATTGTCAGTTGTTGTGAATGGTGGGATTCATGCATCTCTTAGTCATGCTCATGAATGCTGTGATGTCATGGCTGTGATCAAAAGGCAAGAATGTATCAGTCAGTGAGGAGTCATGAGGGCGGGACCATTGGCTCTAGATAGTTTCTCAATGACTTCATTTGTCTGAAGTGAATTGAGTGTGAATCACTTATTTCAGCTTCATTAAAATCTGCTGTGCCCTGACTAACTGGCAGTGTGTTTGTGTGTTTTAAAGTCATGAAACGGAAGTTGCGATAGTCGTTCCTTCCCTGTTGTAGTGCATATCTGAGTAAAATGGCTTCTTCATGGCGGACATGATTTTGTCCATGGGGAATTGATTGGATGGTTGGACGGCTGTGGTTTGCTATTGCCGGATCTCATGTGAGTGACGGGTTGTCCCATCCTTGCGCCAGTAAACGTGTCATCAGAGATGTCGATGCAAGTTATTTTGATTACAAAGGCACATGAATTAAAAAATAATGACATGCATGAATAAATCATTTTTAATAAATAGAGTTGTGTTAAGGTGCAGTCACATTTACCATTGTTCACCCAATTTTTAAAAGCAAAATGCAGTCGTTTCAATAGGAGTTGGCATGATGGAGAATGTTGTGTGAGGGCAAAAGATTTCATGCCGCATTGCCCAACAGAAAGCTGCTTGGTTTTAAAGTGACTTCTGTGTGAGTTGATACATAACTACACTATTGACAGCAGACAATGGTCTACTTTTGCTTGTGAAATTTTGCCAATGTGAATGCATCTTTAGATTGAAATCTGACGTTTCATTCCCATCGGATGATCATAGTGATGATAGTGATGATGAGTTGTGCTTCATTCATTGCTACTCTATTGGCAATGGACATTTTTTGCCAGCATTTCTGTAATGTGGCCACACCTTTAGATTGAAATCTGACGTTTCTTTTACAAATCAGTGGCTATAATGTTGGTGAGCTATGTTTCATGCATCGCTACACTACTGACAATGGAAAATGGGCCATTTCTGCTTGTGAAATTTTGCTAATGTGACCACACCTTTTGATTGAAATCTGGTTTCCTTCCGAATCAACGGTTATAGTGATGGTGAGCTGTGCTACATGCATCGCTACACTGTTGACAATAGACAATGGACCATTTTTGTAATCACATCTTTACATTGAGATCTGACATTTCATTCGCAGTGGGTGGTAAACGTAATGTTGACCTGTGCTTCATACATTGTTGACGATGGACAAGGTATTTTTTTGCCCATCAAATTTTGCCAAAATTTTGGTGCGTATTTACATTGAAATCTGATGTTTCCTTCGCAAATCAATGGTTATAGTGATAGTAAGCTGTGCTTTATACATAACTACACTGTTAACAATAGACAATGGACCATTTTTGCTTGCAAAATGTTGCCAAAAATTTTGGTAATGTGATCATACCTTTACAGTAAGGTCTGACATATTATTTTCAATGAATGGTCATATAGTGATGGTGAGCTGTGCTTTATATATTGCTGCACTGTTGAAAATAGACAACGTAATCTTTTGCTCATAAAATTTTGCCCAAATTTTGCTAATGTGATTGCATCTTTACATTGAGATCTGATGTTTCATTTGTAATGGACGATGATAGTGATGGTGAGCTGTGCATCATACAGTACATCGCTACATTGTTGACAATAAACAATATATTCTTTTGCCGATAAAATTTTGCCTATATTTTGGTAATGTGACCGCATCTTTACATCGAAAGATGTTATGTTTCATTTTGCAATGGATGATCATAGTGATGATGAGCTGTGCATCATACATTGACAATAGATAATGGACAATTTTTGCTCATTTAAATTTAGCTGAAATTTTACTAATGTGATCATGCCTTTAGTTTGAAATCTGACATCTCATTAGCTTCTATGGATTGTCATAATCTCTAAAAGCAAAACCTTTCCCTTTTCTTATTTCCTTGTGCTTAAAAACATTGATATTTTTCTTTATTTCAGGGTTATAGTTAAGTATGCTGTGTTTTTGTCAACTTGTGATAAAATACATTCCTACTAGGCTCTTAGCCTTGCCGGAGTTCCCGTCTGGCACAGTTATCTGCACAGCCCTTATTTGTTTACAAAATCCTTTTATCTGTTCCTGAGGGGCAGCAGTGGGAAAAGTGAGTGTGGATGTGAGATGCATCTGCTGGTTTAGTCTTATCTGAATGATTCTCAAGACTCTCACTGGTGCTGTAACAATGGGCAGTCGGGGCAGAGACATTCTCCAGAGTCCAGTCACAGCCACATATCACCCCGCTGAGGGAAAGCCGGCCTGTGCCGTACTTCCTGTTGGCTCAGACGCGACGTTCAGGAACTGCACACAGCACTGCTCCTGGCTACGTCCTCTGTACTGAAAGCACAAATAATGTGACCTGTCTTACTCTGTCCTGTGTTTTCTCTAATGTTTTAGGTTACATAGAGTTACATATGTACTGTACGTATTCTATTGTGAATTCAGGATTTATAAATAATTATTGAGCTTTTAACTTTATATTCTGATATCCAGTATACATGTACACTACCATTTCAAAATATTTTTGAAAGAAGTCTCTTATGCTCACCAAGGCTGCATTTAGTTGATCAAAAATACAGTAAAACAGTAATAGTGTGAAATATTATTACAATTTGAAATAACTATTATAATATATTTTAAAATGTAATTTACCCCTGTGATGGTAAAGCTGAATTTTCAACATCTTCAGTGTCACGTAATCATTTGAATATGATTTGCTGCTAAAGAAACATTTCTGATTATTGATAAAAATTATAAAATGTTGAATTGAATAAAAAGTTAAAAATAACAGGATTTATTTAAAATAGAGGTGTTTGTAACATTATAAATACCTTTACTGTCACTTTTTAACAATTTAATGCATCCTTGCTGAATAAAAGTATAAAATAAAATTTCTTTCAAATAATAATAATAATAAAAAAAAATTTATAAAATCTTACTTATACCAAACGGAACAGTGGCAAATATTTAGATTTACTCTTCAACTTCAACTACTGAAGATGTTTAAATATAGATATTCTACAAGTTTTATTTTACATTTACAATTTGGATACAATTGTGGATTTTCTTTTTCTTATCGTATTTAGATAACTTCAGGGTTTTATAGTTTATATTCTTTTTTACGAGTCAAGATTAACAGTATATTTATATTTACAGCTATAATATTCAGATTTAGAAATGAAAAATGAAAATTCTGTCATCCTCATGTCGTTCCACAGTAAGATCTTTGTTCATCTTCAGAACACAAATTAAGATATTTTTGATGAAATCAAAACATCGCTCAGTGAGGCTTCTAGATGTCCAAAAAGCTACTAAAGACATATTTAAAACAGTTTATGTGACTACAGGGGTTCAACCTTAATGTTATAAAGCGACAAGAATACTTTTTGTGTGCCAAAAAAAAAACAAAATAACGACTTTTCAACAATATCTAGTGATGGGTGATTTCAAAACACTGCTTCATGAAGCTTCAAAGCTTTACGAATCTTTTGTTTCGAATCAGTGGTTTGGATTGCGCATCAAACTGACAAAGTCACATGAACTATTGAAATTGCGAAACACTTATGATGAAACAAAGCCTCTTTTACTGAAATCATGTGACTTTGGCATTCGGAACCACTAATTCGAAACAAAAGATTCGTAAAGCTTCATGAAGCAGTGTTTTGAAATCGCCCATCACTAGATATTGTCAAATTGTTGAACCACTGTAGTCACATGAACTGTTTTAAATACGTCTTTAGTAGCTTTCTGGGCACTGAAAGATCAATCATCTTGCTGGCAATAAAGGCCTCACTGAGCCATCGGATTTCGTCAAAAATATCTTAATTTGTGTTCAAATTAATAAAGCTTTTAATAAAGCTATTTTTTTTTTTTTTTTTGCAGCATACAGCATTCACAAGATTCTCTACAGTATACATAATTTAATGGATTGTTAAGCACAGTAATCAAACTTTATTTTTCCCCATCCCCTCTGTTAGAGTATGTATGCTGTTTTGCCACGGCTTCTGGATAGTAACCCTTTTTCTGAGAGCGGACAGCTGTGCATGCCTGCGGGAGTCAGCCAAATCCTGGACGTCCTGAAGGAGGCACTGCACCTGCTCAACACTTTCCTGGTGCACAGTGAGATCACATCTCAACTGCTGACCTACCTGTTCTTCTTCACGAACGCCTCGCTCTTCAACGCGCTCATGGAGAGAGGTGAACACGTGCATGCAGTGTCCTTCTGAGGACTCACCAAAAACTCAATGTGTGATTCACACTAAAAAAATCTGAGTAAATTGCATGAATTTCTTGATTTTTTTTTTTTTTTTTTTTTTTAAATGAAAACCACCAGTGAGGTTTCGATGCAAGTTATATTGATTAACACACCAAAATAAGAACACAGAAGATGAGAGAGTGCGTTGTAAACTACTTTGTTGAACCGGCTGTTTTCACCCCAGTGGTCTTGCTACTCCTTTAGGACGTGTTTCTCACGAGGGTGTGAATATTTGCATCCAGGTGTAAATATATTTGGCCGCACAACACAGCTGTTTGCTCAGCAATAGTCTGCTGGAGCCAGAAAAAACTATGACAGAATGTAAAATGGTTGATTTCAAATCCAGCTTGTGACTTTTAATGATTCTTGAAAATTAAAAGTAGCTAAATATGATTAACATGTCACCACTTGCACCAATTGGGTCTTCAGAATAAATATTGTTGTGGATGTGTTTAAAGGGTCTGGAGGTGGTTTCTACCAGTGGTCTAGAGGAGTGCAGATCCGGGCCAACCTGGATTTGCTGATGGACTGGACTCAAAGCATCGGGCTGGGAGATCTGGCTGCCAACTTCTTCCAGAAACTCTCTTCAGCCGTCAACCTGCTTGCAACTCCCAAAGAGACCCTGCTGCAGGTCAGAAACTCTTTCAACTGCTTCACAAATGCTTGAACAGATGCAAAAGCAAAGCACTTAAAAATGTATTGTTTTAGGGATGCGTCTCGTTTCGCTTCCAGTACCATGCTCATGTACTTGCAAATGTCCCGACACAAAATAAATAAGGATACAAACAACATTCAATTTTATAAACTCACAGCAAAGTAAATCTCTATTTTGCACACAGATATCGAAGCCTGTTTTTAATGTTTAATAATGTGCCTTAACCTTCATTCATTCATTCATTCATTCATTGCATTACATAATGAGAATTTTGGGGTAAATGTTTCATTTTCTAAAGACAAGAGATAATTTCATATTTCATATAATTTCTCTTTTAATTTTGGGGCGAAATATGATTTGGTTAATCTAAGATGATGAATCTACCCAATATGTTGTCTGCTATTGTCATGGAAAACCTGGAATCATCAGGGAATTTTTAAAAAAAGTCATGTAAAGGAATTAAATCTAAGGCTCTGTTCACACTTGTGGTTCGTTTCTCTTGGTTCATTTGATCTGGACCAAAAAAAAAAAAAAAAAAAGATTTAGTTCTGGTTCGCTTAGCGTTCACTTTCATTTTTAACACTGAACATAAAGATTCAAAACAAAAACGACATTTATGATGTATATTTTGTGACTGAACTTACCCAAACATCTAAAACAATGCTGTGTTCTGGGCTAAACATGCTTGTTGTATGTGCGTACATACAGTATGATGGTTTTTTTACCAGCTGAGAACTTGTGAAGAGCTTATAAAATGTGTAAAGGAGTCAAAACAGCAGCAGGACACACACACACAAATGAAGATCTGCTGCTAAAAGATGTGTTTCTGATGCCTGTACTGAACTGTGACGGGCAACATCACGACTATGACGAGGAAAAAAACAGGTATCCTTGAGGCTTCTGTGCTTTTTAGGGTCACATCTTGTGACATCACGTCCTGTTTTTGGTTCGTTTACATGTCTTTGGTCCATGTTGCGTTCATATTTCATTGGAACTGCACCAGAGTTCATTTCGAAGCAATGTTTTCAGCGGTCTCGGTCCGTTTGTTTGGTTGCACACCGGATTTCAGATGGCAGCGTTTACACTTGCTCAAATGAACCTCACTAACAGAGCAAGCGCACCAGAGTTCGTTTTAATCAAAGCAAACCTGCCAAATGTGAACATACCCTTAAATAAACATCATGGAAGTTTCTATAGTGAATATAAATTGGTAACAATTTTCAATAAGGTCCTATTATAACATTACTAACATTACTAACAGTAATAATAAAGTACTAATGAGCAGTACATTTGTTACAGTATTTGTTGATCTTTGTTAATTTTAGTTAATAAAATAATTAATAATTGAACTGTGAATAAATAAGGAAATTCTTCAGCTGCAAAGAAGAATTAACTTGGGTTTGACAGCAAGGTGTGTTGTAGGTGATGATTTTACAGGTGTGAGTATCAGTTATAGGAATACCAATGAAGCCCTTGAATATGTCATCAAGCAGCCGCTAGGACTATAAAAATGATGTGATGTTTCAAGAAATGCTGAGCAAACCTGTTTCACAAGCCAATAGCATTCCTTGAGGTATCAAGATAATTCAGTATAACCTCATGATGGCATCAATCTCATGACAAAGGTCATATTTACTTCTTGAGTCATGCCAGTTTTCCGTATACGCCACATAAATAAAAACCCGTTCAGCCTGCCACAACATGCCGCTGGATTCACCTGGTCATATAATCCTAAATAATATGCATTATTCAACTGAAAATTATTGTAAATCACAATGTAGACAGAGCGCCGCAGACAGGAGAGACTTTAGTACCTGGATGAACAGGAAATGGAAGATTTCAAAACAGCTGTTTGTCTGGTCTTAAACCTGTTAACTTCCTTCAAAGGCCATTGATAGTGGGGAGATACATTGTTTACTCTTTTGTGCTTAAGGAAATGAGTTTCACTTGGCTTATCATACCATAAAACAAAAGCAGAATAACAGAGGACAGTACAAGGTTTACAGCACGCCACCCAAACACATCCTGTACCGTGGGGGTTTACAGGTCTCGTGAAGTGGCTCGCGGCAGCGGAGAGTCTGACTGGAGTTCGGCTGTTGGTCTCTGCAGTAAATGAACTTTGACTGTTAAGGCTCTTAAGCTGTCAGAGAGCCAGATTACAGCTCTGAGTGGGAGGGGCTGGTATGATCTCACTGTCTTAAGTGACTGAGTTTACACTCCAAACAAATATATACATGACTCACTCTGTCACATGACCTCTCTGTTTATTTGTCCTGCATTACACAGTCAACCATAAATGCACTTTTTACAGTAAATGAAGTAAAAGTAAATATTTCAAAAGAGTGTTTCTCCATTATTAAAACTATGACAGACTCGGAAAGATACCCTTGTGAAAAAAAGTACACTTGAACACTTTTAAAAAGAGTACTTATCACAGAACATGTAGTAAAAATATATATTTAAGTGTGAACTGAATGTAATGTTTTTTAGACACTTAGACTAACAGTTTGTTTTTTGTTTATTTACTCATTTAGTCAGGGATAATATACATTAATAATACATAAAAAGTTCAAATGTGCGAGATTTGTTGATTTTAAAAACGAAAAAAAAAACAAAAACAATAATTCTACACATAAATACAAAACTACCATACCAGAATGTAGTTTACACTTAAATGAAAAAGTGTTACAGTTTAAATTTATATTAAATGCAGTGAGCTGAAGCTTTTTAGTCCATCTTTATATGTAATTTCATAATTACTTCAATTGTCTTTGAAATATGGTTAAAGTGTACTGTTGAATGTACTGACAAGCATTTTTTTGTAAACTGAAATATATTTTAATGTCATTTATATTGAAACTAGTATCTAAATATATTTGTAATTACACATTTGAAATTACGAAGTTGCAATTTAGTACATTTAAAATATATTAACTTTAAAGGTAATATACACAGTTAAAATGATAATCAAGTCAGTCAACACATCAAAATAAGTGTACTTCTTTAAAACATGACTAAAGATTAATAAAACAATGATTTAAATGTACTTTGAAGTAAACCTTTACTAACTTTAAAGTGAACTTTTAAAAGTGTACTTGGGTGTGTGCATAGTGATGAAACTCTTGAAGTTGACTTAACCAGCCTTTATTTCATTAATATTATATCATCTGCAAGCACAGTTTTTATAAAATATGCTTTTTAAAATTTGAAGTACACTACAAGTGCACATTAAATACAATTAAACGCACTTCTTTTAACCCGTATCCATATTCATAAGCCAACATATTGTTACTTTACAAGTTTGGGTTAATCTACCAAATTTAGCACAGTCTTAAAGCATTTTGGTCACGTGCCCAGAGTCACTGCTGTGCTTTTCTTTAAGCGCCACCTACTGTCAGAGAGAGTGCTGTTTGCGACGAATTGGTCTGAACAGACAAATCGCATGCGAAAATCGTTTTTGTGATTGTATGAACAGGCTGTGACTCTGGGCTAATGTCTTTTTAAACCCTGAATGAAGGTGAATTTTAACTTTGGGTTCAGCAATGTTTCACACATTTCCACAGATGGATAATCAGTAATAGTTATACTGGTTGCGTGTTTGTCAAGGAATAGTTTTCCCAGGATTTTGAATCACCTGGGATTAACAATTGTAAGTGTGAAAAGGTATTCCAAAAACACCATATCAACCTCTTTGGAACACAATAGCTACCAGACAGACAACCGTACTAACCACTAGAACACTCTAGCAATCAATCGATCGAACCCATATGCTGTATGAATTGTACATTTTTAGCTAAAGCCAACATCAAAGTATATCTTGAGGATCTGTACTTTGCTGGTTAATAATATTATCACATGTAGCACTTGTTGAGACAAAAGAGACAATATATGTCTGTCAGTGTCATCCAGTGTGCAATTAGAGAATGTTAACTTCCTCTATCCGTCAACAAACAATGGTTGCATGTCAAAGTTGCTAGGAGACTGGTTGTTAAGTTTCCACCCATGGCATGAGCGCACAGTTTGTGGTTTGTAAAACATCCATTTCTGCACATAGTTGCATATTATTTTTCCATCCATCTATTTTGGGACAGCCATTCTGACTCTCCAGCCCAGCCTGTTGCTGTTGTGGGTGTCTATAGCAAAGAAAAAATCACAACATGACACAAGACTGCAGTAATTTCATGTTCTCTCAACAGTCTCTTAAACTGTGCTCTCTCAGATTTGTCACATATTCAAAATCTGCATTAGAGATCTCCAACATTTCTCATCAAATTCTTCCAAGATTAAATGATCTGAGCTGCTATCCACATTCATTGTCATTTATCTCATTTGAGTTTACACTTGAAAGCTTACAAAAAAAGATCTGAAACAAATTTGATACATGTCCATTACGTTTAATTTTAGGTCCCTGAGCAATATTTTTTTAATGGTGAACCAAGCCTTTTGTTGTTGTTGTTGTAAATCCAGGATCTACACCAGACCTGGTACCACGATGGTAGTTGAACAAACTCAGGGTTATAGGATTAGTTTTGAGTTGACAAAACCAAACCACTCCAAATCGGCTTTGTTGGTACCATGATGCTGATCATCAACATTCTCTGTCAACTCAGGCTTTGATTCTGAGTTTGTGAAGCGTGTGCACATGAATGCGTGACATCAGTGGTGAACAGCCAATCACATGCCATGCAACAAAGAGAAACTATGATTCTTCTCGCGAGACAGCCAGCGCAATTCAAAACTCTTTTGCTGAAGGTTAAGAGATTGAAGAAAATGAAGCATTCTCCCATCTCCCGACTGCATCTCTGGAGCTCAGCCACAGTGATCTTTGGGTTCTTCTTTACCTCTCTCACCAAGGCTCTTCTCCCCTGATACCTCAGTTTGGCTGGACGGCCAGTTCTAGGAAGGGTTCTGGTCGTCCCAAACATCTTCCATTTAAGGATTATGGAGGTCACTGTGCTCTTAGGAACCTTAAGTGCAGCAGAAATGTTTTTGTAACCTTGGCCAGATCTGTGCCTTGCCACAGTTCTGTCTCTGAGCTCTTCAGGCAGTTCCTTTGACCTCATGATTCTCATTTGCTCTGACATGCACTGTGAGCTGTAAGGTCTTATATAGACAGGTGTGTGGCTTTCCTAATCAAGTCTAATCAGTATAATCAAACACAGCTGGACTCAAATGAAGGTATAGAACCATCTCAAGGATGATCAGAAGAAATGGACAGCACCTGAGTTAAATATATGAGTGTCACAGCATACGTGTGTGGAGTGTTGTTTGGTGAGCTATCCTTTGTTTAAGTGTTTTGGCCTTTGTGGTATTGTAAAGATGTTTGTTTGGTTGACAATAGAGTTTGCTTGTCAAAGCAAGGCATGTCTTGTCAGAGAATATGTACCCTTGTGAAATGAATAATTATTTACCTATTTCAATTTTTTTTTTTTTATATTTGTCAAAATACTATACTGTCCACCCAATTATTCTCCTTACTGCATAGAAATGTACTAAAACATTCAGACTACATGATATTTAACCAAAGTTGCATTTCTCTGCTGTTATTATTTAGATCATATTTTTCTATATTGTGTTGCCATTTCTGGACAGGTACTAGTCTAGTTTATATTCTACCAGTTTGTTTGTGTGAATGTGTTTGTGTAAAACTTTTTGATGGTAAAGGAGGGTACACCACAAGGCTCAGTCTTGGGTCCTTTGTTGTTTTCTTTGTACATTCTCCCTTTAGGTGATGTTATTAAAAAATAAAAATAAAAATGTTATGCAGACTACACAGACTACTTTGTAAGCCATATACAATTCTGTGCCCATTGTGGTGTTGCAAAATCAAGATTAGAATGTATGTGACCAACTGGGAGTCAACACATCTCTAAAGACATTTCACCATCAATGAATACGGTTAGCTAACCATGCTGAGAAATCCAGTTGGGCCCAAAAAGTGTTTATAGTTTTGTGTGAATGTATTTATTTATTTTCATTCTTCTATGCATCTGTGTGTGTTTACAGTCCTCATGGTCTACTCTGAGAGCTGAGTTTGTTCATCTGAACCCTGCACAGCTGCATCATATGCTGAGAGAGTACAACACGGCCCGTATGTGCCCTCCATGCTGGACCCCGTCTCCAGAGGATGCAGCGGCAACCCTTCATACCTGTGAGCTCAAATATGAACACACACACGTCATCCTTTAATCACAGATGAACAGAAACATTTGACCATTGTTAGTCCCAAAATATAGTATACCAACAGCCTTGTCAATATTATAAACTATTTCTGTTTTTAAACATTTTAGTGAATTGATTAAATAATGTTTAATGTGTATTTTAAAAGGTTTGTCTTAAAGTTAGTTTACCCAAAAGTGAAAATTCTGTCACTAATTACTCACCCTCGTGTCGTTCCAAACCCGTAAGACTTTTGTTCATCTTCAGAACACAAATTAAGATATTTTTGATGAAATCCATGAGCTTTTTGGCCTCTGATAGACTGCAACATTGTTACCACTTTCAAGGCCCAGAAAGGTAGTAAAGACATCGTTAAAATAGTCAATGTGACTACAGTGGTTCAACCTTAATGTTGTGAAGCGAAGAGAATACTTTTTGTGCGCAAAAAAAACCCCCAAAAAAACAATTCAACAATTGATTCAATAATTTCTTCTCATCCATGTCAGTCTCCTCCGGTATTCACGTAGTAAACACAGTGCAGCGCTTCCAGGTTCTACATCAGAACGCCGGCTCATTATTGGCCGGCCCCTGTGTCAGCATCACATGCATGCATCGTGCTGCTCACGTGAACAGCATCAGCCAATACTGAGCCACCGTTCTGACATAGAACCTGGAAGAGCTACAATGTGTTTAATATACAAATAGTGTAGGAGACTGACACGGAAGAGAATTGACTAATGTCTTATGGGTTTGGAACGAAATGAGGGTGAGTGAATAATAACAGAATTTGTATTTTTGGGTGAACTAACCCTTTAAGGCCCTGATATACTCACAACAAAGTTCTTTTTCTTTCTTAACTTAGAAGTAAAAAGTAGTTTGAAATACCTTTTCATAACCATTTTACCAGTGGGTGATTCATTATCAGGGGGAGGCCTACATATAAAGGACACAAATTATCTCTGAGATTCTCTGTGCCTGACAGCAAATTTTTTTTGTCTTAGCTAATATCCTGGAAAGTTTCGACAACCATCCTCCTCTAATCCTGCCCAGCAGCATCTTTCATCTGGAGCTGGGAAATCCCATCACAGAGCCAGGGCTGTTCCCTCCATTGCAGCATCTGCAGGAGTTTATCCAGTCTCTCCCAGACAGCCAGACACAGTCTGATCATCAGTCCTCACAGGTGAACCTCCTCCACACTGTTAACTCCCTACAGACGCCACAGAAAGCAGTGGTTAGTTGAATGGTTTAGAACTGTTTTTTTGTTGTTGTTGTTGTTGTTTTGTAGATTTTTGAAATGTTGGCATATAGTTTAGAAATAAGACATTTTTAACCATGTTAAGGAATGCCATCACATTAAAGTGATAGCAAACACATCAGAGACTTTACTAATTGAAAAACAGCCATACCCCATATTGCTCAACACCATAGCTTAAATGACTGCTAATTAAATTTGGAAAATATTAAACTCACATTAGTTTAATCTTTAATACCAATCAATCACTTTTAACCACTCCTTAATTAAATCTCTTAATAGAACAAAACTAAACAATATTTAAAGTGCCCCTATTATGCTGTTTTAAAGGTTCCTAATTTTATTTTAAGGGTCTTCTACAATCGGTTTACATGCATCTGAGGTAAAAAAAAAAAATTCTCAAAAATTAATTTTCTCATAATATACATTGCACATTACCTCGTTTCTTAAAGAGTCAACGGTCAAACGGAATTCAGCCTCTCTAAAACCCTCCTTTCCAAGAGACTACTCTGCTCTGATTGGTCAGATGACCCAGTCTGTTTTGATTGGTCTACTGCTTACAATGCGTGTCGGAAATGAAACCACATCTGAAATGCCATTACCACATCTGAGTATCAGCTCCAGAGGCAATTGATACACAGTGACTTGAATGATGGCGTCAGTTTTACCATATCAAGTCCTCATCTTTTCATGCAAAGTGATTCACTGTGCTGAAAACAGCGTCTTCTTGACATGTTGACAAGTTGAATCAAACTCCTCCAGGCCTGAGCTACAACAACATAGTTTGAGGGTGGGTCAAAGTAGACGTCCTTCAGGGACAGTCATTGAAGACCATAGTCTGGCATTATGCAAATGTGTTACATTGTTAACAAGGAAAGAACAGGAAGTGAGACTGGCGACTCATTTCGGCAGCTCCGAATTGGTTCTTTCTTTTCAGAGACGATAACTTTATTCGTTGTGCACTTTGATCTTTAAAACTTTGCAGACCTTTTATTTTCACAAACAGCTGCATTACACACTGCATGAAAGGTATTATTCAAAAATAATTCATCATCTCATAACAGAACAAAACTGACCAACATTTAAATCTCTTGATAGCTATTGAGTCATTATGCTACTGATATATGTGCTAGACAACACTACAAATACAATATAGATAGATCTAAATTCAGAGGATCACCAGTATCGCTGTTTTATATTGTCATATCGTCCAAGATCTCTTGCTCTATGGTAAAGACATTACTGACATAGTACGACTTTCTCCAAAACTGCTTTGAAACGATGAATATTCTGAAAGTGCTATACAAATAAATTTAACATGACTTGAAATATGGGCTGATAATTATTTTTCACATTTTTGATTAATAATTATTTTTCACATTTTGGATTATTTCAGGGCTCCTGCAGTATCTTGAATGAAGAGACATCGTCTGAACCAATCACCTGCCAGGATTTAGAGGCAACAGATCAACACCCTGTCACCAGGACACCTCCTCAGTTTCGGGAGACTAACAGCAATCTGAGCTCATGTGAAGCCGTCCTGACCCAGAAACTCAAGAGCCTGGAGCTCCAAAACAGCTTGTCTGGAAGTACAGGCCTGGGCTACCACAAGAGTCTGGCCCTCGACCCCTCCTGCCTGCTTACGCCTCCCAACACCCCTCAGAATCTAGACCAAGCCGAGCTGGAAGCCAGCCTTCTGGAGGGGACAGTACAGCAGACAGCACACCAGCACAGGAAAGGTAACCAGCACAAATTTAAAGCCACATGAAAAGAGCTGTAGCACTAGTACTACTTGTCTTCTGTTTGTTAGTGAGCTGTACTCTGAGAAATATCTCAGACATGTTCGCCCTGTAGCGTGTTCCCTGATTTCAAAGGAGGCGTAAGGGAGGTGCTGGTGTTGATGTGGAGTTGGGTTTGTGTGCTCTGGCTGCAGCAGGTGAAGAAGCTGGAAACCAGCCCTCCTCCTCCTCTCCTGAATGCTTTTCCCACATGTAATATATTTATAAAATGAGCAATGGTCAGGTAAGCTCAGTGAAGAACTGGTCTTTGTAACTGATGTTGGGATCAGGTTATTATTCACAAGTGATATTCCTGAGCACTTCATTTCTTTCTTCTCAGAATATCTAAAATAATAATAATAATAATAGATTTAAAAAAATCGTTATTGGAATTAAGCAATCAGAATTGTGCCTCAGTCTCTTTATCAAGATCAGGTTTTAACACTTTCACACTTTTACCCTTTAACACTTATTGTAGGGGCATTTGTAGGATTATGTTAAACTCTTGCTGTTTCATCAATGATGAGAAATGGTTTCCATGATGACAGGTCATACATTTTTACAGCATGAGAATACAGTCAAAAGGAAGCCTTCATGAATTCAATCAGCATGCAAATACAGCTCTGAAAAAAGCATACGGTGGTAATACCATGGTAATGAATGATTGCCATATTCATGTGCATGGTATGTACATGGTGCTAAAAAGTGACTTTAGAGAATATCCTGAGAAACCCATGTATGTAAATTCATTTTTGTGGTTAAATATAGTGCCTTGTATGACTTTTTGCATTTATAAAACAGCAGCAACAGCTGCAGCTTCAATAAATAATTATATTTTTATAATTAAAATATTTCTTCCACTAAGTCATATAATCGCAATTCATAAGCTTAAAGCATTAGTTCACCCAAAAATCAAAATTCTGACATGATTTACTCACCCTTATGTTGTTATAAACCCATTAGACTTTTGTCGACATTGGCTTTTAAACGTCCAATCAGAATGTAGAGCTGAAACATCTCAGGTTACGTATGTAACCATAGTTCCTTGAGAACAAACGCTATGGGGAACGTCACGTGACTCGGTGTCTGAAAGCCAACTATCCAATAACTCCTATTCCTATTGGCCGGCGACAGCCTATGACGTCATACAGCGCGACCCAGAAGTATAAAAGGGGAAACGGTCAATATCCATCATCTTGAGGGACTGTTCAGCAGGCAGCCCGAAGCATGGCAAGGAAACGCAGAGTCTCGTTCCCTATTCTCAGGGAACCATGGTTATATACGTAACCTGAGACGTTCCCGTTCGAAAGGGAACTTCAACTCTGCGTTTGCAAACGCTATGGGGAACGATATACCCACGCCACCATGCTTGAGGAGAATGCCTGCCAAGAAAAATGGCTGAGACAAAGGCTCCAGAGCAGTTAGAGAACTGCTTGGCAACTCCCCCTTGGGTCACACCAGGCTGTCAGTAACAGCATTCCCTTCGGTCAACAGCCCAAGCTGCACTCCAAGAAGACCCTCCTCAGAGGTCCTACAGAAGCTGCTAAGGCGTCTGGAACCAGCTTTTCTGAAGAAAAAGCGGTCCCTTTAAGGGAATGTGGCCAAGGAACCAAAGGGAACCTCGGCCAGTCACTAGAGGGGAACGAAGTCACCCCCAATGCCCCCAGGGAGGTTGACCTGGTCTGTCACGAGACAAACTTGGTCTTGGTTAGTCCTGTCTGAATACAGAGCCTCTAAAACGCATTCTTCATAGAAGATAGTAAGTAAGAGTGACTGCAAAGAGGCAGAAACAAACTCAAATCCACGCGTAGAGATGGGCATCCTGGAGAGCAGAACTCAGCTAAGTGCTATGAACCCTCGTATTGAGGGGAGTACAATCCACTCATCCTAGGATCTACTCAGTGCTTAATTAACGCACTGAGGAGGCTGTGCGCTACAGAACCCTGATCCAGGGGAGCACAAACCAGCCTGAGGCTGAATCTTAGGAGGAGGCCTGATTAAGGCCTACCACCATAATCAGCTTAGGGAGTTATGCACTATTACAAACGTAACCCTAAAAGGGAAGTACGAAGCTCACCTAACAGGTAGACCATGCAATGGGCACATACTCATGGAGGCCGAGGAGGGGCCTACAGCATGATAGCAGTTATGTGAAAAACAGAAGTCTTATACAGAAAGTGGCCCGGTTTTAGGGGCCACCCCGAACACCTGTCTTGTCTTTCTGGGGTAGACAGACGACTTCAAAGGCAGCATAAGAGGCTGCAAAGTGCCCGCATGACAATCCACCTAACACAATCCAACGAGCAGTGTACTCCGTAAAAAAAACCTTTTACTCTTTAAAGCAAGAGGAGTACAGCGTACGCCAACACGTATTAAGGAAGGCCTGGAGGGGCCTATAACCTCAACAGACACGTGGCATCAGCTCGTTGCAGTGTTTAGGCCCCAAGGACGATAAACAACCAGACAAAAGGAGGTTGGATTTATCATTTAGGCCTCCGGCCAACGGAAGTGTATACAGATAATTCTCAAAGAGAAATACACCCAAACATACTCCAGTGTGTTCAAACCAGGCGGCCCGTAGGCCTAGCAACCTCTAATACACACGGCGTAAGTCCCGTGGCCGTTTCTAGGAGCACAAAAGATCCACCCTAGGCACTAGGTGGCTCTTAGCTCAACTAGTTTAGAATCAGACTCAGGGAGGCAGATGTAGGTCAAACCAACCTTCAGTAAGGTTTCACTACCAAATCAACCTGAGGGGCTAGCCACTCGGAATACTCGGTAAAAAGCACCCTGTTACCCTCACAATGAGAGCAGTACATGACTGAACTCCACATATTACACCGGAGGCCGAAGTAGGCCTGCCTTAGTAAACATGCGGCATCAGCAAGTGGCTACCATAACCATAATACCCAAAGGCCATGTATTAGAAGTTTCTATGATTAATACATGAAAAACGCTGCCAAACATAGTGAACAGGCCTGTTAGGGCCTATCCGTCAGCGATGGGGCGTGGCCGATGGTGGCATGGTTTCCCAGGCATCCTGTCAACAAGTCGACTAGAAAAGGAGGCCTTAAGGGGCCTCCATTCCAGTATCAGGTGGCGATCAGCCTGCCCACAGATTTAAAAACACAAACTGTGCCATCATGTAAACTAAAAAGGAGGCCTGAAGGGGCCTGCCAATTCAATAACACATGGCTTCAGCTCGTGAATTTAAGGGAACCAAGCTACAGGGAACCAGCTCTAACCCAAAAAGCTATGGGAAGCTAACTGCGACCTGCGCTAGGCTACACATTCCAACAGGCAATGTACCCTAAATATTTGTGACTAATGGGAACCAAACAAAGCCAACATGGTCTAAGGGAGGCTATTATAAGCCTACTACCTCAAACACGTGGCAGGGCCTGTGGCAGCGTAAACCTGTGAGAATATGTGAGCATATTATGATCAGTTAAACAGTATTGAAAAACAACTGCTAACTAGAAGGAGGCCGAATATCATAAGGCCTACAATCCTCACTAAAAAGGGAGCTAATAGATACCAACTTTCCTCAAAAAGTGGCTCTAACTACCCTGAGTATGCAATCCAACCGGAGATGCACTCAGTGACACAAATAAACCTCTTAACTGGGGAATAAAAGTCACCATATACTCAAATAGAGGCCATTTCACAGCAAAAGGGCCTATTGCTATGAGAGCAGGTGCTAACCTGTGGCATCATAAAAAGCTCACATACAATGTAGGGCAAAAGTCTAGAACTCAAAATAACACAAACTTTGATATACATGCTGTTTTTGAAAGGAAAAACACTCTCTGTACAGATTCTCAAATCTGATCTAAGCCCCAGAGGACAGGAGCTAAAAACTAGCAACTCAAACTTGATAAATACAAAACATCAAGTGGCTTAGAAGAAAGTCATTCCTTTAGCATGAAAGTTCTAGAAAGTGGGGCCTAGCACACACCTGCATAACTTATCCGCGCAAAGATAAGGGCCTACCACCTGAGAAACAGCATCAGGGAGTCAAAAACAGCCTACAACCTAGCTGTTTAACTCATAATTGCACCTACACAAGCAAGGGGATAATTGGCCGTACAGCCTAAACAACTCCCTCGGGTGGAAGCCAGAACTAGGAACTACACATCTTGAAAGGATAGTAAATACATACGGGGTTACTTCATATACCACACACTTCACCTAGCTCTAGCCTGGCCGCTAAGCTATAGGCCTATATACTACAACAGGCACCATAACAAAAAGCCTGATCTCCACTTCAAATCTCATGATGAGAGAAATAAAGTGAAGCTCAAAGCTAAAATGTCAGGCAGCCGGTTAGGGCTGCTGTAGACATATAAACTGAAGTAATGAGTGCCAACTCAAACTATACTGAGAAAAAACTAAGCAGCAGCCATTTTGTGGCCTGCTCAGTTAGTCTCAATACTCCAGTTTTGCCCAAAAAAAAAAAAACCCTAAATGGCTACATTTTACTGTTACATGTTCAGGAAAATACAAAGGAACAACACAAGGTCAAACATTTAAATAATTAAATCCGACCTTGTCTTACCTTCCCTTGGCTTGAAGACCAAAGACTCCTCCTTCACTTATTTAAAATGGGAAGGAAAAATCCATTGTTCTAGAAGCCCACAGAACCCTTTCACTATCAAGCCAGAAGGTGGGCCTTCAGAAAAATATCATCATTGGCCCAGCCATCAGCCTGACTGTTCAAAGGTGTCAACCCGAACATACACAGTAATTAAAAAAAAAAAAAACGCCCCAGGAGGCAGAGGAAGAGGGGTGAAGGCAAATGTAGAATTACCTTTGCCAAGAGAGGGGATCGATCAGCGGCATTGCTGGCGCCGGTGATTAATCACCTCCCTCAAGTCAATCTTCCTCGTATCCCGCCGCTTCTGCGACTTGCTCCGAGGTGGAGGAGGCGCTCAAGCAGCGACACTAGACTTCTGGCCTTGCCTCAGAGCCTCGACTTGAGACGGGCCAGGGCCTCCCGGCTGTCTGGGCCCAGGATCAGACCTGAGCGGTATGCAGCTGCTGAGCGCGCCTTTGCCTCCCTGAACTTTCCAACTACTGTTTCAACGGAGCCACCGAAAAATTCAGTTGCCGAATGTTCAGCCACAGAATGTTCCGTGGCCACCATGGCTGCCATCGATCTCCCAATCGAGGCGGCCGTCTACTTGGTGGCCCAGAGAGCAAGATCTGTGGTGCGGCGCAGCTCAGCCACCGCATCAGGGGACAAACCCTGCCCCTGATCCAGGTCCTTTAGCAGGTCAGCCTGGTAGGCTTGCAACACTGCCATAGTGTGCAAAGCCGCGCCAGCCTGACCTGCAGCAGCATATGCTCTGCCGTTCAGACGAGATGTCAGCTTAAGGGGTCTGGATGGCAGAACCGGAGCTTTTAGTGTCGGTGCCCTGCCCGTGACGAGATAGTTGGCAAACGTCTCGTCAGTGGGCGGCAGCGACACATACCCATGCTGGCCCAATCCCTCCACATCAGCGAAATTCCCTCACTGATGTGGATGAATTCTAGCCGAGTATGGGTTCTTCCATGCCTTCTTGATCTCAACGTGAATATCTGGAAGGAATGGAAGGCTCACTGGAGTTACGGGGTTGTGGTCAGAAAGAAAACGTTTGTCTAGTCTGCCGCGAACGGGATCCCTCCTCACGCACTCCCACAGCAGCTGCAGCCTGCCGGCGGCGCGTTCCACAACCTCCAGTAACTCGGCATATGCTGGGCAAGGAGGCCTGGAGAAAGAAGAAGACGCAACTACTTCCTCCTCCATTGCCATCTCCTGCCCACGGGGGCTAGCAGCCAGAATAACACTCGCTCCTGGATCCAATGATGTCAGAGATAAGATATCATCGTCATCCAGGAGCGAGTGTTATTCTGGCTGCTAGCCCCTATTACAAAAACCTCGGGCATGGATCCGCACACTTCCTAAAACGTTTCTCTTTGCCCTCAGACATAATAGAGATGTACTTACAGAATACCTTATATATTATATAATATATTCACAACAGTGGCAATGACACAAACAGTC
Source organism: Elopichthys bambusa (assembly GCA_037101425.1). Classification (NCBI taxonomy): domain Eukaryota; kingdom Metazoa; phylum Chordata; class Actinopteri; order Cypriniformes; family Xenocyprididae; genus Elopichthys; species Elopichthys bambusa. The sequence continues at coordinate 36,699,365 of CM074435.1, forward strand.
TCGAAAGACGATGAGGTAATGACTGTTTCCCCAGGCGCCCCTTTATACTTGCGGGTCGCGCTGTATGACGTCATAGGCTGTCGCCGGCCAATAGGATTTGGAGTTATTGGATAGTTGGCTTTCAGAGCCACGTGACGTTCCCCGTAGAGTTGAAGTTCCCTTTCGAAAGGGAACTTTTTTTATATAATAAAGTATGAACTAAAGTAGTGTCTAAACTAGAGTATGAAAAATATGGACATTTGTACATTTATTATATAGTTAAAGAAAGGTAGAGCTCTACGTGTGGCTTCCTGTTCCCACTGGTTTCCTGCCTCCTATTTCTAAATACTAGTATGGATTTTCCCAATCAAAGGGACTCTTCTTAGATCACACTAGATTTGGCCACTAATATATCCCACTTTTCTGGTAGTGGCACAAATCCTATAATCTGGTTCAAGAATTACAGAGAGGTGGTGATGTCAGGAGAAAAAAAAAGCAGTGGATAAAGCATCATGGGAATTTACAGTTGGCTTGCTTGCTGGAATCTTAATCGGGACAGGCATTGTTCAGGACGCGGGCCGGGTGGCCGAGCGCTGGAGGAAAGCCCTGTGTGTCCAGCAGCCCACAGCAGATCTTTATGGGAACATGAAAACGGTCATACTTGTATCATCATTATGCAGAATTGTCTGTTTATGACAAACCAAACCTGTGAAAATCTGGGGGGAAAACTGTCAGTTCACTAGTTTATGGGTGAATTTTGACCTTTTCAATATGACCTACAAATCTGATTTCATTTTGACTTTAATGTTATGAAATAATCAGTATGATAATATTGATAGTCCTAAAAACAACCTTAATTTTCCTAATGCAAAATAATAATTTCTTATTTTTTTCTTCTGATTTTGGGGTGATGTATGACCTGGACATTCAGTGACATTAGATTTAGTTTATTCAATTGATCTAGTGAGGAACCTGAGCTGATAATGTGATGTGTTTGATGTTGTTTTCTCAGTAAAGAACGGGCTCACAGGAAACACAGACCAAAGAAAAGAGGAAGATGAGGATGATAGAGATGAAGTGTTCACTGTAGAGCTGATGAAAGGACCTCATGGTCTTGGTCTGGCACTGGTGGATGGAATGGTGAGAATTATCTTTGTCCTGTTTTTGTTTTCTACTTTATCATTCTATACTTGTCTTCTCTTACTGTTTCTACATTATGTAGAGTGTAAATTGTGCACAGCATATTATTTTTTTTGTATGCATGGAATACTTGGATTTTGGTTGGGACGCATTACGGTAATGAGAATGAGATTTTTGTGTATTGCGGTAATGAGAATTTAGCAGGAAATGACCTGGACATGTTTTGTTTGATACACACTCTCTATTTACTGTAGACGATGTAACATTTGAAGCAGATAAATAAATGATGGTCCCTCTGGTGAGTTGATTAGCATATTGACTTCAATAGTTGTTCCTTCATTGTGATCTTTCTGTTGAAATGACCCTGTTTTATATATAGAAGGTATTTAATATCCATTGCATAGTAAACTTGGTCAAATGCAAACTGTAATGTAATTTGAGCTTGCTGCACAACTTTATTTTTCAACACCTTCAAAACTAGGCCAGTCAACAGCTGTTATGATTAAAAATAACAGAGATCCGGACATGAAGAATCTGTTCCAAAACCTAGTGAGCTGCCTTGCTGTCTACTCCCTACACAGACAACATCCTAACCTTTAAAGGGAAATTCACCCAAAAATGAAACTCCTGTCATCATTTACTCATCCTCATGTTGATCCAAACCCAATAAGTCTTTCATTCACCTGAGGGATTTCTGTCCCTCCACTGAAAGTTGAATCACCCAAAACTTTGACGCTTCAAAACGTTCATAAAGACGTCATATAAGGAATCGATATAAATTGAGTGTTTAATCCAAGTCTTCTGAAGAGACATGATCACTTTTATGATAAACATGTATTGGGTAAAATAGGTCTATTTTATTTCATTATAAGCTCGCTTGATTCACTATCTCGCATTATGGGATTGTCTTCTCTGCAAAAGAATATATGTGTTGCTTCCTTGAAATTTGGGTTTTGGTCGAAGATATCTTGGACGGCAACACAATGTTGTTGCCTACCTTTTGTAATAGATTTTGCATCATGAATGTGTCTGCGAGGCCTTAAAATACTGCCTACATAGGCAGCTCACTGTAGGTTTTGGAACAGTCATAGTTTCCTAGAGCTTCTTTGTTCACTTGCTCAGAGACTTTGGCCCTGTAAATGACTTGGAATTGCTGACTTAGGTGTTCACAATGAGGTACACGTGTGGGGGGTTATGTTTTACGAGAAGCTTCTCAGTAGGGGATGAATGGGTTTGCGTTGGCCACACCGATCGTCTTCTGAAGCCAACAATGAGTCCAGAGCTTGACTGAACGTGAGAAGATCTCCTGAAGTAAGAACCTGATGACTGTGTGGTTGAACCTTCAGAGACAATAAAGCATCTACGTGACTCAGGACTCTCTCAAACACATGCATCAGCGCCACTAGGGTGATACAGCAGGGGATCAGACTAATCATTCATTTCTTGTTGATGCGGATCCTCATCTAGTCGTCGCTAATCTCGAGTCTTGTCTTTGTTTTGGCTTGTTCATGATAGAAAACTCCCCTGCGAGTGAGTGGGATCTACGTGAAGTCAGTGGTGCCAGATTCCCCAGCAGCCCTCAGCCAGAGACTCAGAGTGGGCGACCGAATCCTCGCTGTGAATGGAGTCAGTCTGGTGGGCGTGGACTACCACAGGTGAACAACATCTGACATGCTGCTGAAGGGTGGCATTTTACCTTTGAATACTTCTTCTTTGTCTCCAATGATTAAAAAAACATTCCTATTCACATTATAGATAACTAGATTGTTACTGGTTTGGCTAAAATAATGGATCATCTGATATCCACCCAGTAAGCCATTTGAGAGCAAATATATAGAATATTGTCAAAAAAGCTGAAAAATATTGTATTGTTTTAGTGATATGGCCCAATCATAGGCAGGACTACCTGTTTCTCTTTGTTTTGGAGACGGGAGATTTATTTTTGCAATTTCTACTAGTGGTGCAAAAATGACACATTTCAATTGTATCTTATAACTTCCATTAATAAGAAATGAAGCCTTTTTTAGGACCATTACAATGTTTTGCATTTTTGACATTAAAAAATCAATAATTTTGGCACTTAATTGTCAATGTTTCTGGATGTTTTACTTTTGTGTTTTGTTCTCATTTCACATTGTTCTTACAGTAGTTTTTAGTTTATTACAATTTGTATGTAAATCAGCATTAAAGGCAGCACAACAAACACTATAATGTGTAAGTAATCAAGTTCCATATTTTTCCAGTCTTTCTGTCTTTTACTTCCAGATCTAGACAATTGTGGTTCATTATTATTATCATCATTATGTGTTTGCATTACAGTATAAAAAAATGTAAATAATTATTTCTCTCCAAAATCAAAAGAAAGAAATAAGAAATTATATTTCGCTTAAAGAAAATAATGTCCTTTATGTATGTATGTACCCAGAGCTCCTGAAAAACCACAACAAATTCATTGTGTTTGCGCACACTTGGTGAATAAAGCTCATTCTGAACATAAGATTCACATTATAAGATTTAATACAGACATCTGAGGTCTAACAGATGAGATGATGGACGTTCTTGACGCTGAAACTGACCGAATAACCCTCCCCTGCTCCTTCTTTTCCTGACAGTGGAAGAGAACTCATCCGGACGTCAAGCGATTCGCTCCGATTACTAGTGGCCAAAACCGAATCCAGGAGCTTCATCACCAGATGCTGAGAAACTTGACTGAATCACTGTGAGCTGATCTTTCCTCATTGATCCATTCAGCCAAATCTGGAACTCAAATATTTTGCGGAAACCAAAGTAAAGGCAATTCAACTGGATTAATTAATGTTTTTATTGTTGTTGTTGTTGTTGTTGTTGTTGCTTCTGCTGGCAAACTCTTTGTCTCAAAAGGCCAGAATAATATGTTGATATCTTCCATTCATAGCGTTTATTTCTATCTTTAATGTAACATAGTTTACCAGATGTTTTAAACCGTTGTTTACCAGTGATTTATTTTCGTTTAGTATCTTTCTGTCTGTCATTTTCTGGTTTCATGAGAAATAGTTGTGGTCCAGACAGGGTTATTTCGGTTTCCTTAAAGCTCGAACTGGAAGGAAAAGACGATTACAGCTTCATTCTCTGTTTATAACATCCAAATACTGCTGTAAATCAGTGAGAACTACATTAGTTTTAGTCAGTTTGTAATATTTACCCAAAGTATCACTATTAAAGTGCTGTTTTAAATGGTTCACATTGCTGATGTTATGAAACTACCCTTGTACTGTTTTCATATTGATGACATTTCATATTGTGAGGTTCCTGATGTCAGTCATAAATGATGATATTGCCAGAGAAACAGTGTTATATTGTCATCTGTGTTCATGATGGCGTATAAAAACTATCGGTTGTAATATTTGTGTTCTTGTACAAGTGTAATAAATATTATTTTGATTTCTTTTCTGTTTTTCTGTCTTGTGTTGATGTATTTTCTATTTGAACAGGAAGTTGGGTGGTGCACAGCCATCATTTTAAGATCTTATCGGCTTTACGGATTTTAAATATATGTGCAAAACGATGATTTTGTCAGTGTTTTGGAGTACACCAGCATATAAATGGCTTCAAAACTAACAGACATGGACTAAAAGCCACAAAGCTCTAGTTTGTTTTTCACAGGGTCTTTAACTGCGGTCTCGTCCTGCTCTGCTGGGTCTGTTAGTCTGAAGAGGGTTTAGAAATGAAATCTAAATAAAGCAACAGCACACTTCTGGGTGAACGAGGAGTCCAGCGGCTGTGAGATGGAGTAGAAGAACATGGAGGAGCTCAAGGGTGTGTCTGTCAGAGATGCTCACCGCAACACTCAAAGACATTTATAGAGCATTTATTGAGTGAGTTTCCACTGCAGCAGCGACGCACACACCATATACAGGAGCTCATGCTGAGACGCTGCGCTTTAACGTGATCTTTACACATGTTCACCTCTTTACAGAGATTTAACAAATGCTGCAAAGCTGTTGAGTCAGGTTACTTTGAATATTCAGCTAACGATAGCGCCTTGCGTTAACTAGATCCCTTTATAACCTTATCTTAAGATTGTAGGATGTTTTTAATATGTTCATGAGTTGAGGATTCATTCTCTTTGTCATGTTTTCTCTCAGTCTCATCTGAATAGTCAGATTTTTATTTAAACAGGCATTGGGTTTTGTGGCTGTTACTCCACGTCTGGTACAATATGAACATAAGAGTTACATCCGCTATGCTGTGTTTGGTTAACTACCATACTACTCTTATTATACAGTATGTGAACTCGTAGCACAATATGCAGATTTTCTTTTCAGATTTTATTTACATGATAATCTACATTTGCCAGAAAGTGTAAAAGAGCCCACTGAACTGAATACTGTATCCCACAATGCAATGTGATCGACTTGACAGGATAAAATATAAGCCAAGAATGAATGGCAAAGGTTGAATTAAAACTCAAAACTGAATAATGCAAAACAACTTATTTCCAGGATCACTGAACTCTCTAAATCCAAATAATTATGAAGCATAATGAGGTCATGTGACAGTATTCTACAGTTTGAAATGTGTATTGTCGAATAATGCCTACTGATTCACTTACTAAAATAGTATGCAGTGATTAGTAAGTAGTGATTCACAAAAACAATTAGTTAGTCCCCTTCTCTAAACATTGTGACTAGTCATTGACATTGTGAATAGTCTATCAAAATGATAATAACGATCGACCCATTTAATCTCAAATTTTTCTGACGACATAAATGAATTTGTATGGTATTTGTAAGGATATTAAACAATCTCAGTTATGTAAAAATAATAATAATTGGAATTCCATTAACAAAGAAATAAACATTGTCTGGCACAGTTTCAAACAGGATAAAATAGCATTCCTATGCAGCATTACAGCACAAATAATCAGACAAAATGACATAAATTATAGGAAGTTGGATAGATTGACTGATTAAGGTCCGTCTGAAAGAGAGTTATAAGAATAACACAGAATAACATATAGGGCACACAGACTCCCTGTGTTTTGTGACCGTCTTCATTTATCTGCAGTCTGACAACAGAAGAAACCATGTATTGAGATCATTTCAATATGTATGTGTAGATAACCCTTTCATGATGATGTGTGCAAAATGTACGAGCTATTTAAAAATGAACTTAGAAAACGTCATTTCTGAGCTTTCATTGTGTTAAGATAGCAGTACCAGGAAAAAAATGTGTGGTCACATGACCAACTACCCAATAATGATAGACCTTCCCAGATCTCCATTACAAATGATTATGTGCTTCATATTATGAGTTGCTTTTTAATACCACACCAAAATATGTGAGGTGGGATTAATTAGTTATCCTCTCCTCTCACTTTTAAAAGCGTTAGACATCTCATGATATTTACCTGGTTGAATGGGACATTAAAATCCAGTTTCTATACACTGAAGAAGCAGAGTTTGACTCTTGTGTTAGTGCTGTTGGTTTGGGTCGGTGTTCGTATGAGCAGCACTGTCGACAGAGAGGGAATTGAAACAATGGCTCTGATATTGGAGCATCTAAATGCATCATGCTTCATCTGTACTCCTATTTTTCTGTCACTATATGAGCTTCTGTCTGAATGATGTCTGTCTCCCTCTGCTGGATTGAGTGGATCAAACCTCCAGCCAGATCAGATCATTTGAGACAATCATTCTTGGAAAAGAAAGCAGGAGTGAGATTACAGTTTGTGGTCATGGCAAATGCTTTCTTACCAATGCTGTACAAAAGACTAAAGCAACAATCACTGCTGGAGAAACAGTGACTGAACTGCAGAATCACAGAACAAGATATGAGGGGCGCAGACATCATTTCAGAAGTGAGGGGGCAGAAATGTCAGGTGTAATACCAGTTTTTATCTGACCTTTGTCTAATTGACACATTTTCTTTTTTATCTTATCTCTTGCTTTTAATTCGGTAAGAACAATAACCACTAATATCTGTAATATTTTCCCCCAATATTTTATGATTGGTTTATGTACTACAAACACTTGTTCATGAAGTCCTCATGGATTTTACACAATGTAAAACAAATTATCAAAAATATACAGTACCTTTCAGAAGTTTGGAAACAAGTCCAATTAATCAAAAATGCAGTAAAGACCTGTAATATTGTGAAACAGTATTATAATTTAAAATAACTGTTTTCTATGTGAATATATAGTAAAATGTCATTTATTCCTGTGATGTAAATGTTCACTCTTCAGTGTCACATGATCCTTCAGAAATCATTATAATATATTGATTTGATGATGAAGAAACATTTCTGATGACATTTCATGATACCATTGAAACATTTGTGGTAAGATTAAAAAAAAAAAAAAAAAGAGAAATTAATAAATGTATTCATCAAGCATGCATTAAATTGATCAAAACTGACAGTGAAGACGTGTATAATATTACAAAAAAAAATTCTATTTAATAAATATTTATTAATAAAAATGTTAAATGCTGTTACTTTCTATTCATCAAATAATCCTGAAAAATAAAATGCATCATGGTTTCCACAACAATTTTAAGCAACACAACTGTTTTTAACACTGATAATAATAATAATAATAAACTAAATGTTTCTTGAGCAGCAAATCGAATATTAGAATGAAGGATCACGTGACAATGAAGACTGGGTTAATATCTGGGTTAATAACAGCCTTGTAAATATCTTGTAAAATATCGAGTTGGCTTTAAAACACACACATAAACCATATATTGTCGCAATTGTCCCAGAGTCGTTAAATATGTTTTTCAACGGCTCTGGACAAAACGTTTCATGCTTTTTGTTCAAAAAAGCTGGATAGCTGGATGCCTTTGTCCATATAAGGGATTTCCTGGAACGTTATGAGAGAGAGAGAGAGAGAGAGAGAGAGGGGCCACGTTCACACAGCAGCAGAATATGGTTGTCAGTTCTGTATTTGAGTCCTTAATACGGTTACATTCACACACACTCCCGTACATTTTCCGGACTCACAACCGCATTCTCGGAATTTTCGCGCTGTATGAACGGAACCACACTGGACAACTAGTTGTCTGTCACGTCCTACAGTGCGAGAGAGCCGGAGTTTTGTGTGTGGTTTCGCTTTCGACGGAGATATGAGCTGTGCGTCATCTTAAGGTGTTAGATCCAATCACTGTTTTTCACCGGAGCGGCTCCTGTCAGTTTTGTGTTTCTTTTCGCGAGACGTTGCAAAGCGCAACGGTTAAACACTCCGGCAAGCGTGTGTTTTACATGCTGCTGTTGGTTAATGAAGTTTGAATGGATACACTCGCGGTTGTCATGTCAAAAGTGATGAGACTTTTCAGTTTTATGGACGTCGCCATCTTTAATATTACGTTGGTCACTGTCGTTATGGTTACTGGTAAGAGAATACGGACTTGCTGTGTGAACGGGACATTTCGAGACTCACACCTGTGCGGTTGTCAGTCCCAAAAAACGTCTCAGGTTACGAATGTAACCAGGGTTCCCTGAGAACAGGGAACGAGACTCTGCGTTTGCAACACTATGGGGAAACGTCACGTGACTCGGTGTTCGAAAGCCAACTATCCAATAACTCCAAATCCTATTGGCCGGCGACAGCCTATGACGTCATACAGGCGCGACCCGGAAGTATAAAAGGGGCGCCTGGGGAAGCAGTCATTATCCATCGTCTTGAGGGACTGTTCAGCAGGCAGCCCGATGTATGGCAAGGAAACGCAGAGTCTCGTTCCCTGTTCTCAGGGAACCCTGGTTACATTCGTAACCTGAGACGTTCCCTTTCGAAAGGGAACTTCTACTCTGCGTTTGCAACGCTATGGGGAACGATATACCCACGCCGCCATGCTTGAGGAGAATGCCTGCCAAGAAAAATGGCTGAGACAAAGGCTCCAGAGCAGTAGAGAACTGCTTGGCAACTCTCCCTCGGGTCACACCAGGCTGTCAGTGACAGCATTCCCTTCGGCCAACAGCCCAAGCTGAACTCCACGAAGGACCTCCTCAAAGGCCCTACGGAAGGTGCTAAGGCGTCTGGAACCAACCTTTCTAGAAGAAAAAGTGGTCCCTTCAAGGGAATGTGGCCAAGGAACCAAAGGGAACCTCGGCCAGTCACTAGAGGGGAACGAAGTCACCCCCAAAGCCACCAGGGAGGCCGACCTAGTCTGACCTGAGACAAACTTAGTCTGGGCCAACCCTGTCTGAATACAGAGCCTCCTAACACGCATTCTTCATAGAAGATAGTAAGTAAGAGTGACTGCAAAGAGGCAGAAACAAACTCAAACTCATGGTGTCAGTGTTTCCAGCTGATGGTGTTTGATCCTCACTGTCATTGATTCTCCTGAACAAACACTGACTGATCAAACCAAACTAGATAATTCTGACAGTCCAAACAGAGACTGATCCAGCAGTCAGAAAACACTGAATCAGGAAGCTGTTACTTTAAGAAAGTCTTCCTAAGAAATCACACATTTACAGCGATTAACCTGATCAATAATCTGGTGTACAGAAAACAGTTGTACTTGTATTGTTGATTTTTTTTTATCTGATTCAGTGAACAAGCAGCGTTGACACCTTTTTTCTCATTGTCAGCACCCGAGTAGGTGAAGTATGTTAGGATATTTAAAGGACAGTATTTATTAAAAAAAAAAAAAAAGACATTTAATTTCTCATTAAGAGCTTTTTTCATTTGTCAGAGAAAAGAGAAACACTAAATATAAATTCGACAGGAGCCACCGATCAATATACAATTTATTATAAAGTTTCAGTATATTTTTATATAATAATACAACTGATTGTTATATATATATATATATATATCTGACAGTCTAGAATTAAATCTCATAAACACTGTTTCTCTAGCCGTGCTTCTGAATGTTGCTTTCAAACACCAAATAATCCTAAAACTGGCGACGTATCCTGTGGGATACAAAGATTTGAGAGGCTGTGGGGAGAGTCAGGGAAAGTTTGGGTCTCATTTCTTGGTTTCATGTTGAAAGGGTGTTTGTTGTGAATACTTAGATATATTGACTTTGTTCATAAATGTTTAGTTTAGTTCACGGGCAGCATTTAAAAACAACACGACCACCTGTAGTGGGAAATCTACCCTCCTTCTGATAAAACTATCACATATTTACAACATTTGGAGGGGATTTACATGTTTAAAAAGTTGTTGAGTGTTAGCTTATTACGTTTATGTTGAAAAGTTATGAATTTAATTTTTACATTTTTCATAATCTGCCTGTAAATGTTTGTATCCCACAGGATACGTCACCAGTTTGGGGGAATAAACCAGTTGAAAACAATGCTTGTGTGTTACTACTAGCCACATTTTTAAAACATTTATTCTCTCATAACTTAAAGCAAACAGTCTTGTGTTATATTCTGTATATATGCATGTGTTTTTTGTTGAGCATCATATCTATACATCAGGCCTGTATGGCTCAAATATGCAGTTTATTTATTTTTTCATTAAAAAATGGTGTATGAAAATGAACAATCGAGTTGCTTCAGTCCAGTAAATGTTCATCTTACATTTACTTAATTATAAAAATCATTAAACTGTATAAGCAAACAAGACTTTACTTGATAAAGTATGAATTATCAATTAGAGGACAGAAGGAATGAAGGAGATTGTGTATGACAAAGTTCTGGTCATATTGATAATTTATAGGCCCCAGAATTTTGCATATTAAATATTATACAGTAGGCTGATATAATTACAATGTGTGTGTCAGTGTGTGTGTTTAATGTGACACAGAGACACTGAAGAGTTATAATTATAAACACTAAATCCAGCACAGAGGGGTTCATCAGTGAATGTGGTGTTGAATGTGTGTAAGTGTGTGAGTGTGTGTGTGTCAGAGACGCTGTAGAAGGACAGAGTGCCGGCCGACACGTCCACAAACACTCCTGCTCTCTTACTGACTGAAGCAGCAGATAGGACCGTGTCCTTCTTATTGTGACTGACAGTGAATCCGTGATCAGAGCAGATCAGACTCCAGGACTTCTCATTACGTCCAAACCAGCAGTCACTCACTCCTTTCCTCTTGATTCCTTTATAAGCCACTGATATTTCAGTATAATCTCCACTCCATTCAGCCTCCCAGTAACAGCGTCCAGTCAGAGTCTCTCCACACAGAACCTGAAGACAATCATCAAATCTCTCTGGATGATCAGGATACGGCTGATTCTCATACACATGCGTCACCTTCCTGTTCTCCTCAGACAGAACGAGGTGAGTGTTTGCTGTGTTTGGATCCAGTGTGAGATCACAGGCGTCTGAACAGAAGAACACACATTACAAGAACAACATTTACAACAACAAACACTCAAACTGTGTGTTTGATGACTTACATCTTTGTGGTGCTGCTGTCATTCTGAACTCTCCTCCGTGATCCACACTAGAAAACACACACACACACACACACACACACACACACAATATTATTATTATTATCATCATTGGTGTTTTTCTCACTATTATTATCTGACTATTATTTTTTAGGAGGATCAATAAAGATCATCACAGATTCTCATTGATTCAGTCTGTAAGTTTAACCCTTCACTCACCATAGCAACCGTACAGGAACATGAAAAGCCATAACTCAACACCAGATTAGCGTACTAATGTATTACAATATCCATAGCAACTATCTGTGACACACAGCAACATCCTAGTAACCACACAGAATACCCTAGCAACAGTGTAACAAAACGAATAAGGCGTTTCTCAGCATCAGACCGCCGTAGACACGTGTGGATGGGCTCTTTTGACTCCAGCTGTCAGCATGCTTTAGGTCTTGCAACCATTTGAAGCACCCTAGCAACTGTATAACATCATGAATGAGCCATATTTCAGCACCAGAACTTTATTGGCTCTCTTGCAGTCACATGTATCACAGTAGTGACCGTCTGTCCTGGGAGAAGTGTCAGCGGCGGCGAATGCTGTGTGAACTCTGCTGTCTCACACTTGCTGGAGTTTTGTTACTGTGTTTGCTTTAATAACATTTTCTGATGCTTTCCGTTGTTTCATTTCTGTAGGCTGGCACCAGTGTGAAGTGAAAGTGTCTCTGAAGTCAGCTCGGACGCAGATGGTAATATACTTCTAATATACTATATAATATAATATATTTTAATATACTTCCGGCTTACAGTTAAACTGACACCCGTCTTAGTGTTTATTTGTGTCTCTGATTTTGATCTGACACGTACCGTTTAAAGTATGTAGTTTGTGCTGCACTAGCGCCACCGAGAGGAATCACAAAAATACAGCATATTTTGCAAACCCTAAACAACACAATCAGCTCTTCCAGGTGGTTATGAAGGCATGTATCAACAGGTAAATATAGGCTACTTTCAGTAAAAGCTCCAACATATTAGAAATACTTTTTACCGTGTTTCTTTGTGTCAAGAGAGTGAGCAACTGAGTATCAAACACTCTGTAGAGTGTAACTTATAATAAACAAATCCCATGTACGTATCTACATATCTGCTTTCTGAAGGATCATGTGACACTGAAGACTGGAGTAATGATGCCGACAATTCAGCTTTGATCACAGAAATAAATTATATTTTTAGGTATATTAAAATAGAAAACCATAATTTTAAATTGTAATAATTTCACAATATTATTGTTTTTTCTGTATTTATTATGAAATAAATGCAGCCTTAATGAGCATAAGAGTTTGTTCAAAAACATTAAAAATAGTAATGTTTCCAAACTTTTGACTGGTAGTGTATATATATATACATATACATACATATACACATATACATACACACATACATTATACACACACACATACATTATACACACACACATACATTATACACACACACATACATTATACACACACACACATACATTATACACACACACACATACATTATACACACACACATACATTATACACACACACATACATTATACACATACACATACATTATACACATACACTATATTATACACATACACTATATTATATATATATACACTATATATATACATATATATATACACATACATACATATATATATACACACACACACACACTATATTATATTATATTATCTTATATATTATATACACACACAGTGGGTACGGAAAGTATTCAGACCCCCTTAAATTTTTCACTCTTTGTTATATTGCAGCCATTTGCTAAAATCATTTAAGTTCTTTTTTTTTTTCTTTCCTTTCTCATTAATGTACACACAGCACCCCATATTGACAGAAAAACACAGAATTGTTGACATTTTTGCAGATTTATTAAAAAAGAAAAATATCACATGGTCCTAAGTATTCAGACCCTTTGCTGTGACACGATATTTAACTCAGGTGCTGTCCATTTCTTCTGATCATCCTTGAGATGGTTCTATACCTTCATTTGAGTCCAGCTGTGTTTGATTATACTGACTGGACTTGATTAGGAAAGCCACACACCTGTCTATATAAGACCTTACAGCTCACAGTGCATGTCAGAGCAAATGAGAATCATGAGGTCAAAGGAACTGCCTGAAGAGCTCAGAGACAGAATTGTGGCAAGGCACAGATCTGGCCAAGGTTACAAAAAAATTTCTGCTGCACTTAAGGTTCCTAAGAGCACAGTGACCTCCATAATCCTTAAATGGAAGACGTTTGGGATGACCAGAACCCTTCCTAGAACTGGCCGTCCAGCCAAACTGAGCTATCGGGGGAGAAGAGCCTTGGTGAGAGAGGTAAAGAAGAACCCAAAGATCACTGTGGCTGAGCTCCAGAGATGCAGTCGGGAGATGGGAGAAAATTGTAGAAAGTCAATCATCACTGCAGCCCTCCACCAGTCGGGGCTTTATGGCAGAGTGGCCCGACGGAAGCCTCTCCTCAGTGCAAGACACATGAAAGCCCGTATGGAGTTTGCTTAAAAAAAAAAAAAAAAAACACCTGAAGGACTCCAAGATGGTGAGAAATAAGATTCTCTGGTCTGATGAGACCAAGATAGAACTTTTTGGCCTTAATGTGTGGTATGTGTGGAGAAAACCAGGCACTGCTCATCACCTGTCCAATACAGTCCCAACAGTGAAGCATGGTGGTGGCAGCATCATGCTGTGGGGGTGTTTTTCAGCTGCAGGGACAGGACGACTGGTTGCAATCGAGGGAAAGATGAATGCGGCCAAGTACAGGGATATCCTGGACGAAAACCTTCTCCAGAGTGCTCAGGACCTCAGACTGGGCCGAAGGTTTACCTTCCAACAAGACAATGACCCTAAGCACACAGCTAAAAAAACGAAGGAGTGGCTTCACAACAACTCTGTGACCGTTCTTGAATGGCCCAGCCAGAGCCCTGACTTAAACCCAATTGAGCATCTCTGGAGAGACCTAAAAATGGCTGTCCACCAACGTTTACCATCCAACCTGACAGAACCGGAGAGAATCTGCAAGGAGGAATGGCAGAGGATCCCCAAATCCAGGTGTGGAAAACTTGTTGCATCTTTCCCAAAAAGACTCATGGCTGTATTAGATCAAAAGGGTGCTTCTACTAAATACTGAACAAAGGGTCTGAATACTTAGAACCATGTGATATTTCAGTTTTTCTTTTTTAATAAATCTGCAAAAATGTCAACAATTCTGTGTTTTTCTGTCAATATGGGGTGCTGTGTGTACATTAATGAGGAAAAAAAATGAACTTAAATTTTTCACTCTGTTATATTGCAGCCATTTGCTAAAATCATTTAAGGGGGTCTGAATACTTTCCGTACCAAATGTATATATGTGTGTGTAGCAATTCATAATGTAAAAACTGCACATAATGTAATAAGTGTTATTGTAATACAATGTTCATAATGTAATTTTCTGAAAACAAAATCTTGAGCTTATAATGTAATCATTTTTACATTATGAGAAATTGATTACATTATGAACTCACCAAAAGCATGTCATTTTTATAAATCACATTATGAAATAAATGTTTTTCTCCAAAACATGTTGGTCACAATTATTGTCACCCTTTTATTCTATACTTTTTGCAACCTCCTTTTGCCAAGATAACATCTGAGTCTTCTTCTATAATGCCTGATGAGTTTGGAGAGCACCTGACAACAGATCAGAGACCATTCCTTCATACAGAATCCCTCCAGATCCTTCAGATTCCCAGCTCCATGTTGGTGCTTCTTCTCTTCAGTTCACTCCACTCATTTTCTTTAGGGTTCAGGTCAGGGGACTGGGACGGCCATGGCAGAAGCTTCATTTTGTGACACATTTTTTGTTTGTTTTGATGTTTGTATTGGATCACTGTCCTGACGGAAGATCCAACCACGGCCCATTATTGGATTTCTAGCAGAAGCGGTCAGGTTTTGATTTTTTATCTGTTGGTATTTGATAGAATCCATGATACCATGTATCTGAACAAGATGTCCAGGATTTCCAGCAGAAAAATAGGCCCACAACATTAAAGATCCAGCAGTATTTAACTGTGGGCATGGGGTACTTTTTATCCATGTGTGCACCAAACCCATCTGGTGGGTTTGCTGCCAAAAAGCTCTTTTTTTAAGTTTCATCTGACCATAGAAGCCGGTCCCTTTTGAAGATCCAGTCTTGTCTGACAACTGAATATGCTGGAGATTGTTTCTGGATGAGAGCAGAGGATTTTTCTTGAAACCCTCCCGGACAACTTGTGGTGATGTAGGTGCTGTTTGATCTTTTTTTTTTTTTTAGGCATTCTGAGACTCAAGACTCAACCAATCTCTGCAATTCTCCAGCTGTGATCCTTGGAGAGTCTTTGTCCACTCAAACCTTCCTCCTCACCGCGCATTAGGACGATTTAGACACACGTCCTCTTCCAGGCAGATTTATAATCTTTAGTTGATTGAAACTTCTTAATTATTGCCCTGATAGTGGAAATGGGGATTTCCAATGCTTTAGCCATTTTCTTACAGCCATTTTGTATTTTGTGAAGCTCAACAATCTTTTGCTGCACATCAGAACTATATTCTTTGGTTTTACTCATTGTGATGAATGATTTAGGGAATTTGGCCTTTGCGTTTCCTCATGTTTATACTCCTGTGGAACAGGAAGTCATGACTGGACCATTTCATGTACATGATCACCCTGGTGTGCTAAAAAACTGTAAATATGAATGGGAATATACTTCAGAGATATTTTACAGAGATAAAATTCTAGGGGTGCCAATAGTTGTGGCCAACACATTTCATAATGTGCTTTCCCCCACTTTAAATTCTTTTCCTTCAATGAAAAGTTAGATTTCTGCTAATTTTATGAATTAAAGATCAAAAGGATAAACAATGCAGATTTATTTTTACAGTCATCTTTGATCATATTTACCAAAGGTGCCAATAATTCTGACCACCACTGTATATATAGCCAACGACTGCTGCATAATTATCAAAAACGGTAATATAATAAAGTCCTTTCACGTCACCATTTTCCGTGTTCTTGTCAGCCTACACTTCACATAATAGGCCTGTAGATGGCACCTGTGCTTCATTAAAGCGTGCCGCACAAGTCCTGAAAAGTGAAGCCAAAGCGTCTCGATTGCCCTCAGGTGGCTGGATGCAGTATAGGTCATAAACCCCACCCTCTCCATGTAATCTAATGGGACGTGAGACAAACTAAACAATTACATTTCACTTAAAATAATTTTTTTACAAAGACAGTTTCTGTCATTTTAGGTAGTTTTTAATCACGCTAATGTGAGTTCAAGTGTTTGTTCTTTAAATAAGTTTGGTTTTAGTTAGTTATTTGAAACTATAAAAAAGGGTGTGTGATGTCATGATTGACAGCGGAGATTGACAGCTTCTCTGAGTGAAGCAACTTGCCATAACTCTCATAAGTGGACTGAAGAAAAGATGCCTGACTATTTTGCGGTTTTACAAATCGTCGCACAATCCAAACCACATAACGGGGAATTACATTTCACATGCAAATCTGAACAGTTGTTTCTGGTTGTATTTGATCATTATAAATTTTTTTTTTTTTTAAAGCTTGTTGAGCACCAAAGTTAGACTATTAAAAGCTATCAACAACGCTTGTTATCTATGAAAACTGAAACTTTATAAGAAATATGAGGTTTACATCATTCTTATGAAGTCTGAGATTATATTATACTTTATATTATCAACTAATCTAAATCGTAAGGGAGTCTTACGTGCAATGAAGCCAGAGGACTTTGACAGGACAGCTCAGGCTGTCAGAAGTACAGATAGACCAAAACCGACTCATCTAAGAGCAGGTGATTTGATTGGCTATCATCTAATTGAGACTCATTTATATTTTTACCCCAGTTTATCCAGTGGAACCAGGACAACACAAACCTCAAAGAAGGCTGAAGAAAGCCTGTCAGTGGACTGTTCTCTGCATTTCCAAGAGACCTCGTCTGCCTATTATGATATTATTATACGAATTATATTACAAACCCGATTCCAAAAAAGTTGGGACACTGTACAAATTGTGAATAAAAAAGGAATGCAATGATGGAAGTTTCAAATTTCAATATTTTATTCAGAATACAACATAGATGACATATCAAATGTTTAAACTGAGAAAATGTATCATTTTAAGGGAAAAATAAGTTGATTTTAAATTTCATGGCATCAACACATCTCTAAAAAGTTGGGACAAGGCCATGTTTACCACTGTGTGGCATCCCCTCTTCTTTTTATAACAGTCTGCAAACGTCTGGGGACTGAGGAGACAAGTTGCTCAAGTTTAGGAATAGGACTGTTGTCCCATTCTTGTCTAATACAGGCTTCTAGTTGCTCAACTGTCTTAGGTTTTCTTTGTCGCATCTTCCTCTTTATGATGCACCAAATGTTTTCTATGGGTGAATGATCTGGACTGCAGACTGGCCATTTCAGTACCCGGATCCTTCTTCTACACAGCCATGATGTTGTAATTGATGCAGTATGTGGTCTGGCATTGTCATGTTGGAAAATGCAAGGTCTTCCCTGAAAGAGACGACGTCTGGATGGGAACTTGGATATACCTTTCAGCATTGATGGTGCCTTTCCAGATGTGTAAGCTGCCCATGCCACACACACACTCATGCAACCCCATACCATCAGAGATGCAGGCTTCTGAACGGAGCGCTGATAACTTGGGTTGTCCTTTGTAATCCGGATGACATTGCGTCCCAGTTTTCCAAAAAGAACTTCAAATTTTGATTCGTCTGACCACAGAACAGTCTTCCACTTTACCACAATCCAGAAGCGCAGGCGTTTTCTCTGGCCCAAGGCTCATTTAATATAGACTATGTTTAGATATGGCTTCTTTTTTGACCTATAGAGTTTTAGCCGGCAACGGCGAATGGCACGGTGGATCGTGTTCACCGACAATGTTTTCTGGAAGTATTCCTGAGCCCATGTTGTGATTTCCATTACAGTAGCATTCCTGTATGTGATGCAGTGCCGTCTAAGGGCCCGAAGATCACGGGCATCCAGTATGGTTTTCCGGCCTTGACCCTTAGGCACAGAGATTGTTCCAGATTCTCTAAATCTTTGGATGATATTATGCACTGTAGATGATGATAACTTAAAACTCGTCTCTACAGGTGGCAATTTTTCTCTGAGAAACTCCTTTTTGATATTGCTCCACTATTTTTCGCCGCAGCATTGGGGGAATTGGTGATCCTCTGCCCATCTTGACTTCTGAGAGACACTGCCACTCTGAGAGGCTCTTTTTATACCCAATCATGTTGCCAGTTGACCTAATAAGATGTAAATTGGTCCTCCAGCTGTTCCTTATATGTACATTTAACTTTTCCGGCCTCTTATTGCTACCTGTCCCAACTTTTTTGGAATGTGTAGCTCTCATGAAATCCAAAATGAGCCAATATTTGGCATGACATTTCAAAATGTCTAACTTTCAACATTTGATATGTTATCTATATTCTATTGTGAATAAAATATAAGTTTAGATATGTAGTAAGAATGCAAGGGCTTCAGATACTGTTTTGGATGCGATTAGCTTAGTGAACTCTGTACATTGTTCGGTTCCGGCTGTAGAGCCCGTGCAGCAGGGCACTTGGGTAACGGTGAGGCGGCCTAGCCGCGGAAAACACCACTCTTCCGTTCCAATAAGAACATCAAACAGGTTCTCCTCACTCAGTGACGCACCTACTGAGAGTCCTGTTGAAAATGCCCTAGTTATTGGTGATTACACGGAACGTGAAAATAGAGACACCAGCCACCATAGTCACATGTTTGCCGGGAGCCAGAGCACCTGACATCAAAGCAAATTTAAAAGTGCTGGCTAATGCTAATCGTAAATACGATAAAATTATTATTCATGTCGGCACTAATGATGTTCGACTTCGCCAGTCAGAGATCACTAAAATTAACATTAAAGAGGTGTGTGAACTCGCAAGTACAATGTCAGGAGAAGTAATTTGCTCTGGTCCCCTTCCTGTTCGTCAGAGTGATGAGATAGTTAGCAGATTAACATCACTTAATGGCTGGCTGTCTAAAATGTCTGCAAAATAATATAGGTTTCATAGACCATTGGAAAAGTTTTTGGGGCAGACTTGACCTGTTGAAAAGAGATGGTATTCATCCCTCTCGGGATGGTGCTGCTCTTCTCTCTAGTAATATGGCACTTAGTCTTAGAGCTGAAACATGACAAACTGGGGCCCAGGTCAGGAAGCAGACAGACCGGCTAAACCGACCGTCTGCTAGCTGCCTCACGTTACAGAAGTCAGATAAATCCCAACACATAGAAACTCTTACACATAGAGACTGTGTCTGTACCCCGAATTAGTAAAAACAAAAAACTTCCAAACCCATTTAATGGTAAAAATTTAATTGATGTTCAACAAATAAAAAAAGAGATAATAATGATAAACAAATGATAAAGCTTGGGTTGTTAAATATTAGATCCCTTTCTTCAAAATCACTTATTGTAAATGATATTATCACAGACAATAATCTAGATGTGCTGTGTTTGACAGAAACTTGGCTAAAACCGGACGACTACATTACTTTAAATGAATCAAGGTTATGATTATCGACACAATCCTCGTCAGAAAGGCAAAGGGGGAGGTGTTGCTGTAATTTATAGTAATATTTACAGTATTAGTCAAAAGTCTCTCAAATATAATTCCATCGAAGTGATGGTACTTTAAGTAACATTATGTAAGTTGACATTTGTGTTGGCTACTGTATACAGGCCACCAGGACACCATACAGACTTTATCAAAGAAGTCCTTGTTGTTGGTGACTTTAATATCCATGTAGATAATAAAAAAGACTCATTGGGATTGGCATTTACAGACATTCTAAATTATACTGGAGTTAGAAACACGTGTCAGGACCCACTCATTGTCGTAATCATACTTTAGATCTAATATTGTCACGTGGAATTGATATTGATGCCGTTGAAATTCTGCAGCAGAGTGACGACATCTCAGATCATTATCTAGTCTTGTGTATGCTACATTTAGTCAAGGCAGCTAAACTGCCTCCCTGCCATAAATATGGTAGAACCATCACTTCTACCACTAAAGATCGCTTTATAAATAATCTTCCTGATCAGTTTCATCGCCTTAGCATACCAAACAGCTTAGAAGACCACGATGTTGCAACAGAAACTATTGCCTCTGTCTTTTCCAGCACATTAGACTCAGTTGCTCCTTTGCGTTTAAAAAAGATTAAGGAAATGAATCCAACGCCATGGTACAATGACCACACTCGGGCCCTAAAGGTAGCAGCCAGAAAAATGGAGCGCAGCTGGAAGAAAACAAAACTAGAAGTATTTCGCATTTTGTGGAGAGAGAATGATTGAGTAAAGAAAGGCCTTAAAATCTGCTAGATCTGCCTATTTTTCAAAACGTTTAGAAGAAAAACACAACCCTAGGTATTTATTTGATACAGTGGCTAAATTAACAAGAAAGAGCTTCAACTTCGGATGTCTCCAAAGAG
Source organism: Elopichthys bambusa (assembly GCA_037101425.1). Taxonomy (NCBI): domain Eukaryota; kingdom Metazoa; phylum Chordata; class Actinopteri; order Cypriniformes; family Xenocyprididae; genus Elopichthys; species Elopichthys bambusa. Next base: position 36,720,376 of record CM074435.1, read on the forward strand.
CACAGGAGTAATGATTTTACTAACTTCTTTACTTGCAAGATTGATAATATTAGAAAAAATTATAACCATGCAACCGTCTACTACAGTATTGCGTCAGACAGTGCATTGTAGCGTCCCTGAGGAAAAATTCAATTAATTTACTGCTTTAGGAGAGGAAGAATTGTCTAAACTTGTTAAATCGTCAAAATCAACAACATGTATGTTAGACCCTATACCGACTAAGCTATTGAAAGAAATGCTTCCAGAGGTCATAGATCATCTTCTTAATATCGTAAAATCATCTTTATCACTAGGATACGTAGCAAAAACTTAAGCTGGCTATTATTAAACCTCTTATTAAAAAAAATCCTAGATCCTAGAGAATTAGTCAATTACAGGCCGATCTCAAATCTCACTTTTCTGTCAAAAATACCTTAAAAGGCTGTATCATCACAACTATGTTCCTTTTTAGAAAGAAATAGTATCTGTGAGGATTTCCAGTCAGGATTTAGACCGTACCATAGTACTGAGACTGCTCTCATTAGAGTTACTACGTGGTTGTATCTCTCTATTAGTGTTACTGGATCTTAGTGCTGCATTTTACACTATTGCTTACAATATTCTTTTAAATAGACTCGAAAATTATGTTGGCATTAGTGGAATTGCATTGTCATGGTTCAAATCACACTTGTCTGACCGTTATCAGTTTGTAGAGATGTCATATTGATCACAAGTTGAATATGGAGTACCGCAAGGCTCAGTACTAGGACCGTTGCTTTTCACTCTGTACATGCTACCCTTGGGAGATATTAGGAAGCATGGCGTTAGTTTTCACTGTTACGCTGATGATACTCAGCTCTCTATTTCTTCATGCCCTGACGAAACTTACCAATTCACAAAATTAATGGAATACATAGCTGATATAAAAAACTAGATGACCAGTAATTTCCTACTACTAAATTCAGAAAAAACAGATATTCTAATTTTTGGACCAAAAACGTCTTCACGTAATAACCTAGAATACTGTCTAACACTTGATGGCTGCTCTGTTAAGTCTTCGTCATCAGTTAGGAACCTGGGTGTGCTCTTTGATACCAATCTTTCATTTGAAGGCCATGTTTCTAGCATCTGTAAAACCGCATTCTTCCATCTTAAAAATATATCTAAACTACGACATATGCTCTCAATGAAAAATGCAGAACAGTTAGTTCATGCGTTCATGACCTCAAGGCTAGATTACTGTAACGCTCTACTGGGTGGTTGTTCTGCTCGCCTGATAAATAAACTACAGCTCGTACAAAATGCAGCAGCTAGAGTTCTTACTAGAACTACGAAGTATGACCCATATTAGCTCAGTTCTGTCAGCACTGCATTGGTTTCCTGTTAACATCGTATAGATTTTAAAATCTTGCTAATTACTTACAAACCACTAAATGGTTTAGCTCCCCAGTACCTGAGCGAGCTCTTAATGCATTATAGTCCTTCACGTCTTTTGCGATCTTAGAATTCAGGCCAGTTGATAATACCTAGAATATCAAAATCAACTGCAGGCAGTAGATCCTTCTCCTATTTGGCACCTAAACTCTGGAACAATCTTCCTAGCATTGTTCGGGAAGCAGACACACTCTGTCAGTTTAAATCTAAACTAATCTCTTTAACCTGGCATACACAACACATTATCAATTTATATTTTCAAATCGTTAAAGGATTATTAGGCTGCATAAATTAGGTCAGCCAGAACCGGGAACACTTCCTATAACGCCAGATGTACTTGTTACATCAGAAGAAGAATGGCATCTACGCTAATATTAGTCTTTCTGTTTATCCCGAGGTTTACCGTAGTCAACCGGATCCGGGCCATATCCAGGTGAGACCAAGGACCTGCCTCTTGACACGACCACAACGCAGCCCTGAAGTATCAGCAGAGATTGAGTCAACTAGATCATCCACTGTGAAGGCCTCATCAACATGACAACCAGTGGCGCAGCTCCTCAACAACCGTCCATACCGGTGTGATGAATACGATTCCTCAGCTAGATGGAACTGAATTAAATACTTTGAATGTTGCGATCCTATCTGACTTATGATAGCAACCTGAGTCGTAAAAACAAAGCACTGTTCGCCAGAAGAGAACTGTCCCCCCGACTAAGCCTGGTTTCTCCCAAGGTTTTTCTTCTCCATTTTAACACCCGTTTGCCACCATTTGCTACCTGATGTCACCTGTTGGAGTTTGGGTTCCTTGCTGCTGTCGCCTTTAGCTTGCTTAGTTGGGGACACTTGACATTTGACTTGACATTTGATATTCAACAGTGCTTTGATCTGCCTGCATTGACACCATTCTTTAAGAGCTGCTGTGCAGCCAAAATAATGTACCAGTTATCACTGTAAAGCTGCTTTGACACAATCTACATTGTAAAAAGTGCTATATGAATAAAGGTGACTTGTTCTTTCCATTTTTTTTTGTTTACACATTGTTTAATACTTTAAACTAAAAGAAAAGCTTAAGATATAATGTAAGCTTGTTATGTATATTGCCTAATCGTAAGCTTGTTCAGAAATGGTTACAAAAAATCTTGATGAATTAAAAAAAAATAAATAAATAAATAACATCCTTCTCGTTTAATGTCATGTAAAAAAAAAAATGAATATTCGAATATTTGCTTATTTAAAAGCTCAAATATTCGAAAACAATATTTTGGAAAAATGCCCATCTCTAGTTTGGTATAACAAAAACAACAAAGCCAAGAAAAAAAAAAAAAAAAAAAAGTGATTGTGATGTAGGTTGTTTATTGATGATGATGATGATTTAATCATCATGTAGTAGCCTGACTCACTGATCTCATCCAGTGTCTAATTTGTTATTGACTTTTAACTTCACATTACCACAACTATGATTCCACCAGTCAATTATGAAGAATTGTCAAACACACTGTTCACAAAAAAATGATTTGAATCAAGGTGTCAGCCAAACACACAGACATCAAGAATCAGCATATGAATGGTGATAAATTTATTCATGCTGCAATGCATACTGGGAGTCCTAGGTGAGTTTTGTCCTGTGCTGGTACCCAGCATGCATTGTGACAGGAAATTTTTAATGTTACCATTGTTGAGATTCATATGCTGATTCTTGAGGTCTGTGTGTCTGAACATTAGAGTAGTTCAAAATGTTTTGTGCACAATGTGTTTTTAGAATCCTTCATAACAGCTGATTACCACAATACTGCTGGATATCAAGCTGTAAAACGGCTACATTTAAACTTAATTTTTCATATAAACTAGATTCTGGATCAGATCAGTGAATCTGGCCACTCGATGTTGATTGAGTCACTGTCAGCACATAACCAACATCACTTGACTGCATTTTCTCAAGGCTTTTCTTGACAAATGTGCTTTAAAAACACACAATCAGCAAAAGACAAAGTAACGTTGAAAAGTCAAGGGTCGACAGCTCAACAACAGCAAACACTGTTCACCACAATGGTGACTTCAATTGTTATAAATATAAGTTGGGCTTTTTGAGCAGTCTTTTCTGTGAGAATCAAAAAAGACTTCTCTTGACAACACACAGCGACATGATGATTGTTAATGTTCAACATACTTGAGTTTGTCCAGATGTTTGAGTGTATCAGAGAGAAGCTTCTTTCCTGATTCTCCTGGGTGATTGTAGCTCAGATCCAGCTCTCTCAGGTCGGAAGGGTTTGAACTCAAAGCTGATGCCAGCGCAGCACAACCTTCCTCTGACACCATACAGTCAGATAATCTACAACAACAAGTGTTCATGTTAGTGTGCTTCATTTTTACAAATGTTTTACATTTATTTCTAGGATTTGTGATACAGCAGCAGGGAAACAGGATATGGGAAGCTGAGGGTCCTGCAGCGCTCCTTCTACAGGACTGTAAAGTTTTGGAAACAAATTACTACAATTTAGGTTTTGACTAAGGCATTTAAATGTTATTGGGCTATACATCTGATTTCATTTTAGATAGTTTTCATTATTTTTTTAAAATTGTATGTAAATATCTTAAGACAAAAAAGAAGGAAATCTTTTTTCCACCATTCAATATGGCTACACAACAACAATAATAATTATTATTATTTTACTATTTAAATTAATCAAATGAAGAAATAATACTACTACAATAATACTACTACACTCTAAAAAATTTTTTATAATTGATTCTTCTTACAAATTTCAGAAAACTGTTGCCATGTCGCATTTTCAAATGTACTTTATAAACGTGCCAAACTTAAATTGTTTGCAGAGATGTAGTTTATATGGAGCAGCATTTACTTCACTTCAGGACACTGAAAACATGTGTACAAGAACATAGTGTCAACAGTGTTTCCCGTACATTAACTAGACTGTGGCGGCCCGCCACATTCTAATTTGTCCCGCTACAGTTTTGAAATTGAAGGGAAATTAGGCATGCCGCGATATTTAAATAACCGTCTGATAATTGCGTTCTTTTATAATAATTGGCACAAGTGGGATAATTGGCACAAGTGGGAGTCACAGAGCAAAGAAATAGACTAGCACCAAAAAGTTTTAGTGAACTATATTCAAAGTCATCTGAAGCCATTCCATAGCTTCATGTAAAGGACAGAAGAATATGTACATCGTTAAATTTAAGTTCAAGGAAACTCGTCTTCCCTCCACTGCAACTGTCAATCATTCTCTGTTCAGCACTCAAACAGCGCGTCACGTTCGGTAATGACAGTCAGCACGGTAAAACTCTCCAATATGATATATTCCCTTTATGATACTTGATATGTAGATAAAGGACTGTGGATTTGCATAAAATGACTTGCTGGAGTTTATTGCTGTTTCTGAACGATGTTATCACGCTGGCTACAGGGTGTCTCTTAGATCGCACAACACAAGGACTATGAATTGGCATCGCGCACAATAACTGGAATTTAAAAGTGTGAAGAAACAAATGATCAATAAACTGTTAGATGTAGATATACACAAGGATTAAGGTGCTCAACAAATCTTCTCTTTGTGCCGTGAACTTTTCAATGCGCAGCGCAATTGCGCGCTGTGACTCCATATTGCTTTATGCACATCATTCTGCACCTGGGATGCACATAAGCGGTTTGTTTTGAAGCGTTTCATATTATCATGGTTTTGCACACGTGGTTTTGAAAGATTATTAATAGCCTATATTGTTGTCATATCTATCATATCTTGTTGCCCCATTAAAAAGCTGCACAATACATTTAAAATAAACGTCTTTTAATTTTACATTATTTGTTTAAATACATATAATTCTTTACATTCATTTATAAATATAACTAATAATTTTTTTCTCATTTCATAAGAATACAAATAGTAATCTTAAACTTTTTATTAACATTTAGATTTTATAAAATGACTGTGTAAAGTTTTTTTTTCAAGAATTAGGCTAGATTACTTTTTGCAGCTGAATTATATAGACACCTAGTTTTTATTTATTTATTCATTTATTTATTTATTGGTCAGCTTATATATATATTTTTATTCATTTGTTATTTTTCTCTATAATGAAGTAGTGTGTTTAGTGCATTTTGGATTATGTTTAAAAAATAAGAGTGACCATTAGTTCCACAAATACAGATGTATATATACACAGGCCCCCACTAATCATTTTAGAAATAAATTAATTCAACAAAGGTAACGTCTTTTGCTACATATTTTTAATGGTTTAAATATATACTCTACATGTTTCAGCACTTACGAACGATCATTTAGCCTACTATATGTTGTGTACGTGAGTAATGTGCCCTACCATCAATAAATAAATTACTAGTAGAGCACAAAATTGTTCACAAGAGAACAAATTTTTTTATTGATCTTGAAACTTAATTTTGCTCTCAGAATGCACCCGTTTTATGCATTTAAATTTAAAATGTACAAAATTTTCCTCTGGGGGGCATGCCTCCAGACCCCACCGATGTCCACCCACCACAGTCTCACAAAATTCTGTGGGAAACACTGGTCAAACTTCACTCTGAAAAAAGAAGCGAGTCAGACTATACATTTTTATAAATCGTTGCCTTTGTGATTTGATAATCACACTAAGGCATATCACATTCTCATAACCATACATTGCTAGAATTCATTAAAATGCTAAAGGTGTTTCACACACAGCCACTAGATGGCTAGCATTTGCAGAGCTTTCGGAAGCTACAATATCCAAACATAAAATAAATGGTAGGTTTATTTGACATGTATACATTTAACATTTTTTGTTGTTTGATTGACATTAATGACACAGGCAGGTATTTTAGGCTGCTGTCACTTTAAAGAGCACCTATTATGCAAAATCCAATTTTACATGGTGTTTGTCTTCACACACTGCCAATACACAATTATGTACAATCACCCTACAATGATAAAAAAAAAAATCATTAAAAAAAAAAAAAAAATCCTTGTTAAACCAAAGCAATCTCATCATACATGCCGTTTTAATTTTCTGAGGAATGTGACATCACATTCCTCATGCCCTGCCCATGACTGCTGACAGACAGTCCTGCATTACCATAGTTTCTGCCCTCAGCCAGTTGGACGCTATTCGCATTTTCTCCGTGCTCGAACAGCTGTAGTGTTCAAGCAGCATTCAAGTAAGAAATCTGTTCTTATTAAAGGTACTAAAGTTAAGTCAATCAAGAGCAGTGAGTGACTTCCTGTTTTTCTTTTGTTTGATTTATATTAACAGCATAAATACCAGTACGTACTGTATATTTTTTACTTGCTGTATACATTCACAGACATAACGGACTGTGTTTATGTGAACTTTGTTCACTGAGTTTTTGAAACGACCTTGTGTGTATTTGACAGTTTAAATCACAATAACAAATGAAAGACAACTTAGTTTAATAATAACGGGATGCCCGGTCTGACATCCAGCTCATATTCGTCGGATATGTGCGCTCAGAAATATCATATCAGAAGTTTAGCCTGATATGGCTTTAAAACGCATGCAGATGATAAACTTTCATGATGATGGAGAATTGCAATGTCACGTGAGCGTCTGCGATAGAGATGATCATCAAAACCAAACAGATATCGTGTTTTAGTTTTTAGTAGAGAATGCACAAGCTATTGGCTACGCCCTCTGGGGTGGGGAACAGCAACTAATTTGCATTTAAAGAGACGCACACAAAAACAACTTGTTTTTCTCTCACTCAAAAATTGGCACCTTCAACATGGTATAATACAGGGGTCTCCAAACTCAGTCCTGGAGGGCCACTGTCCTGCAGTTTAGCTCCAACTTGCGTCAACACACCTTCCTGGAAGTTTCTAGTATGCCTAATTAGACCTAAATTATTAAGACCTAAGTATTTTGAGCTGAAACTTCACAGACACACTCTGGAGACACTGTAGACATATATTAAATCTTGTAGAAAGTGGCATAATAGGTGTCCTTTAAGACCAAATGCTTGGATGCAATATAACAACACATCCTGTTTTCACACTCACTTAAACCATAACCGACTGTATTTACATGAGATACTCCACATGATGGGCATTTTTACAATTGTGTCTGCATTTGACCATTCAAGCACAAAGAGAACTAAATTTGGGATTGCACACTTCCGATGTGTGTCATTTAGCGCGATTCCACGTGGAGTTCTTTTTTCACAACTTACTGAGCATAATAACTTGGTAAACTCTTTTTGAAGATCCTCGTTAAAACTACACACACACACTTCTTTCACATCTTCACGTCTGACTTGAGCTCCGTGCTCTCTAATGTCCCGCCTTCACTAACAGCAAGTTAATCGATAACAAATTGTGATTCAATGGTAATTTTGTTATACAAAATATACTATGATGAGATTGGTTACCTTTGATTAGGCTGTTCTTGCGTGACAAGACTGATACTCGCTTTTATGATCACAGCAAAGAAGAAATAAGGGACAAAACGTTTTTTTTTTTAATAATAATAATAATAATAATAATTCAAGACACTAAAAGAGCTGAAATACGGGACTGTCCTGGGAAAAGCAGGACGTCTGGTCACACTACTAAACCTCAAACAACATTAAAAAAATAAAATAAAATAAAGTTATGCCATGACCATTTTATTTAGGCTCCAAATGCTATATTAACCTTACATTAGACCTTTATATAAAGCTTAATGGGATTCTTACCCATGTCAAAAAAGGGAAGAAGAACATTAAAAGATGTCTTAAAATGAAACCCTATTTTCTTTTAGGAAATACTGTTTAAGTGGGACACTTGTATTGTCAGTGGAATACTTCATTTTTCTTCCTAAACATTCAAGAAAAAGGGAATGTCTGTACTTAGACATATACATATTGAATGAATCAGTGTGAAAGCCAAACCTCAGTATGTTGAGTTGACAGTTTGGACTCTTTAGTCCATCACAGAGCAGCTTCACCCCTGAATCCTGCAGGTCATTGTTACTCAGATCCAGCTCTCTCAGGGGGGAGTTTGATGATTGTAGAGCTGAAGCCACAATTCCACAGTGCTGATCAGTGAGTTTACAGCCTGCCAATCTGAAAAAGGAGAACTCTGCTTAAAAGGCATGCTGGTGTCTCCATAAGGTTGCAAGAATTCCTTGATTAACCAACTTCACCAGAAAAGATGGTTAATTCACTCTCAGGTCTTTACAGAAGGAAAATGTGCAATAAATAAAATAAAGATGTGACAATTAAAAGCCATATTTTATTAACATTATGTGTATGACACATTAGAAATTCAGTTTCTTTTTTCTTTATACAAAACTTTATTATGAAAAGTCTTATTAGCAGAGTGGCATTACATTATTTTTTTTATTTGTTTCCTAATAGAAATGATTATTATATAAACTAGTCCAACTGACTAGATCAATATGGTATAATACAGGGGTCTCCAAACTCAGTCCTGGAGGGCCACTGTCCTGCAGTTTAGCTCCAACTTGCGTCAACACAACTTCCTGGAAGTTTCTAGTATGCCTAATTAGACCTAAATTAGCTGGTTCAGGTGTGTTTAATTGGGGTTGGAGCTAAACTCTGCTGGACAGTGGCCCTTCAGGTCCAAGTTTGGAGACCCCTAGTATAATAAGTGATCTGCAGGGTATTTTGAGCTGAAACTTCACAGACACACTCTGGGGACACTGTAGACATATATTAAATCTTGTAGAAAGTGGCATAATAGGTGTCCTTTAAGACCAAATGCTTGGATGCAATATAACAACACATATCCTGTTTTCACACTCACTTAAACCATAACCGACTGTATTTACATGAGATACTCCACATGATGGGCATTTTTACAATTGTGTCTGCATTTGACCATTCAAGCACAAAGAGAACTAAATTTGGGATTGCACACTTCCGATGTGTCATTTAGCGCGATTCCACATGGAGTTCTTTTTTCACAACTTACTGAGCATAATAACTTGGTAAACTCTTTTTGAAGATCCTCGTTAAAACTACACACACACACTTCTTTCACATCTTCACGTCTGACTTGAGCTCCGTGCTCTCTAATGTCCCGCCTTCACTAACAGCAAGTTAATCGATAACAAATTGTGATTCAATGGTAATTTTGTTATACAAAATATACTATGATGAGATTGGTTACCTTTGATTAGGCTGTTCTTGCGTGACAAGACTGATACTCGCTTTTATGATCACAGCAAAGACAATTTAGGAAAGAAGAAATACGGGACAAAACTTTTTTTTTTTTTAATAATAATAATTCAAGACACTAAAAGAGCTGAAATACGGGACTGTCCTGGGAAAAGCAGGACGTCTGGTCACACTACTAAACCTCAAACAACATTAAAAAAATAAAATAAAATAAAGTTATGCCATGACCATTTTATTTAGGCTCCAAATGCTATATTAACCTTACATTAGACCTTTATATAAAGCTTAATGGGATTCTTACCCATGTCAAAAAAGGGAAGAAGAACATTAAAAGATGTCTTAAAATGAAACCCTATTTTCTTTTAGGAAATACTGTTTAAGTGGGACACTTGTATTGTCAGTGGAATACTTCATTTTTCTTCCTAAACATTCAAGAAAAAGGGAATGTCTGTACTTAGACATATACATATTGAATGAATCAGTGTGAAAGCCAAACCTCAGTATGTTGAGTTGACAGTTTGGACTCTTTAGTCCATCACAGAGCAGCTTCACCCCTGAATCCTGCAGGTCATTGTTACTCAGATCCAGCTCTCTCAGGGGGGAGTTTGATGATTGTAGAGCTGAAGCCACAATTCCACAGTGCTGATCAGTGAGTTTACAGCCTGCCAATCTGAAAAAGGAGAACTCTGCTTAAAAGGCATGCTGGTGTCTCCATAAGGTTGCAAGAATTCCTTGATTAACCAACTTCACCAGAAAAGATGGTTGATTCACTCTCAGGTCTTTACAGAAGGAAAATGTCCAATAAATAAAATAAAGATGTGACAATTAAAAGCCATATTTTATTAACATTATGTGTATGACACTTTAGAAATTCAGTTTCTTTTTTCTTTATACAAAACTTTATTATGAAAAGTCTTATTAGCAGAGTGGCATTACATTTTTTTTTTTATTTGTTTCCTAATAGAAATGATTATTACATAAACTAGTCCAACTGACTAGATCAATATGGTATAATACAGGGGTCTCCAAACTCAGTCCTGGAGGGCCACTGTCCTGCAGTTTAGCTCCAACTTGCGTCAACACAACTTCCTGGAAGTTTCTAGTATGCCTAATTAGACCTAAATTAGCTGGTTCAGGTGTGTTTAATTGGGGTTGGAGCTAAACTCTGCTGGACAGTGGCCCTTCAGGTCCAAGTTTGGAGACCCCTAGTATAATAAGTGATCTGCAGGGTATTTTGAGCTGAAACTTCACAGACACACTCTGGGGACACTGTAGACATATATTAAATCTTGTAGAAAGTGGCATAATAGGTGTCCTTTAAGACCAAATGCTTGGATGCAATATAACAACACATATCCTGTTTTCACACTCACTTAAACCATAACCGACTGTATTTACATGAGATACTCCACATGATGGGCATTTTTACAATTGTGTCTGCATTTGACCATTCAAGCACAAAGAGAACTAAATTTGGGATTGCACACTTCCGATGTGTGTCATTTAGCGCGATTCCACATGGAGTTCTTTTTTCACAACTTACTGAGCATAATAACTTGGTAAACTCTTTTTGAAGATCCTCGTTAAAACTACACACACACACTTCTTTCACATCTTCACGTCTGACTTGATCTCTGTGCTCTCTAATGTCCCGCCTTCACTAACGGCAAGTTAATCAATAACAAATTGTGATTCAGTGGTAATTTTATTATACAAAATATACTATGATAAGATTGGCTACCTTTGATTAGGCTGTTCTTGCGTGACAAGACTGATACTCGCTTTTATGATCACAGCAAAGACAATTTAGGAAAGAAGAAATACGGGACAAAGCATGACTTTTTTCATAATAATTCAAGACACTAAAAGAGCTGAAATACGGGACTGTCCTGGGAAAAACAGGACGTCTGGTCACACTACTAAACCTCAAACAACATTTAAAAAAATAAATAAATAAAGTTATGCCATAACCATTTTATTTAGGCTCCAAATGCTATATTAACCTTACATTAGACCTTTATATAAAGCTTAATAGGATTCTTACCCATGTCAAAAAAGGGAAGTAGAACATTAAAAGATGTCTTAAAATGAAACCCTATTTTCTTTTAGGAAATACTGTTTAAGTGGGACACTTGTATTGTCAGTGGAATACTTCATTTTTCTTCCTAAACATTCAAGAAAAAGGGAATGTCTGTACTTAGACATATACATATTGAATGAATCAGTGTGAAAGCCAAACCTCAGTATGTTGAGTTGACAGTTTGGACTCTTTAGTCCATCACAGAGCAGCTTCACCCCTGAATCCTGCAGGTCATTGTTACTCAGGTCCAGCTCTCTCAGGGGGGAGTTTGATGATTGTAGAGCTGAAGCCACAATTCCACAGTGCTGATCAGTGAGTTTACAGCCTGCCAATCTGAAAAAGGAGAACTCTGCTTAAAAGGCATGCTGGTGTCTCCATAAGGTTGCAAGAATTTCTTGATTAACCAACTTCACCAGAAAAGATGGTTGATTCACTCTCTGGTCTTTACAGCAGGAAAAAGTCAAACAAATAAAATAAAGATGTGACAATTAAAAGCCATATTTTATTAACATTATGTTTATGATATTTTAGAAATTCAGTTTCTTTTTTCTTTATACAAAACTTTATTAAGGAAAGTCTTATTAGCAGAGTGGCATTACATTTTTTTTTTTTTTGCTTCCTAATAGAAATTATTATTACATAAACTAGTCCAACTGACTAGATCAATATGAACTACCACCTTAGAAATGGACTAGTTTTACTGGTAGCTTGCATGTGAATCACTTACTCTGCACATGGGAATCATGTGATTTTTTTAACAGTTCCAATGTGAAATTTGTGATCACGTGGAAAACATGGGAAATTCATGTTTTTTTCTGTAAGGGTGGTTATTTTTAGTACAAATCTATTTTAGTACAAATCTATTTAATAAAACTAAGTATTATTTGATTGAAAATTAAAACAACATTTAGCTGCAAAAGTTTGTTTTATGCTTGTGAACGCAAACCCAGAAAATACACATCAAACCTCAATCACAACTTTTCACATTATGTTCATATTGTAATATTATTAGATCATCACACTCACATGGCTTTTCTACAGTTCCTCACAGCAGGTACCAGTCTCCATCTCCCCTCTTTTGATTTGAATTTGTACTTTTTAAGGTCAAGCTCATCCATCACCTCCTCTGACATCAGGATCATGTTTGCCAAAGTTGAGCATTGTGCAAGAGAAAGACTTTGACTTATTGTTTCAGATTTTAAAAACGCCTGCATTTCTTCAACAACAGAATTATCCTTCATCTCAATCAAGCAGTGTGACAGATTCATCCATCTTTCAGGACTGACATTGTTTTTTTGACCTCGTTTGAGGTTGTGGATTATTTTCTTGATGCTATCTGGGTTGTTCTCTGTGTGAATCAGCACATCCTGTAAGACTCTCTGACTGGACTCCAGTGAGATGCCATGAAGGAATCGAAGGAAAAGATCCAGATGTCCATTTTTACTCTTCAAGGCTTTATTCATTACTCCCCTCAGAAACGCATCCAGAGAAATAACCCCACACTGAGTTCTGGACTTTCCTGTCAGGAACATTTTCAGAACTTCACTGTTTTTGTGTAAATAGCAGAAAAACACAAAAAGTGCTGCAAAAAACTCCTGAAAGCTCAGATGTACAAAGCTGTAAACCTTCCTGTGATGAATCACAGATTCCTCCCTAAAGATCTCAGTGCAAATCCCAGAATACACTGAGGCGTCAGTGACGTCTATGCCGCTCTCTCTCAGGTCCTCCTCATAGAACATCACATTGCCCTTCATCAGCTGATTGAAAGCCAGTTCAGCAAGTTTCACAATCACGTCTCTGTTGGACTGCAGGAGTTTCTCTGGATCTCTCTCTTCATACTTCTGGTTCCTCATATTTATTTGAATGAGGAGGAAGTGTATGTACATTTCAGTCAGAGTTTGAGGGATTTCTGCACTGAGGTCTTGTTTCAGGATGTTTTGAAGCACAGTGGCTGAGATCCAGCAGAAGACGGGTATGTGGCACATGATGTGGAGGCTTCTTGCTCTTCTGATGTGAGAGATGATTCTGCTGGCTTGATGCTCATCACTGATTCTCTTCCTGAAATATTCCTCCTTCTGAGGGTCATTGAACCCCTGAATTTCTGTCACACGGTCAACGTAGTTAGAGGGGATCTGATTGGCTGCTGCTGGTCTGGTGGTGATCCAGATGAGAGCAGAGGGAAGCAGATCTCCTTTTAAGAGGTTTGACATCAACACACCCACTGATGAAGTCTCAGTCACATCAGAAACTTTCTCACTGTCTGAAAACATCAATGTAATTCTGCTTTCATCCAGACCATCAAAGATGAACACAACTGTACATTCATCATAAATCTTTGAGTCCGGGTATTGAAGTTCAGGATGAAAGTCCAGCAGAAGTCTGTGAAGACTGGTGATCTTTAATCAAGTTCAGCTCTCTAAATGGAAACACAAACATGAAATCTACATTCTGATTGGCTTTTCCCTCGGCCCAGTCCAAAATGAACTTCTGCACAGAGATGGTTTTTCCAATTCCAGCGATGCCTTTAGTAAGAACAGTCTTGATTTTGTCTTTCTTCTCTCTTCTCTTCTCCTCATATCCTGGTTCAGGTGAGGGATCAAAGATGTCACTGCAGTTGATTGGAGTGTCTTGGAGTGTCTTGTAACTTTTCTCCATTTGTAGCACCTCATGTTCTTCATTCACTCCTTCACTCTCTCCCTCTATGATGTACAGCTGTGTGTAAATTCTGTTCAGGAGCGTCTGATGCTCTTGTAGTTTGACTCCCTCAAATACACTCTCATATCTGTTCTTCATGCTGGTTTTGTGCTGGTCTTTGACTCTCTGCAGATCTTCATGCACTGGTTGGTGAGAATTGAGCTGCAGAGCTGCTTCTGTGTCATGATGACTGATGTGTTTCTGACAGGAGGAGGATGTGCTGGTCTGACAGGACACATCTCTGATCTGGTCAGCTCTCCCACCACTGAAAAGACATAAAGATGAACAGAGAGACAAAACAAACAGAAAAGTATGAAAGCTTGTTTCCTCACTGGATAAAAAATAAAAAAGGTAATTGCTTTTTATCAATTTTTTTTAATCAATTCTGACTTTTATTCTAGCAATTGCGAGTTATAAAGTCAGAATTGCTTGATATAAAGTCATAATTGTGAGATATAAACTCGCAATTCTGAGGAAAATAGTCACTTTTTTTCAACTGCGAGTTTCTCACAATTCTCAGAAAATAATTCTGAATTGTGAGTTTCTATCTCGCAATTGCGAGAAAAAGTTTGTAACTTGCAATTCTGACTTTTTCCTCGCAATTGATAGTTTGTGTCTCGCAAGTCTGACACTCAAACGTTCAACTACTTTTTAAAAAAAAATTTATTTAGTGGCAGAAACAAGCTTCCATAAAAAAAAGACTTATCAAAATAGAGAAAATATTTAAATGTTTTCGATATTAAAATATATTTTAAATCATACCACAACCACAGTGTTTTGTTTAACTCTTTCCTCTGCAGCATTTTTTTTTTAAGTTGCCAGCAACCGCCAGCATTTTTGATAATTACAAAACTTTTATAGCCCATAATTATTTTGTTGTATGAATATTTATATCAAAAGGAAGAACAGAGCCTCTGCTTTAAAAAAAAAAAACACACTTTATTCTAGCTTCATGCATTCCTTTTCATCAACACCTGAATGTGGCTAAGTTTCACTGACAAAAGCAACATTTTGAACAAAAAGCTGAGAAAATGTGCATCAGCAATGCTTTCATCACTTGTTTCTGCTCCTTTTTTTCCTTGTGTTTTGATCTGGAGACTCAGTACTCTTTCAGAAGTGGTCTAATAACCCCCACTACTGCATAACAGTGAAAACACGAAAAGCCAAGAAATTCCGACAATGGCAGGGAAGCGTTGTCACATAAATGACAAAATTCAGTCAGTGGCGGGGAAAAAAGTTAACATGTAATAAATCTATTGTGGCCAGCTGGTTTCCTGACATACAGTTCCTCAATGTTCTGTTCGCCTCCAAGATTGCACATTTTGTAAGATTCCCTAATCAAACACACCTGATTCAACTCATAAGTTGAAGAAACTTCAGTACCTGAATTGGAAGTGTCAGATAAGGGAGAGGGAGTCCATCAGAAACACTGCTGTAGGTTAATGATACACATTAGCAGGCATTTGGGGGCAGATAAAGATCTGGGCCCATATGTATAAAACTTTTTTAGAAATGCTCTTAAGAATAGTCTTAAACTTTGACTTAAGTGTCAAGAAATTCTTAGTAAAAAGCAGCACTTTTCTAAGAGGAGACTCCTGTAAAGAAGTATATTCTTAAGTGCTGACTTAAAGGTGGCCTCAGTAATATTTCAAATACACTGTTTGGAAGTTAGTTGAGCCGATACCAACAACAAACGTCTAACCAATCAGCATTAGGGGTGTATGACGGAACGAGAGAATGAGAGAGAATGAGAGAGAACGAGCAAGAGGGAGATTTGGGGATACAATACAAAAGAGCTCAAAAGAATATCACTGCAATGAAGGTTTATAACTGGGCAAGAGCTTTAGGACCCGCATTTATATTAGAAAATCTTTCCAGCGCTGGAGAGAGCTAAGTGGAAAGGCCTGAAAACTGACGCAGAGGCTGCTTTGATTTGATTGTCTGGAGCTGCTGTGCTGTTGCCGACTAACAACGAACACTTTGTATTTACTCTTGTGTACTGTACGTTCATTTTTTGTGCTTACTTGTCGTTCGTTCATCATCTGCGCTTTATTTTTCGTGAAGCATTTTGTTGCGCGTCAGCTGTGAACAGTGGCCAGATAGTGAGAGTTGTGCAGATAAACCACTGCACACTGACGACCGCTAGAGAATGCGGTGTTTAGCGTCATTGATGGTGCATTTGCCTCGCATGCCAGCAGCGATCGGGCCGGGGTTTGAGACCGACTAAGAGCAGGATGGTTAGGATTGGAGTGTGAGTTTTGGAGGCGGAGCAATGAAGAGAGGGGTGGGTTTGTATGGGTTGATCTCAAATATCAACAATGTCCAACAGCATAGTTCAAATACTACTTACAGCACCTTTAAGCGTTGTGAACTAAGAACTACAATGACGTCAACTCAAAATGGCTGCCCTCAACCTCTGAATCAGCCAATAGTGAGCCTACACAGTGAAGTCACAGCAGCACAACACCAATCATTTGATGTTATTATTAAAAAAAGTAATAATTTAAAGACACTGAAACGTTTTAATATTTTAATTTATTTTTAAAAATAGCTTTGTATTGTGCAAAATTATCACAAATTAGTACTGATGGTGTGGAATCTTTTTCGCTATATGTCTCCTCATTGACAAATGGAGCAGGAAAGCCCACCGTATGGTTTGAAGATCAGTTGGAAAGTCAATGAACTGCCATAGAGTAGTGGCCAAATGTGATGTCCGGCCTGGGAAAATTGACATCTTCAACTTAATTCAAATATTTGGAGTCAATTGTTTCATGTGTGATAATGAAATGAAACATGAAATTGTGCGGACATTATTTTTGGCCAGGCCGAATGAAATAATGAACACATGCAAAAATGAGAGGACCAATTAAATATTAAAAACGTGATTATGTTTAGTGCATGTGTGCTTTTTTTTTTTTTTTTGAGATTTTTGGTATTTCTGAAACCGTTACCTGTAATTTGGCTTTTTTGCCAATTTTTTTTTTTTTTTTGTCAGATAAATACCTTTGCTTAGTTTAGTGTTTTATTATTCCCTCATTTTTCAAACATTTAAATAATATAAACATAAAAAATAAAAATAAAAATTCCTCATATTTTGATGGTTTAAGCAAAATTGTAGGGTCATTACAAAAAATAAAAAAAAAACCTTTGCACATCACTTTTGGCCACTACTATATGTTTGGTCTGGTAAGTTTAGCAAAAGTACTACTTAAGAGCCTGCTTACTGTGGACTGATGGGTCTGAGTCATCACCGGTGCACTGCTGCATTTTTACAGTTACCAAAAAATGTAATTACTATTTATTTCTACAGAGAAGTTATTACATTCAAAGTTATAAAGTTTATTCAAAGTTATTAAATTGATTAAAATGTATTAAATGTATTAATTATTGTTTAAGTAATACTTATTCAATTTATTACATTCATTTAAGGTCATTACATTTCTTATTGGGTCGGTTACAAAAAATAATTTTCAAGTTTATATAAATCAACTCTGTGTCCTCCAATGCATCATATCTTCACTGGAAAGTGTCTCTCTCATCCTCTCTGCTACCATCTTGTTACTCCTAACTAGGTTAGGATACCTCTCCAGCACTCTTAAATAATTTAGGAGCTGAGACTAGTCTTGACACTTAGGAACCTTTATAAATCACACTTATTCTTAAAGGATTAATTCACTTTAAAAGGAAAGTTACCCCATGATTTACTCTGAAATCACGGAAGATAAATTCTTCAAACAGTGGTACAAGAGGATGTGGTGCTGGTCCTTCAAGAGTCACAAGAATACGTTTTTATATATTATATATATATATATATATATATATATATATATATATATATATATATATAGACAGACAGATTGAGAGTATTTTACAACACTTCAGCTTGTGATTCTTATTAAGTGCGGGTCATTATTTAGGATTCTTTAGCTAACCTAATCTCTGAGATCC
Organism: Elopichthys bambusa; assembly: GCA_037101425.1. Classification (NCBI taxonomy): domain Eukaryota; kingdom Metazoa; phylum Chordata; class Actinopteri; order Cypriniformes; family Xenocyprididae; genus Elopichthys; species Elopichthys bambusa. The sequence goes on from CM074435.1 coordinate 36,738,663, forward strand.
TGACACTTTGCACTTCTGGAGACTCCAGGTAGGTGACGCTGGAGACTAAAGGGTTCCTGATGGTTATACACTTAATTCTTCACCTTAATTCGTAATTCTTTCACAGTTAACATGTGTCTTTTCTTCTCTACCTGTTTTTGTCTGACCCTGCTGACCCAATGAGTGTTTCACTGTCCGATGGTCATGCCTTAACTGCAGTATTTAGTACTGCATCCTTCTCATGGGCATTTAATAATTTTTAGTTCAAGTTAAATCTCTTTTTTGGCTAATTTTATCTGTAAAAGAAAACGTACCTAATAAATATGCACACCTGATTAAAAGGCGTTTTTTCATTTCCAGCCTTCATGAACAATTATATATCACTTATAAATGATAAAATACAAAATTAATAATAGTTATTAAGAATAATGTGGTTAGGATTTGGTAAGATGTGCCTGGAAAAAAAATATGATCAGAAAATTAACTTGCCTAATAATTCTGCACACACTGCCATCCAAAATGAGAGCTGAAGATCGAGATAGAGAGATGCATAAGAAAGCACTTTTTCAACAAAGTAAAGAAGTTTTAATTGTAGTTTGTAAGGAGCCTAATCATTCAGTCCTGACAATTATAACTGAAAGCATATGTAAGCAGCAGTCGCTGAGCCGCACCATTGACAGCTTTTTTAGCATTTTACCCAGGGCAGAAACACACGTTTCCACATGACACTCAGATCAGTTTCTCTACAATGTTCAAAATGTCTTTGCCACTTAAATTGATCATGATGCAATTCATCATATACGGCATGATTAATCGATTCAAACACCGAAGCGATCTTATTTATGAACGACTGTATCAACTACATTGTTACACCACTAGGTGGTGACAAGTGACAATTTTTTTTTATTGTCTTGAATCATTTATTCAAAAGTTTCGTTCAAAACCCTGATTTCAATGAAACAAATATTTATTAATAAGTCATTGAATCATTGAACAGCCAAACAAAAATCCATCCGACTTCATATCGCACGCTGCAGTTATGTTCACTGAAGGTAACTGCTGCACGCATTTAGAAAGAAACAATGTTATTGTCCGTTGGTGTGGATGGTAATTTAGTTATTGTTATACTTTATAGTTAATTTATATCTGGGAGAAGGTCCAGACAATCTGGTGAAGGAATATTTGGTATGTTTTTCATTCTCATCCTTTCACACTGATATTTATTTATTTATTTTTTACTTTGTGCCCACCTATACTGTACCTTGTAAGGACTAAAATATCTACATGTTTACAGAAAACATTTTTTCTCTGCAACATTTCCATATGACTGTAACAGTAGAAATTTGGGCAAACTCAAGCAGTTGCATTTGTCAAAGGACACAGAACTGCCAGAAGGAAACATGAGACGGGAATCTTCTTTGTGAAACATGAAAGAGCAGAGCCACAGATTACTTCAGATTTAAATGCGGTTGGTTTCTTTGTGAATGTTGCATGTTATAAACCAGAAAAAGAATGTAATACTTTGTTCAGTAAGAAATACAAGTCAGTTTCTTTGTAAACTAAAATTGTCATAATTCTATCCATTACAGTTATACTAGATCTTAATTTAAATTAGACCAAACTAAGAAAATTAATTAAACCTTAGTAAATTAATAGAACAATATAAGTTGGACTAATTAAAAAAACAGTAAATTGATTAAATTAAGTAGCATCAACAAAATAAAATTAAATATTCCTTAGTACATTTATTAAATTAAGTTGATTGATGAAAGAAGTTCATTGCCTTTGACTTAATACAACTTGTTTTGACCCAATATAAATTATTTACTTTGAATGAAATAAATTAAATTTTGTTTAAAAACGTTCCTAAATTAAATGAAGGGTAATGAATTAATATTTAAGTGTATATGAATATACTCACACAGGGTCAAAGGGCACTGCTTCATTTCTGAGATCAATGGGATGATGAATGGGTCTTTTGCTCTTCACACATCTGGATACTGGAGACGCTGCTCTCTTTCTCTTCCTGCTGAAATAACAGATATATTACAGATAATTTCTGAAGCCGATTGGCTGAATTTGATTGTGTGGATAAAAATTGGTTTGGGCGGGTGGACAAAATTTGGGAGTCAGTTTGGCGGCATTCAAACATCTAAATTGTATAGGCTATTTGGTTAAAAAACAAAACCCAGGTGTGCACATACTAGGGGTTGAACGACATCAGATTTTTTTAAAGTCGATATTAATGTGATGAAAGTCGAGTCGACGTCGACTAGTCACTGATGATGTCATTAATGAACAAATAGCCTGAACCTTGAGCTGACAGCGGAGACTCGAACACGTTGCCTTGTGCACAGCTATAGCACATGACACAGCGCTGCCCACCATGGCTATTGCTCCTACATAACAGCTCATTTTTATCAGTTCTAGTCTTCTAGTCTAGTCTTAGTTACTAAAAAAAATATGCTAGAACTTTTCAGTTTCTAAGCTATTTTATTGAGAAATCACAGAACAGTGTTGACAATACATTTCTGCACTACTGAATGATTCTGTGCAACTAGTCGATGCGACCCCTAGCATGTACTGCATCCAATCAGTCATGTCTTTTTGAGGGTATCGGTTAATGTCTTGATTGCCGTTTTGACAGTGTCTGCCTGGACATTTTAGTCATGTTTGCTCATTCTCTTTAATGTATTTTCCTGAGGAATTTATCTAATTTTAAATCATTTTGTCATCATTATTTTGTTAAGGAGTAAAAAATGGTCCTTATAACCCTTGATTGACTCGGAAATATAAAATTCTATAACATTTTTATGACAGTTAAAGTTTTGGGTGTTTTTTTGTCGGAGTGGGTTTTGGTGAGCTTTTGGGCTGGAAATCGTCCACCCAATCTGGCAACACTGTTCTGAAGCCAGAAAAATATACCACAGTTCCTTAAGCTCCCTAGTTGTTATTAATGCAAAATAAAAGCTATGAACAAAAGGTTGTGGTTGTATTGATGAGAAATGGTATTAAAAATAAAGTTTAACCCCTAATTCTGCAATTGCTCTGTCTTTGGAAGCCCATGTCTCTTCCTGAGCTTTTTTTTGCGGGTGAGCCAAAGTAGCCAGAAGGCAGGCATTATGCAAATCAGATCGGATCGATAATGATAATAAAAATGACTATTTATCGGTTTTAAATAATCCTTGATTGCAATTTGTCAAGTAACCGGCAAAATACCGGAAGTGGCGAATTCCACGGACGAGAATCCATGAACCGCAATATTAGACCGTTTTCTAAGGCTGGACAATGTATTAAAACCAATTAAAAACATACTACAGCATTGATAATGCTATTGAGCGCTTTAATTATTTAAATGCGTGTAGGTTACGTGTGTCTCCGAGCGGCTCCGTTTACAGATGCTGCTCCACATGAACTGTTATCATTTACATGCGTGGAGCGTCTCAAACTCCTTCTCTGCATATGCTGTGAGTTTGGGTTGCTTATAATGTTTATCTGGGAATGCAATGTTTGCCATTTCATCACATTTGTAAGGCAAATCATTTATAAACATATGCTAACACATGAGAATACATCAGTATGTTTCTAAATATGCACAGTGTTCATTGTGATTTTAAAATAAAAGTCTAAACCTCTGCTCTGAGTTTGTATGTTTTGATGTCCACATATTTTTTCAAGAAATTACTGGGTGTGGCATTTCTATCAAAGAAGTGGCCAAATAATAAAGATTAGGTTAACATTTGAATTAAATGTTGTTTATCCAATATTAAACAAGGATTTGATCTGCTATAAAGTGTAACAACAACAAACACCAGCCTGCTGGCGCCCTCTGCAGGCATTTGTTATAATACATTATGTGCATAAGTTGCTTATTGCCTATACATGTATATTATGTATTTTAACTGTTTTTCTATAACACCTATTGTTATTATATATGTATTTTAAGTCAATTTAAAGGTTTTTGTTTGCTTAGGTCTATTTTTATTACCACCCCACCCCCCATTAGTCACAGCCCTAGTCTTAAGTGAACGTTTACAGTTGAGAAGGAAAACAGATGTGTATCATTTTATTAGATCTGTGCATTGGCTCTTAAAGTGACAGAAGTCTTAATGCTAATCAAACAACAAAAGACAAAGAGAAAATCCCTTTTGTAGCTTTGATAATTAATTACATTTTATTTATACAGTGAAGACTATGCAGTGTTATTTTACATTTGATTATTCAATGTATATTTGAATATTATGCCTACTGTTAGTACTACCTGAAAAATTAAACAGTGTTTTTAAGAATTTTTAAATTGGTTTCCTTTTTGTTTGTTTTTTTCAGTTGTCTATTCAGATTTGTGGGAGAGCCATGATCTTTATTTTAAACAAAAAATTATGATTCTCAATTTATTCAGAATCGTGCAGCTCTAGCAGATAGTAAATGATACTCACACAGGGTCAGAGGTCACAGCAGCTCCATCACTGAATTTAGGTGGTTCAAATCCACAGCTGAATCCTGGAGATTGTCCATCACTGAGATTAGGGGGCAGAAGCATGGAGTTGTTACTCTTCATGGACACACAGCTGAATCCTGAAGATTGTCCATCACTGAGATTAGGGGGCAGAAGCATGGAGTTGTTACTCTTCATGGACACACAGCTGAATCCTGAAGATGCTGCTCTCTGAGTGTGAACAGAAGCCTCCTCCTCCCTCTCCTCATTCACACTCATTTTACAGGCAGGTTTTTGGCTTTTCTTCCTGCTAGATGACAGTTGATTTCGTGATTGTGTGTGGCAATAAAACAAAATCAAGAATAATACACTGAATTTTGACAATTTGATTGAAATGAAACTTTAGATTATTCTACTGAGTGTGTACATTAGCCAAAGTTATGGAGAACGTCCATGTTTCCCATAGAAAAATGGAGCGCAGCTGGAAGAAAACAAAACTAGAAGTATTTCGCATTTCGTGGAGGGAGAGAATGGTTGAGTACAGAAAGGCCTTAAAATCTGCTAGATCTGCCTATTTTTCAAAACTTTTAGAAGAAAATAAACAAAACCCTAGGTATTTATTTGATACAGTGGCTAAATTAACAAGAAATAAAGCTTCAACTTCTGATGTTTTCAAAGAGCACAGCAGTGATGACTTCATGAACTTCTTTACTTGCAAGATTGATAATATTAGAAAAAAAATTATAACCACGCAACCGTCTACTACAGTATTGCGTCAGACGGTGCATTGTAGTATCCCGGAGGAAAAATTCAATTCATTCACTCCTTTAAGAGAGGAAGAATTGTCTAAACTTGTTAAATCGTCAAAATCGACAACATGTATGTTAGACCCTATACCAACTAAGCTATTGAAAGAGATGCTTCCAGAGGTCATAGATCCTCTTCTTAATATCGTTAATTCATCTTTATCACTAGGATACATACCAAAAACATTTAAGTTGGCTATTATTAAACCTCTTATTAAAAAACATCAGATCGTGGTTGTATCTCTCTATTAGTGTTACTGGATCTTAGTGCTGCATTTGACACTATTGATCACAATATTCTTTTAAATAGACTCGAAAATTATGTTGGCATTAGTGGAATTGCATTGTCATGGTTCAAATCATACTTATCTGACCGTTATCAGTTTGTAGAAGTAAATGAAGAGAGGTCATATCGATCACAAGTTGAATATGGAGTACCGCAAGGCTCGGTACTAGGACCATTGCTTTTCACTCTGTACATGCTACCCTTAGGAGATATCATCAGGAAGCATGGTGTTAGTTTTCACTGTTACGCTGATGATACTCAGCTCTATATTTCTTCGCGCCCTGATGAAACTTACCTATTCACAAAATTAACAATGCATAGCTGATATAAAAAATTGGATGACCAGTAATTTCCTACTACTAAATTCAGAAAAAACAGATATTCTAATTTTTGGACCAAAAACTTCCTCACGTAATAACCTAGAATACTGTCTAACACTTGATGGCTGCTCTGTTAAGTCTTCGTCATCAGTTAGGAACCTGGGTGTGCTCTTTGATACCAATCTTTCATTTGAAGGCCATGTTTCTAGCATCTGTAAAACCGCATTCTTCCATCTTAAAAATATATCTAAATTACGACATATGCTCTTGATGACAAATGCGGAACAGTTAGTTCATGCGTTCATGACCTCAAGGCTAGATTACTGTAACGCTCTACTGGGTGGTTGTTCTGCTCGCCTGATAAATAAACTACAGCTCGTACAAAATGCAGCAGCTAGAGTTCTTACTAGAACTAGGAAATATGACCATATCAGCCCGGTTCTGTCAACACTGCATTGGCTTCCTGTTAAACATCGTATAGATTTTAAAATCTTGCTAATTACTTACAAAGCACTAAATGGTTTAGCTCCCCAGTACCTGAGCGAGCTCTTAATGCATTATAGTCCTTCGCGTCTATTTCGATCTCAGAATTCAGGCCAGCTAATAATACCTAGAATATCAAAATCAACTGCAGGTGGTAGATCCTTCTCCTATTTGGCACCTAAACTCTGGAACAATCTTCCTAGCATTGTTCGGGAAGCAGACACACTCTGTCAGTTTAAATCTAAACTAAAAACACATCTCTTTAACCTGGCATACACATAACACATTATCAAATTATTTTTTCAATTAGGTCAGCCGGAACCGGGAACACTTCCAATAACACCAGATGTACTCGTTACATCAGAAGAAGAATGGCATCTACGCTAATATTAGTCTTTCTGTTTATCCCGAGGTTTACCGTAGTCAGCCGGATCCGGGCCGTATCCGGGTGAGATCGAGGACCTGCGCCATGACAACCACAACACAGCCCTGAAGTATCAGCAGAGATTGAGTCAACTAGATCATCCACTATGAAGGCCTCATCAACATGACAACCAGTGGCACATCTCCTCAACAACCGTCCATACCGGTGTGATGAATACGATCCTCAACTGGATGGAACTGAATTAAACACTTTGAATGTTGCGATCATATCTGACTTATGATAGCAACCTGAGTCGTAACAAAGCACTGTTCGCCAGAGGAGAACTGGCCCCCCGACTGGGCCTGGTTTCTCCCAAGGTTTTTTCTCCATTTTAACACCTGTTTGCCACCTGATGTCACCTGTTGGAGTTTGGGTTCCTTGCCGCTGTCGCCTTTGGCTTGCTTAGTTGGGGACACTTGACAATTGACATTTGATATTCAACAGTGCTTTGATCTGCCTGCATTGACACTATTCTTTAAGAGCTGCTGTGCAGCCAAAATAATGTACCAGTTATCACTGTAAAGCTGCTTTGACACAATCTACATTGTAAAAAGCGCTATATAAATAATGGTGACTTGACTTGACTATCTGGGTTACAGTGATGTGAACTACTCAACTTTATGTAATTTCACCATTTTTAATTGAAAAATATGCTATAATTTACATGATCCATGTCATAACTGCACGTGACGAGACAAGAAACTTATTGCATTTGACATATTAGACACATTAAATATGTATGAATAAGTATGAATGTGCATGTTCAAGACATGGTTACGGCTTGTCCTCAGTCTAATATATTTTGCTCTTACTCGTTTCTGTATACATCAGTTTATTTCGTTTATTATTCTTTTCAAGTAACTACGGAGCCCCTAAAGGAACATGGTGGTGGAATATGGGATGGGAGGAAAAAATATTTTTCAAAGCTTTTGCATTCCCTCGAGAAACTTGTTTTGTGTTCTCTCGCAAAGATATTTGTGTGCACTGGCAAACTTTAGCGTTCTCTTGCAAAACCTGTCGTGAGTTCATATATGACCTCTTACCGGTAATTTAACGGTAATTTACCAGTAAAGACTGGTAAAGAAAGCACATCCATGAGTGAACAGATGGTGCGAGTGCATTTGCTATTTAGACAATGTGGCGCAGGACGTGAAAATGATAACAGCACTGGGCTGAAACTATCAGAAAACAATTGCGCTGGGCTCTATGGCTGCATCCGAAAACTGAAAATTGCTGCCTTTGGAGGACAAATTTTAAGGTAGGAAGGCATCAAGGCACGTCTGAATCCAATGTTAGTTTCACTTCCTGTTTCTTGAGATACCATAGATGTGTCCTTCACTGCCTTCGATATCCCACAATCCTGTGCGTTCCTATCTGTGACAGCTGAGCAAATAATTAAAGATGGCTTCTGAAAGTTGCATTTGCTGGTCAGTTTGTGTGTAAATGTATGTTTTTGACCAATGTTTTCTACTTTTGATGTCATTTCTAGCGAGAAATTACTACTGTAGTAATTAAATATTTGTTTAGTTCTCACCAAAGCTCGTGCTATTTGGCTGTAGATCATTAAACTGTTGCGTTCCCTCAGAAGTCAGTCTGAAATCAGTTTCGCCTTCATGCATAAACAGTGCCTTACAAGTCACTGCCTGATAAGGTAGCGAGGCAACAAGTCAGCTGCCTAAGTTATCAGATGCAGCCTATAGGTGTGTTCGACATCGGCTGCGGCTTATGTTTCAGAGACATTTTCATTCAATACTTTATGTACTGCTTACAGCATCTGCTTTTACAAGAATAAAGTTCAACATAAGCATATATTATTTAAATACCAATGTAGTGGGGTCTACGTGTTTTTGTTTTTTTTTTGACACAATATAACATCGCGACTACATGAAAAGAGCTTTAACTGTTATAAAAATACAGATTTGTGAGCATTAGTGGAACTGAAGGCGTGACAATAAACACGAAACACGCGTGATCGTTGTCATGCGGTGAATCTGGCCAATCGTGGAACAGTTGTGTCGTCATCAGAGCTTGTGCAGCTCCATAGACTGTAAAAAAATGTGGACATCTGAAGAGCATTTGGAAGTGAAAATGAGACCGATTCATATTTTAATAACAGTGAAGTTAGTTATTTTATTTCATTAAAAAAAAAAAAAAAATCATAAAAACATGCTTCTTTTTTTTTTTTTTTAAACTAAGTGCTGTAGTATGGCCAACAGGAGAGCAGTGATGTGAACTGAATTTGGTGACACTACAGTATGTAATATTGACTATTTTTGTAGTAACGCCTTTCGGGTTTGGTCCCTTCACACCTGCGCAGAGATCGATGTATTTTGTCCAGTGCGGAGGAAGGCCCCAATTTTCCTCTCTGCCCAAAAAAAAGGGTTGTAGCTCGTTGTCTACGTTACTACGTTTGAAAATAGGTGTTATTTGTGCTTTAACAAGGTTTATCTCAGGAGTTATTGATCCGGAAAATTCTAATCTGAATATTTTGCCAACTTTACCGAGCTTATCTACTTCCGGTGTCTTTCACTCTTCGTTACATTAAAACCGTGCATTGAACTATAAGCACTGAACATATTTCTTTATACTCCAAGTTCAAAATAAATTCCTATGAACCGCTGTTAACGTACTGAGCTGTGTAAACAGGAAGTGTTTCTCGTGGAAAGTGGAAGTTTCTCAGTGGGACGCAAAAGCTTTAAAAAATATTTTTCCTCCCCTCTAACATTTTTTTTAACCACTATGTCCCTTTAGAGGCTCCGCAGGTAACAGCACAGTAAGCTACAATCAGGAATACAATCTGTGTAAATTCATGAGTGTTACACTTTCCACCGTGAAGTAACGATCAGCTTTAGCGTGACTGTTCGACGTTTAGACGCAAATGCTCAATATATAGATAGATGCTACTGATATTATATGAAACGTTTTAACAAACTTACCGTTACATTTCTGATCTTGAATTCTCTGAAATGGCCTCTATTCTGATTCGACTACTTTCGGATTCACTTCTTCTTCTTCTAATAACTTTTTATGGCGGATGGCAAACCAACTTTTGGTGCATTTACCGCCACCAACTGGACTGGAGTGTGAAGCACTAATAAGCAGCTACCATACGTACACACACCAAACCAAACCAAAAAAAAAAATTAGATTCTATTAATTATTCCTATTTCTTTAATATATTTTATAACAGCACCATAGATTCTACTTTGTTCTGCATGTTCTTTCAAAAGGCTTATCAAATTAAATGATTCAACACCCATATTTTTTAACTTCATTAATGAGTTTTAATCTTTCTTTTTCATATTTTTTGCATTTTATTAAAACATGTTCAATTGTTTCTGCCTGATTACAATACATACATTGTCCTGATTCATGTTTTCCAATTTTAAACAGAATATTATTTAATCTAGTATGCCCTATTCGGATGCGTGAAATAATTGTATCTTCTTCCCTATTCCTAAAAACACTTCTTCCATTTCCTACTTGCTGCTGAATATTATACATAAATCTGCCCTTGCTATCACAGTTCCATGATTCTTGCCATTTGTTATTTATGAATTCTTTAATTTTCCCTTTAACTTCATTTTTATAGTTACTTTAATATCTATTTCTGTATGTTTAAGAGCTTGCTTAGCTAGCTTATCAGACACTTCATTAGCCTCCACTCCCACATGAGCAGGAACCCACAAAAATGTTATTAAGCTTCCTCTACTTATTCTTAACAAACTTGCAAGAATCTCATATATAATGTCTTGCCTTGATGATTTTAGTCCACTTGCAAGGCTCGATAATGCTTGGTTTTACATCCTCTACCCACTGGAGTGCTACCACCAGAGCAATTAATCCTGCTGCATACACAGATACATGATCAGTTATTCTTTTCTTCATACTCGTTTGAAACTTAGGAATATATACGGCAGCAGCAGTTCTACCAGAGATAGGGTCTTCTAAATACTGCTGCACAATAATGCTCTTAGGGGTATCTTTCTCATTCTTCATTTTTATTTGTATTTGAAAATCTACAACAGGCATAGGAAAAATCCACGGTGGAATTCTGGATACTATCACAGTTGGGCTAACATCACAATCTGCAATACCAACTTCTTGTGCTTCCCTTTTAGCAATCCATCCAAAGCTTTTGATGTTGTATTTCCATGCTCCCAGCATTCTTCAATCACCCCCTTTACTGGATGAGACCCTTTATGTCCTTTTAAATTAAGCCAATAATTCATTCTAATTTTAAACCTACGAAGGTATAAAAGAGCTTCCCCAACTTCTACCTGCATGGCTGCAATGGGAGATGTTTTAAACGCACCACAACATATTCTTAGAGCTTGATTCTGCATTGTTTCAATCTTTTTCAGAGTAGTTTCAATTGCAAAACCATAAATAATACTAGCATAATCTAAACTTGGTCTAATTAATATGCAATAAATTCTTTTCAAAGATAATTTACAAGCTCCCCATTCTACCCCAGTTAAACATCTTAAAATATTTACTCCTGTTTTACATTTATTGATCAGCTTTGTAGCTGTCAATCTAGATTCCATCCAAACACTGAGATATTTAACTACCGATACTTGCTCCAGCTCCTGATTGTACAACTTTAACTTAACCTCTGGTACTTTTTTCCCTTTTGTGAAACATATCACTTGAGTTTTAGCCACAGATAATCTAAAGCTCCAATTATTTGCCCATACCTCCACTTTATCTACTGCTTTTTGTAATCTTTGGGACACACATGCAATATTACGTCCTCTTTTCCTCTTTTCATCTGCAAATAATGCCCTTCCAATGTCACCCTTAAAATTACTAAAAATATCATTAATCATAATATTAAAAAATACTGGGCCGCATACACTTCCTTGCGGAGTTCCATTATCTATCATGTATGTCTTAGAATACTCTACTCCTATCCGAACTTGAATTGTTCTTTCTAGTAGGAAATCCATAATCCAGTTATATAACTTTCCTCCAATTCCCATGCATTCAAGTTTAATTAAAAGTTCCTCTTTCCAGAGCATATCGTATGCTTTCTCAATATCAAATAAAACCCCTACCAATAGTTCTTTATTTGCCTGAGCTTTCCTGATATCGGCTTCTAGACTTAAAACAGCGTCCATAGTATTCCGACCTGCCCTGAATCTACTCTGATATGGCGATATAAGACCTTTTATTTCTAATATATAATTTAGCCTACAAATTATCATTTTCTTTCGGATTCACTTCACCATAGATATACATAATAAAGGCTAGATGTCTCGTCCGCGCTGCTGGCCAATGGAGGTCGACGTCCGCACCTGGCGGCCATCTTGTGACAGTCAGCTCGCTCACTCCTAACATTGTGTTTTAATGGTGCATTTACTTTTTAAATAACCATAACTTGCTCAATTTTCTACCGATTTTCAAACTGTTTGGTTTGTTATAAACGTCAGAGATGTAATTATGACACTGCATACTTATTAATAATTATAACCATGGACTTCCATATGAAAATAACATTGAACAGAACAGATAGGTGCAATGAATATACACACGCACAAGGTATTTATGTTAAATCAATATATAGGCTACTAAAACTCAGTGTACAGAATGGCAACATGATATATATATATACACTTTTATAATATGAATATTGATATTATAATAAAATAATATAACAAAAACTAAAGTGACATTTAATCACATATTGATATATCAATCTTATACACCTGGAATTATTGTTGGTCAATGATACACATACCCATTGAAGATGAGCTGGAAAGTTGAAAATGTTTGGCAACTAGCAATTTGAGCTAACAAAATAAATAAGGTCAATTTTGATTTCATGTGTACTTTAAGCCGGACATTCTGCCCCGTTCTGTCAAAGTCCTCACTCCTGAAGTGCTCACTGCAGAGCAGTGTCCTGTCAGAGGCAACAAAACCGTCCCTTCTTAGGGCAAGTTCCCACTGCCTTTTGGGAAACCTTAAAAATGTGAGAAATGTACCCAGATATATAAATTACTGTCAACATTTCTAACCCTTTTTTCCTTCTTTCAACATTAAGGGTAAGGACAAAAATACACACCTAAATGATCATATGTTTGGGGTAATTGTATGTATGAATGTGTGTGTGCATGTATGCATCATGTATGCATGTATGTACTTTAGAATAAACTACGCTAAACTAGTTATAAAAAGGTGTCCAAAAGAAACATTCTGCAATTGTGTAAACAAACCTGTAAAAAAGCTTTGGGTCAACAACAATCTTGTAATACTATTATGTCATAGCCTGTATTGTACATACATCCACTAAGTAACTAACGATTATCCCAAATATAATCATAATATGGACATATCTTACAGGTGAAAGGTGATCCCACTGGCTCTGGTTTTGAGACCACGGCGATTGGAGCATCCGTAGGCTGCACAAAAGTCTGGCATCTTCTCCTATAAAGCCAGCAATTTCCTGTATCATAATGTAAGATGTTTTTAACAAACCAAACCGATTGGAAATCATGTGCAACTTAAGTTATATTGAAAAGAAAGAGCAATTCTGCCTCTCCCACTGATGTACAATTGCTGGGTAGCAGCTAAACTGTAACTACTAGGTCTCACTCAAAGCTTCTTGTTATTAGCCAGCTAATAACTACAACCACATCCACAAAGATTGTAATCTAGACAAAAGATTAGCTGTCATAAAATCGTTATCGGTGTCAGTAAAACCTATATAACTGAACAGCTCGATTGTGGTCTCAGCCTTGATAACTTGCACAAGTAGCCTTGATACACAACTATGCTGAAGACGATTAAGTCGTTTTTCGCACGCAAAGAAGAGCTGCAATTTCAACATGTTCAAGCATCCAGAATTATAGCCACGTTAATAACGTTTGTAAGAAACCAAACCATTTATAAATCCGTCAAGATTTCAGCGAGATAAGAGTATTTGTGTTCGTGCAGATCACTCACTTACATCAGGTACCACAGAGCCCGCCAGAAAGATTGCCTGTGACAAGATGGCCGCCGGTGATGACGTTAGAGACTCCGCCGTAAGACATCTAGCCCTTATTATGTATGTCTATGCACTTCACAGTCAGGAACATCAAGCCCCTCCCCAAACTGGACTGAACGTAATGACGTTGGGCTACGTACTCGCTACCATGATGTCTATGCTCGCTAGTACTGCACTGGACTAGAAACTAGGGGCCTGTTTACACCTGGTCACTTAATGCGTTTTCTCTGATCAGATAGCTATCCGATCGTGAAAACACCAGGTCTAAATGCCCCCAGTAACGCATTCGAGACGGATATAAATCCGATCACTCAAACCACTTCAGGAGGTGGTCTGGGACCCATTCCAGTCAAAACTGAACAAGTCTAAATGCATCTGGTTGTTGAAACCGAATATGTAAATGTAACTCCTCCCAAAAACACTAAAAAATAAACGTGTTATAGGCTAAATAACATGTTATAGCCAGATATGATAGCGCTACTGCGTGATGAGCAGCTGATTTTCTATTCAGCAAGACAGCGCGCAAACTGCCGCAAATCAAACTGAAAGTAAGTCGCAGGCGCTCAAAACACAATCATCTTCATTAAAAGTAATGAGACGTGCTCTCTCCGATTGCGGTCTTGATTTTGAAATTAGCTGAAAATTAATAAAATGCAGCTCATATTTGTTGCTTTCGGTGACGTGAACTCCGTGAAATCTGCATATAGCGCGGGAATTGAAGATCGGATCCGTTTTGCGGAGACACATTTATGTGGCCAAGTGTAAATGCAATCGTTTTAAAGTGACCAGGTGTAAACAGGCCCTAGAAGTGCCACTTAAAATGATATATTTCAGAAGTACATAATACATAATACATAGTACCATAAGTACATAAATAAATTTCACTTTTTTTTTTTTAAACTGACAGATAAATTTACATTGGATGAATTATTAGGGTACTGTGGGACCCTAAGCTTTAATATGTATAGCCTACATTTCTTATGTTAACCATGGTTTTATTATGATAAATGTTTGTGAAATATTCATGCAATAAAATGTGAATTGATTTTTTTAAATTAAATATCAATGTTCAGTCAGTAAGATAATATATATATATATATATATATGATTCAGCAAGGACAGTAAATTAAATTAATCAAAAATGGCATTAAAGGCATTTTATAATGTTACAAAATTTCTATGTTTCAAATAAACATACTAAACTTCTGAATTTCATATCAAAGAATCCTGAAAAAAAAAGTATTTTACAATTCATACAAAAATAATAAGCGGCAAAAACTGTTTTCAACATCGATAATAATACAAACAAATATTAACTGATCATCAAATCATCATATTAGACTAATTTCTGAAGGATCATGTGACGCTGAAGACTGATGAAATTCAGCTTTGATCACAGGAATAAATCACATTTTTATAATATATTCACATAGAAAACTTTTTTTTTTTTAAGAATATTTCACAATATTACTGTTTTTACTATAATCTTAATTATTCCAAACATCTTACTGGTAGTGCTGTGTCAAGGTGATGATACACGGGGCAACTTCTTGAGCAACGTCGCTGGGCAGTGTCAAGTCAAGTCACCTTTATTTATATAGCGCTTTTTATAACTGGTATAAAAAGCGCTATATAACTATATATAACTGATAACTGGTACATTATTTTGGCTGCACAGCAGCTCTTAAAGAATAGTGTCAATGCAGGCAGATCAAAGCGCTGTTGAATATCAAATATCAATTATCAAGTGTCCCCGACTAAGCAAGCCAAAGGCGACAGCGGCAAGGAACCCAAACTCCAACAGGTGACATCAGGTGGCTAACAGGTGTTAAAATGGAGAGAAAAAAAAACCTTGGGAGAAACCAGGCTTAGTCGGGGGGCCAGTTCTCCTCTGGCAAAAAGTGCTTTGTTACGACTCAGGTTGCTATCATAAGTCAGATAGGATCGCAACATTCAAAGTATTTGTGTTACTTTTGTGCAGTGTTACCGTCAACGGGGCAACCAGGTGAGACACAGGGCCCACGACCGATCTAAAGTATCCAGATACAAATTTGTGGCTTATTCTCAATGGGAAAGTGCCCAAGCATCATTGCTCAAAAAGTTGCCCCGTGTATCATCACCTTTAGAGTGTTTTGTGTAGTAACAAGGGAATTGTTAGGAAGTTGCTGAGTGGTTGCCAAGCCGTAGAGTGGTCACATAGATGGTTGATGTATGTTAACTTGTACAACATTATCATGAAATAAATCCCTGAGGTACAAGCTTTTGTAGGCATTGTAGGTTTAATTCTGCCTTTATTTATCTTCAATATGAGCCTGGTATCTGAGATGTGGATTTTCATCCACATATTTTCTAATGTACCAACAGGATATCCTTGCT
This sequence comes from Elopichthys bambusa, assembly GCA_037101425.1. Taxonomy (NCBI): domain Eukaryota; kingdom Metazoa; phylum Chordata; class Actinopteri; order Cypriniformes; family Xenocyprididae; genus Elopichthys; species Elopichthys bambusa. Next base: position 36,754,763 of record CM074435.1, read on the forward strand.
TTCAAATTTTCTTCAACAACGAAGTCAAGAGCAGCCTGAAGAAGAAAAGAAGTTCATCACTGAGTTACAGGAAACATCAAAAGTTGAAGGTAGTTGAAGAGCGGTTTCACCTTTGCCAGGTGTGCAGCTACACCTTTACCCCTGTGCGATTGAGGGACCTCAGTAGACATCAACTCCACCCGCTGATCATGTCTGATAGTGTACTTCAGTACTGCACTACTCACTGCTCCTGATTCACATGACAAGGGAAATATTGTTATTAGTGACATAAAATCACACAGGAGTCGAGATTGCAGGCTGTCTCGTAACCTAGAGTGCTGCCTACCTAGTGGACCGTGCATTGTGAATCAGCTGTTTTGATGGTCAGGATCCTGTCTAAACTTGTGATGGGTTTTTAAGCATGTTTGGCCTGAGGTTTTGTTTCATTTACACTGTTCTGACCAGCAGGGGTCACACGCGAGTGGCGTTTCGAACGCTTCGAAACAGTGAATCATTTTGCGAAGCAACTGGTTCAATTGATTCGAAGCTTTGAAAAGCTTTGTTTCTCCCAGATCCAAACAGCAGCTCACTAGGTTTGAGACAGAATAAAGAAACGTTCGTTTCTCTTACCGTCGCAGTCAAGAGTGATTGTGAAACGCTGATTCTGTCTATCGTGCATCACATTTGGACTCGAGACGTCTCTACATCCACAACATTTGCGGAGTCGTTGACTGTTCTTATATCTTGAAGTGAACCGAAACATGCAGTTTCGAGACAGCAGGTATCGCGCCATGATGTCACGTCACCAAACAGTGAAAACAATAACAGCAGAGGGCGCTGTAATGATGTTTATTCCTCTCTCACATCTGACCACCACTGAGTAACATCGGTCCTCACATGCTATAAACGTGTTTAATATGATATTTGAATGCTAAATACACTAAATGAATAAAATAATAAACTTGATGTTGGGTGGTCTATAGATACTTTTTTTTTTTCAAGACTCACAAACGAGTATTCAGAGCAATTTATGCATAATTTAATCTCTTCTAATTTGAGCACTACATCACGTCATTCTATACGTTTATAAGGTCCTTCAGTCGTCAGACATCTTCACAGCTGCAGTGTTTCTGACTCCTGCTGCCATGATGGCGAAAAACAAGTTGGGGAAGAGAGATCTGACATAGAGAGCTGCTTTAGGGATGGAGCGGGCCATTAAAACCTCCTTCTTCTTGCTGCTCAGAGTCTTGAGGAGCTCAGTGGCCATCTCTTCAGGGTTCACACCAAGGGACATCGGTTTGAAGTCTGCGGTTTCCAAGCAGAAGGTCCAGGGGAATATAGTGGACAATACAAACAAACTTACTTGGTGTTATGAACTACAAACTGTGATCTTTGCATTATGAACCAACAATGCTGCTTACTCACGTGTCCACATGGATTTTGCCGTGGCCTCGTCCTTTAAGTTTGTGCTGGGAGTTTTTATGAAGGTGTGGTTGACGGTGCTGACGGTTATCCCATATTCCTGAACCTCAGCCCGCAGACACTCAAAAAAAGCCTGAACAGCATGCTTGGAGGCAGCATCTGAACAATGCAGAACATCTTATATTGACAAATATATTCAACATATTCATTGATTTATTAATGCTACTGATTAATTGTATGAACATTAAAGGAATAGTTCATACAAAAGTGAAACTCATGTCATTTCAAACCCATATGCTTTCTGTAAAACAGTTGATTTTAATGATCTTTAAGCTGGAAAAGAGCTGCATGAACATTCTTCAAACTTTCTCCTTATGTGTCCTATTCAGAAAATAACAGGATACAGGTTTGGAACGACATGAAGGTGAGTAAATGAAGACAGAAGCGATCCCTTTAAATCTCACAGGTGGCGCGGAAGGGCACCGTCAGTTTCCCCTGAATGCTGTTGACTAGAAGAATGTGACCTGTTCTTCTGGAGATCAGTGACGGAAGAACACCTGTGACCGTGAATTAAATAAGTTTAAAATGCTTTGACACAACTGAGAGTTATTGTTGACAGCTGTGACACTCGGTGTTGAAGTTAACATTTTACCCTTAACCAGTGTGATGGGCCCAAAGTAGTTGACGTCCATGACAATCCTGTCCATTTGGAGGGACAGACTCTGTACAGGAGCCTTCACCTTCATGCTGCTGTTGAAGATGAGGACATCCAGACATCCGTAACACTCCAGGATCTCAGAGATGACCTCGGGAACGCTCTCCATATTACTGAAGTCCAGCTCCACGAGTTTGGGTGGAAACGTCTAAGCAGTAAAGTTAGAATTGAACCAAGTCACCCCGCGTTTTACAACCACAGTCTTAACAAAAACATTGCTGAATATTTCAGACGATGTTCGTTCATACTGATAATGGTAATTCTGCACTCACAAGTGTTGGATCTGATTCACTCATCAGATGCTTAGCAAGAATCTCCAACTTTTCCCAGTTATTTCCACAAAGGATCAGTCTGGCTCCACCAGTATGGAAGAGTTTTGCACACTCTAAAATGACCACAATGTAAAAAAACACGGTTCAACCAACAAATATACAGTTCATCTGCACACATATTTTGCACTGCACATTTATTTTAGAGGAGACCAGTCTGTCATTCAGTACATGTTCATGTCTTCATTATGTATGTCTCAATATATTGGATAAAATATCTCACAATTTTTTAAAGATAAGGTTATAAATCATATCAGTCTTCAGTTATGACATGGTGTTTATATTAAATTGTTTCACTACTTCGGTTTAAGCTGATGTTGATGCAATTTTTTTATCTTGCTATTTTTGTTTTAATTGCTAATTAATTTATACATTTTTCTTATATCCAACCAGTTTTCCTCCTGTTATTCTTCGCCAGGGTTGGAGTCTGTTTCTGTTTTATTTTAGTCTGTTAGGCTGTTCACACTGTCAATCCAAATCCGATTATTTGTTTATCCGATTGGAATCTGATCTAAAATTATTGACTGTTTAAATTGTGTATCGCAACCGATTTGTGTGTTCATGCCGCTCTTTCATTTAATGGAACATCTGCATTGATTTCTATGGCACTGACGTTGTGTTAATAGGCACACGCCAACAGGAAATTCATTATAAGTAACGTGAGTCATGTAATCAGATTTTCCTTTTTCAAGTAACTAGTAAAGTAATGCATTACTTTTAAATTTACATCAAAATGTCCGAGTTACTTTTTCAAATAAGTAACGCAAGTTCCTTTGTTTTTCCATATATTGAGTGACAGCTCTCCTGTCCTCGTGTTCTGAGAAAATTGTGTGCGCTGTGTGAACATGATGGTTATTGTAGATCTAGACTAAATGTGAACATGCATTTACTCATCTCACAGATTCAGTATTCCTCAAAATGAATAAAAACAGTGAAATGCAATCTCAGAATAATGCACAAACCTGCAATAATTATATATTAAATTAAACAAATATACTTTATGCATTTAATCTCACTTTATTAACTAATGTCTTTGCTGCTGATCTTCGATGATCCAATTCAGCCATACTAATAAGCAAAACTGACTTTAGATAAACATTACATTTGTGATCAGCCTGAAGCTGTCACAAACACGCCAGACTCTAGCACCGTCCAATCACTGCGCACACTCCCTCTCCAGAATACTGATCACCCACACCTGCACTTCATCTGCTCACCAATCAGTCACCATTTAAATGACACTCACACGCACTCAGTCACTGTCCGGTCTCGTTTCCATCGGTTTTAAAAAATTTATATTGTTTCTTCTCCGTTAAATTGTCATTTTCTTCTCATCCGGTACTTTGCAACAACACAACCTTCTTTCTGCAGTGACTTTTTAGCATGTTTCAAAAAACCACATTGATGTTTTCATTTTACATAGCGTGTGAGAGTCCCATAAACCATGCGAAATCTGATCAGAGCGGTCAGACTGAAACGGATTTCCAGAAATGTGATTTGAATAGGATTCTAAACCACATATGAATGTAACTTAAAACAGATTTGTAAATCTGTTTCATGCATTTCATGTGATCTTTGGCTTGCTAAATCTGATCGGATTTCGATCGGATATGCACAAAAAGAGGATTTGGACTGATAGTCTGAACCCTGTCACCCTGTCCTTCCATCCAGATTCACTAGCATTCCTGATTCCTCGGTCTGTACACTTCCCTTCCGTGTTTGTCATGTTCATTTCAATCCCTTGTGTTCATTTCCTCATTTGTTGCCATGGTAAACGATTTTATTGTGCACCTTATCGGGCATTCGAGTGCAGTTCATATTTCTTTGAAAGGGGAAACATCAAATTCTCCAAAGGTGTTTGCCAAGCTTCCGATTCATATTTGTAATCACCAATGTAATCTGACAACTATCTCATAATTTTTTATTTTTTATTTGCTCCATTAATGACAAAAAAACTATTTTTTAGGCTGGATCAAGCTACTGCGCATGCGCAGACCTAAATTCACGTATCTTGTGCCTCATTTTGGAGGCTCTCGTTTGACTGTTTCTATAGAAACCGGAGCTTCTAACGGCCGCTGCAGTGACGCGATGTCTTTACCAGTTAGCGATTGGCTCTAATTTAGAAGGCGGGACTTATTCCGCCATATTGCGTGTTGCACTTTCTCCCATTCAAAACAATACGAGTGACGCGTCTTGTGTTATTCTATATATGCGCCAGAGAAACAAGCGCGCCGCCATCTTTATAATGTTGTCTTTGAACTTCCGTTTTCGCAGCATCGCTGTCAAAGAATAATTAGTTGGTGATGTGTATTTACTTCTTGTAGAGTAGATGAAAGTTATCATGAGCATTGTTATGTTTAAAGCATGTCTTAACAAATGTCAGCAGACCGGGAAGATTTTAAAAAGAGCAGTTCATTCATAAATACATAAGATCGCTGTGGAAATACAAACCGGAAGTCAAAAGACTACGAGCACAGCGCTGAAAAGGGGCGGAGCTACATAAGGTCTATAGTCTTTGTTATTAGCCTGTGTATACAGTATATATGCCCTCAGTTTGTTTAGTCTTTGTTGGTGTTGACTTTAGGGTAAAGCTATTTGTTGTTTCTTACTCTGCCGGTTTGATTCTCTTTCATTTGTTTTTCTAGCGAATATTAGCGATCTGCTAGTTAAAAGCAATCCACCGCCTCTCCTTCGTCCTTTTGCACCCAATAAAATTACAGAATTCAATATGAAAAGATTTCAAAAGATGGAAAAAAAAAAAAAATTGCTTGTCATGCTCATGTATAACTCTCAATCCCTCAATGAGCAATAGCTAACTTTAGCTCTCTATTTTTATCCTGTTCATTTTCTTGCGAATTAGTAAAGTTAAGATCATATTTCTGTATTTACATATTTCGGATTTACCCCTTTATAGAAATACTTCCTTAAATTACAATAGAGACTCATTTTAATGTACTGCATGACAGAAATGATCCAGTCGTTCTGTAAAAGCAGCACCATTTCCGAGGGTTGACAGTGAATCCGTAATGAGCACCACTTTGTTCCTCACAGTTGTCTTGGCTAAATGCCTGAGCATCAGACTGTAGAGATAAAAGACACCAGCTGCGACCACCACCACTGAGAGCAAAACCCAACCTGAGGTCGCATCCAGCCTCTGAAAGAGACATTAAAACAATGCAAATACAATATTATTGTTTACAGGAATAATTCCATCAAAATGAAAAGAGTTTTAACATTTTCTCACTCTAATGTCATGACTTTCTTCTGCAAAACACAAATTATATAATATATTTTCGGTGATATGCTTTGAAGAATGTCTTAATGGAATTTTATTGCAACCAGGGTCTCAAAAGCCCAAAAAAGGTAAAAAAAAAAAAAAAAAAAAAACACACCATCAATAGTCTATTTGACTTTTATTCTAAATGTGGTGTTCAACAGAAGAAAGAAAGCCATTCAGGTTTGATACTTTAAAAACATTTTAAAGAAACATAATTTCTCACCATAATATCACTTACACCCATGGTTGTGGTGTTTCAATAACGTTAGACCTTACAGAAAAAGAATATACATTAATATGAATTAAAGCCATTTATAAAGTCATGGATTGACTTTGTATCAATTTTATATCAAACTCTGTTTTCTCTGAATCTTATCTTAGACAAACCTGACTATAACAGGACAGAATATGAAACCTGATTATAATTGAACTTACTGCATTTCGCCTTTGTTGATAAGTAATGTAGTAATGATTCAGCCCAGTTATATTATATTTTTGACTTAAAATAAGAGTAGTTTATTTAAAAGCATGTGTCTAGGTTAACTAGATATTTGTGAAAGTCTATACATTATATTAAACAATACCAGAAATCAAGTCAGAAAATGAATCTCTCTAAAGTCTACCATGGCTTCATGGGAGCTCTGTGTTCAAACCATGTTGAGAAAAGCTCTAAATATATTCCAGCCTAGAATTAAACAAGAATTCCCAACCTACATTTGGATTACTGCAGGACTGACTAAGAAACAAACAAGCAAAACATCAATATAAATAATTTTAGTCATTATTAACAACACTGAAGTAACATGTTTTAAACACACAACATCAAATCAACACAACTAGACAGAGTTCATATGTATTGTTCTTCATCACTTACCACAAACACAAGTCTATAAGCACCCCTGATGAAAACGTGTATTTAGGATTAGGAATCAGTCTCAGTGATCGTCTCCACTATAGTGTCTCTGCTCACTTACACAGCTCTGAACAACACACACACACACACACACACACACAGGCGAATACTGCAGGGTTTCAGTGCTTTTAATAGCTCACAGCTGAAGCTGTCGTATGTTGTATATAGCAGCATGGGAAACTGTTCTAGAAGTAAATCTTTATATGGGTTTATCTTTATCTTTGAACTGGGACTGATGTTAATGTTCGATTATTTTTTAGAGAAAGTGAAATTCACTTTGATTTCAGAACAAAAATGAGCAATTAACTATTCATAGTATATGTACAAAAGCTTAATGTTCCACATAAGCTGACCTAATAATAACTCATTTTTATAAATAATTAGAAAACAACTGGAAGAAAATCTCAAATCTGATGTTTTTCAATTTTTACAGATCACATCAGACAACCAGTTTAAACGTATCAGTCTCTATTTCTCTCGTTGAGGAATTCAGTTTCACCAGTTGTTCTTAATCCTAAATATACTGGGAAAAAGTGCAGTTAACTTTGATCATGTGCATATGTTGTTAATTTTGTCTATAATTTGAAAATCTTCTTAAATATGCGTTTGCTGGGAAAATCAATGTAATGATTCATATGCTACTAATATTATGATGATGAAAGACAAACTATAAGGACTATAAGTCCCATAGGATTCTAAAGGAACAACTGGGGACAATCATTACAACATGTAATAACAAAAATAAATACTGCAATATAAAACTATGGATAAATCTATCTGAACATGAAGTACTTGGATAACTTTCCTTTTTTTCCCCAACCAATGTTTAATTAAAAAAAAAAAAAAATCTATTTAATATAAAAAGTTTTGTTTGTTGCAAATGAAATATGGATGATTTCAGAATGGCCATATACAAGTTTATACAAGTAGAAAAACAAAACAATATGGTTAGTTACACACAAAACGCAAACGGCAGCTCACATAATTTGGAAAAAACGTTCCAAAGTCACAGGGACATTCCAGACTGAGTGATTCAGATGATCTTTAAAGCAGGCTATCAGTCAAAGATGATCCAGAACTCACTAAAGATTCAATGGGCTTTAGCTCTCAAGGTCAAATCTTTTTGCAACCACAACTTAAATGTTTTTAAAGACTTTTTCTATTCTGGGTTCAAATTTATTTTGGTTATGGATTAATATTGAACCTAAGATTTAGCTTAGCTATTAGAAGCAGGAGGTGTTATGTAACCTTTGACAGTAATTAGAAAGAATATGTTTAACTGAGGCCTAAATCTTTAGCCTAGAAAACATTTTTATATGATATTAATATGTCCAGAAAGTAGTCATGTTAAGGGTACGGAGGTGATTTTGGACACAACCTCAGTTATTGTAGTTAAACAATTATGATTTGTTCCTTCCTGCTTGAAAGGGTAAAAAAAATTGTAGACCAATTGCAAGACGCGTACCCGCCTGCATCTGTAACTGACAGCAGTGTCGGCCAATAAGAATAACCGCAACACACGCCCACAGTGATTAGCCACGCCCACTCGCCAGACCTGCAGTGAAGCTTCCCCCGTCTCTTATCAAATAGAACTGATTTCCTAAACCTAAACAAACGTTTTCAGCACATGGTGACATCGCGTCACCGTTATCATATGAGAGAGCGGAAGCACTATAACGTTCATGCTCAGTGCAGCGCTTGTGTTTATCAGCTGAGACTCATATGAGCGCCTGATCCGTCAGATCTGATCATGTCTGATTTCGAGGAGTTCGAGAAACAGCTGAACGAGAATCGACAAGGTACAGTAAAGACATCTGCAGTGCTCATGACCTGTGTGCTGTGAAACATATCCCTCATGAACATAAACAACGACTGTGATGATGATAAATGATGAATAAATGATCGCAACTGTCACCAGGCTGCTGTGCTAATATAGGCTTTTAATGAACACAACAGTACAGTAATTTAATTTTATTTTTAGTAGTATTCAAATTTTGCCATCTGTCAATCACACATGCAACTAAATGTACTATGTTGCCTTTCTCCATAAGAACACATGCATGTAAGAAAATTGCAGAATGTATAGTTGTACAGCATTTATTTATAATATTTTACACAGATTTCAAGCCTATATAGTGGCCCCAAAAGTATTTGGACACTTTTGAACACAAACGTCATGATTAAAATATAAATATATGGATTTCAGTGCATAGACAAAATATCAAAGCAGGTGTCGTCTGTGTTCAAATGCTACAGGATCGTTTTTTTTTTTTTTTTTTCTTCATTAACTGATCATTTTTGCTCAGTCCCTAATAATCAACTGGTGTTTTGGTGATTTTTAGAGATGTTTGAGGACAGTTCTTCTTCAGTCCAGAAGAGGAACTACAGGTGTAGAGAATCAAAACTATCAACATCATCCACTAACATTTCACAAAATTGTCATAAGCTTTTAGTATTCAGTACATCATTGAAACTTAACAAATATATAAGCACTGCTATGATAAGACTGGGTTAATAATCATAGAGTACTCGAATGTGTGCTCATAACAATCCAAATATTACAGTTTCATCTAGGAGTTGTTTATACTGGCTTCACGATATATCTGTAACACGTGCTTGCAGGAAGGCAGAAGAAAGTATCCAAACACGTTTAATATAAAATCCAAATAACAACAGCCAGGCAGGCGGGTAGTGCAAACACATAAATCTTTCTCTGACCGGACAAGGAGTGCGTGACAGGGAACAACTTAAGTAGTGACACAAAAGATAAACTCAAATGACAAACAGCTGATGAAGATGATTAGTGTCCATGGTGACAGATTGTGGCGGGAACATAGAACAAAGGAACACGTGATCAAAGATAACAAACTGAAACTAAACAACACTCAAAAAAATTAACTTTCACTGTTGTTAGTTTCACTCAAACCACCCTTGTTCACATTACTTAAAAAACTCATGTAACTACATGAACGTAATTTAACTTCGTTGTTTCTACTAAAAATGAGTATTGTCAGCTTAACTTAGTAAGTGTTTGTTCAGTCAACTTAACATTGCTGAGTGAAACGCACAAATTAATGTTGACATAACTAACTGTGCAGTGGATCCGTAGTTCCCAGCATGCTTTGCAAGTAAATTTAGGGATTAAAGTGTTATTTTATTTTTTTCAGTAAAGGGAAAGATGTTGTTAGTTTATGTTGGTGTTTAATGTTCAGTCATGTTGGACATTTAGAGTAGTTTCTGTAATGTTTTTGACTTTTGTGGTTACCATTATGCAGAAGAGTGTCGCCTGTGTTTAGGCTGTGAGCCTCATATAACATGTTTAGGGTGGAATTCTTGCTCTCAATTCAATTGAGTTTGTTCAATTAGTTCAATTTTGAGCACATTTTGTAGAGAAACTAGTTAAAAAGGTAAATTAAGTCAATTAATGTGTTCACCTTACGTAATCAACATAACATTATTAAGTAAACTGCACATATAAATATTATGAAACAGTGACATTCAAATGATTTGTATTTATCCAAGGAAAATTTGTCAGCTTTACTTGAATTTCTTTTGTTCATTCAACTAAATTGTTATTTGTACAAATTACTCAATACACTTGACACTTCTTTTTTAAGTAAATCCAACAATTCATTTTTTTGAGTGAACTAAACATGACAATATCATTATAAAAAGATGCAACAATATGTATCACTTGAAATGAAAGTTTACATTTAGCATCAAATTTGTTAATGTCACATAATTTAAATATGGCAACCCCTGAAGTTCACACATTTGAGCTTCCATGTTACTATTATTATTAATAAATGAAAAATTAAAACACATTATTTAATAAAATACTATATATATATATATAACATTAAATGTATGCAGTAAGGCACAGAGTTCAAACTGATATATGTTTCTAACAAGATTCTTTATTTTTCAATTATGAATATTTACATCCTGGTGTCATTATTGCCCTGTGAATGGGGAAGAACAACAAGTCCAATCCTATTCAAGTCCGTTACTGATGTAATACCAAATGTAGTGTTTAATGAACAGCATGTGTTAGAAGTAATAATCACCATTTTAACTCTCTTTTGGCTTCGTTGAAAGTACCGTGAGATCAGTATTGTGTATTGAACCGAACCGTGACATGAGTGTATTGTTAGTGGCTTTTATGTACGCAATGACATCTGATATGACATATGCACATATGCTTCCAGTCAAGTATAGTGGACGTACGCATTACAAATATATAGACAAAACAAATACCTTCTGCAAATCCTTTTAAATAGGTGTGTTATAAAATGTGTGTGGTTTGACAGATGGCAACAAATGCAAAATTCTTTATTAAATACTAGTATGTAATAATAACATATTATCAAACCATCTCAGTTTTGTGTATAAAGGCAAGCATACAACAAGCCATATCTAGACATCTGAATGTCTTACTTGAAGTTTCTTTTGATTTGAACTATTATCATCCAGAACAGCTGAATATCTACACATTAAACAAGACCTATTACATGTATGCCCTTTTACAAAGTCTTGGTTTTTAGGCTCTACTAGTATGGCAAGCCATTTTGACTTTTATTCATTCTCAAGATATGAATTCTCGATTTCAACAATTCAGTTCTTGATATCAGGAATTACATTTCCACTAGTAACAATGTTAATTCTTGATATCAACAATTCAATTTTCACTAGTTAAAATGCTAATTTTTGATATCAGGAATTACATTTCCACTAGTAAAAACTAGAATTCTTGATATCTGTAACTGTATTTTCACTAGTGAAATGTCGCCATAGGCTGCCATTCAAATTAAATTGTTGATGACAAGCATTGATTTCTTACTAGTTGAAATTCCAATTTCACATATCAGAAATACAATTCTTACTAGTAAAAAACATGATTTTTGATATCATTAATTACTTCGTTACTAGTGCAAATATCTATTCTTGATATCAACAACTGAATTGCTACTAGTTACAATATTAATTTTTGATATCAATAATTTGATTGTCACAAGTGACACTGATATCATGAGTGTGACTGTTACTAGCGATTTTAGATATCTGAAATTATATTGGTATCAGAAATACATTTTCAGATATCAAAAATAAAAAATTTTACTAGTAGCAATTCAATTGTTGAGATCAAGAAGTGACGTTTCAGCTAGTGCCAAATTAATTCTTGATATCAAAAATCCACATTTTTACTAGTAACAATGTAATTATTGATATGAAAAATTATGATTTTTACTAGTAAGTGTTGTATTTCTGATAGGTAAAATTGAAATTTCAACTAGTAAGAAATCAGTTCTTGATATCAACAACTGAATTTGAATTGCAGCCTATGGTGACATTTCACTAGTGAAAATACAATTACAGATATCAAGAATTGAATTGTTAATATCAGGAATTCATATCCTGAGAATGAATAAAAGTCAAAACGGCTTGCCTAGTAGAAAAGCACATTATTTTCTCCATATTTGACATTGTTGCAGCTCCTCTCTTCCCAGTCTGTCAGTAACGCTCGGGCTGTGTTTGAAATCACCCCTATACCCTCATTCACTATTCCCTATATACATTACTTCACTAATATAGTTCACTTGAAATGAGTAAGTGAATTCAGACACTGAGTGCACTAGAAGGGCTGCTGCTTTTGCGTAGTTTGTGCATGCTGTTTAATAATAAAACTTAGCAGACTGGCAGCTCCAGTAGTAATGAAAAGATTTATCTTGAACTCTAATGGAAACTAGCATTTATAAACCTTAATTAAACAATGTAATAATCAATTAAAAATGAACATATTTATACCGGAATGATGTTACGCTGTAGCCACATTGGACCCGCAGTTTGGGAAATTAATGGATAGATAATTCATCTGCGGGCGCCATCTTCTGGTCAGACACGGGAATTAATTTGACCCTCTCTGTGCATTATTATGGTTGTTCTCTAGCTGTTGAGTGTATCAGTTGTACGGTGCATTGTGGGATTGAATGAGTGCACTCGATAACATCCACTGTGGTTTCGGACAACACTACAAATGGATCTCCCCTCAAACCCCTATTTAAGGGTATGGGGGCGATTTCGAACATAGCCCCAGTTTAGTTCCGGTCTCTATGAAGCCCCTCCTTCTTGAAAAGCACAATGTGCTCTGATTGGTTGACTGGACCAGTGTGTTGTGATTGGTCAAGCAGTTTGGGAAATGTCCCACCCCTTACCATAACCATCAGTTTCATCACACTACTAACTTAACCAGGCCCCGCCCCTTAATTTTGCCTATCCGCTTGTTAAGTCGTGATGTAAGGAACGCCGTTTCTGGGTCCAAGCCTCGGCTCGTTTCACTTGAGAATGTGAATGAGCGTTTATGAGCGCTATTTATTCATATTAAACATTTAACATTTTAAAAAGTTAAACATTTAAAATACTTACAGTCTACACAACCGTCTCTGTGCTCACAGCATCGCAGACATAAATTTGAACATTTATAAAAGATGAATCACTGGCTACGTTTACATGCACCAATTTTCGTCAATCCGAATGAATTGAATCCGATTGCAGATCTGTTTACATGTACTTGTAATCTGATTCAAATATCCGTTTATGTGTTTTATATACATTCCGATTAAAACTTTTGACGTCATATCATTGCCTCAACAGACGATGATCAGGTATCGACGATAGCCAGAGATATTGTCAAAAGCATCAAATCTTGGCAATATTAAGAGGATTTGATATTTCCAATTGATGTAGGCCTGTTACATTCTTCTAGTCTATTATTATCACTATTAGGTTCGGCTTCTTTTATTATTAAATTAATATTATACGTGCTGTGAGGATAATACAAGATTAGGCTATTAGCTATCTTTGAAAATGTTTTATGTCTATTATACAATGAATTATAGGCCTATAATTAAAATTATTAAGAGTGTAGGCTATAATATTTCCTAACACCGCAGTCATCAATGAAAATTAAGCGCAGCTTTACTTCTAGCACCGACTTTAAAAAAACAACCTGTTTAACACAAAATACTATTATTCTCATTTGTTTCACTAGACTATATGTATGGCCACAAGAGAAATAATGGAATAAATTAAGACATTTATATACCATTATCAGCATATTATGTTGAAATTCGTCTCTGAGAGAATATGCTCCGTTAATGCAGCGTCAGACAGCTCCTTCACTTATTACTTTCAATTTCTGTAGTGACCGAGGTTGAGACTTTTTTTACCGGCATAACTCTTGCACAAAGTTTGCACGTTGCTTCTTGTGTGATATCCATTGGCTCCCCTTCTTGTTTTAAAATGGAAAGATTTCCAATATCATGACGAAGGGATACAGCTACGCCACTGCCTGTTGGCATATTTTTACAACTAAAGACGTGAACGTGAATTTGCGCACTGCGTAATGCGCGTCAACATTGCACTGCATGCGTGTGCCCCAGAGACTTCTGAATACGATTGAGAAAGTAGTGGGTGATTTGTTGCTGTTGGATCGGATTAGAAAAGGAATAAACCACCCCTTCCAATCAGATCGAAATTTCATTCGGATCGAGCTCAGTCGGATCGATTAAGGTGTTTACATGAACATTTTTCAATCCGATTGAGCCGTCAATCCGATTACAAATGGATTATTTGGATGCATGTAAACGTAGCCACTGTCTGGCCATCTGGAATTTTGGTATGGAGATAAAGGTTATGATTATAATTTTTTTTTGTATTATTCCACCACATTATGTGTGTATATTAGTACCGTTTGTTGTTTTCTTGTGGTATTAGATAGAGCGTTTGGACCCGGAAGCACTGCCGTGTGACATCAGACTTAACAACCGAATGACTTGGTCGGAATAATTCAAATTAGGAATATTGTGATGTTTTCTTTCCCGGAAGAAAACTCAAGACTACAATGGAGGCGTTTCAGGGAGTTCAGAAACAGTGCTCCACTGGCTTCTGCTTAGAAATTCGACAGGATTATATTTTCATATTTAAAGGCATGATATTTTCTTCAGTATGTAACATTATTCATGCAGAGAGAGAGAGGGAGAGGCATAAGAGAAGGAGTCGCAGTAGCTCTCCTAGTCGCAGCAAGAAACGCCGCAGCTGGAGCAAAGACAGAAGCAGTCGCAGCCGAGGGAAGCGCAGCCGCAGTCGAGACCGGAAGAGCCGAGACCACAGAAGCAGCTCCAGGGATCATAAGAAACACAGGTGACTGCAGACGCCACACAACACCAGCCTGCCACTGTCCATCAGAACTAACACAAGACTTGTTTATTCTTGCACCCTTACTGTTTCTCTTGTTTTTTATCTGTAAAACTCATAAAAGCAGTGTTGTCTTCTAAGTTGACATTACAACATAGTTGATTTTTTTTTTCTCTCAGCTATTCTCCACATCGAACAAGGAAGAAAAAGATGTGCAAGTATTGGGATGTTCCCCCTTCGGGCTTTGAGCACATCACTCCAATGCAGTACAAAGCCATGCAAGGTAGAGTATGAGTAATCAAAGATCACAGTAACAGTAAATGCCATGATTTTCCCTTTCCCATACGTGGCTGTGCACTTCTAAGGTCACACACACTCAGAGAAAATTAAATGCAGGTGCAAAATGTGTACAATTACACCTCAAACTTAAAATAGATTTGCTTTGTGTGTGTGTGTATGCATGTTTCAAGCGTTGTGTAAATTACTATAAAGAATTTACCCATCCACATTTCTTGAAAATATTTAATAGGCCTAAGTCTACTTGCTTCAGTTTTTCATATTATATTACATTATATTATTATATCATATAAGTCTAATAAAAAATTTAATTGTTTTTTTTTAATAGAATTTCTTGGTAAAGAATGCCAGAGTTAATAAAGCACTGTAAAAAATATTTCTCAAGCAGCCTAAACTGTGCAATCTAAAAGTTTTAAAACATATGCCTTAATATCATCAACAAAATTAGTTTTTAAAATGAAATAGAAATGACAATCACTTCTTGTGTGTATGCTGTACAAGTAGGATATAAGGGATGATTTTGCTTAGGTGGCCAAAACATGGATCATGATACAGTTGTTTTTGCTGGACATTGATTAAAATAATGGTTTCTGTATTAAAGAGGTATTTAGTTGTTTTTATACTTATACTGACACATTTAGAGTGGATGCTTTGGAAGAAAAAAATTCTGAAAATTTTTTTTCTCACAATTGCGAGTTTATATCTCAACAGCCACTTTATTAGGTGCACCTGTTCAGCTGCTCGTTAAAGCAAATATCTAATCAGCCAATCACATGGCAGCAACTCAATGTATTTAGGCACGTAGACATGGCGTCTCAATCAGCTCCCTAGTTCAGTAGTCAGGGCACTGATCAGGGAGTCTGACATTTTAAGGGCTGTCTCAATCGCAGAATCTGAAACGTTCGCTCCCTAAAAAGTCCAACAATGCACCATGAAAACCAGGGAGCATCGATGCTTACTATGCTCCCTTAACAGAAGTTCTGAAGAGTGAAACATAGATCACATAAGCAAACTCTCTACTTAATGACACTCATTTTTTTTTTTAATACAAACCGCTATTTTATTGCATTTCAGCATAAAAATACATTGCTAGACAGGTAATGAACGTAATCTTGCTAACATTTATAATTTATTCATGGCTGAAATGTTGCACATATATGTAACAAGCAAAGTATTTATCATAATGTACTTTAAATAACATTACAAGTAATGTCAGAAAGATATCAGCTCTGCTGTTGTTCATAAATACCAGTAGAGATGTCGTACAATGAGGATGTCGCTGGAAATAGAGTACCCACTGGCCTAATGTGTAGTGAGCCAGCGTCCTTACTGTCCTTATCAGTGCCAGAATTCATGTACATGAATGGTCAAGACGATCTGCTGAAGTTCAAACTGAGCATCATAATGGAAAATAAAGGTGATTTACAGTAAGTGACTTTGAACTTGACAGTATTTTAGAAACTGCTGATCTACTGGGATTTTCACACACAACCATCTCTAGGGTTTACAGAGAATGGTCTGAAAAAGAGAAAATATCCAGTGAGCATCAGTTCTGTGGCTGAAAATGACTTGTTGATGCCAGAGGTCAGAGGAGAATGACCAGACTGGTTCGAGCTGATAGAAAGCAACAGTAACTCAAATAACCACTTGTTACAATCGAGGTCTGCAGAAGAGCATCTCTGAACACACAACACATCCAATCGTGAAGCTGCAGACTCTCCTGTCAGATAAGTACAGGAAACTGAGGCTACAATTCACAAGGGACACCAAAATTGGACAATAGAAGATTGGAAAAACGTTGCCTGGTCTGTTGAGCCTCGATTTCTGCTGCGACATTCAGATGGTAGGAGCAGAATTTGGCATGAACAGCATGAAAGCATGGATCCGTCCTGCCTTGTATCAACAGTTCAGGCTCCTGGTGGTGTGATGGAGTGACGGATATTTCACACTTTGGGCTTCTTAGTACCAGCTGAGCATTGTTTAAACACCACAGCACACCTGAGTATTGTTGCTGACCATTTCCATCTCTTCATGTACTTATCTTCTGATGGCTACTTCCAGCAGGATAACACACCATGTCACAAAGCTCAAATCATCTCAAACTGGTTTCTTGAACATGACAATGAGTTCACTATGCTCAAATGGCCTCCACACAATTGTGGGATAAAAAGGTGCAATTACCTTTTTTTAAAATATTTTTATTCTATGGCAGAAACAAGCTTCCATAGGATGTTAAAAATGATGTAAAACATTATAAAACTGTAAATGTTCAGATGTGCCACATTAAAACTCTTAGATTAGCTGATAGATTTTGTTGTAGAAGTTACAAACCCATATGAGGTTATTATTCTGTGTGAAACACTCAACTCTTATCCATTAAACATTTGGAAGGGAAAAAATGTAAAGGTTTGGTGTTTTACAGCATACAGTGTTTTCAATAGAAAGAGATTTGGCTGAACTGTTCTTAAATTTGTTGTGTTGTAATGTAGCTGCTGGGCAGATCCCCAGCATTGCTTTACTGGCTACATCCACTAATGCTGGTTTGGCAGTCGCACCCACACAAGTGCCCGTCGTTGGCAGCCAGATGACCAGGCAAGCGCGACGCCTGTATGTTGGCAACATCCCCTTCGGCGTCACTGAGGTAAGTGTCTCAGAATAGTGTCCCTCAGAAAATGTTGTTTGTACAGTTCAGTTCTCATCATAAATCAGCCGTTTCAATGGAAAGTAATGCATTAAAAAGTTGTTTCTAGAAATGAGAGTTATAATAACAAACACTCTTTGTTTGCCATTTTGTACTCAAAGTTTGTCTTGATGTAAAGAGTTGTCAAGTGTTCCTCTATATACTTACTTTGATAAAGAAAGACATTTCTTTAGGAAAGTCCTGCTATTATCTTTGTCTCTCAGGAGTCCATGGCTGAATTTTTCAATACCCAGATGAGACTTGCAGGACTGTCTCAAGCTCCCAGCAATCCTGTGCTCGCAGTGCAGATCAACCAGGACAAGAACTTTGCTTTCTTAGAGGTGAGACAATACAGATTTCACTCAGTTAACTCTTCAGACAAAAATAGACTGCACCTGTTTAAATGCATAACAGCCAAAGGATTGCAGTTGCATGAATTTCCAGTGCAAATTGGTCCATAGGAGTCCATAATTAAAAGTGTTGTTTGCATCCATTGTAAATTTGCTTAGCAAGCAAACAAATGTAATCCATAGGCCTAATTCCATAAAAATATCTTTTCATATTGTTGTTCTAGACATTTCAATATTGCGCATTTTGCAAACACATGAAAACATCAAAAGACAAGCTTTACGAAATCTATATGATTTATACCTCTATCAAAATCTGAGTGAGGTTCATTGAGGGTGTGTTCACACTTGGCAGGTTTGGTTTGATTAAAATAAACTCTGGTGCGACTGCTCTGTTAGTGCGCTTCGTGTGAATGCTGTCATCCGAACCCTGGTGCTCGGTCCAATGAACTCTGGTGTGGTTCAGCTGAAATATGAACACAACATGGATCATTTAAATGAACCAAAAACAAGACATGATGTCACAAGATGCGAAAGCTCAAGCATACCTGGAGTACTTCTCGGTACTTAAATGGATGCTTCCTCGTTCCTCCATCCTCCAGCCTGTGATTCTGAAACCAAAAGTCTTGATTGACATCTCAATTCCTTAATTGCACTGTGAGGAACGAGGAGTGAAGAAGCTGCCAGAGGAGCCATAAGCGAAGATGCACAGGTGTATCCTATGTGGAAGTCTTTCTTAATTTATTTTGCTTAATTATTAATTATTATACTTTTTTTTTTTTAAGAAGGGTCATGATAGTTCTTTTGATGCTTATCTGTAAATGGCTACTTTAATAATTGCATATAATTATTGTAATTAAACATATCAACGCTCACTCGCTATTGCATGTTAGTGTTTTGAAAACATTATCCATATAAAACTGCCATTTACAGACAAAGCATTATGAAATCATTTACTTATGGTTTGTGATGCAGCTGCTGTCAGATCCAATACAGTCGGCTGCTTCATCTGTCAACAAAAGTTTTTTTGTGAACTCCTTATTACACTGTTTGCAAAACAATCAGCAGTCAAATGCTCTGAACCAACATATAATCCTCCGACACGATCCGGGACGGCATTAAAATAAACCACCCACTTGTTTCCGACACAGGGATCCTTCTGAAGTCTCTACAGAGATGTGAATAAGCGGTTAAAACTAGAGCTCTTTAAACTTTCACTCTTCCATTTGTCCTGGCAAATTTGATTTGTCATGCCATGACCCCTTTAAATAACCAAAGTTCAACAACATGAGGGCAGATCCCTTCAGCGCAGCTGATGACAAAGAATATTCAAGAATATTCCAATATACAAATAAGATAAGATTTCCTTAGATTCCTCCATCCAAATTTTCTTTCCTTGCATCCATCCCTCGCTTCCTAAGGGGGGTGGAGCTGAGATGGAGGGGGAAAGGAAGCGAGGATGCACAAATAAGAAATGAGAAGCATCCATGGTTCTTCTCGTCATAGGCGCTATGGCACTATGCTACCCATTAAAGTTCATTACAGGTGTTGACTTCGTTTGTGTTTGTGACGGATACATTTCTGTCGCTGATTTGACTACTTTACACATTTTATAAGCTTTTCATGAGTTCTCAGCTGCAAAACAGCATATGTACGCACCTACAATGAGCGCATTCAGCCCATCATACAGCATCGTTTTGGATGTTTGGTATGTTCCGTTGCAAAATATGCATCATAAAACACACAAAATATAAGTTTTTTTTGTTTTGTTTTTGTATCTTTAGGTTTGGTGTTAAAACTGACAGTGTGAGCGCTAAGTGAACCAGGACTAAATGTATCATTTTCTTTTCTGGTCCGAATCAAACAAACCAAGAGAAATGAACCACAAGTGTGAACACAACACATCATGCGAGACGTTTCTGTGATGCACAAGAAAACATTTCCATTTAATGATACTGAGCTATTCCTGACTGAAGCAGACTGTCTATCTTCACCAGTTTCGATCAGTGGATGAAACCACTCAGGCCATGGCATTCGATGGCATTATCTTTCAAGGACAGTCGCTGAAGATCAGACGTCCACATGACTACCGCCCTCTGCCCGGTATCTCTGAGCAGCCTGCTTTTCATGTTCCAGGTTAAGACTTTTGTCATGTTTTACTTTTTGATGTGTTTTAGACTGTTAAACACTGTACACCTTTCTACAGGGCTTTTTAAAGATTAAGGGCCAGATTTTGAAACAGGGCAAATTAGCGTGAGACCGCAATTCCATGTATACATTTCTGCAGGTGATCTACTGACAACGTGCAAATTAAAGAACACAGACACAGTATCTCATTTCCATAATGACCAATCTACAAGGGAGAATCCTGACTGTAGTTTTTAAATAACAGTTTATGAGGGTTTGCGATGGCGCAAGCTGTTAGTAAATCTGCCCCAAAGTCTGCAATTTATGCACCACTGGCAACATTAAAAACACAATTGCAATGCACTTTTTTTTTCCGGATTGGACTTTGGCTCAACTAATGGCGTCAGTTTGCGGTGGGGTTACCTGTTTTATGACATGCCCCTAACTGTTGCCATTGGTTGAGTCAGGAGGCCACACAATTGGTTGAGTTTTAAAGCTTGTTTAAAAATTATTGAGATCATTATTTTGAAGATATAGAAAACTGCCTTGAACACAACAATTTGACATGCTTAATAAAGCACATGTTTATTTCTTTGATGTATTTGTTTTTAGGTGTTGTTTCCACGGTTGTACCGGACTCCCCTCACAAACTCTTCATTGGAGGTCTACCCAATTATCTCAATGATGATCAGGTAAACTTTAACATTTAAACTAGTCCATGAATGAATCAGTTATTTGGACCTATGGTCAATTGGTTGTGTACACTAGCAAAGAGTAACCTATTTTCTTACTGCCCATTCAAAGTTGTGTTTATCAGAATATATCCACTTTTTATGTGTGGAAATAGTACATATTACTTTACTGACATACAGAAAGCCTATAGCTGAAATCCCTCTAGTGTAACGAACTCATCATCAGCCATGACACTTTTAATCTAAATGGTAGTTAAGACCACATTGAAAGAGTGAAATGGATACATGTTGACATTCACACTGCAAGCAAATGTGCCCATTTTAAATTTTCTGCTCAAATGCATTCCAAATTGCAGACTATATATATATATATATATATATATATATATATATATATATATATATATATATTAAAAAAAAACCTTAAAAACTTAAATGAAAATTAGAAAGGCAACTGGCAACTAACAGAAATAAAGAAGAATATAATGATAATATTTGTAATAATATGTAATATTTAACTCATAATAAAGTATAATTATGTCCGCGTGATGTATTAGTTAAAATTGAAATAATTGTATGAATTCTGACGTGATTTTTCACGCTGATGCAAACAAAATTGGAACTGAATATGTTTACACACATTTTTGCTCTTCACATTGTCAACCATAAACAGATCAGTGTCACATGAGAGGGATTTTTGGCCCCATTCAGCTGCAGTGTGAATGTAGCTGATTAGACTTTGCCGTAATTACAGCAAGTTGCAAAATTTGCAGTTACACGTGCAGGTGAAGGTGGAGTAAAGATAGAAGTCGCACAGCATATTTCATAAGTGCACTGCAAAAGTTTGTTGTTTCTATTGCAGACACTACCGAGGGGGTTTGGGTAATGGTGCACCTCATTGATCTAATTTGAATGTAGCTAACTAACTAACTTAATCAATTGGAGCTGAATGTACCCTGGTATTCATTTCATTCATATTCTCATATATTTTCTTTCTTGCAGTCACTGTTACTGCTTTGAAACTCACAGCTCTTTCATTTTTTGTTCCCCCACTTTGTCCCCCAGCTAGGGGCCCGTAAGATCGTTAAGTCTGCGCTCATAATTTGTTCAGTAGTTCTGATCTACTGCTGCCATGCCAACATGTAACACAAGGCAAGTAAGACATTCCGTTCCTCACACGGATACACCTCCTGTCAGCAGGGACCCTCCCCTCGCTGTCCTCTCTCTTCTTTCACTCTCTCGGAGCGCGAACATCACTAAAGGGTCTTTGGGTAATCGGGTTGGGCTTTTGGAGGACTGTGAATGTAAAATGTTTGGACAGGTTGAAGCAAATTCAGTGCTGCAATGTGCATATAAAACAAAAGGGGAAGTGACTCACACTGATGTTGGAACACTTCATGTCTGCTGTAGGGTTTATATTGACTGGTCTGCTTTGAAATTTGGAAGGAAAAAAAAGAGAAAAAAAAAGTTTTCAGAAACTTTATTAAAAAATATGTTTTTACATTGCATGCAAAGAAAGGACCTTTCTTTATGCACCTTTCTTAAATTATTTTACAGTGCCCCTATTATGCTGTTTCGGATATTATCTTTTATGACGTGTGTAATATAGCTGTTTCTGAATGTAAAAGTTCTGTAAGGTTTCAAAGATAAATGGAGTTATTGTCTTCCAAAGAAATAACCAAATCTGAACTGCCTGAAACGAGTTATCAGTAATTCCAGTCTTACTTCCTGCTTGAACCTAGCAGAATAGACCAATCACAACAGACTGGGTCATCTGACCAATCAGAGCAGAGTAGACCAATTACAACAGACTGGGTCATCTGACCAATCAGAGCAGAGTAGTCCAATCACAACAGACTGGGTCATCTGACCAATCAGAGCAGCGTAGACCAATCACAACAGACTGGGTCATCTGACCAATCAGAGCAGCGTAGACCAATCACAACAGACTGGGTCATCTGACCAATCAGCAGAGTAGTCCAATCACAACAGACTGGGTCATCTGACCAATCAGAGCAGGGTAGATCAATCACAACAGACTGGGTCATCTGACCAATCGGAGCAGAGTAGACCAATCACAACAGACTGGGTCATCTGACCAATCGGAGCAGAGTAGACCAATCACAACAGACTGGGTCATCTGACCAATCGGAGCAGAGTAGACCAATCACAACAGACTGGGTCATCTGACCAATCGGAGCAGAGTAGACCAATCACAACAGACTGGGTCATCTGACCAATCAGAGCAGGGTAGATCAATCACAACAGACTGGGTCATCTGACCAATCGGAGCAGAGTAGACCAATCACAACAGACTGGGTCATCTGACCAATCAGAGCAGAGTAGACCAATTACAACAGACTGGGTCATCTGACCAATCAGAGCAGAGTAGTCCAATCACAAGAGACTGGGTCATCTGACCAATCAGAGCAGCGTAGACCAGTCACAACAGACTGGGTCATCTGACCAATCAGCAGAGTAGATCAATCACAACAGACTGGGTCATCTGACCAATCAGCAGAGTAGATCAATCACAACAGACTGGGTCATCTGACCAATCAGAGCAGAGTAGTCCAATCACAACAGACTGGGTCATCTGACCAATCGGAGCAGAGTAGACCAATCACAACAGAATGGGTCATCTGACCAATCAGCAGAGTAGACCAATCACAACAGACTGGGTCATCTGACCAATCGGAGCAGAGTAGATCAATCACAACAGACTGGGTCATCTGACCAATCGGAGCAGAGTAGACCAATCACAACAGAATGGGTCATCTGACCAATCAGCAGAGTAGACCAATCACAACAGACTGGGTCATCTGACCAATCAGAGCAGGGTAGATCAATCACAACAGACTGGGTCATCTGACCAATCGGAGCAGAGTAGACCAATCACAACAGACTGGGTCATCTGACCAATCAGAGCAGGGTAGATCAATCACAACAGACTGGGTCATCTGACCAATCAGCAGAGTAGATCAATCACAACAGACTGGGTCATCTGACCAATCAGCAGAGTAGATCAATCACAACAGACTGGGTCATCTGACCAATCAGAGCAGAGTAGATCAATTACAACAGACTGGGTCATCTGACCAATCAGAGCAGAGTAGTCCAATCACAAGAGACTGGGTCATCTGACCAATCAGAGCAGCGTAGACCAGTCACAACAGACTGGGTCATCTGACCAATCAGCAGAGTAGACCAATCACAACAGACTGGGTCATCTGACCAATCAGAGCAGGGTAGATCAATCACAACAGACTGGGTCATCTGACCAATCGGAGCAGAGTAGACCAATCACAACAGACTGGGTCATCTGACCAATCAGAGCAGGGTAGATCAATCACAACAGACTGGGTCATCTGACCAATCAGCAGAGTAGATCAATCACAACAGACTGGGTCATCTGACCAATCAGCAGAGTAGACCAATCACAACAGACTGGGTCATCTGACCAATCAGAGCAGAGTAGACCAATTACAACAGACTGGGTCATCTGACCAATCAGAGCAGAGTAGTCCAATCACAAGAGACTGGGTCATCTGACCAATCAGAGCAGCGTAGACCAGTCACAACAGACTGGGTCATCTGACCAATCAGCAGAGTAGATCAATCACAACAGACTGGGTCATCTGACCAATCAGAGCAGAGTAGTCCAATCACAACAGACTGGGTCATCTGACCAATCGGAGCAGAGTAGACCAATCACAACAGAATGGGTCATCTGACCAATCAGCAGAGTAGACCAATCACAACAGACTGGGTCATCTGACCAATCGGAGCAGAGTAGATCAATCACAACAGACTGGGTCATCTGACCAATCAGAGCAGGGTAGATCAATCACAACAGACTGGGTCATCTGACCAATCGGAGCAGAGTAGACCAATCACAACAGACTGGGTCATCTGACCAATCGGAGCAGAGTAGACCAATCACAACAGACTGGGTCATCTGACCAATCAGAGCAGGGTAGATCAATCACAACAGACTGGGTCATCTGACTAATCAAAGTAGATCAATCACAACAGACTGGGTCATCTGACCAATCGGAGCAGAGTAGACCAATCACAACAGACTGGGTCATCTGACCAATCAGCAGAGTAGATCAGTCACAACAGACTGGGTCATCTGACCAATCAGCAGAGTAGTCCAATCACAACAGACTGGGTCATCTGACCAATCGGAGCAGAGAAGATCAATCACAACAGACTGGGTCATCTGACCAATCAGCAGAGTAAATCAATCACAACAGACTGGGTCATGTGACCAATCGGAGCAGAGTAGATCAATCACAACAGACTGGGTCATCTGACCAATCGGAGCAGAGAAGATCAATCACAACAGACTGGGTCATCTGACCAATCAGCAGAGTAGATCAATCACAACAGACTGGGTCATCTGACCAATCGGAGCAGAGTAGTCCAGTCACAACAGACTGGGTCATCTGACCAATCGGAGCAGAGTAGTCCAGTCACAACAGACTGGGTCATCTGACCAATCAGCAGAGTAGACCAATCACAACAGACTGGGTCATCTGACCAATCGGAGCAGAGTAGTCCAATCACAACAGACTGGGTCATCTGACCAATCAGCAGAGTAGACCAATCACAACAGACTGGATCATCTGACCAATCAGCAGAGTAGACCAATCACAACAGACTGGGTCATCTGACCAGTCGGAGCAGAGTAGACCAATCACAACAGACTGGGTCATCTGACCAATCGGGGCAGAGTAGACCAGTCGCAACAGACTGGGTCATCTGACCAATCGGAGCAGAGTAGACCAATCACAACAGACTGGGTCATCTGACTAATCAGAGTAGATCAATCAGAACAGACTGGGCCATCTGACCAATCGGAGCAGAGTAGACCAATTACAACAGACTGGGTCATCTGACCAATCAGCAGAGTAGATCAGTCACAACAGACTGGGTCATCTGACCAATCGGAGAAGAGTAGTCCAATCACAACAGACTGGGTCATCTGACCAATCAGCAGAGTAGTCCAATCACAACAGATTGGGTCATTTGACCAATCAGCAGAGTAGTCCAATAACAACAGACTGGGTCATCTGACCAATCAGCAGAGTAGATCAATCACAACAGACTGGGTCATCTGACCAATCAGAGCAGAGTAGTCCAATCACAACAGATTGGGTCATCTGACCAATCAGCAGAGTAGATCAATCACAACAGACTGGGTCATCTGACCAGTCAGCAGAGTAGACCAATCACAACAGACTGGGTCATCTGACCAATCGGAGCAGAGTAGATCAATCACAACAGACTGGGTCATCTGACCAATCGGAGCAGAGTAGACCAATCACAACAGACTGGGTCATCTGACCAATCGGAGCAGAGTAGACCAATCACAACAGATTGTGTCATCTGACCAATCAGCAGAGTAGATCAATCACAACAGACTGGGTCATCTGACCAGTCAGCAGAGTAGTCCAATCACAACAGACTGGGTCATCTGACCAATCAGAGCAGAGTAGACCAATCACAACAGACTGGGTCATCTGACCAATCGGAGCAGAGTAGACCAATCACAACAGACTGGGTCATCTGACTAATCAGAGTAGATCAATCAGAACAGACTGGGCCATCTGACCAATCGGAGCAGAGTAGACCAATTACAACAGACTGGGTCATCTGACCAATCAGCAGAGTAGATCAGTCACAACAGACTGGGTCATCTGACCAATCGGAGAAGAGTAGTCCAATCACAACAGACTGGGTCATCTGACCAATCAGCAGAGTAGTCCAATCACAACAGATTGGGTCATTTGACCAATCAGCAGAGTAGTCCAATAACAACAGACTGGGTCATCTGACCAATCAGCAGAGTAGATCAATCACAACAGACTGGGTCATCTGACCAATCAGAGCAGAGTAGTCCAATCACAACAGATTGGGTCATCTGACCAATCAGCAGAGTAGATCAATCACAACAGACTGGGTCATCTGACCAGTCAGCAGAGTAGACCAATCACAACAGACTGGGTCATCTGACCAATCGGAGCAGAGTAGATCAATCACAACAGACTGGGTCATCTGACCAATCGGAGCAGAGTAGACCAATCACAACAGACTGGGTCATCTGACCAATCGGAGCAGAGTAGACCAATCACAACAGATTGTGTCATCTGACCAATCAGCAGAGTAGATCAATCACAACAGACTGGGTCATCTGACCAGTCAGCAGAGTAGTCCAATCACAACAGACTGGGTCATCTGACCAATCAGAGCAGAGTAGACCAATCACAACAGACTGGGTCATCTGACCAATCGGAGCAGAGTAGACCAATCACAACAGACTGGGTCATCTGACCAATCAGCAGAGTAGTCCAATCACAACAGACTGGGTCATCTGACCAATCAGCAGAGTAGATCAATCACAACAGACTGGGTCATCTGACCAATCAGCAGAGTAGTCCAATCACAACAGACTGGGTCATCTGACCAATCGGAGCAGAGTAGACCAATCACAACAGACTGGGTCATCTGACCAATCGGAGCAGAGTAGACCAATCACAACAGACTGGGTCATCTGACCAATCGGAGCAGAGTAGACCAATCACAACAGACTGGGTCATCTGACCAATCGGAGCAGAGTAGATCAATCACAACAGACTGGGTCATCTGACCAATCAGCAGAGTAGATCAATCACAACAGACTGGGTCATCTGACCAATCGGAGCAGAGTAGACCAATCGCAACAGACTGGGTCATCTGACCAATCGGAGCAGAGTAGACCAATCACAACAGACTGGGTCATCTGACCAATCGGAGCAGAGTAGATCAATCACAACAGACTGGGTCATCTGACCAATCGGAGCAGAGTAGACCAATCACAACAGACTGGGTCATCTGACCAATCGGAGCAGAGTAGATCAATCACAACAGACTGGGTCATCTGACCAATCGGAGCAGAGTAGACCAATCACAACAGACTGGGTCATCTGACCAATCGGAGCAGAGTAGACCAATCACAACAGACTGGGTCATCTGACCAATCAGAGCAGGGTAGATCAATCACAACAGACTGGGTCATCTGACCAATCGGAGCAGAGTAGATCAATCACAACAGACTGGGTCATCTGACCAATCGGAGCAGAGTAGATCAATCACAACAGACTGGGTCATCTGACCAATCGGAGCAGAGTAGACCAATCACAACAGACTGGGTCATCTGACCAATCGGAGCAGAGTAGATCAATCACAACAGACTGGGTCATCTGACCAATCGGAGCAGAGTAGACCAATCACAACAGACTGGGTCATCTGACCAATCGGAGCAGGGTAGATCAATCACAACAGACTGGGTCATCTGACCAATCGGAGCAGAGTAGATCAATCACAACAGACTGGGTCATCTGACCAATCGGAGCAGAGTAGATCAATCACAACAGACTGGGTCATCTGACCAATCGGAGCAGAGTAGACCAATCACAACAGACTGGGTCATCTGACCAATCGGAGCAGAGTAGATCAATCACAACAGACTGGGTCATCTGACCAATCGGAGCAGAGTAGACCAATCACAACAGACTGGGTCATCTGACCAATCAGAGCAGGGTAGATCAATCACAACAGACTGGGTCATCTGACCAATCGGAGCAGAGTAGATCAATCACAACAGACTGGGTCATCTGACCAATCGGAGCAGAGTAGATCAATCACAACAGACTGGGTCATCTGACCAATCGGAGCAGAGTAGACCAATTACAATTTCAGAC
Organism: Elopichthys bambusa; assembly: GCA_037101425.1. Classification (NCBI taxonomy): domain Eukaryota; kingdom Metazoa; phylum Chordata; class Actinopteri; order Cypriniformes; family Xenocyprididae; genus Elopichthys; species Elopichthys bambusa. The sequence goes on from CM074435.1 coordinate 36,783,482, forward strand.
ACTATGAGAAAGAGGTGATGCTGCAATGTATGTTATAAAAAATTAAAGTGTTTATTTTTTTTTTACCTTGGATGCATGTAAACCTATTGTATTGTATTGTCTTAAAAACAAAAATAGGAACCTAAATTAGCATAGTGGGGGCACTTTCGTATGTGGCTGCTTTAAAAAAAATGGTGCTTTGTCATAGTTTAAATCAGGAGTTTTAAGGGGCGCTCACACTAGGCTTTGAGCATGTGAAATTCTGCAAGGGACGACATATGACGTCACACTCTTTTTATATTTTTACAATACAAAATGTAAAAATATGCAATCGACTCCAGTACGGCATAGCTGCAAACCGTTAATGTTTGTGTTTTTTTAATTTCAACTAAAGGTCACACGCTGACCTTCATGTGATACTAATTCGAGTTCACCAAGCTTTGGAATGCTTTAAAATGCAAAACCTTTGCATATTTTTTTTTTAATTTTTTATCTGGTGTTCCACATTTGCATTTGTATGAATGGAAGTCAGTGGAACTAAAAGTGTAGTGTAACCGCCCTCAGACTCAGAAACACAACTCTACTTACATTGAATAAATGGATAGCGCAAATCATAGTGATGATAATTATTGTAATATTGAAAAGGGGTGGAGTGAAGACCATTAGAATCAAACCCTTCTGCATTCAGAAAAAGAAGGGAACATCAAGATAATTATGTTTTCTCATGTTACGAACATGTGTGTCGATGTACTGCAGGAACAGAGCGCAACAGCTTACCTTTTCAGTGGCCTTGGTTTCAGAAGTATATTTTCTATTCATTTCTCCAGAGGGATTTAAACTAATTCTTTAATAATAGTAATGAAAGAAACAAACCAGCTCTGATCAATCACAACATTACAGCCAGGGTCAGAAATTAACTTTTCCATTAAGGGCCAATATTTGCCCCCTGGAAGTGATGTTAGTTTACTGCTTTTTTGCATTAGAAAATCAATACTTTACATTGGTTATTTTAGAAAACTCCCATTATAATCACTGAAGCTGTCTACACTGCAAGATGAATCTTTTACTTACACTGTATCTGCCCTTTGTTGTTTATGATGAGAGAATTCACGAGAGTGCAGAATTCAGTGCACTAAACAAAACTCCAGCAATAACTAATCTGAACATCTCTGATTGGCCATTGAATTCATAAACTCAACAGAAATGTGTGTTATTAGTTATAACGCGACAGCTGTGTAAGGGCCCATATCTTGAATTTGGGGTGCTTTTTTATTTATTTATTTTTTTGGTGTCATTCTTGCCCCAAGCCCCTGTTAATTTCTGACCCTGAGAACAACCTTTGAAACTTTAAAGTGAGTACAAAAGTATAACACTGTGTAAATAAACTGTTCAACCCATGAAGCATTTTGAATCATGTAATCATGAGTCTTGTGTTATTTATTAAGTATAAAATATAATGGATTTATAATGGATTTGAAGGTTTTTTTTTTGTTTTGTTTTTTTCAAAATATTCAGATATGTAAGTAAGGGAGACTAATCCCATCATTTGTTATGCCTCATGGGAGCAGGCAGTCACTGCTGAACTCTTTTGCTGTGATTTTTGTTTCCATGGTAAAAGCCACTTGTCTGATTGGTGATCTAATGAGTGTACTGTCGGTCTTTATTGTTTTTAAAAAATCTCTATTTCTCTTTGGAGACCGTGAATGAGATTTTAACTTCCAGAAGCCACTGTTGCGCTCTATTAGACCTGCCATCTTGTATACCCCCATCCTGGGTTCAATGGACAGGATATGGATAGGATTTGAGCTGCAGCTGCTGTTGTGTTCACATACCTGTGCGTCCTCGACTGTTGTGCAGGTTAAAGAGCTCCTGACATCATTTGGTCCTCTCAAAGCCTTCAACCTTGTGAAAGACAGTGCCACATCACTGTCCAAAGGATATGCTTTCTGTGAATATGTGGATATCAGCGCAACTGACCAGGTCAGTCAATTCAGGTTTACGCATCAAAGGATCATTAAATCATCTTAGTTTACATTTATCATTATTGGTTAATGAACATATAGTGTTGAACCGTGTCAAAATAAATCTCATGAAACATGTCAAGCCTATTTAATTGCTATTTAATGCTAATTATTTGCTTATTATGTTGCGATCCTATCTGACTTATGATAGCAACCTGAGTCGTAACAAAGCACTGTTCGCCAGAGGAGAACTGGCCCCCCGACTAAGCCTGGTTTCTCCCAAGGTTTTTTCTTCTCCATTTTAACACCTGTTTGCCACCTGTTTGCCACCTGATGTCACCTGTTGGAGTTTGGGTTCCTTGCCGCTGTCGCCTTTGGCTTGCTTAGTTGGGGACACTTGACAATTGATATGTGATATTCAACAGTGCTTTGATCTACCTGCATTGACACTATTCTTTAAGAGCTGCTGTGCAGCCAAAATAATGTACCAGTTATCACTGTAAAGCTGCTTTGACACAATCTACATTGTAAAAAGCGCTATATAAATAAAGGTGAATTACATATTAAGGAAACAAAGCCTATTTTAGGACTCTGATGAGCCAAAACTTTATGACCAGTCACAGGTGAAGTGAATATCACTGATAATCTCCTAACAAGGCCACATGTTAAGGTCTGGGTAGATTAGATGGTAAGCAGACAATCAGTTCTGGCAATCAACGTGTTGGATGCAGGAGAAATCAGTAGGAATTAATATCTGATCGACTTTGATCGACAAGGCGATTGGGTCAGAGTATCTCTGAAATGGCAAGGCTTGTGTTTTGCTCCCGGTCAGCGGTGGTGGGAATTTACCAATTGTAGTCTGAGAAGGGCGGCCTTATATCTCACATGGGATGAAGAGGATTAAGGTAAGGTTAGGTCTGAGGAGGGACAAACCACAAACTGGCGACAGGGTGTTGGGCGCCCAAGGCTTATCGATGCATTAGGGCAACAAAGGCTATCACGTCTGGTCTGAGCCAACAGATGGTCTACTGTGGCACAATCCAGACAAAATTTTAATGATGGTAATGGGAGGAAAGTGTCACAACACAGTGCATCGCACTCTGCTACATATGGGGTTGTGTAGTCCCAGACCAACCAGAGAGCCTATGATGACCCCTGTCCACCATTGAACGCACCTAAAATGGGCACATGAGTGTATCATGTCATGTCAGTGGTGTTCCCTGGTGGAAGTGCCTCTTTCAGCAGGATCATGCACACTGCACACATGGTTCAGGAATGGTTTGAGGAACATGATGAAGAGTTCAAGGTGTTGCCCTGGCCTCCAAATTCCCCAGATCTCAATCCAGTTTAGCATCTGTGGGATGTGCTGATCAAACAAGTTTGATCTAAAGAGGCTCCACCTCACAACCTACAGGATTTGAAGGATCTGCTGCTAACATCTTGGTGCCAGAGACCACAGCACACCTTCAAGGCTCTTGTAGAATCCATGACTCAGTGGGTCGGCTCTGTTTTGACAGCATGTGGAGGACTAAGAGCATATTATGTAGGTGGTCATAATGTTTTGGCTCATCTGTGTACATCTTTTTTGTTATGAGTAAAGTAAAACTTTCAGATCCATTACAGAAATGAGAATTTTGGGAGGAAAATGTTCTTAACTTTGAAAGTAATATCTTGATGAGTGAAAAGTGAACTATAAATATTTTTGTGAGATTCACTTTGATAGCGGTTCTGTTTTGTTCAGGCAGTAGCTGGATTACATGGCATGCAGCTCGGTGATAAAAAGCTCATCGTCCAGAGGGCAAGTGTCGGCGCCAAGAATGCCAATCCTGTAAGTTTCCACCCTTAAAGGGATAGTTCACCCAAAAATGAAAATTATTTCATGATTTACTTACCCTCAAGCCATTCTAGGTGTATATGAAGAAGAATCTTCTTTCTGAAGAAACCAATCAGAGATATACAAACCCGATTCCAAAAAAGTTGGGACACTGTACAAATTGTGAATAAAAAAATCTCATAAACTTATATTTTATTCACGATCGAATATAGATAACATATCAAATGTTGAAAGTGAGACATTTTGAAATGTCATGCCAAATATTGGCTCATTTTGGATTTCATGAGAGCTACACATTCCAAAAAAGTTGGGACAGGTAGCAATAAGAGGCCGGAAAAGTTAAATGTACATATAAGGAACAGCTGGATTTGCAACTTATTAGGTCAACTGGCAACATGATTGGGTATAAAAAGAGCCTCTCAGAGTGGCAGTGTCTCTCAGAAGTCAAGATGGGCAGAGGATCACCAATTCCCCCAATGCTGCAGCGAAAAATAGTGGAGCAATATCAGAAAGGAGTTTCTCAGAGAAAAATTGCAAAGAGTTTGAAGTTATCATCATCTACAGTGGATAATATCATCCAAAGATTCAGAGAATCTGGAACAATCTCTGTGCGTAAGGGTCAAGGCCGGAAAACCATACTGGATGCCCGTGATCTTCGGGCCCTTAGACGGCACTGCATCACATACAGGAATGCTACTGTAATGGAAATCACAACATGGGCTCAGGAATACTTCCAGAAAACATTGTCGGTGAACACAATCCACCGTGCCATTCACCGTTACCAGCTAAAACTCTATAGGTCAAAAAAGAAGCCATATCTAAACATGATCCAGAAGCGCAGGCGTTTTCTCTGGGCCAAGGCTCATTTAAAATAGACTGTGGCAAAGTGGAAAACTGTTCTGTGGTCAGACGAATCAAAATGTGAAGTTCTTTTTGAAAAACTGGGACGCCATGTCATCCGGACTAAAGAGGACAAGGACAACCCAAGTTATCAGCGCTCAGTTCAGAAGCCTGCATCTCTGATGGTACGGGGTTGCATGAGTGTGTGTGTGGCATGGGCAGCTTACACATCTGGAGAGGCACCATCAATGCTGAAAGGTATATCCAAGTTCTAGAACAACATATGCTCCCATCCAGACATCGTCTCTTTCAGGGAAGACCTTGCATTTTCCAACATGACAATGCCAGACCACATACTGCATCAATTACAACATCATGGCTGCGTAGAAGAAGAATCCGGGTACTGAAATGGCCAGTCTGCAGTCCAGATCTTTCACCCATAGAAAACATTTGGCGCATCAAAGAGGAAGATGCGACAAAGAAGACCTAAGACAGTTGAGCAACTAGAAGCCTGTATTAGACAAGAATGGGACAACATTCCTATTCCTAAACTTGAGCAACTTGTCTCCTCAGTCCCCAGACATTTGCAGACTGTTATAAAAAGAAGAGGGGATGCCACACAGTGGTAAACATGGCCTTGTCCCAACTTTTTTGAGATGTGTTGATGCCATGAAATTTAAAATCAACTTATTTTTCCCTTAAAATGATACATTTTCTCAGTTTAAACATTTGATATGTCATCTATGTTGTATTCTGAATAAAATATTGAAATTTGAAACTTCCACATCATTGCATTCCTTTTTTATTCACAATTTGTACAGTGTCCCAACTTTTTTGGAATCGGGTTTGTATTTAAAAATATCCTTAGTTCTCGAAGGTTTATCATGGTAGTGAATGGTAGCCCAAATTCTGAAGACAGAAAAAATGCTTCCATCCATAATAAAATGAATCCATACGACTCCAGGGGGATAATAAATGCCTTCTGAAGCGAATCGATGTGATTGTGTAAAACAAGTATTTAAAACCTTATTTAAAACTTTATAAAGTAAAATGACATGCTTCCGGCGCGACAGCAATACACATACGACGTAGTACACAACGCGTAGTACGTCATGTCATTGTGTACTACGCCGTGGAAGTTAGCGCTTTTTGGATGTACGTCGAATGCGTATAGCTGTCGGGCAGGAAGCTCGTTATTTTAATTTATAAAGTTTTAAATAGGGATACTTGTTTTACACAGTCTCATCTATTCGCTTCAGAAGGCCTTTATTAACCCCCTGGAGTCGTATGGATTCATTTTTTTTTTTTTTATGGATGGAAGCATTTTTTCTTTTGTGTCAGAGGTCCAGTCTGGCATCATTTTTTTTCTCTGCATGCAGACTGCTGTTGTAGAAACGCCAGTCACGCTCCAGGTCCCGGGGCTGCAGAGGGTGCAGAACTCCGGCCTGCCGACGGAGGTGCTATGTCTGCTGAACATGGTTATGCCGGAGGAGCTGCTGGATGACGAGGATTATGAGGAGATCCTGGAGGACATCCGTGAGGAATGCTGCAAGTACGGCACTGTGCGCTCTATCGAGATCCCAAGGCCTGTGGATGGCGTGGAGGTGCCAGGCTGTGGGAAGGTGACAAGTGCCATATTACACTTCAAGAGTAGGAAATAAACTGAAAACAAAGGCCTTTGAGGATGTGTCCATTCACATAATCAGTATTCCTCAACCAAACCTTTACTATGGTAGGATTTGAATTGGATTCGAGAAATACAATTTTAATTGTATTTATTACTGAGGCTGCATAGCCTCAACAACAACAACAAACAACAAAAACTAATAAAAATGACAAAAAACACAACAAAATTACATTACTTAACATTAAAAACGAAAAACTTAGCATTAAAAATTAAAACGTTTCTTAATGTTAACATTAAAAAATATATAAATAAAATTTGCCATTTAAGTTTAAAAATAATATTTGTACTTTGGTAGAAATGTGATGAAATAAGTTCACAGTACTAATATAATTTGAATGCACTAAAAAAATAATATTTCCTTAAATTAAATTAACTTGAATGAAGATAAATGATCAGATCTAGAAACATCAATTTAACGCAAATCTCTGCTAGCAAACAAAAGCATACATGCATGTGCTAATATAGTTAGCAAGGAGATTATCACTGCATCAGCTACTCAAAATATTAATGAAAACTATAATAGTATCTCAGTGGCGCTAAAATAGAGCTGTCTTAATACTTCTCAATATTCAGTACTTATTAATACTTTAAAGCTTGGCTTATAGCGGTAGTTTCTCTGTGTTGCAGATTTTTGTGGAGTACGTTTCTGCTGCAGAATGCCAGAAGGCCATGCAAGCACTGACGGGACGCAAGTTTGCTAACCGTGTGGTGGTCACGAAATACTACGATCCAGACATGTATCACAGACATGAGTTCTGAGGGCAAAGAGAGAGAATGAGCCGTTTGCACCATCTGAGTGTAAAGTTTTAATGAGCTGTATGTAGTTTTACACTTCTCTTCTACTTTCACTTCTCAATTTCTTTTCCTTATTGAAAAAAATAGATCTGAGTAGCCATGTAGAAATAATTTAGTCTAGTACAGTGTCAAGCGATCTCTTCCATGTTAAAGGATTAGTTCAATTTCAAATGAAAATTACCCCAAGAAATTCTCAGCCTCAAGCCATCCTAGGTATGTATGACTTTCTTCTTTCTGAAAAACACAATCGGAGAAATATTAATAGATATCCTGATGCATCCGAGCTTTATAATGGCAGTGAACGGGAGCAATGGGAGTATGAGCTGAAGAAAGTGTCTCCATCCACATCCATCCATCATAAACGTACTCCACACGGCCTTCTGAAGCGAAGCGATGCGTTTGTGTAAAAAAAAAAAAATCCATATTTAATAAGTTATGAAGTGAAATATCTAGCTTCCACCAGACTGCATTCTGTATTCAATTTATGAAGAAAGTGTATCGCCTCTTGCAGTTCAAAACGCTTACACTACGTTGGCGCCGATAGCCTTGTGGGCAGCGTGCCGGCATATAGCGCTGTTTGCGCTTCGAGCAAACCCCAGTTCGAGTCCCAGCTCACGGACCTTTCCCAAATAATATGTTTATGATGAATGGATGTCTTTCTTGAGTTATAAAGCTTAGGAGCATGAGGGTGATTTTTAAAACATCTCTGATTTTATTTGTCTGAAAGAAGAAAGTCATATACACCTAGGATGGCTTGAGGGTGAGTAAATCTTGGGGTAATTTTCATTTTAAAGTGAACTAATCCTTTAAGGGAAGTTTACACTTACAGTGATTTACCTTGACCAGAAGTCACTCATTTTCAACAAGAATTGGCAGTTTCCAGAAGCAAGCAGGCAACTGGCAACGTGATGTGATGTGGGTGTGTCCAGAAAGGTTTAGTTTTATGCAGATGACTACAATAAGGAGTGAAGTCAGTAGAGCACATGTGATTTGTCTCCTGTGAGAGAGAGGAAATTAGCTATTTCACTGTTATTCCACTCTCAGATAAAAGGTACAAAAGCTGTCACTGGGGCAGTACCCTATCAAAAGGTACAGCTTTGTACTTTATTTACCCCTTAAGGGAGCAGATTAGTACCTTAAAGGTACATGTTAGTACCTTTTAAAAGGGAACCGCCCCAGTGACAGCATTTGTACCTTTTTTTTGTGAGAGTGTATGATTTGTCTATGTATGATGCAGGGGAATAATTAAAAATATAATGAAAAAATGGAGGTAATTGTTGAAGTATTGAGTAAGTTTTATTCATGCAAACATTAATCTTCTTTATGATATGATGCATTATGCACTTTATGCATTATGCAATTATAGCCTTTTACAATATACATTTATATACCCTTCTAAAAGAAATGATTATCAATTCCCACTCAGTGGGAATGACCAAATATACTGCCACTCGATGACCTGATGAAATCACTGTATGTGTTTTTGTCCTGCAGTCTTCATCAGCAGCATTGTATGACAAAACATTTAATTGGCCCCGCCCAAAGTGAAATCTCATTGGTCTAAACTCCTGCTACAAATAGCTGCATTTGAAAACATCAAATTTGTTGTAATTGACTGTGATTTTTAGGCTTTGTGAGGACAGAAATATCACTTGACACTTGTCATGTTGTGCCTATAGTTAGAACAAAGAATATCAGAACTTAATTCTCAGACTAGAGACTGTTTTGTGTGTCTTTGTATTAACCTGAAACAAAATTCTAGCCAGTGTTCTGAACACTAAACACTGAAAACATCAACAGACTGAACTCATGCTCTTTAACATAGAAAATGACTGAATTTTGTTTAGAACAAAGCTTCTGCTTCATACCAGTGACAGCGTATTCATGTTACTCTATTTTTGTTTTTTTAACTTAAAAAAAAAAAAAAAAAATTAATCTAATATTTAAGTCAACAAATGTTTCCATGACATATATTATATTTTTCTTTCCACATAATACTTATATTTAGTTTTTTTGCATTAAGGTGAGAAAATGTGCCATTATCATGACAATAATAATGTCAAAATGCCAAAAATAGGCAAAAAATTATGTATTTCTTTTGTTTATTTTTGTGTGGAAATATGTCCCAGATGTGTTCTTGACAGGTTTTATGAAATTCACTCATAAATGAGTAGCTTTGAAATACTGCTAATAGATACAGTATTTATGTATAACGCTGTAAAGTTGCACATGTATAAATGTGATTCTTTGTACAGTATATCCTTCAAGATTGATGGATGAGATTTTCTATCATGTTTCAAAATTCTTCAAAATGGACGGCTGCTCATGCCAGAATGTATTTGTTCTTATTGGCAAACTGCAAAAAGGCTGAAATTTCTTCGAAGATGTCAGAACAGATAACATTTGACAAGAAAACAGCATGTTTCTCCCTATCGTGATGAAAGCAAAAGCCCTGACAGAAATACTTACAGTATTTGCTGTGGAAAGATGATCCGACAGCAGTTTTCACTCTTATTTCTCATTCAGATGATGACTTGTACAAAAAAAGACACACAACAACCCACCATCGTTTCACTAACTAAAATGTGCTTAAATAGCTCGGTTTCTATGGCTAGTGATGCCTTGCCTTCAATAAATGACATGATCTTTAGTGCTGTCTCTCTGTTGTCCTTGCAGTATGTTTGTAATCCTGCTCCACTTACATACTCAAACAAACAGTTAAATAGCCCAGTGCTGTTGGACTAAGTATCAGCACTCTTGAAACACTGTTCAGCTAATCACATTCACAAACTGGAACTAACTGCTGCACAACAAATATTGAAACAATACAACAGTTAGTGCATGCTCATTCACACAGGGCTTCTATATTAAGAGCTAACGCCTGATAATGTGGCAGCCGATGAAGGATTGGTCAGTTCACCTACAGCAGTGAGTGCGGGTTGTTGCTCTCCGTGGTACTGAAGTCCAATTAAGGCTGGAATACACTACACCACTTTTAAAGGTGTTGTAATTTTTTGACTGGTATTTTTTCATGTTAAAAAATACCATAATATGTTTGCAGTTATTTAGGTCACATGCTTGTTTCTCTGAAAAACAATGTTACAGTTATTCTACTCGGAAAAGTGAGTTTTGTATCAGAATATCTGTTTTTGTTTTGGTCTGTGTGATCCCACCCACTGCCAATTTATCCAATAGTATTTCGACACCCCGGGTTGCCAGTTGGCAGAAAAAACAGTGTATTGTAGCCATGGAAGCCAGAAAATGAACTGGTTCAGAGATTGCAGATTATACCCAACCTAAAAAGCATCAACTTTACAGTGTGATGGGGCGTTCGCACCATACGCGACTCGCGCTATTCACGCATAGTTGGACGCTTGAACATTTTGAGTTTACTCGCTTCATTCGCACATGAAATTCACTTCACAACAGAGGGGCTTCTGCCAGGCGGCTCGTCTCGTTTCTGCACACTTCCTCTGAATAAACACATCAACTTGTCAGCGGGAAAGTAGTTGTAAAATACGGCGAATAAGCTCAATTTGCCAGCTTTAGCTAGCTTGTAGTCTCAATATGTATATATATATATATATATATATATATAGCTCAAATTGAGTAAAGAGCGTTTTTTCCAACTTACCAGATTGTCCGACCTCCTCACTCACTTTCTTCCAAGCAAGATCCTTGTTATTCCTGCTTCTATAAAAGTACGAAGATGTATCGTACAGCTCCCGGTATCCACATACAGCGACAATGATTTTGTCCTCCATTGTTGTTTCGGATTTCTGCCTCCGCTCGCTACGTTGTAATCGCGTCACTACTAGAGCAAGCTCCTGATTGGTTAACGCGGCGTGAATATTCGGCAAAGTTCCGATTTTTCAACTCGCGCGAATTACGCTCTATTCGCTCTGCGTCATTCGCGTCGCCGAATGTTTGTCTTTGCATTGACTTAACATGTAAATCACTCACGCTTAATGCTTCATTCGCGTCTGATGTGAACGCACCATGAGGCTTGTCGCTTTACATGGTCAGTTGCGCTTGCTCCTGTTGTGTGTCCTCAATCTGGCAACCCAATATTTTGAATTTGGACTGCAGTACCCATTTCAACCACTAACTGTTAATGTTACGTACTGCACCTTTAAAATCTAGATGTGGGACAAATGAAAACGATAGTTTCATGATAGATCATGTTCTAAAATTGTGTTCTAAAATCGTCTCAAAAAGTTTAATCTTTTCTGACTGGATGGGACGGAGCCCCTATGTGAGGAAAAAAATTATGTAACGCTTTTGCATTCTCTCACAAAAGCATTGACATATAATATTTTCCCATCTCATTTCACCATGTCCCTTTAGGGGTTCCGTAGTACAGAATCGAAGTCTGTGTCTGTGGCCAACATAGGTCTTGTCCTAAATGGCACACTTCATGTCCGATATGCATCAATGCGCACTTTTGCCGAGCCCGCACTGAAGAGAGCTCCACAGCTGACTTCCTGACAGTTAAAAGTGGAAAGTGTGGACTTTGAGGAAGATCATGAGGGCTTAGGGTCCCATTTGGGACAGGACCATATATAACACAATTTTCTGTAAAATGTCAACTTGACTTGCCAATGACTGGCTCTAAATTTGGCAAGTGGCGTTGACTCATCCAGACTCCATCCGTGATGTTTAGTGCTTTTACCTCTCCAGCTGAAGTGAGTCATGAGAAGAGATCATATCACTAAAGTTTATTCACACAGAGATGTTTGATCCTTGCAATTATGTTCTGCTTTATTTAATCGTTACAATCTAAGTTGATGAGAGCATTATTATTATTGGCAATATTTGTCTTGAAATAATATATCTCGATGTTTCAATATCTTTCACTGAGGCCTGTCTAGCAATGTTTCATTCCACCAGGAGGTGGCGCCCTGTTCTACTAATGGCTGTGTTTGTCCCCTGCTCACTGTGCCACATCTCTCACTGTGTCACAATATGCTGTTCAAAGGCTTCTCTCTCTTTACAGCACAGCAGTTCAGCTGCTTTGGCAGTCCAGCATCAAACCTGTCAGCGGCAGATGGTCGGCGTAGCTTTGAGATGGTTTCACAAATGTCAAGGCATTCGGACTTTATGTATTTTGTGTATCAAGTCACATTTATTTACATATATAGCGCTTTAAACGATACAGATTGTTTCAAAGCAGCTTTCACAGTAATGAACACTAACAGGAAAATAACTGTTTATTTTGCAAAATTCATCAGTTATGAAACGACTTCAATTTCAGCTTCAAAGAATCTCTACAGAATACAATAGTGCCCTAATGACGTAGATGCATACTTTCTCCTCCAATCACAATTCAGAGTTTCAGTACTTCATATTTTGATAATGATTGCTCTCTTCTATAAATAACTAAATAAATCCTAAGCTGGATTGTTGTTTTAACTTATTTAAATAGATAGTTTACTCAAAAATAAAAATTCTGTCATTATTTACTCACCCTCATGTCGACCCAAACCTTTATTACTTCCAGTCTTCTGTGCAAGACAATAGGTTTTTATTTTGAGAAATGTCTCATTTCTTTATTAACATCCTACAGTCAGGATTTACTAAAGACACACAGTGAAAAAGTAGCACTGAAAAGGTATTTAAATGAATCATGCAAAGTGTTTTACTAAGGTTTGCTCTAGTAAATGTACTGTTTTTGGTGCCATTATTTAAGTTCTTTGCTCTTGGTAGATTGCATTGGTCATTATAGATATGACTCGATATTGTTTCTTATTCAAATGTGATTAACCCCCTACCACCACCAAAAACCAAAAAACAGCACCCCCAACCTAAAACTACTTCCTGTGCCCCTGCAGTACTTTCCACTCCCATCAGAGATTTGCCCTATTTAGTAAATCTGGCCCTTAATGTGAGCATGCATTTACTCATCACAAAAACAAGATTCAGTATTCCTCAAAATTAACAAAAACTGTGAAATGCAAACTCAATAATTACATTTTTTTTTTTTTACCACACATGTATTTTATCAATTTAATCTCACTTTATTTACCAAGCCATTTTACCTGGTACAGAAAAGACTGCTTCATGCCGACTTAGTTTTAGGGTTTCATGACCCTTTAAATTCCCCACGATTCTCCTCTCTGGTCTTCTCTGTGTACTAGCTGGGTAATTTGCTGCTGTATGGCTGAAATGATTGGTTTCCTGCTGCAGGTTAAGCAGCCAAATGCAGATTCTCCTTAAAGATGTAACTAGGCAGACATGAGGTGGATGAGTATTTAAACACCATTCTATTAATAGATCGCACATCTTCAAGCCATTTCCCCTTTTCTCTCCCTTTCCCTTTTCAAACCAACTTGAAAGCAAAAACTCAACAACGGAGACCGAATACGCCATTACATTTAGTGGTGGGCGTCTAACCCTTTCCCCATGCATGGATTACTGCTGTATTTAGTGCTGTTAATATCAGCCTTACAGAGTGTGAGTGTGTAATTTAATTTAATTACCAGCATGCCATTTATATTTCATTGCACCAATTCGTTTTTTTAAAACAGATATTGGTGTGTGAACTGTTGGTAGAATTTTAGCTCTGTTTGTACCCTTGAATAAATAAGGCAAAAAAAGTGAAGGTCAAGTATGGTAACCCATACTCAGAATTTGTCCTCTGCATTTAACCCATCCAGTTAGTGCACCTACATTAGGAGTAGGGGATAGTGAACACACACCTGGAGCAGTGGGCAGCCATTTTTGCTGTGGCAGCCAGGGAGTGATTGGGGGTTAGATGCCTCGCTCGAGGGCACCTCAGTCATTTCCTGCCGGTATTGAGAATCGAACCCGCAACCTTCGGGTTACCAGTCTGACTCTCTAACCATTAGGTAAAACTGGGGTAATTTGGTAAATCATTCATACAAAAATAAAAATGTACTCACCTTATAAAGTTGTTCCAAACCTGTATGACTTTCTTCCAGCCAAAGATACTAGCTACAATGTTTCAATCAAAAGTGATCATTTTTCAATACATGTTTCTGCTCTTATTATGAACAATTCGTCCATGAAGACAAAATGCAATGCCTTGTTCCATATCTGTACAGTAATTACTTTCCTTTTTGGCCCCATTCTGGCATGTAACACTCACTTCTCGTGATCCAATCAATTTCCGAAGGATAGAATCAAGTTCCACTCACTTTTTTCACTTTAGATATCCTGTTTCATTTGAAACTCTTACAGAAGTATTAGATTACAGAAGTAAAATGGGTTGTAAACTACACTAAGACAATGTCTTGGAGGCTGTGACTTTAAAATTCACAGGTCTTCAGGCACAGACAATGCGCTGTCCATTTATAGTGGGAGACTCCAATAGCAATGTATTGAAGCACATACTGCATGGTAATGTGAAACGTGAGGTCAGCTGTACAAAGTAGCACATCATTTCCCTTCTGAAGTACCTTACAATACCTCAGAGTGCCTTAAAAGTGTCCTCACATTTTTCACATTCAGTTGAATCAAAAAGTGCGTAGAGCTGTACTCATTGATATACAGATGTGGAAAGACTGTCTCTCTAGACTGCTTATTTCCTCCTTTAAGATGAATCAAGTACGTCATTTATGTCAAATCCAGACAGCTCAAGCACAGTGTTTTCCTTCTGCAGTTTGCCCATCAGCTGGAGCATTTGCCGTCTATATTTAAGTCTCCAAATCAGCTGATAAAAAAGAGAAAAAGATTGATTAAAGGTCAGCCCTTTCCCCTTGACCTCTTAATAAAGATTTTGTGAGATTTTTTTTTCATTGACTTAGTGTCTTTTCCTTATATTGGATTGTTCTGGAGCTTATGCACCTAATTAACGTGAACCTCGAATTTTTCAGCATTTGGCCTGAACCTCTCAGCTCTGTTTGAGCAAACAATGAAAGACAGCGCTCACGTCTATCACATCACGTGTGTCCTCTCTCAAGCAGCATGACAGCCAGCACTCCCAGAGTAAAGACGTGATTGTGTCTTTTCAAACCTCTCGCAACACAGCACAAGGTCTGCATGTGGCAGATGCGGTATACATTAAAGGAAGAATCTTATCTAGACTGGATCCATTGATGCTGTCTTTCCTCGATGCTGTATGCCATATTCCTCTGATGGTAAATCTGTAACTCATTTTAATTGATAGAGTATTAATATTCTGCTTGCATATATATGGCCCAACTGCAGAGTGCATCATTTACTCACTGTCATATTCCAAACTCATAGTATTTTCCTCCATGAAACACAAAAGAAAATGATAGGCAGAATGTCAGAGCTTCTGTTTTCCATACAGAAACAGTATTATAAATGATAGATGATGTTGTTTATTGCTGCAAAGCCCAAACCATTACAACAGCTTTGTATGAGGAACAGACTGAAATTTAAGGAATTATCAACTAAAAATATTCCCCTCTTCTGAAGCGTTGAAATGTCCTTTGCACTCGTGTTAAATAAATTATGTTATGGTAGATTTGGTGTCAATGAAACCAAGTCAAGTCAAGTCACCTTAATTTATATAGCGCTTTTTACAATGTAGATTGTGTCAAAGCAGCTTTACAGTGATAACTGGTACATTATTTTGGCTGCACAGCAGCTCTTAAAGAATAGTGTCAATGCAGGCAGATCAAAGCACTGTTGAATATCAAATATCAATTATCAAGTGTCCCCAACTAAGCAAGCCAAAGGCGACAGCAGCATCTCTGACGGAGGTGAAGATTGTCGGTGAAACTTGGACAGACTTAGATAGACTTATATGCCTTATATCTCCTTTTGTTTTTATAGGCTAATAAATTATTATTTTAGGGACAACTTCATATTATTTAATGAAATAAATACGTGTCACAGATTAAGGCAAGCAAGAGATCCAAATACAGCAATCAATATTAAGATCGAGCAAAATCAGGATAAACACACGAACACTGTCCGTTCTCGTCATTGTTGATTAGGATTCTCAAAGAACAGAACCAAACTGAAGATACAAGGGTATGTTTACACAATAATTATGTACTAAAAACTGAAAATGTTTTCCTTTGCGTTTCTCACGTACCGATAAAACATTGTTAAAGCGATCCCCATTCACATGGATCCGTGAAAAACACTGTATTCTGCTGCCAGGCCAGTAGATGGCGATGTCACTCTGTAAAGAAACACTACGTGCCTATAGACTGAACACATAATACATATACGCATGACCTCATTGTTTTCACAAATTCATGTTTTTGTAGTTTATAAGTATTGTTTTCAAAAGTTTGCGTTTTCATGCCCCCAAAACACAGTCATCGTGTACATGAACGGCCAAAATGCATAACAAAAAAACAAACAAACTCCACGTGACAATATAAAAAATATTTTATTATTATAATATGTTATATTATATACCTATTTAGGGTTAGTTCACCCAGAAATGTAAATTCTGCCCTCATTTCCTCACGTCTTTCCAAACCCGTAAGACTTTCGCCTCTATGAACTTTTTTTCAAAGTTTTTGTGGAACAGACTTTCAGTGGAGGAACAGAAATCTCTCAGGTTTCGTTAAAAATATCTTTCTTTGTGTTCCGAAGATGAATGACAGTCTTATGGGTTTGGAACGACATGAGTGCGAGTAATTTTTTTTCTTTCCAGTAAATGCAGTTTTCATTTTTGGGTGAACTAACCCTTTATG
The DNA here is from genome assembly GCA_037101425.1 of Elopichthys bambusa. NCBI lineage: Eukaryota > Metazoa > Chordata > Actinopteri > Cypriniformes > Xenocyprididae > Elopichthys > Elopichthys bambusa. The sequence goes on from CM074435.1 coordinate 36,800,219, forward strand.
GAACTCAACAAGCAGTTTCAGAAATGGAAAGACCTTTAAACACATACCTAGTTATTTGAAAGTTATCCCTCACATTAAGCATTTAATTAGCTAAAAAAATGCTCTGAAGCCAAAACGACAGTAAGATAATGTTTTAAATAACAATTCCCTGAGGGTACCTAGTGAATTGGCCTCAAAAATGAGTTAATGAATTTTACTCCAGCAGCATCTCATTCTCTCGGTCACGTGTGTGAAAGAGTGGTGAGCTTGGCACGTGAAGCCAAATCTCACACTAAAGGACCCGGATCTTGAAGGACAGCTCCTCCCATATAGCACCATCCTGTGTTGTCTGTGTATTCAGCACATGGCAGGAGCTACAGGAGGAACTGCTGCCAAACACAGAGCTGTAAACGTGTTCACCTCTCCAGCTCACATGTGCGGCGCGTGCCTGATGGGTTTGAACATCCCTTTTTACAATATAATCCTATTTAATGTTGTGCACAAACAGGTCTTTTTGTCTGTTTCCTGTGAGTCATTGTCAGGAAACTGCCATTTGCACCCCATTTGTGTCCTCATGACTTACACTGATACAATTAACAGGTTATGCAACTTAGTCACATTATTTAATAGACTGGACTCGGTAAAGTGTGTGAAGTACTGTAAATATTGTGATCTGAATATCTTCCAGTTTGCATGAAACCATTTATATCCATTATCTACATTTTAACTGGTCATATAGAAAACCAGATTTTATAAATATACAATGGGTTGTTAAAAAATAGTGTACCTAAAAGCTGCTTTAAGTTAATGTATGCTTACAGATTTTTCTAAAAATGTTATGTGATTTTTTTGCAGAAGCATATTTAGTTTTTTACCTTCGCTTTCTGTTCAGCCCTGTTGTGATGCGACATCCCCCCTTAACAATAATGGTTTGATCTTTCGAACATCATACCATGTTTTGAACCACACAGTTCAAACAAAAGTATGTTTCTATATTCAGTCATGACAATCTGAATAGTTATAGCATGTTATTGAATATGACAATGTTGATGTATTCATGTTCATGGTGGATTAGATCTGCTACACTGCTGCTTCTGCAGAGCAAGTATGGACGTGCAGATACACAAACGCACTGTTTTGAGCATGAAAGATCTGCTGCTGCTGTATAAATAGACATACATACATCTCATAGCAGATCTAGGCAGGTGGAGCTGGGGGAGGTGGAGGGTCTCAGAGGAAGTGTTGTTGCACGCTGCGGGACTAGTTTATATCAAACAATGAACCAGACTCTTTAAATGTTGAGCAAGCAATCTCATTGGCTGCAGGATCAGCAAAGTCCAATCAACTTGTGCCATGCAATAATGGTGTGAGAACCTATCAGCCTGCGCCATCTAGAGTTTTATGACTGAACTATTTAGAATAATTTTTTTTAGAATAATTTTGTTTAAAGAAACACTTTTCTTAAGCAAGTATGCATTAATTAAACTAAATGGTGAGCTTTTGAACATTTATTTGAACTTTATTCATCATAGAATTCAGAAGAAAAAAAAACTGTATCAGGGTTTTCAGAAAAAAAAAAAAAACGAAAAAAAAAAAAAAACTTAAAGGGATAGTTCACCCAAAAATGAAAATTCTGTCATCATTTACTCACCCTCAGGTTGTTCCAAACCTGTATGAATTTCTTTTATCTGCTGAATGAATGGCACAAAACATGCTTTGGAAGATGTTATGGGTTATAAACATTTTATTTTATTTTTTTCAGTTGTTCAGTATGTAACTTATAATGTAAGATGCACTGAAACTGAAAGATTCTACCAGAATGTACCAGTATATGAATTCCAAACTTAATGACAACATTTGGATAATGTTGCTTTTTAGGATAAAGGGTAAAGTTTTGTTACTTTGCAGGGTTGTAAACTAAAGACTTTGTTCCTGTAGTGGGAAAATATGTCTTCTTGAAAGTTAGTAACCTTTTCAAATGAAATGCTGAGAAAAAAAAAAAAAATTGGCACCATTTCCTGGTCACGGCCCTTGTGCTCTAAGTGGGTGGGGTGTCACAATTGCCCATTATGGCTATCAGACGCTTGTTTTCAGAGGAAGTAGCTCGTTCACAGAGATTGCTCATTGTTCTTTGGCTCCTAAATGGCGGGATTTGGTCCCAGAGGGAGTCGCTGTAATTCGGGGACTGTTTTTTGAACCCGTGGGTCTGCGAGGAGGAGAACGTGTTTCAGTCTTGGATTCTATTGGGCGCCACATGAACAACAGACTGCCAGCATCACAGTCTATCTGTCAGCCACTCGCTAAAAAACAGCCAAGATATCAGCCGTCCGATTCCCTCCAGAGCGCCATTCCACTGTTCAAACACTCATGTGCCAAGGCACAATTATGTAACATTTATCTTCATCAGATCCATCACTGGAAGGAAAAGTCAGAGGAAGCCCAAAGGACGGCTTTTTCCATTCACCAGGAGGGGAAGAACTAGTAGTGAAGAAGTAGTAAAATTATAACATGGCACATGGCGAAACTGGAAGAGTCACCGATCAGGATTGCAGTCATAAGCTAATGTTCATTCTGAGTGCGCTGCATTCTGGGGGACTGGGCCTGACACCTTGATGGGGCTAAATTACACCCATGCGACTGACCGATGACAGCGATGCTGTGGGATGTGCCATCAGAGCTAGTCACTCACACACTAAGGATTTAGCACATAAATCATAGTCACTTTAACTGACAGTCAAAGCCACAAATCCATTTAGTGCATTATTAAGGATTCCTAAAAATTTCTGACTCTTGTAGAAAAGTGACAATTTTGGCATGCCCAGTTTCTATATTATGCTGGTCTCTGGTCTGATCTGGTGTCTTGGGGACACTTGACATTTGATATTCAACAGTGCTTTGCATCTGCCTGCATTGACACCATTTTCTTTAAGAGCTGCTGTGCAGCCAAAATTATATACCAGTTATCACTGTAAAGCTGCTTTGGCACAATCTTCATAGTAAAAAGCGCTATATAAATAAAGGTGACTTGACTTGATCTGCTTCACTTAAGCATTTTTAGCCCATTTTTATCGTCTGATTGGTCCAGTCGCTTATAAAAGTAGCAGCGCACCTCTCCTCAACAATTCATACTAACTCGATTTTTATATTTTCTAAAAAATACAGAGTGGTGTTTGCCTGCGCAGAACTGGTATATATATATACAGCGATGCCATATAAGAACCATTTTGGGTTCCTCAAAGACCCTACCAGTAAACAGTTCTTTAAAAAAAAATGTTTTTTCTTAGCGTGAGGAACTTTTTTCCACTGTAAAGGACTTTTGTGCGATGGAAAGGTTCCATATGTGTTGAAGAGTCTTCATGGAACCAACGATGCCAATAATGAAAGCATTTCTTTTAAAGAGTGTTTATATATATATATAACATATATATATACATTATCGTTTGGAGTCAGGAAATTCATATTTTTATTCAGCAAGGATACACTAAATTGATCAAAAGTGATAATAAAGACAATTTACTAAAAGTTTTCTATTTCAAATAAATGCTGTTGTTTTTGAGCTTTCTGTTTAACAAAAAATCCTGAATGTACTTATCATGGCTACCACAAAAATATGAAGAAGCACAATTAATAATGATCAAAAATGTTTCTCGAGCATCAAATCATCATATTAGAATGATTTCTGAAGGATCATGTGACACTGAAGAGTAATGATGCTGAAAATTCAGCTTTGATCACAGGAATAAATTACATTTTAAAACATATTTGCATAGAAAACAGTTTTTTATTGTAATTATATTTCACAATATTACTGTTTTTAATATATTTGTGATTAAATAAATGCAGCTTTGATGAGGATAAGAGACTTATTTCGAAAACCTTTAAAAAATCTCGCCAACTCCAAATTTTTAACAGTAGTGTGTGTGTCAATATATATATATATATATATATATATATATATATATGTATATTTATATATATATATTTATATATATATATAAACTGAAGATGAATAGAGATGTTGTCAAAAGAGAATAAAGAAAGAGCAGTCTGGCTTTGCACATACAATACTGATTCTGAAGTGTTTCGAACAATGCAATCCAGTCACACGCTCACCTTGCGCTCCATGTGAGCATTACACAGTGTGCACTTACTGACAAAAAACACTTCACCAGACGTAAGAGCAATGGAGAAATGCACACAGCGTATGTGTCACAGCATGTTGACATGTCATTTTTTGGGCCAATGACATGCACATTTAACAGGTGACTTCACAGCAGACATCTTCATTATTCATTACAAGCAGCAGAGCGAAACCAGCTCTGATGCTCAGGAGATTCGCTGAGATTTACTGAGCGTGATCCCAAAACACGTTTGTGAACGTGTATGTGTGTCTGTGAGAATGTGCCTCACTATGGCTACGGCTGTTACACAGGTGAATCTGTGGAGTCTCGGAGAGCTCATTAAAAAGATTTTGAAGGAATTTATTTAGTGCTGTTCAAGTGAGTGTATTGATAACACACAGACACACACGCACACACAAAATTCTCGTCAATGTAGCAGATAAATAAAATAATGTTAAGTAAAATGAACTAGTCAATGTCTGCTTTGCACTGGATATGCTAGTTTTTAGCCTCATCACCAGCTGCAGTCATGACCTCATGTCATAAATCATAAAGCAATTCATGCCTTGTTGACAAGTTTGGGTGAGTAAAGGCAAAACGCACAAGATAGTACCTTAGATGCCGATATCGCTTCTATATAGCAGAAACAAAACTGCTGCAGAAAAAGTCAGGTAATGTAATGATGCATTACTCATCACAAATGTATTGGAGTAAAAAGTATGTTTACTTGTTCAAAAATGTAGTCAAGTAAAGAGTAAAAGTTGCCAATATCTTTGATACTCAGTACAACTACAAAGTAGCCAAAAAGATACTTTACATTTACTCAAATATGTTACACCACTTCTACTGCCAATACAAACATGACACGCTGCTGTGAGCAAGACATGCTGCTGCTGTACGATATAGCGTACATGAATTACCCATTGCAGATCTATACAGGTGGAGCTGGGGAAGGTGGAGGGTTTCTGAAAGTGTGCTGCACTGCTACAGCAAATGCTGACCAATTACTTGAAGGTTGAGCAGCACATTCATTGGCTACTGATATAGCAGGAACCATGCCCTATAGAGAATGATATGATTGCAAGTAGATTGAGTTAAGGACCTATCAGCCTACGCCATCTAGAGTTACTTTGTGTCTTTGCTAATAACTTCCCAATCTGGTGGGTAGAGACACAGCTGAGTATTATTTTTGTTAACAAAACTAAAATTTTAATTATATTATAATTGCTAATGTTAGAGCAGATAGTGACGGAAAAATGTCAACAAGTGTCAAGAATACATTCATATTCCAAATTTTATATTCACAGTTGGGAATTACCAAGTGACCAAAATAAAAGATGTGATGGGATAGTTTTTAAACTGTATTGAACTGAAATGAAAGGAGTTGATTGATCGTATAGAACAAAAACAATTAACCCCTCTCAATTCAGGATGGGTCACATTTGACTTAAATAGTGTTACATGTAGACTCAGATGAGAGGAAATGTGAGAACCGTTTACTGATAGTATAGCAGATGAAACAGCAGATAAATATATTGACGAATCAGAGCAGGAGCAGATAAGCAACTGAGATGAACAGGAGGCAGGTAAGAATAAAACTCTCAGTCATGAATAAGACGTTGAATGGAAGAGACCACTGGAACTGGTTGCTATAATCAGTAGATACAGCTAAGTATACAGGAAAACTGTGTCTGCAGCCTAACAGTGACTGAGTTGAGGCTTTATAGGGCTTTGATGAGGCAGTGATCAGAACCAGGTGTGCTGATGGCATAGAGAGAGCAGGTGAGAGTCGTAGGGAATGCTGGGAACAATATGGTACAGACTGGCAAAGATGTGATTAAGTTTAGCATATCAGTATATGAAAATTTACACTAGGGCTGCCCAGTCCGGTTCCTGGAGATCCACCTACCTGCAGAGTTCAGATCCAACCCTGATCAACGCACCTGTCTGTAATTATCAAGTGCTCCTGAAGGTGCTTCACAAGTGTTTCATCAGGGTTGCGGCTAAACTTTGCAGGAAGGTAGATCTCCAAGAACAGGATTGGGCACCCCTGATCTACACTATTCATGTCTGCAAAGGGATGAAAACATAAAAACAAGGTTTATAAGCCAATAAAATAATCCAACAAGCTCAACCCTGTTTTTGGATGTTTAGAGTGAAAATGTAAAATGATAATAAACACAGTTTACTAAAAGTACAGTCTATAAATCCAGATTCATGCTGTTCCAGACCTGCTATCAATCTGTTTATTTGATAACACACAAAACAAATGCATTGGCTTCTGTTGGAACTATTTACATTGGCGAAAGACAATTCACAAGGTACATGCATATAACTAAATTATGCATATAGTTACAACTGACTAAACCAAACCCTAACCCTATAGTAAGTACATGTTAATTAATGTTTCGCAAAACTTATTTGTGTAATTACACTGTAACAAGGACACCTTTAGCTGAAAACGAACTAACTGGCCATTTCTTTAATATTTAAGTTACTCAGTATTAACTTCTTGTTTATTGAACTGCTGAATAAAAGAAGTATTACCTGTGATCTTGTGCCTACAGTCAAATCACATCCCTGCTGATATTCAGTACAACAGGGCTTTTGTGTGATATTGCTTAAATATATGAGGACTGTGGTTAAAATCTAAAGCGTTCATGCTTCACAACAAGGGTTTGCTCTGAATCCTGCATAATCTATTTAGTCAAGCATGCATTGCCTCTGCACGGACTATATTGAGGCTCAACATAAGCTGCCTATGCATGTTGATAATGTGCACACACAAACACTCAACACTCACACGTATACTGCTGATCACAGTGTCAGGCTTTCCATATTTTCCTTGCAGGACATAATTAAATGTTTTCAGATCAAATCAATCTCCTTCAAACCCACAAAGCAACAATAACTTAGTTAACTCGCATTCAATTTCTGATGTTGAAGCCTTTTCTTTGCCTCTGGTGTGCTCGTGTTTTCCACTGGAAATCTTCCTAGCGCTAGATCACTTTACTTGGTTTATTAGCAGAGTATGAAGGAGTTGAGTGAGTGGACGGCGCATTAGCGATTAATCAGAGTAATTTGGCATGAGTTAAGCTGCTTGACATCCATCACATAAGCAGAACAGCAGGCCTTCATAGGGACGCATGCAGATATACAGGCGTACATAGTGTTAATATACAGTATTCTGTTATTATTATATTCACACATAAGTATGTTGCCACAGACTACAAGTTGCATATTTATCTTTATTTATTATGTGTATATACAGTTCTGATCTGCTATAATTATATATCAAACCCCACTTTTCATAAAATACACACAGACAACATAATTAATGGATCACAAATTGGATCAAAATTAAACTGGTTCCAATCTTTACAGTTTTTAAATCTAAATTATTGTAACATTTTACCTGGCTGGGGGAAATCAGGCTTACTTTTTGACAAAAAAAAAAAAAAATGTAAGTCAATGAAGACAAACTAAAAGTATCCAATTATAACCAACAAATGAATACATGCTGCTGTTAACCATCCTCTTTAATTCATCTAGTTTAAATGGTAAAGGGTTCCCACATCTGAACCACCATAACTTGTCCAATGACTCGACTACCAAATACTCAAATTACTTAAAATAATAATAATAATAATAATTTTCAGTTTCCAGCATAAGAAGTAGGCAGTAAATATTTTATTTCTGTAAAATGCACGTGATTTTTCCATTACTCGTCTATGCCTGGAAATCACCCCGTTTTAAATCCATATATCCAGTTTTTTCATGACTGAACTGATGTTATTATCTCAAAGACTTTATATGCGACTGCAGCTCCTCGTGTCCTGCAGCACCTCACGCGAAAAGAAATCTGTACGGAGACAGAATGCACCGACTCCAGCGATCCATCGCTCTCTTCTCTGATTGGTCGGTTAGTGAGACGGGCATGAGCAGCGCTGCCTTGGGTTGCTCTCTGATTAGTTGTTTTTTGCAACGGCCTTGCGCAGCGCTCCCTCAGTCTGTTCTCTGATTGGTCGATAATGCGGTGGGCTGGGACAGAGCTGTCATTACCGACATCCACCACCAACGGAGAGACAATAGGGCAACAGCAGTCGCTCTGTCGGACGCATTAACGAAATGTGCACAAGAATCAATAATATTACATCAAGGCTTTAAAAAAAAAAAAAAAATAACAGAGAGGACAGCTGAAAGATACATACATTGGTTCTGATGTTCTAGTAACTAACATTGACCACAACGGAATGACTGCGGGGGTTTGCGCATCATTTGTTCCTTGAAAGGTAGGAAACATTGTATTTAACATTAATATAATTGATAAAATATGTATAGTGATGCTCAGTGTCATTCTCATTTGACATTGTCATTTGCCAGTAAGAACTGCTGTACTGTTTAGTTAATGCAGATGCCTTACTTCCATAATACTTCCAAGGTTTATATGCATTATATTTCTTATATGTATTATAATAACACATTACTGGTGTTGTGCAGTACATGCAAACAGCCATCCATTTGTTGTTTTCTTGTTACTGACATAAAGGTCTCAATGCAGCTGAGCCCATCACTATGTAATCTGCATAGGAAGCAATCCACTGAGGAACAATGGGCTGCCAAAACACATCTTGAGCTGCTGTCAGATGTATATAACCTCAGTGAAGTGAAGGCATGCCATTCAAGCTGACTGTCATTTATATATGTCAGTTACGTGCTAAATAGAGATGGTTATTCATTTATTTATTGTTTGCATGGATAGCCATGCATGAACAGCCACATGCACACTCACACAAACCCAAAGGGGTAAAGTGTACATTCAGTGTATGAAACTGAATGTCCTGTTTATAACAGGTATTGTTCGGACAGGATTTTGCTGGCCAGATGACAGCAAATTTAGATGCAAGCTTCAAGAGTAAAAACATGGCAGACATCATTTGTTATTTGAGATTTGACATTGATATTTTTACAGAATATTTGCTCAGTATTTACATATATATATATATATATATATATATATATAACAAGTATACTGAGTAAATATTCTGTAAAAATATCAATAAAGAGGTTTTCGGCAGATGCGATAAGCTGAAAATGCCCAAAATACTGGCCACTACATGAGACTGTCATTAGATGTGAGCATTCAGACACACCACAGCTGTGTCCTTTGTCTATATGAGCTCTATTATTTGGATTCCAAGATCTGATATTCAAGATTTCAGCAGTCTGTTAAAGAGTATTAATGTTTAAACTGACGGGCACATTTTTTCATTCTGTGATGTTTGCGAAGAAACAGTGCTGTTGCTTGAAACTGCTTGCATTTAATGGAACATGACATTTATTTAAATGTAATTACATCATTTTGGTCAAGCAACCTTGTTCAGGCATCCTTCAATGTTTGAAATATGTATATTTGAACTGCTAGAAAAGACCTTTCATGCACAGAGCCACACAGACAATACCATTTTCAACCCTGTTTACTTCCATAATCTGCCATATTTCTAAATGAAACAGTATACTGAAACGACAAATAATGATTAAAATGATTAAAAAAAAAGTCTTAAACTTAGGTTTTATCCTCCGGGAACTGAATGGATCGTTTAAAGTGGCCGTTACATCAGAATGGAGGCAGGTGGCTGGAGGGTGGGGGATGAAAAAGTGAGAGGCCATTTGTGATGTCAGCTAAAAGGAAGATTATTAAGACAAGCATTTTATGCACAGATAAATCATGCACAATAAGACAAGGAACATGCATTAAAAAAAGTCAATAAATATGGTCATTTTGATTGCATGTTGAATCGTGCTCACTGTGAAAGCAGCAGAGAGAAGTGTAGGACCAAGCCTCGAGCCCTAAGTGTCTTCACTGATCTTTCTCAAAGCGTGAACATGAAATGCTACAGAGCAATGTGAGCATCGTGTGTGTGTGTCTGACCGTGTGAGTGAACAGAACCAGCAAACAGACCACTAACAGGGCTTATGGGGCTTTCTCTAAAACTCAGTTCCCGTTTTATCTGCAACCCTAATTAAACATACTTGATCCAGCAAATCAACTTTTTGAGTTATCTTTTTGCACTGACTCTCTTAAGTGGTATTTGTCATTAACTTGACAAAATTAGTCATTTGAACTTATAAAGTTTAGTTGAAATATCTTTATGAAATTAAGGTGAAAGTAAGGTGAACTTTAGGTTTTCAGTACCAAAGTTCATGTTTATTTAACCTGAATTATTTTCTTTATTCAACCAAATAAATTATTATATTTCAATGGTTATTGTATTTCAATTATAAATGATTTTTTTAAATTAAAAATTAACAGAGGTTTAGATGTTTACAAGACATTTACAAGACACCATTTTCAACTAAAAACCGAAAACTTTTTATGTTTTGGCTGTTTATTTACACAACAATGGCATTTTGGGGACCTGAAATTGTAAACTTCTGAAAATGGGTCTCAAAGTGCATGTTTTTGAAAACGATACTTTTTTCGCGTAGCGTTTTTAAAAAAAAATATAAGGCGACATCACCATCTACTGGCCTGGCAGCATAATACAGTGTTTTTAGTAATTTTTTGCAGATCTATGTAAACGGGGATCTTTTTGACAACGTTGTCGTCTGTATGCAAAAATGCAATGGAAAAACTTTTCTGTTTTTAGTACATCGTTGTTGTGTAAACATACCCTAAGTTTGAGTCCACTGCAGTAGGCCGTGCAATTGCAAAGCGTTGGACTAGAAGCCAAACAACAAAATGGTTGATAAGATATCGGAGGTGCACAATACAACCTGGAAGATATAGTAGAAAGTAACTTCGAAGCAACTAATTTAAAAGGATTATTCATTCAAAAGTTTAAATTCTGTCATTTACTCACCCTCATGCCGATCCAAACCTGTAGGACTTTCTTTCTTCTGTTGGACACAAAAAAACAATATTTTTTACAAATGTCTCTTTATTTATTTTTCTGTCCATATACAATAAAAGTCAATGGTATCTGGACCCTATAGCTTTCTTCAAAATATCCTATATACCTGAAACAAATGCAGGTTTGGAACGGTATGAGAATGAGTAAATGATGACAGGAATTTCATTTTGAGCTAAACTATTCCTTTAAGGCTTTGGAAAAATCAATAGTTGTTCAATGGCATTCAGTGAATAAGGTTTGTATGTTGAGGATTCTCTGGATATTCCAGATATTCATTTCCTCTGCGTTACCGCTACTCATGCTTGGCATTGTGATTAATGGTGGAGGGATTTGTGCCGCAAAACCATTCGACAGGCTTATATATCTAGCCTCCATACACTGATTACTCCATAACTCCAATGGCAATTTCAATCTTGTTTTGAACCCTGTCTAGTTCTGTTTTCAGTGCAAGAGAAATCTTCATTACAAAGACTGATGGCAATAGGTTTTCAATAGGTCCTAACACCATTTTCAGCTCCTCGATTACCATGGGAACAGAGTAAATAAAATGCACTTACATGCTGACAAACAGACTCAGTCCTCTTGAGTATTTTCTGTCAACATCTGTACAGGTTTCTCATGTTTTACTGTAAATTGGTGAGAAAGGCAAACAGCTGTTGCACTGCACAAATACAAACACCAGGAGTACCCGCACTAGGGAGCAAACTATTACTTTTAGTGTGCACTTGTAATGTAAAAACGGTACTTGCAGATAATATAATATTAATAAAAGGCCACCTGAGTGTCCAAGTCAAAAAGATTTCAGCCCCAAGGATGTAGATATGGCTCCGGTCCCTTCTTCAGTATAAGTCCATAGGATTTTTTTAGCCATTTTATGTCCGCCAAGGCAAAATCTCAAGACAGAACACTTTGAAAATTAGCAGCACATTTATCTTGAGCCGTCATTCATGTCCGAGTTATGCACTGAAGTTTAATAATTATGTTTAGGGGTTGCTTGACTCCTTAATCCTAAGTATCAGCAATAGTAATAGAGATGGTTGGAGAGAACCTTCTTTCATTTAATACAACTGCCAATGGCTACAGGTTGTAGTTGTACAGCTTACTACTTCTATGCATACTGTACAGAAATAGTGCTCACCTCTATAGGAATTACATAAATATTTACAGTCAGAGCGTTAAGTGCGGTGGCCGTAAGAGCACATACAGCATTGATTAAGCTGCTTGTAATGATGATTACCTTTAAATTGCTAAGCACAGGATTTTGGCAGCCACTTCATCTCTTTCAGTATTGCTTTTTTCTGTAGAAGCTGGAGGAGGAGAGCCAGAGAAATAAACAGTGAGCACAAGAAAAGGAACAGGTCAACAAAGCACCAGGCTCAGCGCATTGGTAATGGAGAGCTGCATGAGGCAAGCTGTGCTACAACATGGCACATTTACTCAAGAGATGAGAAACTGTGTGGGCTGATGTCTCTATGTCCACTGGAAAGACTTGCTTTGAAAAGGACATCCAGTCACTGCTCATTATACTGTTATTGTACACATTTTGTTCTATCTATCTATCTATCTATCTGTATCTAGTTGTGTATATGTAAGCTGAGGCTCTTGGGAGTAGTGTCATGAGTGTTTGTCTGAAGGGAGCTGCTGTCACTGAAGGCTTCAGTAACAAGTGTGCAACTCCTTAGGAACCACTCAGAACATTTTGGCAACTGCATAGTAACACCTTAGCTACCAGTCTAGCAGCCCTATAGCAACTCTCTCGTAAACAAAACTTGTTCGAATTTTGAGAACACTCCTGTTGCTTGCATCATCTTAGATTTTTTTTTTCTTTCATGTTTTCCCTTTGGAGAATACAGCATGTCAACCAAACATACTTAAAATTCAGCTATGATGTGGTTTTCACTTTCTTTTGTAAGTCAATGGTGCATAAACAGAACTGAATGTAGCACTCTCACACCGCAGAATGTGAATAATGCTGCCTATCAGATCAAGACTTTCTTATTACCTGACACAGTCCCCCTTTCATCTTATTTGTGAGTCTTCAATTCGTGAGATGGGAAGTAGAATGAGCTAGATTTGTGCATGGGGTTTAAAGTGTTTGATGAGTAGCCAAAAATAAATAAATAAATAAAAACTTCCCCCACAGCTCCATACACACTTTCACTCTCTCTCTCTTACACACACACACACACACACACACTTTCAGATTTCCACAGATGGTGTCAGTGAACAGGAAGTGCTGTCATCTTGTCTCATTCAACACATTCTTCTCTATTAATGAGCACTGGCAGGACCAATGTGCCATCAGGACTGCAAATTCATTCAGAAATCTCATCAGACAGTCTGTTATATTAGTGGAAATTCCATTGAGCATTCTTTAAGTCGGCCATTATGAAATCTAATAACTTATGACATTCTAATTTTGTGTTTCACAACATTCATAATGCCTTTATATTGTTTTCCCACATAAAACAACAGATGTTTAGAGAAAAAATAGCATGCAATACTACATTTTGCAAGTAGGTGTGCTTGGGCAAAACACACTCCTGCTAGGTTTTTAGTGTGTTGCTAACAGGCCGATTTTTGGTCATTTTAAGATTACTGCAGTGGGGCGATAAATGTGCCCATGTGGTGGATTAACAGAAGCGGTCATTTTGCCTGGTGTCAGTTCTGCTTTGTCAGTGGATAATGCACATTTTCTGTTTTCTATTAATGTTATGTCATTTTAACATTTTTGCTTATATCTTTGATAGTGTGCATTTATTAAATTAAATGGTTTTTCATTTTTTTGTATGTCCTTGTTACATGTTACATGTACTTACTATAGAAATAACAATAAATTATGCAATCAAATTTTTAACAAACAACTAAACCTAAACCAAACCTTAACCCTACAGTAAGTACATGTTGTCAGTACTTAACTGTATAATTACACTGGAACAAGGACACCTTGAAATAAAGTTTAACAAATATAATTTCTGTTATTAAATTATATTACACATACGAGCATCATATTTGCCATTGGTCAAACTTTTGCTTAGTAACATACAATAGCTTCAGCAAGATTCACGATTGGATATGTTCGCAAATGGTGTCGGTAATGACACAATGCACTTACTTTATGAATGATGTTCTTTTCATATAGTTCTCATTTTGACTCATTTGTTTAACCAGTATAGTGCATGTTAGCTGAAACAATATGAAATGGTGTTATGCAACAGGCCAGTTTGTCCTCTAACACCTTTCGGAGAGGGTTTCGTGGTGCGGAAGTAAATAGCCCTATGGGACTATGTGATTTTAGCGTAACAAAGGGGATCGGTCCGGGTCTGTACGCTCTGATCTTTTGTTCTACACAGTTCCTCTCATGCGTTCTCAATTTAGATACAGCTTGTGATGTTGTGCACATGAAAGGGCCTCCATAGAACAGAAAGAAGATCAGTGAACTGTAGGATGCATGAGGTTATATAAGGACTTGTTTGCATTGCCTACCAATCCCCACAATCTTTGATGTTGCTGATAAAGTGTGTGTCCAATGCAATCATGTTCAGCTGCCCTAGGTCTGGAAATAGTTCATTTAGGGTATTTTATCATGTATATCAACAATCTCCTCTCTTTTTTTCCTTCTCCTACCTTTAGATTTCTAAATAATCCCTGTTGTCGTGGTAACTGGCCGCTCTGTCTCTGGAATAATGAGCTCCTCACCCCACATGTCCCGTTCCTCTATTGACATCCTGGAAGAGCTGCAGCTCATCACTGCCGAGAACCTGGAGAAGCTGGACTTTAATAAATACTATGAAGTCATCAGGGAGCTTGGCAAAGGCACCTATGGCAAGGTGGACCTGGTCATCCACAAGATCAGAGGTAGGTTGAAGGGGATGGACAGCATGGATGCTATAGACCAGGGCTTGGGAACTCTGGCCCTTGAGATCCACTTTCCTGCAGAGTTTAGCTCCAACGCTGATCAATCCCACTTGAACAAGCTAATCAAGGAACATCTTCCTAAAACACTTTCAGTAGACAAGAACTCCATGATAAAGGTTTTGAAAATTACTTCTTATCTAGTACCTGTAAACAGTGCATGCCATTTTAAAGATTGCAAGTAACAAAAGTTTATGAAGGCATATAATGACTAGGGTCTGCCAAGCACCGTAAAAGCAGTCCATACAACTCATATGCTACTGAGACTTCTGCAGACTTAGAAGATGATTTAGAGAAAAAGACTTAATTTGCTCTCCGTTTAATATTAACTGATGTCGAGGACATATGAAAGGGATCTCATTTGTGGTTTTTCTTTCCTATGGGAAATTTTCCCATTCAAACTGACAAAGAATGTTTGTACACAAAAAATAAAACCCACCTACTCTTACAAACACATTTCTCTCTGTCCTGTGAAATCATGCATTATTTATTAGTCATCTGTCATATTTTCAAGATCCTGTTGATCAAATGGTTACTGCGGCTCACAGCTATTACATACGCTTTCACACAAGAGCTTTTGGAGTGGACATTAGTCCATCTGACATGGATGTTTAATTCGTTTGACTAGTGGATGAAATGGTTTTCTTCTGAGTCTGCTGAATAGATGGTCTGGCATACAGTTCATATGAACTCCAGTACGGTTCAGCAGACAAATGCAAGTACCGTTCTCTCTGTAGCATTTTGTGGCAACTCACATCTCTGTCAGAGTTTCTATGTTTTTTTTGCTACAGTTGTAAACAGCTGCCATTAGTACTTATTGTGGCACACATTGCTAACACAAATGAAAAGCCTTTCAATTACAGTATGTCCACTTGCTGTTCTTTGTGAAAAGTAGCTGGTGAAGCTAGTCAGACATGTTTTTTTTTTTTTTTTTTGTCTGGAGGTGCTTAATGACTGAGGAAGTCTTGCTGGCTAAGCTAATCAAGAAGCCTTGTTGGAACATCAGCAACCAAATCGTAGAGAACCAACAACCAAAACATATGGTATGATGGTGACCATCACAAAGGCATAGCTTAAAAACTAAGCACTTCCTCCTAGCTACAGTTTCAGGCTCTTTCAGGATGTCTACATGTTCTGATCATGTTTACCTTTCTTTTTTAGAAGGGTATTGATGCTCTCCAGCCTATAATGTGCCCCCTGGTTTAGCTTGTGCATCCTCCAGATTTCAAAGAGATGCAAAACACACCATCTGTTAGCATCCAAAACCCCCATCGGTATCACATAATTTATTATTCACATGCAGTACGGGCCATACTTAGAGGATGGATGCTGCAGTAAATTATGGGGGCAGTTCCAGGAATCCACAATCCCGCTGGTCTCAGCAGAACTTGTCCCGTGTGCTGTCATAACATTTACATCTCAGGATATCTGCTCCAATTCCTGACAGATATTGCATCTATATCATGGGATGTTCTTTGGGTGAAGTGAAGTGTGGAATATCACTAGAGGAGTGAACTAAATTTGTATTCGCCATTTTCCATTTGTAGTTCGCTTTTTTTGTGGTAATTCTCAGACTGTAATTAAATGTTTTGTATTCCAGAATTATTTTCACAGCAAAATCCCAGGTGTTAAATGAACACTGCTCTGTGTTTATATGGGAACCTGAACCTTATCTGTGTTTATAAAAGAAACAAACACTGAAGCGGTGTTAGTCAACTAGATAATTAAGTGATTAATTGAGTGATGATTGAGCATTATTGAAGACACCTGATGATGAAAATGTGATAAGATGATGGCTACTTATTGTAATCATCATGTAATAGTCTCATTCACTGATCTCATTCAGAGTCTAATCTCTGGTTTTATAGGTGATGTCTTATGAATATCACCTCATTGATGGTAGTAGCACTACACATCTTTATATTAAACAGTGGTGCAATAATCTGATGAATGTTAAAAACAGTTCTTTTTTAAATGTATAGTTTTCTCTTCCATTAAAATGGATTAAAATATTGCTGAAAGTAAGTAAAGGCTGAAAACCCTTAGGTGTATATATAGTACATGTTGACAAAGAAAAGAGAATTGAAATCTTTATTTGCACAGAGGACTACACTGTAGTGTCTCAGTACTTAAGAAAGAATATAAGGTTGAGATAGCATTTTCTGTGAAGTACTGTAGGTAGTTGGGTAGATATAGGAACTAGCCACCAGGGTGGTTCCCAAGAAACTAAATGTTCCCCTAGGGCAAATTTCTTGTTTTTTTTCCTGGTAATTCCTATTTTGTTGATTAGAGCCTACTCTGAAGTATGAGCTAATTTAAAGAACTAGAACTAAATTTGTTCACAGTTCCTATGGTGCGAACACACCAAAAACTGCGTACTTACACTAATAGTTATAGGAGCTATGAACAGGTTGCTCCAGTGCAAAAGCCCCTATTGTCTGTCATCTGCCTGAGCAGGTGCATCTGTTGGCTGTGCTTATAATGAAGGTCCTTTGTGAAGGCCTTTATGTTGTATACACAGGCAGCTTCTGCTGTCTGTTGTGTTATGTAATAACAAAGTTGGGGGCGGGGGTTCCTCTTGCCATTTGACCTTCCTTTTCAGTGCTTTGCAGCTGTTAACCCTCTGCAGTGTTATGCAAAGGACTTCAATAGCGATTCTCAAGCAAAATCTTTTTGTTCAAGACATTGACGAGACTTTGTGACAGTTTGTCCCATGACAATCACAGTTTGTCCCATTTAGTAGTGAGTAAATCTGAAATATGCCTCAAAAATCGAATGGCAGAAAACAATACTCATTCAAATTATGGCACGACAGTTTCTGTGAACACTGGAGAAATTGGTGGAAATGTGTAGATTTTGTAATCAGAACTACACCATCTAAAAGTAATAATTACTGATAATTTCACTGACAGAAAACAAAGTGGAATACACAGTTCCGCATGTGGATATCTAAGAGTGTTTTCAGACCTGTAGATTGTTTGCTGTTCTCCAAAATGAGAATTAAATTTGTTACAATGTTGCAATTTTTTCTTGTTTGGTTTGCTTTCACAAGGCAATATTTCTAAATGGACCAACGTTTGTTAATACAAGTCATTTGTGAGTAAACCGTCCTCTCATTGGTCAGAAAACACCTGATTCTGCTCATAGCGGTCATCCGTCAGGATTAAATCAGATGATTAAAGCCCATCTTTTAGAGACACTCGCTAAACACCTTGTAAATTTTGGTATTTTCATGTGTCTCGGACATTTGTTCTAAAATATGCTTGTCCGACCAGACAGGGGGCCAGTTCGGAGCTCCAAACCACCTAGTTCGTTGGTCCATTGGGTTGGATTGCTTTCTCACCACAAGCGAACTGCTCCAGAGTTCATTTTCAAGCGTCCAAGACCACCTCATTCAGGCAAATCAGGATTGTTTTGTTGTGGATCCTAGCGAGAGTGGGAGAAAACATGTCAGGTTCCGAAAACAAACCCTTCAATCCTATCAGGTCTGAGGCTGAAACCACCAGTCATTTCATGCATTGATGCAATGAAAAAGTTTTTACTACCTAATACAATGTGTTTACTGCAGTTGAACAATGCAATTAATCAAACTTGTGTGGCTAGAAGTGTTTTGATTCTTACTTACATGGCTTCAATAAGCCAAAAAGAGTTAGTGCAGAATTAACCAACATAAAATTCATGTTAGTGGATTTTGCTTCAGGTATTCTTTTCAAATCCTTTCAAACTTTCTTTAGAATTTATAGTCAAAGAAAGCTGTTCCCTTGGTAAATTATTTCCCACATTTATACATGACCTTGACATTGTCTCGGCATGACATTTAAAAAGAGCACAAATTTTGCAAGTAGGCCATTAGCTTTGTGTCAGCGGCGGAATAATCAGGAATGCTTTAAAAGCTAAGCAATGTTAACCTCTACCTCTCTTCCTTCCCTCCAGGCACGAAAATGGCCTTAAAATTCTTGCGGAAGAAAACCACTAAGCTGAAGAGTTTCCTTCGCGAGTACAGCATCTCTCTTTACCTGTCACCTTGTCCTTTCATCATCAACATGTTTGGCATCGCCTTCGAAACTGATGAATACTACATCTTCGCTCAAGAGTATGCGCTGGCAGGCGATCTCTTTGACATCATTCCTCCGCAGGTGAGACAACCAGAACTTCTTTGCCTCTCTCGAATCTCTACTAATAGACATATTCCTATTGCATGCTAAATGAATTGTCCTAAATGGAAGCATTAAAATGATTTTGGTTCATTTCATTTCTTGATGTATAGTATGCTAAACTGAAAACTATGTTTTCCAAGTAAATGCTCAAAGTAATGATCCTCCAAGTAAATACTTAAAAAGTAGCAGCACACCTCTCTCCTTCCATTGTCTGACAATATAAACAGAGAAATATGTAATTGACAACCAATTTTATAGGGGATTAGGCTGTTTTAAGTAGGAGACACAGAAAGTAGGAGAGAAGTAAACAAATGTAAAGGACTGACTCTAGAAATAATGCAAATACGATAGAATGATGTCGTCACTAATATGTAAATGAGTGTATGACATAATCTAGCGACATTTAGCAACTTTTTAAACAGTATTCTGGTACTTACCATTGAACGCAGTTGGCAACAGTGCCTTTGTTGGCTGTTAAAGGAGGACTTTGTGTTCCCTGAAAACTTGTTGCTGCATTACAAAAAGTCTTCAGCACTATGCTTCAGATTTGCCAGTCTGTGAGAATTATGATAATATCCATTATGTAACCACATGGTGTTTCTCCATAGCGTCTAATTCCGTATTCTCTCCTGTGTGTAGGTTGGACTGCCGGAGAACGTTGCCAAGCGGTGTGTGCACCAGGTGGCGATTGCACTGGATTACCTGCACTGCAAGAAGCTGGTGCATCGTGACATAAAGCCGGAGAATGTCCTCATCTTTGACAAGGATTGCCGGAAGGTGAAACTGTCAGACTTTGGCATGACACGCCGTGCCGGCTCTCCGGTGAAGCGAGTGAGCGGAACCATCCCGTACACGGCACCAGAACTGTGTGACCCTGGCCGGCAGGAGGGTCTGTGCGTGGACTACAGCACTGATGTGTGGGCCTTTGGTGTGCTTCTGTTCTGCATGCTCACCGGGAATTTCCCCTGGGAAAAAGCACTGCCATCTGATGCCTTCTACGAGGAGTTTGTGCGCTGGCAGCAGCGGCGGAGGCGGACCAGCGCAGTGCCTTCGCAGTGGCGGCGTTTCACTGATGAGGCGCTCCGCATGTTCCGCTGTCTGCTGTCCATCGAGCAGGACCGCCGATGCTCCGTCAAAGAGGTCTTTAGCTACTTCAATCACTGCTGGATGCTCGACACGGAGAACGGCAACACAACCCATGCCTCAGGCGGTAACTGCAACGGTGGCTCAGTGATGAATGGCCATCAGGCTGAGCTTAGCTCTTCTTCCTCAGAAGAAGATGAGTTGGTGGACCGTTTGAAGCAACAGAGCTTGTCGCCTGTGTGTGGGGTAGCTAAAGGAGGCATCGTGATGGAGCCGGTGGCGGCGCACTACTCCTCTACCTCCACCAACAGCCCTGCTTCCTCCAATGGTGGCTATGAGCGCGTTTCCCGTGACAACAATGGCAACAGTGGTCGCATCCTGGTCACAACACCAATTGAAATATGCGTATAGAGAGCTCACTGGCATTAACCTACCTTGCACATATACTTGGGATCACTAGATGACAATAAGGACTCAAGTCCTCGCGAAGCATCATAGGAAAAGTCGGTAGCTGACGCACAAGTGCTCCAAGAGCATCCCAAGGAGAGTTGACAGCGTGAAACTGTTCCTGATGACGAGTATCTCTGAGGGAATGTGTAAGACAATCGCCAAAGCCTGCCGATTGTGTATCAACCATGTTTTCCACGTATAATTAGACCAAAACGAAATTGAAAACTTTAGAAGAATAGGGGGAAAAAAAATCTTCTATGAAAAATAAAGCAATATGTTGATTTTTTGGCAAAAAAAATTATTGAAATGAGTAGAGATTTTAAAAACTTTGATTTAGAACATGGAAAAAACAGCAAAAACATTTCACGTGGAGATTCAACGTGGTGTCAGAAGCACAGTAGGAGCTGTGTTGGTATTGTTTCGTGCTTGTGTATCCCTGTGGTCAGTGGATATAACTTTGGAAGCTTATTGATTACTTTATACGTGTGTTGTATTGTATCATTTAGGTCTTTTTGTTATTTATTTAATACTGTAGCATTACAGTGTTTAATTATAATTTGCGGAGAAACTGCACTGCTTACTATGAAACCAAAACTGGCAAGAAGAAGTCACTTAATTGCAGAAGACTGTTAGGGAGGTTTGAAAGTTAGGTGCAAAAACTCTCCAGAGTAAAGTATAGATGCAATCCATATAATTCCTCTCTATCTAGGCGTGCAGCACTTGGCCCTGCGTCACCAAAATAGTTGTACAAATCTTGCATTCAGAGACAGGGCTGTAGGTGTCCCACTAAATACAAGAGAGATTTAGACATGACGGCTCCCAGAAGCACAGTTCAAAAACCATTCAGCCTTTGTGTGTTGACATACAGTTCATACTGTAAGAACAGTATAATATAGCATTATAAACATTATAAACCTCTTTTTTATGTTCTCTCTGAGCATCACGGATGGAGCCCTGATAGCACACGTATTTCACTGAAACGTCTTTTTGATTTCCTCTAGATGTCAGTTTTAGACCCCTTGCAGTGTCTTGGAGAAGTTCCCGTCAGACGTTAGATCAGTTTACATTATTATATATGAATTTGCTCTTTTCAAGATGTTTATCAGGTGTTTGTATTCAAAATGCAATGCTTAAAAAAGTATGTTATGCTTTCCAGATGATGTTGTCTTTCATAGATGTCTTGTTGACATACGTGTGCTTACCGAGTGAAGGATTTCTCAGGTATACAATTCACTGTGTAATATTGAAAAGTCAACATGAAGTCAAAATTTACCCTATTTATTTTCTTAATATACATTTTCGGTCTTACTGTGCACATATCAGTGCATATTATTCAAATCAAAGATTTCAGCCTCTAAAAAGGTTTTATTTTTTGATTATATCACAAATCCCTCTTACTTTCAAACCTTCCCCTCTAACCACCTGACTTCATTCTGGTATGTAACAGCCAATCAGAGTAATTCAACCCACTCCCTACATTTTTTTAGTTTTTTTTTCTCATTAAGTATCCTGTTTTAACTGAAAATGTCATATTATAGTTATTAGTAAAACTATTGTGTAAAATGGGTTTCAAACACCACTTCATGTTGTCTTTAACATCCAGTATGTTACTCAGTTGAGGTGTAGGAAGGATGCGTTAAATGAAGATGTCATATTTATGTTAATAACGAATGGGATAGTGATGTCAAAAATATCTGCTGCTTTGTGCCAGGGAATGAAGGTCCAGTTGAATTTCTGTATAAGAACCTTTTATTTGGGCCATTAATTACATATTAAAAATGTCACTAGCTGCTAAACCTGGTATAATTTAAATTTAGATGTATTAAAATGCCAATAAAGTGGAATGTACTACCCTGTTCCACACAAGTCTTGCGCAATTTAAAAACAGTTTTTCTTTTCTTTTTTTATATTTATACATTTTATTATGAGATTTGTTCGATTCCGTAGTCTTGTTCAAAGAAAAGTAGCAAAAGAAGGTTATGTGCTGGAATTGTTTTCTTGTGTTGTTAAAATGAAAAATGAAAAAAAAAAAAAAAAAAAGTGTCGACAATGTTTGAAAGGGCATTTTGCATGGGTATAACAGAAAACAGAGAAGTTGGTATCTGTGCTACTTTTAGAATTGTGACAAATATTGTGTAGTAATACTTTAAATTAGCACAAGTTTGCATAAGTTTCAGTGGTCAAAAAGGACAATGTGCAAATAAAATAATAATGTTTTTGTATACTTTATGTGCAGAACATGGACTGAAGGCCAACAGTGATGGGGCAGTACATAACATTGATTTGCTCTCATTGATAATAACTCATGAAGAAGCTCAATGTTACTCTGAAAGACATTTTAACCATTTAAAATGTATGAAGAATACAAGACAATTCTGAAAATCTTTTGTTGAAAGGACAAAAGCAAAAACAGAAATTTTCACGTGTTGTGTTTTCCAGAAATATTTGCATGAATCAACATTGCTCTGGAGAAACATTGTAGAAATAAACACTAAAAGTACTGAATGTTGTGGCTTTTGTGTCTTTTCTGAAACATTATATAGGCTGGTTTCCACATACGGACCATTCTGTGCTCCTTTGAGATTACGGTTTTGAATTTTGAAATGCTTCAATGCAAAGTTCCTTTTTTCATGTCCCACCATATTAATCTGACTGCTGATCTTCCTGTTCCTAATAACTGAGGGTATTTTACTCCCTTTACCTTTCAAAGTACCTTGGGTATTACGATTAAGCATGCAAGTAGTCCCTCATACAGGTGTCACAAACATATGCTCCAATCAATCCATCCGAATGCTTACCATTGCAGTGAAATCTACCACGATTATAGGCTACTGAAACATTTCTACTGAAGAAACAGATTCTATTTTAGTTTATTTTAAAACATATTCATTCAAGCAAGATTTGAACTTGTGACCAATGCAACTGTTGGTATCTGTAGACCAATGAGTTGTATACTTACCCGAAAATTTCAAAGACATGACAAATGAAGTAGAATGAATGGCAGTTACATGGTGTCATGTTTATTCTGCTTAGTTTGGTTCTTTGTATTTAGATTCTTTGCTTGTGTTTGCATGGTTACTGACATGGTTATTGATTTCCCACACCTGGGGCTTCTACCATGATGTTAGTTGAACAAATTCAGGGTTACATGATTAGTTTCGAATTGACAAAACCAAATCAATTCAATCAGGCTTTGTTGGTACCATGACACTGATCATCAACTTTCTCTGTCAACTCAGGCTTTGATTGTGATTTTATGGAGCATGTGCACATGAAAGTGTGACATCAATAGTGAACAGCCAATCACATGTCTCGAAACATAGAGAAACTGTAATTCACTTCTAGTCATTTTTAAAGCTTTATCTATCTCATGGAGCAAAATCTGAAGAATTAGAGGTCCCAGCAATGTCCAATTTCAAAATGATTTTTACAAGATGAGTATTTAAGTTTTCAAATTATACCTAATTTATGATGATTACTAAAATATGTGATAGGGACAAACCGACTATAACATATTCAGTCAAGCAAGATTTGAACTCATGACCAATGTAATTGCTGGTATTTGCTGACCAATGAGTTGTAAACTTATCAGAAAATTTCAAAGACATGACAAATGATGCAGGATAAAAGGCAGTAACTGAGCAAAATCTTAAGAATTAGAGTTGAGAACTCTGGGGACTGGGGATAAATGTCAAACGTCCAAATTCTGTTTGATCTTGCATTAGTCTCTTGCCCTTACTCTCACCACAAGTGTGCCAAAATGTTGCAGAATGCTCAGCCTAACTGCCCAGATGACAGACCAAAGGACTGGCTAGGTGTCGTGAGGAACACCCTCCTAACCAGGGCTGCTGATCACTTGCAGCACCAGAGCCAAAAGCAACTGGACAACGATGGAAGAGAAGTAAAGGCAGATGACTCAAACCAGAGGTATGATCACAAAGATCTGACTGAGGTCAACTTCTTCCAGGCCCACAACCTCACAGGTTTGAAACAGGAGGTAAACAACCTCAAACTCCCGATCGCAGAATTTCACAAGGAGCTGACACATGCTAAAAGCAGCATAGACCAGCTAGAGATAGAGGCTCAGGACAGACACAAGGTCCCTGGCACCCTGGAGTGGAGTCACAGAAGAAAATCTACAGACTTCAAAAGGCTCTTACAGCTGAAAAGACAGCCAGAGAGGACCTGAAAAAAAAAAAAAAAGAACTATTTCACAAAGTCACCGTTAAAAACTGCAAATTCTGAACTCTTGGACAAAGATGCCAGAATCAAGGCCTGTGAAGGTCACCTGAATGTGTCCAGATCTGGGATTGAAGCTCTGACCCAGCAGCTGGACAACACAAAAGATGAACTTGACATGGTCCAAAGAGAACTGAGATACTCTTACCTGCTATAGAAAGAACTACAGCCGGAGAGACATCTCACTCCCCCACATGGAATCAGCAGAAGAGTCTCCCCCAGCCAAAGCCAAAGCGTTCTGCTTGACACCTTTTCTGCCCATTTCCTGAAATCCTCTGCAGCCGCAGAAGGATTAATTCAAATTAATTCAAATGAACCCTGAAATGGCAGATAAAGTGACATTCAAGGACCTCCAGCAACAACCTCCACATCCTTCACACAACAGCTTCTAACACTAGTAAGAGAGGTCCTTGAACCCTACTTACCTGAGGAGTACTCGGAAGCACAAGCTTCTAACCGCTCGCACAACACTTAGACCTGCTCAAGTTGGTGCTGCCACGAGAGCAGAGTGACACTGCAAACCTCAGACTCCTTCTGACTGAGATTAGAAAATAACAATCACCTGCTGCCCCTTTGCCATCAGACCTAGGTGAGTCTGAAACACTCTTTACACTACAACTCCCATAACCTCTTCCTACAACCACCTGCTCCACGGGTGTGACACTGTCAAGGCATCTGCTACCTTGACACCTGCTGGGCAAGCTCAAAGACCTGAACCTTGCCACCAGCAAACATCTCGCCCAAACTAACTGACTTCAGGGTGACAGGTGAAGCCGCCTGCAGTCTACTGTCTACATCACCTGCCATGGAACGAACACCACTCCAGGAGACACAAACAACCAGAGCCCATCATGGCCTTCCAGCCTTGTGTGCCAGAGATGTGTCTGATTTTTCTGCACCTTTGACGTTGCTCGCTGTTGCCATAGGAGGGACAGCAACGATCGAAAGGGGGGGATTGTAACGACTGAGACAAATCAGACACAATTATTTGTTATAGTTAACCAGTAATTGTTTAAAACTCACTCTGAGGTCTGTCCTTCATCCCCTGAGAAGACCAGCCTTTTGCAAGAGGCCCCAGTTATAAGATTTATTGCGCTAAAATATGTGGGAAGAGCAGAGAAGAGCAGAGACAACGAGACACACAGAAAACCTGCATCTTTCCCACAGAAAACAGACTTTCCTACATTAATTTATAGACAGACTGTTCTATAAATGAACATGCATATCCCCAGGAAATGGCATCCATTATTACCGTTGTATTGTACTCAGTATTGTATTCACATGTTTTATGATACATTTAAGGTAACTTCAATTATGACATGTTTAGTGTCTATGGGTTCGTATCGAGAAGATTTAAATGCTTGTGTATACAATATGTCGATACCTGTGCAACACATCAGTATTACAAGAATCTTTTATAGTTCCTCTTTAACAACTTAGCCATTTTAATCACACTCTGTCGTAAAAGGCCTGACAGGAGGAATGTTGTCGCTTGGAGGTCCTACCCATTTCATTGGTCAGGTCAACCCTCAGGGGTGTGACTTCTCCCAGAGCTTAAAGCAAGAACGCAATGCTCCTCCCGCTCTCTCTTGCTTTTCTGACAACACAGCGACTGCAGCGTTCAACCAATGCAGAAGATATTGGTTACAACTTTGGACCGAATCATCAAGGATTACTCCTACTACTCTTACGCCTGCAGATCCAATGCTCCTCAGCCTGAAGGCATTTTGCAAGTATCAATTTGAAATTTGAACACTAAACAGCGATTTAGTATTAATTTGTAAACCACCTGTGTCAGCAAAGGTGCTCTATTATTGAGGAAACTGATGATTCTTTTCCAGATTGTCTTTGACTTTTTCCCATAGCTCCATTTCCAGTCCCACTTCCGGTTCCACTCTATCATTGATAATTTTTACCTACGTATGTGTGTGACCTGCTTGTATGTTATGTGTTTGTTAGTTTAGTTATGCGTTTGTGATTTAGTTAATAAGGCTTGTGCACAATACATGTTTGGTTCTGACTCCGTCTGCTAATAAATTGCCTCTTAAATGATTTAGATCTTAACTACATGCTCTGAGTAGTACTGTACAATAAGCATGTTGTTTCCCATAACCTGGAAACGAACATTTCTTAGAATTAATAAACAATTAACACTGAGTGTTCACTGGACAAACAGGTTAATTAATTGTAATATTAATTTTAATGTAGCTACATCAAGTTTAACTGATTCACATATTCATAATTAATCACAATTAATAATCATAATGAGTTATGAATAATTATTAATATTTCCCCTTTAAGTTAATTCGCTACAAACCTCTAGCATCAGTTGCTAGAGCATCTCTTGAGATCAGAGAAGTGAGGTTTACTTGCACAGCAACTACTAGGGGGGGAAATGTACCTGTGGCGACATTTCTGCACAATTATATAACATTGCGTTTTGCACATTTCGAGACAGTTTCAAAGTGAAATGTTCATTGAGTGCCGCTAAAAGTGTGTTCAGTTTTATCCGAAACAGATGAGTGTGAATCTGGCAGTTTTTTATTACATTGGTTGTTGTACGTATCTCAACAGTTCTGAACTGAAATGTCCAGGAAGTGGCGCTAAAAAAGGTTAACCCATTTGAAAATACCATACCACCTACACTAAACCCTAAACATACCCAATAGTGTTAACAAGCAAACGTGACATGAAAACAGAATTGCGGAAGCAATCATGCCATTTTAGCTTGTTTCTACAAGTTTTTAAGCCCTTTTATAATGATTCGTGTTTCATGGGACTTGTACCCATTCGCTCCACATCACAAGTGCAATGCTGTACCGGGTGAGCTACGGAGCAAGTTTACTACATCAGAAAAGCCAAACATAAATCTGATCTGAGGTCAGGAAGGTACTGTGCAAGGAACCGTGCAAAAATAAGTATTTATTATCAATAATCTGCACCTCTAATCATAATTTTGTATAATTAGGACTAAAAGTGCCTGCTGTTTTACTGCCTCTACTGTTCATTTCAGCTGGAAGCTGCAGCAAATATATGGTTTTTGTATTTTGCAAAAATGTAGGTAGAGGCAATTCCATCCATCCATCATCCAAACCGCTTTATCCTTATTAGGATCATGGCGGGCTGGATCATCTTGGGCCACAGGCAGGCAAACACCCTGAATGGATGTCCATTTCACACCTACGGACAATTTAGAGTCTCCAATTCACCTATGCTGCATGTGTTTGGATTGGGGGGGAAACCGGAGCACTTGGAGGAAACCCACGCAGACACAGGGGAGAATATGCAAACTCCACACGGAAAGGCCTCCTGGCTAAGCCGGGACTCAGACCAGGGACCTTCTTGCTGTGAAGCAACAGTGCTACTCGCTGAGCCAGCGTCTCACCGTGTGGGATCAGAGAGCTGGTGAAGACTAGGGCAAGTGCTGGCCAGTTCCCTTACACAAATTAAAGTGAGCTGACAGAAGTGAGCTGACTCATTATGGGATGCTAATGAGAATCAAAGAGGCGATGTGAGAAAGAGCCCTAGAGGACTGTGAAAATGTGTGTTGCTTTGCACTTGGTAGCTTAATTTAACATTTTCCCTTTCCACTAAAAACAAACACAAAAGGAAATAAAACTTTTATGAGGATATCTTGTTTGCTGTGATTTGTCAAAGATTTGCTGGAAATGCTTCCAGACTAAAGCACCAGCTCTATTACCATCTGCACGGCTCAGACTGCAAGACAGAAGCAGGAAAACAAAGCAACAGCTATGTTGTACATTTTGTTCCTATGATAAGTGCTGGGTAAAGAGAGAATTTATCAAACTCCCACCTTATCACCATCCCTCCTCGTTCACACCTCAGAGCCAAACACGGTTTAGCGAGACGATACCGCAAAAATCACAACCTTGTGGTGCTTTTTTGGACATCAAGAGAGGTGACTCAGTGGTTGTTCTTGCACAAGGAGGATTTTTATGGATATGAATAGAAGATCGTGTAGACGGTCAACCATCTAGCAGTGGGAGGTAGTAAAACACAGCCTGGTACAGGCAGTCATAACAGAAAGAACAGCTTGATCTATATTCGTCCGATTGGATTTTTAATGCTTTAAGCTCAAAACGGAAATCGGAACGCAATCCCAACGTCAGCCTCGTTTAAAGCTTACAAATGCTGAAGTCCAATGCAGTTTGCTGGTGGCAAGAGCTATTCATCAGACAGTGATGTAAACTATTTGTGTGCAGTAGCATATGGGTTTTAAAGTGATTCACACTAAACACATGGTGATCATCTGAGCTCAACCAAAAAACCTTTTCCTACACATTTTGGATCATCATCAGTGCTATTATTATAAAATGAGTACAAACAAAAAAGAGAATATCATAGCGATTTGGGAGTGTGCTCTTTTGACCAGAAAACCCTAGTAACTGTACAGCAGCATGCTAACAACCACTATCAATCCTTACAAAGATCTCATCGCTTTGCATGTTACAGTGATATCTTGTTCTAGCTAATCAAAAGAGTTTTTCATAATTGTTATTTGCTAAGCTAGTAGACTATGCTGTTAGCTTGCTAACTTAAGACTTAATGACAACAAAAATAATGTTAAAGTTGACCATTTTCAGCTTCTGTAATATGTGACATATAATATTTAAAATGCAGTAATTGGCATATTTAGAATAAATTAAGAATTTTTTTTTTGATATTTCTAATCAGAATCTAGTTTTTGTTTCTCGTTTCCTTGGAAACACGAAAATACCTTCCCTTGTGAAAAAGAAGTGCACTTAACTGTACTGAATGTGCACTTTAAATCTTAAAGGTATATTTTAAACTGTACTTGAAGATAATATTAATGAAATAAAAAGGTACATGAAGAGAGTACACTTACATGACTGTTTCTTAACACACTTAAATAACTGGTTTACTTTAAAATGAAAATTACCCCATGATTTACTCACCCTCAAGCCATCCTATGTGTATATGACTTTATTCTTTCAGACGAACACAATCTGAGTTATATTAATAATCACCCTGATGCTACTAGGCTTTATAATGGCAGTGAACACCTGTTTGAAACTCAAGAAAGTGCATCCATTCATCATAAACGTACTCCACACGGCTCCAGGGGGAAAATAAAGGCCTTCTGAGGAGAAGTGATGCATTTGTGCACGAAAAAATATCCATATTTAACAAGTTATTTAGTAAAATATCTAGCTTCCGCCAGAACGCTTTCTGTATTCAACTTACGAAGAAAGTGTAAAACTCTCACAGTTCTAAACACTTACGCTACATCCTACGCCTTCCCTATTCAACTTACGGAAAAAGCGCGTCAGTTCCGCTTTCTTTCTAAGTTGAATATGTAAGCAGAAGCTAGATATTTTACTTCATAACTTGTTAAATATGGATATTTTTCTTACACAAATGCATCACTTCACTTCAGAAGGCCTTTATTAACCCTCCAGAGCCGTGTGGAGTATGTTTATAATGGATGGAGGCACTTTCTTCAGCTTCAAACGCATCGATCCCGCTCACTGCCATTATAAAGCTCGGATGCGTCAGGATATTTATTAAAATATCTCAGATTATGTTCATCAGAAAGAAGTCATATAAACACCTAGGATGTCTTGAGGGTGAGTAAAGCTTGGGGAAATTTTCATTTTAAAGTGAACTAATCCTTTAAGTATATTCTTTTAAAGTACATTATTTCTGTAATAAGTACTTGTTTAAAAGTATGCTAAAGTCTACTTCTTTTTCCACATGGGTTACCTCATGA
This sequence comes from Elopichthys bambusa, assembly GCA_037101425.1. Taxonomy (NCBI): domain Eukaryota; kingdom Metazoa; phylum Chordata; class Actinopteri; order Cypriniformes; family Xenocyprididae; genus Elopichthys; species Elopichthys bambusa. The sequence continues at coordinate 36,830,829 of CM074435.1, forward strand.
CAAGATGAAGAGGTATATTTCAGGAGAAACTCATTGCTAGACTGTTTGCTCCTATACATCACTAATAGATAATGTTGGTAAAATAGCCACTGTGAGAGAGTGAGATGCAAAACGTGGTTGATCTGGAAAACCTTTGGGCAGTGCTGCAGATTACGATAAAGAAAAAAAAACAAATTATACTGTTGGATTTTGGGTGCTGAGATAATGTTAACGCCCAGAGCGAACGGAAGCTAAGCAGAGAGAGAGAGAGAAAGAGAGAGTCAGCCATTAGCTGCAGGCATCAGCCGTAAAGCAACTTTATGCAGGCGTGACAGATCCTGCATCTCTCTCTCATCTTCTCACAGTTAATCTTTGAGATAAGCAGGACAGATTAGTCAACACGCTGACAGATAGTACCAGTGCTGTGCTTGAAAAGTAAGGCCATCATAACCTTTCTACTCTATTAACCTGACAGAGATAAGAGTTAAGAAATTACTGTTACTGATGTTGGATGCCTTTTGAGTCATTTACCTACTTGTGTATGCCCGGCAATGAAGAAAGATACTTTTGCCACAAAACTATATGGCACAACAGGGGCTGACTGACCATGCTATAAAATTGAAATTTTCTTTCGAAATGTACTATGATAGTCATCCAAAACCTCGCCTGTTTTCACTATATTTTGTATTGTATAAAGATACAGGTGATGCTGCCTTAGAATATTCGAGCTGTCAGGATCAGACTATAATGTCATTATAGGTTTTTGAACAGAACCATGCCGTTACTTTCAGAACTCAAAAATTTCACACCTGGACAAAACAACCGTGTATCAAAGGGGATCTATTATGCAAAATTCAATTTTATATTGTTTTTGAACATAATTATCTGTCTGCAGTGTGTGTACACAACCACCCTATTGTGGTAAAAATCCATGCACTCCATTTGTTATTATCCACATAAATCTGAAACAGTGTCTCAAAATGAGCCATTCAGGAATGTACTACAGTGTGACGTCACATTGAGAAAGACAGCGCCCCCAAATGGTGACGAAATCTGCTCTGTTAGCTTAGCTCCACCCCTCAGTGAGCTGTACACAGTCCGCCATGTTTATCTCCTCGCCAGAGCATTTAACAGCAGCATTCAAGTAAGAAATGTATTCTTATTAAAGCTATTAAAGTTATTCAGTCAAGAGCAGTGAGTGATTTTCTGTTTTTCTTTTGTTGTTTGATTCATATTAACAGCATATACAGCAGTAGGTACTGTATATTATGCTGCTGTCACTTTAATACACAGATCTAATATACACATGCCATATGACCACGATACAGATGATAATTAAAACCAAAAAGATGTTTTGTTAGCTTTAGCAGAGAATCCGAGGCATAAGCTGTACAGGCTCCGCCCTCTTCTGGATAGGGGGCGGGGAGCAGCAGCTCATTTGCATTTAAAGACACATGCACAAAAACGGCTTGTTTTTGCTTCCACTCAAAAATAAGCATTTATAACATGGTATAATAAATAATCCGTGGGGTATTTTCAGCTGAAACTTCAGTCACATTCTGGGGATACCTACAACTTATATTACATCTTGTAAAAAGAGGCATAAGGGACCTATTATAGACTTGTTTGTCTATAATAATGTAAGACCTTTAAGACTTTTTTGATAAAATGTCTCGATCAGAGCTTCCACAATGTTCTGACAGAAACTGTCCACATTCACTCGTCTTTCGACACCTATACTGTGTTCAAATTCTTGGCCTGTTCAGTCATGGTGAGGTACTGAGGAAGTAGAATAGTACAAAGTAGCATGTTGATCCAGTTAATTCATAGACAATCACAGAACAAACTTCATTTCCAGGAGCCTGATAAAGTCTCACAAAAGAAGCAAGAGGTGCAGGCAGGTAGAGACAGAGGTCTGAGCAACACCAGCACTGTTATTGGATCAGTGCTTTCACACACTGCTAAGAGACCAGCACACTATTTCCACCACAAACAAAGCGGATGTCAGCAGGGATCTTGGCAGCCCAGCAGAGCTAGTGATCTGATTGGGTAATGAGGGGGATGAGTCATAAGATTTGACTAGAGGGAAAATAAGGACAGATCAGGGAGTATTCAGACTGTGAATCTCTCACAAGCACTGCACTGTGTTTAACAGGACTGTCAGTATTTAAATCTGAGAAATTATCCCAAGGCAAGCAATATAATTACTATATCTTATTCCTAAGGTTTAAGGATTTGAACAAATGTCGATCCTTATTAAAGTGTAACTCGTCCACCATCATTTGTGCTACTGACATAATACAGGTTAGACGTATTTTTGACAGGAATGAAAACACGGCTGTGAGGGTTAGCCTTTATAGTCTTTACAATGGCATAAAGATGCTAGATCACATGTAATTTTCAAAACACAACAGTTAAAACTGTTTCATGGACAGTTGAAAGTCTTTTGAAAAGCTGAACAATAGGTTTGTTAGACAACAGTTCAGGCACTATACCCTGACTACGGTATGTCAGTTTGGGACAACCATATTTACTTAAAAGTGTGAGTCTGGAACAAGTTGTGCTGCACACGTCCTGAAAAGTGAAGCCAAAGCATTTTGATCGCCCCCTGGTGGCTGTCTGCTGTATAGGTCACAAACCCTCGGCCTAAACACTTCAAATATTTTTTCCCAAAGATGATTTCTGTCATTTTACATAGTTCTTATCATGCTGACAGGTTGTAATGTCATGACTGTGGGAGCGAAAGTATTGCTGTGTATGAAATCGCACTTCCCTACCATACAGAAAAATCTATCCCATGAGGCAACGAGAGAGGATTTGTGAATGGCAGTGAAGCAACACAACTGATGCTGGGAGGTCACATGATAGTGACAACATGGCGAATGTGGAATGTCTAGATTACATTCATACTACACACACTCATGCTAGGCTATATAAAACTCAAAATGACGCTCCAAATGACGTCATCGGTGCAAGACAGCCATTTCTGGGATGTTTGGCTTAAACTTTTTTTTTTTTTTTTTACAGTCTATGGTCTGGAAATGACTTGTTAACACAGCAGCTTACAATAACGGCTCAAGTACTGGCCGCTTGAACATGCAATGGAGGCAAAGACTTTATAGAAAGACAGTGCACTCATATTACTATGAACAGGAGAAAGTGCAACGCACAATATGGCGGAATAAGTCCCGGCTTCTAAATAAAAGAGCCAATCGCTGATTGGTAAAGTCATCGCATCACTGCAGCTATCGTCAGAAGCTCCGGTTGCTACAGAAACAGTCAGTGTTCGTTCTTATGACTGCACGTGTTGGCTGCTCCAGCCTGAAAAAAAAAAAAAAAAAGCCTTTTTAATGCTATTTGAGCATTAGAAACCACATTTATGAAACAGTTGTTGTGAGATTTCATTGGTGATTTCAAATATGAAATTTATTCGTAAGCTTGGTGAACAGCTTTGGAAAATTTGATGTTTCCCCATTTAAAGAGATAGAAGCTGCTCTTGCATGACTGAAATAGTTGCCCGAGAGGCTTTTCAAAGATGGCCGCCAAGTGAAATTACTTGTCTTGAAGGGACTTTGATAAAAGTCAAGTCCATATTCTATTACCTGTAAGTAACCTTAGTGACAGTGACTTAAGTAATATCTAAGATGGTGACAAATAAAACTGACATATCGCATATGAAACATTAAAGTGACCCTGAGGTGGAGCGAGTTTATCCGCCACATCTGACAGCGGCTTTTATACCTGAGTGAGAGCAGACCATTTGAATCGCGTTCAGACCACAAAACTGACTGGAGGAAGACAGTAACAGCTGCTTTATTTATTTTTTTTGGAGAATAGCTTTAATGACTTTAACAGCTACATCGTGATGTTGTACTTTCACACTGTCACTGCATCCGAAATCAAATACTTCCCTTCTATATAGTATGCGAAAAAACTGTACATCAAAAAAGTAGTATCCGAATACATAGTATAGGTGAAAAGTCCCCGGATGACCTACTATTTCCAGCGAGATTCTGCGCATTCGATGGACACTTTACTATCCCATGAGGCCAAGGGAGAGGATTTATGAATGGCAATGGCCCTGTCCCAAATGGCACACTTCTATGCACTTTCGGTCTTGTGGACTTACAATGGCTGTCTTATTTGTAAATTTTAGGCCTCAGAAGGGTGCTCGTGAGCGCCCCCTTTGCGGCCGATATGTGCCCTCGATGCGCACTTTTGCTGAGCCCGCACTGGTGCGAGCTCTGCGGCAGATATCTTCCCAACAGTTAAAGCGCCGTTACGTCACAAAAGTGTGGACTCATAGGAAGACTGCGAGTGTTTAGGGTGCCATTTAGGACAGGGCCAGTGAAGCGACTTAAGCTGGTAGGTCACATGACAGTAACAACATGGCGGATGTAGTACGTCTGAATTTCATCCATACTATATAGCATACTTTTTAACAATCGCAAAGTGAATTCAGATTTAAATGTAGTACGTGCTCAGACAGTATGCGATTTTGGACTCAGCGTGTGTCTAGAGCGGTCCACACTGGACGTTACAAAGCGACTGTTGCAAATCCAGCTGGGCTTCGTATCAGAAGTAGCACAAGCGTTTTATGTCAAAAATAAAAAGGTCGGTTTACTGTCTGGGATTTGTCATGTTGCGTCTCATCCAGTGTAGACAGCATCACTGATTATAATGGGTTCTATTTGCTTTTGTCATGTCGCTTGTCTGGTAAAGCCAATTACAAATGATTCAAAGCTGTGTTCCGCCATCCTCTCTGTCGTTGCTGTTGCTTAATGATTTTTGCGTTCTTTGACTACGGCAGTTAGCAAAATCCTCTCAAAATATTTGATTAACTTCTCTATAAACCGCAAAGCAATACACTCAGGAAACCTTATCACCCACATCCGCCCTTTCATCATGCTGCTGAGTTTTGCAGAGGAGAAGCAAGAACCACTTGTAATGTCAAGAGTGATTTAGTCTGCAGTCGCCATTGTTCAGTAGAAGATTAATTTGCTATAACAGAGGCATGAAAGACGACCATTTTAAGAGTTTGTCTGCATCTGAAGGATGTTTAGCACCACCATCTGGACAAATGTGCATCAACACACCAAGTCCAATGCTGAACAGGAAGTACAGTCACACACAATCATGTTAGGAATGTAGAACATAAAAACATTTATTGAAACAGAACTCGAGACATCACAAGGCATCAGGTGAAATGGAAAATCCTACAGACGCCGTGACCCCTTGATTCCCAGGCCACAAGTTTCAAATGAAAACTCGAATCAGATTCATATTTAAAGCACCCTGTAACTGTTACCAACATCAAATTATAATGTTCCTTTACTGCATTTATACAAGGTGCTAAAACACACTCTGTCTTTTTAAAGGAGGCTGTTCATTGGCAAATAAATATACACATATGCATTAAACATAAATAGAAATAAATATGTTCACATACTAGTGCATACGGTACCACTGGAGGAGACTAGTTCGTTCAGCATTTCAGTTTTATGTGATAAAGACATCACTGTTAAAGAATGGTCAGTTCATGTTACATATTTAATGAACAATGAGATGCTGGAATTTGTTTAAGAATGGAAAAAAAAAAAAAAAAAAAAGAGCACTTCCGCTCAGTGCACTTGTACTGTAACTCAAAATGAAACGGGGCTCTCATTATTAACTTGCAAAGGGCTTTTACAGTATTCAGTCTGAAGCAGAGGAAGATATTTGGCCTTAAGTGAACTTCGGTGAAATGAAGATGTCATTCATGTTGTAAAATCTGCAGAGGATGAATTTATCGTGCGTTCAGAAAGCAGAGGAATGCTATGAAAATCATCCAGCATTGTCCAGGGTACCATTCAACTCAAGCGACAGGCAAAAAGGCAGCGGCCGTCTGCAGCGCAGATACAGCACATCCAGTCCCGGACATTCAGCTGCCTGAGAGTACATGTAAACACTCAAACACGTGAAGTACAAAATCAAATGGAACAATCTGTAAACACTTCAGGGATCCACTCCGCAGCCAGATTACCGAATGTCTGTTGAAGTCTACCTGCCGAAGAAGATCAAAGAAAAACAAATGATCATTACACCATAAAACACAACTTTTGGGGGTGTTTACACAACACCATTTTCAACTAAAAACATTAAACTTTTTATGGATTTTGGCCATTTATACAACAACAGCATTTTGGGGGCCTGAAAATGCAAACTTTTGAAAACAGGTTTTAAAGTGCAATATTTTTATAAACTATACTGTTATCATCTCTGTGTAAACTATAAAAACACAAATCTGTGAAAACGGTGACGTCATGCGCATGCGCATTATGTGTTTGGTCAATAGACACGTAGTGTTTCTTTACAAAGTGACATCGCCAACTACTGGCCTGGCATGAATAATACAGTGTTTTTAGTCTTTCCACGGATCTGTGTGAACGGGGGTCGTTTTGACAACGTTGTCGTCTGTATGCAAAAAACACAAAAGAAAAGTACATCGTTGTGTATAGCCTTAGATTAGTGATAACTCAAACAAGTTAATATTTCTTTAATGCTGAATAATGCAAATGTCACCAAAAGAAGAGTTTGTCATATGATAAGTGGCTCATATGCAGTGTTGGGGAAAGTTACTTTTAAAAGTAATGCGTTACAATATTGCGTTATTCCCTAAAAAGTAACTAATTGTGTTAGTTACTTTTTATGGAAAGTAATATTCCATTACTTTTACATTACTTTTTCTCACCTGAGCAGGGCTTTCTTGTCTGTTTGTTTTTTAATAACAAAAACAAAACAAATCAAAGACCCTTTAAAACCAAAAGTGAAATGAATAAGCTTCAGGCTGAAGATATTCATGCAAATTCATGCCTGTACAGTAGAGGGCGCAGCTCAAACAAACCTTTCAGTTGTGCTGCCATTCTAGACCACAGAAGAATAGGATGCAGTTTAACACTCTTACTTTAGAAATAAAAACAAACAATGAAACACAAATGTGATGTTTATCTAAAGTTAGTTTTGCTTAGTATAGACTATAGACATAGAAAGATGGTTCACTCCTATTAGTTATGAATGGGAGAAACTGCAACACGCAATATGGTGGAATACGTCCCCACAAGAGCCAATCGCTGATTGATAAAGTCATTGCATCAATGCAGCTGCTGTTAAGAAGCTCCGGTTCCCACAGAAACCTGTGACTCGCGCTTAGGACTGCACATGCGCATTGGCTCGTCTAACCTGAAAAATACGCTTTTTTTTTTTTTGTTAATGCTATTTGTGCATAAGAAACAACATTTAGTGGACAGTTCATGTCAGATTCTGTTGCTGATTTGAAATATGTTATTTAATTGTAAGTGCGCCAAGCAGATTTCCGGATTTCCCCCATTCAAATAGATAGGACTTGGTCTTGGATGCCCGAAATAGCTGCCCGGAGGTGTTGCAAATGTGGTCGCCGAGTGAACAGACTTTACTTGAAAGGGACTTTGGTATGGATGAATTTGATCAGTGAAGGTCAGCAGCAAAGACACTGGTTAATAAATGTATTTGTGTTTTTATTCATTTTGATGAATACTGAATCTGTCTTTGTGATGAGTAAATGCATGCTCACATTATTGTAGTCAAGAACTACAATAAGCAACATGTTCACACAACACCTCTGCACTTGCTCCTGATTTCTCTCAACATGAGGACAGGAATCTATCAGTCAATACACTGGAAAACAAAGTAACTTATAGTAACAAATAGCATTATTTATTTGAAAAAGTAACTCAGATTTTTTTGTTGTAATATGTTACTTTACTAGTTACTTTAAAAAAGTAATCCGATTGAATCTGAATTGGGGAAGAAAATGTGCTTGTCATGAAAATATCACAGAAGTTAGATGTTGTTACTTAAGCGTGAAGGAATAGGATTACTGCTCTCAAAATCGGTCAAAAAATCTTAATGATCCTCATAAGGCCTGCACAACATTTTCTTTAAGCAAAATATAACTTGCATTTTGAGTTAAAAATTGGCCTCTGGCAACATGATTAAAAAAAAAAAACCCCACTAAGGCTTGATGAAGAGATAAGTAGTGAGAATGTACAGTAAAATACCTTCCAAGACATTTCAACACCTCCCAAATGTCATCTGTTCTTCAGCCTACTAACGCTCAATCTGGATGTTTTATTCTGAGAAGACAAAAACATGAGCGATTATTATTAGCACTGAAGATGATGCAAGAGGAAGACAATAAAGCTGAGAAATTCAATAATGCAGTCTATTATGCTGCAAACTCATGTCATATTCATAACTTAAACTCAACTAAAACAATATCTCTGAGTCACCTTGTGCTTCGGGCATCTCATTGTGAAGTTCTCCTCATTGAGCGCACTGTCTGTGGAGACACAACAGCACAGATAAACACCTCAACAAGGAGACAACGACACAAAACACAAGCATCAGTGCAACAAAACGGAGATGAGTGAGAAACTCAGAACAGCCGGAAAAGGGGAAACAAACTGATGCCTTACAAGAAGCTGGCCAATACAGCCAAAATCTCAATATTTTCATTGCTCTGAAATTATTTAAAACAGTGGTTCCCAACCCTGTTCCTGCATGTCTCCCCAATCAAACACTCATTAGTAGAGACGCTGCCTTTGATATCCCACAATCCTGTGCAATCCATTCTATGAAAGTTGAGCTAAAAGTTGAAGACTGAAGTCTGAAAGTTGCGGTTTGTGGTCAGTTTGTGTGTAAATGTACATTTTTGACCAACGTTTTTCACTTCTGATGCTATTTCTAGTGAGAAATTAGCATGGTAGTAGTTAAATATTCGATTAGTTACCACCAAAGCTTGCACTATTTTGTTGTAGATCATTAATAAGTTACACTGCTCCAGAAACAGGGTGGAGAATCACTGCCTTAAAACAACATTTTTTAAATTACTTGGTTTCAGTCTATGGTGTGACGAGACTGACAGTACAGGCAAACTCATGAGTATTACCTGACTGCAGGGCACAGGGGAAGTGGTACTTATTGGGGCAATCTTTGAAGAAACATCCCAAAGTGGCACCAATCATGTGACAGTGCGAACACACCTGTAAGAGTTTTCAGAGACAGCATTATTTAAATTACTAGTATTGGTATAGCCTTTTAATGCCATGTCAGCATCTGAGGCATCTTCATGGCAAAAATGGAGTTACAAAAATACAAGAGTTGCATAAATACAATAAAAATAAAAATAAAACAAAACAGCAGTTAATATTATGATAAGATGTTTTACATCAACATATGATAAAAATCGAAAGTCTCTCACTAAACAAGTCCTTAAGTGAGCTACATAAAAATGTTGTCTACTTGCTTTAAATGTTGAACAGTCCAATAAAATATGTTTAAAGGAAAGAGGGGTCTTGCAGGACATACATATAATTGGGTGTTCACCTTTAAGCAAAAACGCACGAGTCAATCTTGTATGACCTATGCGGCCAGTGTTATTTTCAATAGCCAAAGTCAGACAGACAGACAAATAGATAGTATATAAGAGGTAATACTATAATAGGTAAAACTATAATAATATCCTGCAAGTTTCAGAACTGAAAACTTCCTTGTTAGTCCAATAAAAGCTTTTATTGACACCCGGCCCAGCGAACGACTGATCCTGAAATGTGCCTATCTACAGCGCTTTACTTTTTCCACATTTTGTTATTTTGTTGTTACAGCCTTATTCCAAAATGGATTATTTTCCTCAAAATTCTACAAACAATACCCCATAATGACAACGTGAAAGAAGTTTGTTTGAAATCTTTGCAAATTTATAAAAAAATAACATCACATGTACATAAGTATTCACAGCCTTTGCCATGACACTCAAAATTTAGCTCCGGTGCATCCTGTTTGCACTGATCATCCTTGAGATGTTTCTACAAATTAATTGGAGTCCACCTGTGGTAAATTCAGTTGATTGGACATGATTTGGACACCTGTCTATATAAGGTCCCACAGTTAACAGTGCATGTCAGAGCACAAACCAAGCCATGAAGTCCAAGGACTGTCTGTAGACCTCAGAGACAGGATTGTATCGAGGCACAAATCTAGGGAAGGGTACAGAAAAATGTCTGCAGCATTGAAGGTCCCAATGAGCACAGTGAACTCCATCATCCGTAAATGGAACCAGTTTGGATCTTTCTTAAAGCGGGCCACCTGGCCAAACTCAGTGATCGTGGGAGAAGGGCCTTAGTCAGGGAGGTGACCAAGAACCCGATGGTCACTCTGACAGAGCTCCAGCATTTCTCTTTGGAGAGAGGAGAACCTTCCATCTCTGCAGCACTCCACCAATCAGGTCTGTTACTCTTTTTAGTAAAAGGCACATGACAGTCTGCCTAAAGTTTGCCAAAAGTCACCTGAAGTACTCTCAGACCATGAGATCAACAAAGATTGAACTCTGGCCTGAATAGCAAGCGTCATGTCTGGAGGAAACCAGGCACTGCTCATCACCTGGCCAATACCATCCCTACAGTGAAGCATAGTGGTGGCAGCATCATTGAGGGAAAGATGAATGCAGCAATGTACAAAGACATCCTTGATGAAAACCTGCTCCAGAGAGCTCTGGACCTCAGACTGGGGCGAAGGTTCATCTCCCAACAGGACACCGACCCCAAGCACATAGCCAAGATAACAAAGAATTGGCTACAGGACAACTCTGAATGTCCTTGAGTGGCCCAGCCAGAGCCCAGACGTGAACCTGACTGAACATCTCTGGAGAGATCTGAAAATGGCTGTGCACCGACGCTCCACATCCAACCTGATGGAGCTTGAGAGGTCCTGCAAAGAAGAATGGGAGAAACTGCCCAAAAATAGGTGTGCCAAGCTTGTAGAGTCATACTCAAAAAGACTTGAGGCTGTAATTGGTGCCAAAGGTGCTTCAACAAAGTATTGAGCAAAGGCTGTGAATACTTATGTACATGTGATTGTTTTCGTTCTTTTCTTTTTCCACAAAATGCCCTCCATCTAAACGCTCAACTTCACGTTATTTCTCTTAGTAGAACGAAAATAATCTGTTATTTAAATGGTGATTAAATTACATATAGAAAGCGATCAGAGAACGCTCCCTTAAAAATCGCTAGAGCTGTTAATCAAACAGCCTGAGTTTATCAGTGACTGGGTTCTGGCCGGGACTCGTGCTAAAACTCCCGTTTAATTCAATCAATCTGAAATCTCACAGCAAACACACCCCTTGAAACAGAGCGTTCAAATCAGAGGGCTAAAACCAGGATAGGAAAAATGCCTTTTATTCCTAGATATGACTTTATGTTAAAAGCACACTTATATTATAAGTGCACCCCAGGAAACATTATAAAACAATAAAACAACACAGTTCATGACCCCTTTAATAAGAATAAGAATTTTGGAGAGAAACATGACCCAGAAAAAAACAAAAAAAACTTACTGTTCCTTGTGCAAGCCGGATGGCTTCCTCCAATCCGTAGAGTTTCCCTTTAACCAAAAAGATGCCTGCAGTCCAAATGCTGCAGTCCTCATGTATCCACTGCTCACTACAGACACCAGACTCCTCCATGTTCTCCGAGCAGTTCTCCTTCCTTTGCCGTTTGATGGACTGGGATGCACCATCCTCTAAACTGTAGACAGAGTCCAAATCACTGCAGTCGGGGTCTTGCTTCTGTGCAGCAGGACTGCTGTCGGCCTTACAGATGGGCTGAGCTCCGTTGGAGTAGTATGGTCCATGCAAGTCCCCGAGGCCTTCAGTATTGCCAGCCCTCCCGCACAGGCAGCAGAAATGCCTGACCTGAAACCTGGCTTCTGAGCCAACACGGCCCAGTTGCAAACAGGAGGTTTTCGGGATGACACCCGAGACTGCCTGCTGTGATCCTTTCCTTGTTGAATAATCATCCTCTTCCCTAAAATTGACGATTGTGCAGGATGAGAACTCCATGTGAATGTAGGGGGCGAAGCCGTCCAGCCTGGCGTCTTTCTTCTCTTCTTTGTGGTTTGCATATTTGAGTTTGATCTCCGGCTCTTTAGGGGAAAACATGGATGAAGCTCCAGACGTCCGAGGTTTTCTGCGTCTTCTCTTGGCCATACTCGCTGCTGATTTGCCTCCTGGTGATGCCCTCACCTGCTTAGCTGGTTTCTTCGGTTTGGCTCTGGGTTTGGGTTTGGGTTCGGGCCTTGGTTTTGTTCGCTTCCTACTATTTGACGCCGGAGTCTTCCGCGAGCGGCTTGGTGTCGAAGATGACGCTCCAATCTCCGGAGACGTCAAGACGCTCACGTTTTCTGCATCTGAGGTAGATGGGCAGTTTTGGGGAAAAGCAGCATCCATGTCTTGATCGCTGTCCTGCGGGGATATGGGTATCAAGACCGACTCCATCCACGACAGCAGCGATTTGGATTCAGAGCCAGTCCGACCATCACGGTCTTCAAAAATAGGTTCATCCATTGCGTAGACATTGTTCACATTTTTAGGAGAGCAGTCCATTTGATGATCACAGTCAACTTCTTGCTTCGCGGAGAAAGTTCTTCGTCTTCCATGGCTTGTGTCGTTAACAATAACACTTTCAGTTCGGGAGCGCCAGTTTGGAGGCATCTTGCATCTGGAGTTGCTTACTGGCACCTCAATGATGTCACTGTCATTGTCACTGGAGATGTATTCAGCAGAGCATGGAGATGTTTTTTCAGCGCCGGTACATTCGGACGCGAGAGTTTCAATGGCAGTCTGCTCAACCGCTGAGCTGGTGGAACGTAGTGTGTATGCGGCAGCGTTGGCGTCCTGAGGTAAACATGATGAGCCCTTAATTTGTGACATGCCTGACAGTGTGTCACTCAAGTATGTTTCACCACAACTGGTCAAAATGTCTTGTGGATGTGTCTCTAATACACTGTGTGCTATCCTACCTCCTAGTGTGCTGTTTTCTAACACGCAGTCGGCTTTCTTGCGACATCTCTTGGCTTGCGTCAACGCTTCGTCCATTTCCACATGGTAATCGGCATCATCCACAAACACTTGGTCTGTTGGTGGGCACTGAGACAGTATCTGAGCCACGGACGGCAATCCATTGATCAGGGGTAAGGGCATAGAGTAGGAGCCATGGGATGATGTCCCGCAAACCCTTGACCCATGATGCTTTGATCCTGGTTCTGGGTGATCAGGTGGATTCTGTTTGCTAGGCCGAGTGATGTACCTACCGGACCGAGACTCGGACATATTAGCGTTCTTGCTCCCTGAGGTAATGCCACACCAGCTGGGCTTCTTCACCAAATCCAAAGCCTCCATGGAGTTTAATGGGCCCTGCCTACAACCCACTGACAGATCCAGAGCTGAGGAACGAGACTCCTGAAGGTGCATGACATCCACCTGATTGAGAGGGTCCATAACTGAAAGAAACCAAATGCAGGAGTCAAAAATATGGCCAATGTGGACTCTGCTGGTGTATTAGAATATGTTAATGTAAGAAAAAAAAAAAAAAAATCAACATAGTAAAATAGTAATAAAATAATATTAATAAAATGATCTAATTTAAGAGTTAATAATCTGACTAATATGGACTAGTATGAAATCAAAATAGTAAATAAGTAGTAAAAATAAATAAAATAAATTTAGTCAATAACCTGACCAATAGGGTGCATTATAATATGTTAATACAGAACAAATCAACATAGCAAAATATTAAAAACAATTAATAAATAATAATCACAGTAATAGTATCAAATGTAGGAGTTAATAACCTGGCCATGATGGACTCTGATTATTGAATTTTTATCATACTGAAAATAATAAAAATTATTATAATTTATAACTGACCTTGTCCTATTAAATTATTTTAAATTATTAAAATGTCTGAATTGTCTATATGAAAAGTAGTGAAAAGGTCTTAGTGTTTCAAAAAACATTAAAAAGATTTATTAAAGGTGCACTATGTAGTTTTTCAAAACAAAAGCTTGATGACGCCAAGTTTGAGCGTGGAATCTTGGGACATGTGGTCTTCACCTCTAAGCCAGTGGAAAAGAATCGGGATAGGACTCTGGCATTAATTAATGTTCATGGATGCGATTATTAACGTCGCTGTAGTTTGAAGCAGAACAGGGCGAGTGCTTTTGGAGGCTGAACGAGGCCTCTGGAGGGATTGTTAATGAGAGACGAATGCGACACACACCTCGAGATCAGTAGAACTTTTATTATGCCACAGTCGCCGGCGCCGCTTCCGCTTTTTCCGGTCATGAGTATGAGGTAAACACAGCTCTGTTTATCATATTAGATACATTTGAGTGTGTTGAAAAGGTTATAACGTTACTCTTTGCGTTCACTCGGTGGCTGCTGTGAAACACTTGTTGCACACTGCAGTAAGATAGATCGATTTTAGAATATCATATTAAATGCTGGATGACTTATGTTGATAAATGGCATGCAATTAATTTTAAATATTGTATCATGGAGAAAATTCTGTATTACTGTTACTAAAAATAAAGCTGCATCTGATTATGCTATGTTTGCTCCTTGACAAAATAGTGCATCCTCTGAGGCATGGTACTTGCAAAAATCAAGAAAACAAGATTAAAATAATAAGACTAGACGTGTTGCGCTATATAACAATAATTAGTTTTCTGTCTATAAACATAACCAAACAGTTATTCCCTTGTCTAATAAAACATGTAATATATTAAAGTCAATTCGCATACTATCCGTCCTAAATAGTATTCGAAATAAGAATTAGTATGTCCCAAATCGTAGTATGTTGAAATGAGTATTCCAAAGATACCCGGATGGTCTGCTTTTTCCGGTTAGAATTCGAAGTGCAGATCCGTGCACACTCGAACGGCTAATATTGCCCATAACACACTGCGCTGTGGACGATGATTCGATTAGAACTACAAATACGAATAAAAAGTGTTAAAAAACTACAAACATGACGGATGTGCGAGAGAGGTTAAGATAAAGGGGCTTCAGTGATTAATAATCAGTATCTAACCTGATGAAAAGATATTTATTAAATGTTATCCACATTATATTTAATCTGCAACAGCATTGTGAACTTTTATAACGATGCGTTTGGTCATTAACTTTTAAATGCATCATTATGCAAAGAGGAGAGTTCTCTGCATGAAAGACCTATGACTGGCAGATAAACGTGCGACTACAATTCTCTCTGAAACGGTAGGAAATTAAATGTGGAGGATTTTAACTGTGACAAGATGATTGACAGGGTAGTTTAAACAGTTACAGGATGGGTAACTAAGCGACAGAACGTCTGTTAAAGACGCAATTATAACGAGGTAGTATGTCCCAAAGCTTGCATACTCTGCTACACACTCGAAAGTATGTACTTTTTCTTTACAAAAACAGTACATACTTTTAGGACGTAGTATAAGTAGGCGAATTCGGACGCAGCATTGGTTAAAATTGCAATTTTCTCACAATTTACAAATAGTTGGAAACATTTGGGATATTGTAAGTACTCAAATGAACAAAATATATAACACTGGCCTAGTGGTTTTTGGATATTTTACAGCAAAAATCGTACATTCTGTTTCATCTTGTGCTATTTAATTTGGAACTTGCACATGAAAAAAAAAAAAAAATGACAAATTCAAATAAAAAAAAAAAACTTTCCACACATCTTGACCTGTTTAGTCATTTTTTTGGACATCTGCTTGTCAGTGTAGTGAGACCAATAGGCAGCGGATTTATTTATGCATAACACAGATTTGTTTGGTCTGAGTTACTGATTTTACAAAATGTGCATTAAAAATGACTAGATGAGACTGCATTAAAAACGTGCAATTTTTTTTTTTAATGGAATTTATATGCATTTTCTAGTGTAAAATGAACTCACAATGGAGAACTGACAGCATGTGACCTTCACTTCCTTGTTGCCAAAAATGTCATGCACATGGCAAATAGATTTTAAGATTGTCTAAAGGAGATATCATATGATTTTACAAAAAAAAAAAAAAAAAAAGAGGCTATATTATTTATTTAATTATTTAGTTATTATTATTATTGTATTTTACATGCAATTTATATCTTAGCGTCATTTATAAACGACGATTCCCCATAGTGTTAAAATAAAGTGCTCCTTAACCAAGAACAAACATGTCAATCTTTTCTAATGATGCTCCCAAAGTTCACCTGAAAACAGGCATCATCATCATCATCATCATCATCCCAGAGACTGACACAGCAACATCAGGATGAATAATAACACACAAACCCTGAGCGGAAGAGCAGAGCAGTTCAATACGCACACATACATCAATATGAGGCACGATAATGTTGTTTCTATCGATTTAAGGAGTTGCACTACGTCATGTTTTGATCGATCTATTGACTGACATTGATGAACTCAAGCAGGCTGACTCACTAACACTGAAGCTAACGCTAACCAGGTGTCAGTGCAACACTACCAGACACTTACCACAGAATGAAAGTGTTCCTTTACTACCCAGAGTTACTGAACATGTTATCAAAGGCACGGGTATTTAAAAAAATTAACTTGGTCTGAAAACACACATGGACTAATCATATAAAAGAGTAAAACTACTGACGAAAGCAGGACAAGGCAGATCTTCTATTTAACTGAGTGAATCCGGCTAAACATGGCGACCGGAATACGAAACACAATAGAGCTGCTTTCAAAATAAAAGCGAAATGTTCAATACAAAAGGCCAACTGATCATGTCTTGACAGAGCAGGCCAAATGAAACACATTTCTATAACATAACATCATATAACGGCTAAGAAAATATAGCTGAGAATAAATGTACAAATTTTAAATAGCGAAAAGGAAAAGTAGCCTATGGCTAGTCTTAGTTATAAAAATAATGTGATAATATGAATGGTGAAATATGACTGACAGTCCGTGAGATCACCCTTTATTCCCACATTGTTTATTATAATATATAATATTCCCACATTGTAAGATATATTTGATGAAATCCGATGGTGTTGCCAGCAAGATAATTAACTTTCAGATGCCCAGAAAGCTACTAAAGACATATTTAAAACAGTTCATGTGACTACAGTGGTTCAACTTTAATGTTATGAAGCGACGAGAACACTTTTTGTGCGCCAAAAAACAAAATTATTCAACAATATCTAGTAATGGCCGATTTCAAAACACTGCTTCGTGAAGCTTTACGAATCTTTTGTTTCGAATCAGTGATTCGGAGCGTGTATCAAACTGCCAAAGTCACACGAACCATTGAAATTTCGAAACATTATTGACGTAACGAAGCCTTGTTTACTGAAATCACATGATTTTGGTGCTCCGAACCACTGATTCGAAACAAAAGGTTCGTAAAGCTTCAAAGCTTCATGAAGCAGTGTTTTGAAATCGCCCATCACTAGATATTGTTGAATAAAGTCGTTATTTTGTTTTTTTGGTGCACAAAAAGTATTCTTGTTGCTTCATAACATTAAGGTTGAATCACTGTAGTCACATGAACTGTTTTTAACACTTTCAGATGCTCAGAAAGCTACTAATCATCTTGCTGGCAATGGAGGCCTCACTGAACCATCGAATTTCATCAAAAATACCTTAATTTGTGTGCTGAAGATGAACGAAGGTCTTACAGGTGTGGAACGACATGAGGGCGAGTAATTAATGACTGAATTTTCATTTTTAGGTGAACTAACCCTTTAATATTATCACATTATTTTTATATTATGAAAATTAAGTAAACATTTCCTTCCAAATTCTCAGTATCTTTAATGCATCTGAAAATTCTAGTCGAATTGAACTTTTTTCTCATCATTCTCCATTTTAATGTCCATTAAGAGTGTTATTAGTTTAATAATACAGCGATTTATTATCTTATCCTATTTAGTTTTTATTGTATTCTTTAATTGCATTCTTTGTTCCATAATAATGTAGAAATCAAATCCACATAATTAATACATATATCACAGTGCTGAATCATAGTTATTATAGAATCAAGTTTATTGACATAGAAAAATAACAACCACAGAAATTAGTCCAGCTACTAACTAATGAATACATACAAAACCGAAAGTGAATCAACAGAATGCTCATGTACTTATTTTCTGGTAAAAGACTAAATCATACATTTACTGTTTATTGAATACATTTTTAAAGTTTACAATCTGTAGCTACAATCATAAATCACTCCAGCAGCTCAGAATGTCACATATTAGTAAGCACATCTCTGAATTACTTGATTCTGATTGGTCAACCACAGCATTCTGCTGTCAGAAACTTTTATATTTATATATACAGAAAGCAACTGCTTTCTTATAGTGCCAGTTCCATGTCTCTAGTGTCACACATAATCAAATCATTTACACTCAAACCAATATTTTTTTACATACTTCATTTATTTATTTATTTGGCGAACAAGCGAGAAAATGTACAGACAGTCAGTCATTATCACGAAGATACAAGACGCCTCCACTTTACTTCACATGATCACAGTGCAAGGGTTTATTTTTTTGAGAACGGCTGGCAGACTGTACCAGTTTGCTACATTTCAGAAAATGTATCTGATTTCTTGCCATAAACTTTCTTGTGTGACGTAATCTGAGCATAACAATAAATACAGCCGGAGAACCAACACCTCTAATGATACAGACCGGCTTTCCCATAATAAAAGATCCCTGACTCTTAATTCATCTACAAATTCCCTTTCTCACTACAGTACAGTCTGTAGTTTGACAATCAAAATCAAAATATAAACAACCTGAGAGCACACAAACAGAACAACAAGAGCTAAATTCACCCATCGATGTATTTTGCGTCCAGTGTATGGCTGTCCCGTATGGAGAAGGGCCTCCACGCCAGCACCTGCAGGGCTGTGACACACAGTGGCACCACACACACCAGGTAAAACATCATGCTGTGCAGGGACTCGAGAGCACTAGGATGAGAAGAACAGAGAAATGAGAAATACTTGAATGCAATGCACCTTTTCCACCACTAGAGGAGGACAGACTATTGGCTGCAGGTCACAATGTGAGTTACATTCAGGGTTGCCAAGTTTGTTGTTTACCCCGCGGAATTTGGCCACTTTTAAAGGGGTCATGACATGAGAAATCAAACTTGTATAATGCATAACAGGGACTGTCAAATATGTATTTTATATACGGGAGTGGCATATATTGAGTTTTGATATTTGGATAGGCTCATTGGGCTAGTTTTGGCTATTTTTGATTGGCATTTGGGTTGGTTTTATTACACAGACCTGGCAACCCTGCTTGATTTATGTGTTTGACAGATGATTAAAGGAGAAGGCTGAAATAAATTATCCAGGACACTCTGTTTTGCTTTGACAAACTGTATTGGAATATCTGATAGGTAATCTTACATCGGATCCGCAGCTTTCCCAACCTCATGCATTTCCGCATAGCCATATTGGTTCAGGATTGACACAGCCATCATAGGAGCCAGAGACTGAGCCGGCTTTGTGAAAAGAGCGTTGGTCCCGAAAACCATAGATGAGAGGGGAGAGCTGGAAATATTCAGAGAAAAAATAAACAGTAATTTTAATTTCAGAAATAATGAATTAGACTGTACAGATTCATCTTCGATGTAAGGAAATTAGTATTCAAGATTTTGTTTAATAACCAGTTAGTTATAATGTCTTTAACACATGATGGATAACAGGTCAAGCAAGGCGAAAGCTTAAATACCTGCGTTTGTATTTCTGCAGGTCAGAGTCGATGATGTCAGCCAGAGGCAAATTGAAGAGACTGAAGGCCGCCTGAACCAGGACCCTAATTCACCATCATACATTCAGAAACAGCGTCATAAACATTTATTATTATTTACTATTTCTCCCCTAGGTCCATTTAGCAAGGCTTTTTTTTTCTGCCTATGATAATATTACACCTTTTTATTTCATACACACTCTTAAAAAAAAAAAAAAAGAATGAAAACAATTCAGGGAAATATGATTCATGATATAACCACTTCAAGTAGAAAAAACAGCATTAAGTGAATCTCATTGAATCATCATTTAAAAATGTTCACGAGCATCTGCGTTACATTTTTCATACATTAAATTGTTTTAGTAACAAATATATCCACTGTAGGTAAACATTACTGTTTACTACTATGCAAAAAAATGCTTTACACAACTAATTAGCAGAAAGCACATAATCTGGCCTACATTTTTAAACTGATTATTCACTGGTAAATACTGTAATACTTTAATACACAACCGTTCAAAAGTTTGGGGGTTTTTTTGTAAAGGAATTCATACTTTTATTTGGCAAGGGTACATTAAATTGATCAAAAGTAACATTAAAAGCTTTTACATTTAAAAGATTTCTATTTCAAATAAATGCGGAACTTTCTCTTCATCAAATAATCCTGAAAATACTTGTAAAGGAAGAATGTGTTTTGCTTCGTTTCTTCTTGATCTCTTTTCCTGTTTTTAATTTGTTGTAGTCACATACACCTTTAGGGAGTTTTCTTATGAGAGCCACAATGTTCTATTCATGCCTATAAGTAGTTATTCACTCCTTTATACTTATTTGATATGGATGATGAATTTAGCATTTAGTATTGGAGGTCCATAATTTTATCTAACAATCTGGGGGCTCGTCCGGGATATGGACCTCTCAAAATTATGAAGCGGCACAACAGTTTTCAACATTGATAATAATAATAAATGTTTTCTGATCATCAAATCATCATATTATAATGATTTCTGAAGGATCATGTGACACTGAAGACTGGAGTAATGATGCTGAAAATTCAGCTTTGATCACAGGAATAAATTACTTTTTAACATATATTACAATATAGAACAGTTATTTTAGATTGTAATAATATTTCACAATATTATTGTTTTTATTGTATTTTTAATTAAATAAATGCAGCCTTGATGAGCATAAGAGACTTCTTTTAAAAACCATCAAAAACCTTTACCAACAGCAAACTATTGAACGGTAGTGTAAATCTCTAAACTTCCCCGTTGGAAGCACGTATCTTGAGGAATCTTTACGTATTTATTCCTTTAGCCCAGCTGAGGGTACAAAGATAGCATTGTGCTGTGTAATTACTCACATGTTGGAAGTGAGGAACAATGCAAGGAAATAGTAGCTGCCAGGACCCAACAGCAACATGATGACCGCAGCTACGGCCTCCACATAGAAGCTGATCAGGATGAGTTTGTAGTAGCCAAACGTGTGGAGAAAATTCTGGCTGCACAAAACCAATAACTGTAGAACAAAATATATAGTAAGGTTTCTTTAGGTGACGATTAAGTGGTTGTTATTTGTTGTTTCCCAAATGACGCACTACAGTTCTGCTCATAAGTTTGCACACCCCTTGCAGAATATGCATTAAGAGCCGGTGGGTTTAAACTTGGATGATCAGGGTAAATTGTACTTATTTTGTCTTCAGGGGAAACACATCTCATGTAGTTTCTAAACAGCAAAATCTGTCTTTAAACAAAATAAGAAAATTGCACAACCCTGGCTCTTAATGCATCGGGTTGCCATCTTGAGAATCAGTAATGTTTTGCAGTAGTTGTCCTCAGTGTGAAAAGATGGATCTCAAAATCATACAGTCACTGCTGGAAAGGGTTCAAATATGCAGAAAATGCTGAAGAATGTGCAGGAGGTGGATGATTTTTCTGAAGAACAGTGATCAGTTTTAACTGCTCAGGACAAACAAGGGACTCATGAACAACCATCACAAAACAAAAAGGTAGATTATCGTGGATCGCCCATGGTGACGGCACACAGTATTAAGTGTATGCAAACTTATGAACTGGTTCATTAGTGTAAATTCAGTTATTATTTTGTCTTGTGGATTACATATTCAGGACAGCACTAAAAAATAACATGCAATTTTTATGACTCCTTTATATTTTGTTAATATTATTAACATGTTGCATATTCTGTAAGGGGTATGTAAACTTATGAGCAGAACTGTATATTATGCACGTATGGAAGCTTGTTTCTGAGATGGAATAAAAAATAAAAAAGGTAATTGCAACTTTTTATCTTACAATTCTGACTTTTTTTCTCGCAATTGCGAGTTGCATCTCGCAATTAGTAAATTTTCTCTCAGAATTGCGTGATATAATGTCGCAATTGCATGTTATAAGGTCAGAATTGTGAAAAGTCAGTCTTTTTTCCCTCAGAATTAGACTTTATAAATCACAATTGCAAGTTTATACCTCATAATTCTGAGAAAAGAAGTCAGAATTGCGAGAAAAAAGTTTGAGATATAAGCTTGCAATTGCGAGAAAAAAAAGATTCAGATTTTATATCTCGCAATTTTGAAATTATAATTTGCAATTGTGAGTTTATAAAAAAAAGTCAGAACTGCGAGATAAAAAGTCGCAATTACCTTTTTTTTTTTTTTTTTTTTTTTTTGTGGCGGAAACCAGCTTCCATACTTATGCTATGTAGGGTGAATTAAGGTATATTGTGACACTTTTTCCAAGTCATTTCAATGGCAAAAAGTGTCCCAATCACCCTGAATTCACCCTATATGTTCTCAATTGTTATTTTATTTCGTCATTCAACATCACAGTTTGAGCCCCTCCCCCTTCACTACATAACTAAAGCTTAAATACAAAAATATATACATCCAACATTCCACCTTTCTTTTTTTCAGTTAATTAAGTGCATCATCTGGGTATTTAAAGTGTGATTTTTCATGTTGGAATTGAGTGTGAAATCAAGCTGTTTATAACAGCATAGAATATTGCGTAAGTACATGAATTGGGACGTGATTTTGTATTTTGATTTGGCTCTAAAGGTGTGTTCACACTTGTGGTTCGGTTCTCTTGGTTCTTTTGGTCTTTGTTCTCTTTGGTTCCGAACTGTAATGGGCAACATCACGATTATTATTATATCACGTCCTGTTTTTGGTTTGTTTAGGTGTTTTGGTTCGTGTTGCATTCATATTTCAGTCAAACCACACCAGAGTTTGGAAGAGGACTGAGGCTGTGTTCACATTTTTAGCAGGTTTGGTTTGATTAAAACGAACTCTGTTGCGATTGATCTGTTAGAGTGGTTCATTTGAACAAGTGTAAACGCTGCCATCCGAACCCTGGTGCGCACCAAACAAACAGATCGAGACCTCTGAAAAGATGGATCTCGGCCCACTTCGATAGATATCACAAGATGTGACCTTAAAAAGGGCAGAATGCTCAAGCGTACCCGTTTTTCTTGTCATAGTCGCGATGTTGCCAATCACAGTTCAGTACAGGCATCAGAACCGTGTTTTCTTAAGGCAGATCTTCGTTTGTGTTTGTAACAGAGGCATTCCTGCCGCTGTTTTGACTCCTTTACACGTTATATGCTCTTCTCGAGTTAACAGCTGGTAAAAATACCATCATATCTAGGCTACGCACATACAACTAGTGCATTTAGCCCAGCACACAGCATTGTTTTGGATGTTCAGTAAGTTCAGTCATGAAATATTCGTCATAAATGCCGACCAATCAGGCTGTGAATGTATCCCTATGCTTTTAGGTTCGGTATCTTTAGGTTCAGTGTTATAAATGCCAATGTGAACGCTAAGCGAACCAGAACTAATTTTTTTTGTTTTTGGTCTGGACCAAACGAACCGAATTACAAGTGTGAACACACCCTTACTCAAATGAACCGCACTAACAGAGCATTCGCACCAGAGTTTGTTTTAATTGAACCAAACCTGCCAAAATGTGAACACACCCTTAGTGATAATGAGAGCTAGGGTCAATTCAGGGTGATTGGGACGCATTTTGCCATTGAGATGACTTGGGGAAAAAAAGTGTACCAATCAACCTGAATTCACCCCTATAAAAATGCTTCTATCCTTGAAACAGGGGGGTTTATTCAAACCCAAGTATGAATGACAATATTACTAACAGTTCCTGTTGAAAGCACTACTACTATAATGCACCTGAGGACAGATGAATCCCGCTCCATACATGACGCTCTTGGCAAGCGATGGCAGGACATCCTGAGGAATGAGATGCTCTGCAAAAATCAAGGTGAAATTATTGTAAAAAGCCAGCAAGAAAACCTGGAAAAAGTTCATGATGACAAAGAGTTGGAAGTCTCTGTTGGTAAGGATCTGCCAGGTCATCGACATCACAGACGACACCGAGAGCGGCTGCTTCTGAGGACTTTCTGAGGAACTTTCCTCAGAGGTTTTACTGTCAAATCGACTCTCGCTGTGGAAGCCCGTGTACAACATGCAGGCGCAGGCCAACACGGCCACCACCACGCTGAAGCCCTGGAAGGCAGCAAAGTTGTCCATGTTTGCGGAGATGAGACCGCTGAACAGAACGCTGGACGAGCCCACCAGAGATGCCACCTGGCTGTATTTGATCAGCCTCAGTCTGTTCTGATGGTGTCCAGAGATTTCTGCGAAGAGGGCACACTGGGCTAACAGCACGAATGTGAGCATGCCATCAAACGCACAGAGTGTCACCATGAGGTGGACGCCACTCAGCCAGTCGTTCGCTTCATACGCCCTCCACGGGAACCATGCCAGCAAGAAAGACAGACAGTACAGGGGGGCTCCATATAAAATGGAGAGTCTCCGCCGTGAGCAACACTCCATGCGCGAGTTGTCTTGCAAATATCCAAACAGGGGGTCATTGAGTGCATTCCAGATCATATAAACAACCTGTGGAGACATAACTGTGGGTCTTTACTGCTCCAAATAGCACTTCAAATAAGCATTTTGCTGCTTTACATAGTGTGTATGATAACAGGATATTAAAATGAATTACATTAACATTATGTTTAGTGCTGACAACATTGTTTGATTTCCCTTGTGAAAAAGAAGTGCGCTTAATTGTATTGTATTTTATTGTAGTGTACTTCAAATCTTAAAAGTATGTTTTTAAAAACTGTACTTGCAGATTAAACTCTACTAATGAAATAAAAGGCCAGTTATACTTAAAGATAATACTTTACTTTAGAGTACATTTTAAAAACATACATTTGCACATTTTAAAGTACATTTTCTACCATGTTATTTGATATTACATTTAAAGTTAATATATTTTTAATGTACTAAATTGCAACTTCATCACAAATGTGTAATTATATACAAATACAAATATATTTAAATGCATTACATGTAAGTTTCAATAGAAATTAAGTATGTTTTAGTTTTCCATAAATGTCAGTACACTTTAAATTTCAATAACACTAGAAATAATTATGAAAACGCATACAAGTCCTACTTAAGTAGGTCAAAAAAGCACTCTAAAGTTTAATTAACTGCATTACCATAAATGTTACTACATTTAAACACATTTTTATTTAATTGTACATAACATGCAATTAAGTGTCCAAAAACATTACATTCAGTTTGCACTTAAGTATAATAAGTACTCTTTTGTATGCTAAAGTGTACTTCTTTTTGAACAAGGGTTGTACCTGAACCTGTACAACTTTTAATATATATTTAAATAATGTTGGTAACAATTTTGGTTACCTTTGACTTTACTTTGTGGACAGAAAAAAACACTGACACATTTTTTTTCACAGAAGGAAAAAAGGGAGCGAAGGAAGATGAGTGAAAGACTTTTCATTTTTGGCTGAACTATCCCTTTAAAAACTCAATGTTTGTGTTGACCAGCAGTTTCAAACCACCTAAACACCTTAATTTTAGCCAGGTAGTTAGCCTAAAGAACATTTTTCTTCCTTGTATTCGCTTGAAGTATATGGGGGCCTTCAGGTGACCAGCTGACCAAAAGCTGGCTAAAAAAGACAAGCTAAACATTAGCTTGACCTGGCTGAAAGGCAAGATAAACCGGCTTAAACCAGCTAATCTGGTTGAACTGGTTCAAGTTTGTTTACTTTAAAAAATATTAACTTTAGTCTTTACTTATCCAATACAGTACATGTATCCGTAATAATGACAGAAAGTATTGCTGATGGTCGAACAATTGAGATGCACGCCTATAAGCTGAATTTAAAGTCCCGGTGAACCAGAAGTTACAACCGACTTTACTTCAATGTTGTGACGAATTTCCAAGTGAATTTGAATACTGAATAGAGGGCACGGTTTTATTTTAGCACACATTCTCCCCATCCCTCGCTCATAGCAGACCGACAGTTGGAAGGGAATGGTTAGTGATATTCAACCCAATCCATCAAACTGACGTCATTGGGAACGCCATTCCAAAGCAGAAGCAAATTTTTAGACTTTGATTATAGATTACCCCAACAAAAAAATGTTTTCCGGTGCTTTAATTTAATTTGCTGATTATTTGTTCACCAAAATACTAGTAATTTGCGCTTACAAAGTAAATTGGGTCAATTTTGATTTCATGATGACTTGGCATTAAATGGAAGTTGCGATAGTCTTTGCTTCACTATTGTGACAAGTGAAACGGCTTCTCGGACAAGAAAAAATGTAGGGCGGGACCTGATTTTGTCCATGGGGAATTGATTGGATGGTTGTGGTTTGCTAGTGGTGTGATGTCATGTGAGTGACAGGTTGTCCTGCCCTCGTGTCAGTAAACACGTAACAGATGTCGCTGCAAAAGTGAGTGGAAGTTATATCATTTATTGCATGGATAAATAACAAATACTGCAATATTCCAGAAAAATGTGTGAATTTTCAAATTTGATGTAATGGTGAATTTAAAGGGTTAATTCACCCAAAAATTTTAATTCTGTCATTTATTACTCACCCTCATGTCATTCTACACTAGTAAGACCTTCGTTCATCGTCAGAACACAAATTAAGATACACTATATTGCCAAAAGTTCGCCTGCCTTTACGTGCACATGAACTTTAATGACATCCCATTCTTAATCGGTAGGGTTTAATATGAAGTTGGCCCACCCTTTGCAGCTATAACAGCTTCAACTCTTCTGGGCAGGCTTTCCACAAGGTTTAGGAGTGTGTTTATGGGAATTTTTGACCATTCTTCTGGCTCACAGTCTCCACTCTAATTCATCCCAAAAGGTGTACTATCGGATTGAGGTCAGGACTCTGTGCAGAACAGTCAAGTTCCTCCACACCAAACTTGCTCATCCATGTCTTTATGGACCTTGCTTTGTGCACTGGTGCACAATCATGTTGGAACAGGAAGGGGACATCCCCAAACTGTTCCCACAAAGTTGGGAGCATGAAATTGTCCAAAATGTCTTGCTATGCTGAAGCATTAAGAGTTCCTTTCACTGGAACTAAGGGGTCAAGCCCAACCCCTGAAAAACAACCCCGCACCATAATCCCCCCTCCACCAAACTTTACACTTGGCACAGTGCAGTCAGGCAAGTACCATTCTCCAGGCAACCGCCAGACTCGTCCACGGGATTGCCAGACAGAGAAGCGTGATTCGTCACTCCAGAGAACACCAAGTGCAATGCAAAGCGTTGGATGCAGTGGTGTAAAGCTTGCCGCCACTGGACTCTAAAGCAGCGGAGACGAGCTTTACACCACTGCATCCAACGCTTTGCATTGCACTTGGTGATGTAAGGCTTGGATGCAGCTGCTCGGCCATGGAAACCCATTCCATGAAGCTCTCTACGCACGTTTCTTGAGCTAATCTGAAGGCCACACGAAGTTTGGAGGTCTGTAGCTACTGACTCTGCAGAAAGTTGCCGACAATGTGCGCCTCAGCATGCGCTTTACGTGGCCTACCAGAGTTGCTGTTGTTCCCAATTGCTTCCACTTTGTTATGATACCACTAACCGCTGACCGTGGAATATTTAGTAGTGAGGAAATTTCACGAATGGACTTAATGCACAGGTGGCAACCTTTCACGGTACCACGCTTGAATTCACTGAGCTCCTGAGAGAGACTCATTCTTTCACAAATGTTTGTAGAAGCAGTCTGCATGCCTAGGTGCTTGATTTTATACACCTGTGGCCATGGAAGTGATTGAAACACCTGAATTCAATGATAAAGCAGTGTTTTGAAATCGCCCATCACTAGATATTGTTGAATGGAGTCGTTATTTTGTTTTTTTGGCGCACAAAAAGTATTCTCGTCGCTGCATAACATTAAGGTTGAATCACTGTAGTCACATGAACTGTTTTAAATATGTCTTTACTAGCTTTCTGAGCATCTGAAAGTGTTAATTGTCTTACTGGCAATGCAGGCCTCACTGAGCCATCGGGTTTTATCAACAACAAAAAAAATCTTAATTTGTGTTCTTACGGGTGTGGACCGACGTGAGATCATTTTCGGTCAACTAACCCTTTAAGCAAGTTTTAGCCATTTTGCTAAAATCTGCTATAAAATTAGACCGCCCTTTCTCCACTTCCAAAGACACACCAGACAAACCCTATGTCAGAAATTCGAACGCGCAGGCAGAGGCCGTTTCTGATTGGCTAAAAGTATGGGAAGCTCCTCCTACCACTCTTGCTATTTAGTGAGTCTTAGTAGCGCTTGCAGGTGTTTTTAATGTTTAATAACACTTGAAAGGTATTCATAAAAATATACTTTACAGCAACGTTAATATAGCCGAAAACAGAACTCAATGGCAGTTCAAATGAACATGTCAAGACTCACCTGCGACTGGTGAAAGGCTGTCTCTGATATTCTGTACCTATTCAAGAATAACTTAACATAGTAGAAACTAAAAACGCTGTTCATCATGGCAGCACCAAGCGTTGTCATGGAGTAAGCCAAAGCAGCTGGATGAGCAAAGTGTCTCATGATGCTGCGAAGACGGATGTTTGACATGCTGGAAATAAACGTTTGTCCACAAACAAGGACAAACAAACTGCAGTGAAACTTAACGCTACTATAAAACTCATGCAGTCGCAGTTTATAAGCCCCAAATCCTATCATAAAATAAACGTTTTGGTTAAAACACTTCAAGTTTTGAGTATATCAAATGAGCTCATTTTAAAAACAGTGCAGTGCACCACTTCCTGGTATTCCGAAGAGGGCGTGGCTTGTACGCAAATCCATCCACTAGTAAACCTTAAGATTCTACCGAGTCCCCGCCCTCGTCTTCTGATTGGTCAGCGAGAAGATCCGTTCTTGTTGTTATCGCGTCTTCACTCTAGCAGCGCTGAGTCTGCCACGTTGCTGTAGACACCGGTTCACACCGCTAGGGATTGAAGCCTTGAAAGCCCGGGCTGCAGCTTACCGGCGTCTATCCATCAGACAAAGGGCGCTGATGCCTTAAATTTAAGGGGAAAAGGAACTAAACGGGCGCTTCCAGTCGGTTTAAAGCTTTGTTTGGAGTCGAGATGCTGACGGACGTGATAGTAGAGGAGGACTTTGATCGCAATGATGAGGAGCTGTGGTACAGCAGGAAGGATCTGGAGCATGGTTAGACTCACCCGCGAATAATGCTTATATATAATGTTAGAAAGATGGTAGATGCTTACAGTACAGTTAATTTAATTACAAATACTGCAATTCATTTATACAGCCTGACTATAACAACTTAGATATACATGGCTCAGGTTAAGCATCAACTAGGATTCAAGCTTGACTTTTTCGAAGGTCAGGTGAAATATTATGGGTAAATATTGAGTGAAATGAATGAGAAATGTGTGTTAATGTTCGTGATAATACGGCAGTGTTCAAGCTGTCTAACTGAAGGTCACGCCCATGTAAACCCTTTAAATGCGCACTCTTGACGTCATCAGCTGATGATGATATATCTGAAAAATTGTATATACTACAAGATGTTTGGTTTGAGTATATTCAATAATGTCGCCGTGTGTTGAACATTATTTGGTTAATCTAAAACCTGTGAAGAGAAAACCATTGTTTTTAATGGTTTCAAATGCCCAAAATACAGTTACAAATGTAACATGAGCAGTGAAATGTGTAGACTATATTACTATATACACCATTTTGGGTTGCCTTAAAAGAACATTTTATAATCTAAAAAAACCCTTTTCCAGTACAAAGAATCTTTTGTGCAGTGGAAAGGTTCCATGGAATGTTAAAGGTTCTTTGCGGAACCATAGATGCCAATAAAGAACCTATATTTTTAAGAGTAATGGTGTTTAGATTGCACCCTGTTCTGTTTTGTTTGCATGTTTGTTTCCTAATAAATGCATAATTTATAGTTTTATTTTTATTTAGGTCTACATTTTCTTATTTCTCTCTCAATAATTAGATTAAATGTTTTACTGTTACTTTTTTTTTTTGCATTTGGCAGATGCTTTTGTCCAGAGCAACTTTCATATTTAAGGGACACATTTTAGTAGCATATGTGTGTTTTTCCTGGGAATCAAACCCATGACTGGAATCATGCACTACCAGTCAAGCTACAGGAACTACTAATTTGAGGACAGCTATTGTGAATCATCCCTAAAAAGTGATGCTATTGTGGGAAAACTTGTTGTTGATCTGGACAGCTTTGCTGTGACTCTGTTTAGGCGTCTGGTTCTTCATTCCTACTGCTGGGTTTGGCAGGATAACACCCACTACGTCTACACTCGATGTTTACCGCCCTGTCTTCTCTCTCTCTCTCTCTGTGTGTGTGCATGTGTTCGGGACAGATCTTCATTTGGCTGCTGAGCTGGGCAAGACTTTGCTGGACAGGAACCATGAGCTGGAGCAGGGCCTTCAGCAGATGTACTCCACCAATCACGAACAGCTGCAGGAGATTGAGGTGACATTTCTCACACAGCTCCCAAAATCCACCACGCTTCTGTTCTGTTTAACTCTTTCCCTATGTCACAGATCTTATGTTGTATGGATGGTGTTATGTGGATTTGAAATGTCCTTTCTGTTGTGTAGGTTGTTGTGACAAATTGACATGTCCTGCATTGTGACATTATCAATAATTATGCATGCAGTTTTTGAAATGAACTAGTGAAGCTACGTTTTTCGCATACAGATGTCAAGAAATCTGTTACTTGAGCTAAGAACACAATTATTTACATGAAATTTTAACCTAAAATCTTAAAGTCCATGGGCACATTGTCTGTCGATCATCCACTAAAGAGGCAGAAATTAGTTTAGTTTTACTGTACACTGTCGCTGTACTCGTATGAACTCAGCTAGTCTTTCACTTTATG
The DNA here is from genome assembly GCA_037101425.1 of Elopichthys bambusa. Classification (NCBI taxonomy): domain Eukaryota; kingdom Metazoa; phylum Chordata; class Actinopteri; order Cypriniformes; family Xenocyprididae; genus Elopichthys; species Elopichthys bambusa. Next base: position 36,861,709 of record CM074435.1, read on the forward strand.
GAAATGCGTAAACAGTGGGAGATTTCCTGTTTGATCCTCTTTCCTCCTTCTCACGGTGAGGACATCGTGCAGCAGGACTACTGCTATTTCTGACACTGTATCTGTGTCTGGCATGAAACCAATCATAAGATCCTGTTTGGCCAATGTCCTGGCATGGCAATACGGTCTTATGCAATTGGTTTTCTAATGTTTGGAGTGGCGTACTATTCTTGTTTTTATTTGTAGTGTATATAAAGTATGTATTGTGTGCACAGAATACCATGACCATCACATTTGCCAAAATATGCAGTACAGAACAACGCACCGAATGCAATGTGCTTGAATTTTTACAAATAAACCTGAAGTAATTACAAACATGATCTTTATTTTGATTATTTGATCGGTCTATCAATATCAGAAGTGTTAAGTAATTGCATTTATTTCTGAGACGATAACTGAATGCTATATTCACATGCAAAGTGAGGTCATGTGACAAAAATGTAGCATATTAATGTTTTAAATGTTTATTGTTGCATAATGCATTGGATACTTTTATGTACTACATAAACAGTATGTAGTATGCATTACATCTCAAGCAGACTTCATCAACATTATTAACAGAATGTTTGGTTTAATGGAAAATAGCTGCCGATTAGTTGTTCACTTGATTCAGGCTTTATAGCTGGTTTGCATGTTGTCTCTTTAGCCAAATATTGACTTGTCAGTAACAATGCAGTGGGAAGTTGTTAATTGCAACATGAAGTTACTCTTCCTTCTCATGTAGTGAAACATTTATGAAAGAGCAGGCAAATGTTTGCACAGAGACAAGTGCATTTTGTTGTGAAATGTCATTGTAACTTATGAGTTTTGATGCAGTTTTGTGCCTGTGGTTAAGTAACCGATGCTTTAGAGTATCTTCAGCTTTAAACTTACTCTTAATGATGAAGTCTATTTTATACTTTCAGGGGTGATCATAAATGTCCAAGACGGGGGTCCAAATGTAAAAATGTAGACTTTCTGTGCCACTAAGCAGTAACAAACGCATCCGGTCAACCGTTCTCTGCATGGTAGGCTGGGAAATATTAAAAAAAAAAACGGACAAATCTTTTACAAAGATTTACTTAAAATTATTTAAAAGAACACAAAACAAGCATTAAAATAATCCTAAAACCACACACACACAAAAAAAAGAACATATTGGTTTTAACGCTCATTAGACAAAAGCATGAGTCTAATGGTCTGGTCTTTGGGAAATTTTATAGCCAAATAAAAGTCGCTAAATTGTATATTATAAGCTATAATTGTGAATATTCAAAATATCACCCTGCTCTAGACCATCTATTGTAGGTAAGTCCATATTGATCTGTCTGATGAGCAAATATCTGAAGGCTTGTGTCTGTATTGCCTCTTGCAGTATCTAACCAAGCAGGTGGATCTCCTGAGGCAGATGAATGACCAGCACGCTAAAGTTTATGAGCAGCTGGACTTAGCAGCACGAGACCTGGAGAAAAGCAACCAAAGGCTGGTGCTGGATAACCGCACTGCCCAGCACAGGATCCAGAGGTGGGGTTGAGTCTGAGGCCAGGTCTCCCTGAGATGTGGCCTCTCTTGACGCGACTTTATTGTTCTTTATCCGCAGTCTAACTGAGACCATAGATGGGTTGCAGACTCACATGGAGGGCCTTCAGAAGCAGGTGGAGGAACTGAAGATGTCTCAGTCCAAGCGAGATCTTGCAGCTGTGCGCCGCAGCCTTGGTGCCCAAAGCATGTCCTGTCTGAAAGAAATCTATGATCTGCAACAAGACAAGTGAGTCTGGAGCTAAATGATGCCAACAAATCCCTATCATTCACATCAACGTCACGTAAACGGCCATGCACTCATGTCTCAACATGTCATTGGAAAGTCCTGATTTGTTTGACTTGTGCTAAAGATCTTGCATGTACAGTAGAGGAAAAATATAAAGTATATGTTAGCGTTGAGTTGATGATGGTGAGAAATCGTCCTCAAAATGAATTAAAAGTGTGTTTTTTCATGGTACAAGATGTCAGGTGGGGTTTTGCCCAGCTTTAACATAAACTTAAGGCTAATTAAAGGACAAGCCCATTCCCAACATCTTGTTTTAGTAGGCAATACATCCATTCTGGAAAGTTATTTGTGTTCGTCAAACCACTCCATTGTAATTATACTAGTTACAGGAAGATGCTGATGGAATTGAACATCCGGTTAGCTATTTTTCAAAAACATTTAACTGTCATCAGCAGGTTTATTCCACATCCCCTGAACCCATGTAGGACTAATTGAAGTAGTCATTTCTCTGTGATGTCCAGCTCATGGATGACCTCCTCTGATCTGTGTGCTCCGCCCACCTGCAGTGTTAGTACGTGCTGACTGGGCATCTTAAGGGCCTCCAAAGCCAGACATCATAATCTGACCCGGCCCTTCTACCATAATCCAGTAATCCCTGATCTAATCCAACTCTGCTGGAGAGGCTAATATGAACTGAGAAGTAAACAGTCTGCAACAGGCCCAGTGATGCAATTAGCAACAGGTTTCTTTGTATGCATCTCGGAAAACAAAGTAGGTGTGTTCGACATTGGCTGCGGCTGGATGCAACCGATCGGCCGAGTAGCCGTGTGCAGGCGGGGAGGAGCTGAAAATGGAGACATGAAGTCGGACACTTTCTGCTTCTCGTAGTGACGCTCACACTGCGTTTGCATACTTTATCACAGCTGAAGTGAAATAAATGCAATATTTGACTAATACACTTATGTTTCAGAGAAATTTTCATTCAATACTTTATGTACTGCTTACAGCGTCTGTTTTTACAAGAATAAAGTTCAACATAAGCATATATTATTTAAATACCAATGTAGTGGGGTCTACGTTTTTTATCAGTTTTATTTTGATAAACATGACACAATATAACATCGCGACTACATGAAAAGAGCTTTAACTGTTATAAAAATACAGATTTGTGAGCATTAGTGGAACTGAAGGCGTGAAAATAAACGTGAAACACACGTGATCGTTGTCATGCGATGAATCCGGCCAATCGTGGAACAGTTGTGTCGTCATCAGAGCTTGTGCAGCTCCTCTTGAGAAACTGCGCTGGCTGACTCAGGCGGCTGATCTCGAATCGCTCTCGCTGTATTTTAAAGCCATATTTCAGTCACATGGCGTTGGCGCTGTCTCAAGTCGGACAAAATTTCTTACCGGCATGCACTGCTTCAAGTCAGCCACCGATCGGTCTGTGCGGCGCTGCATCAAGTCAAACAAGCCTATTAATAGTGCCCCTATTATGCTTGTTCTGATATTGACCAATCAGAGCAGAGTAGACCAATTACAACAGACTGGACCATCTGACCAATCAGAGTAGAGTAGACCACTCACAACAGACTGGACCATCTGACCAATCAGAGCAGAGTAGACCAATCACAACAGGGCTGCATTCAGCCCCGACAAAACGTTGCAAAACATTTTTTTTTAAAACAGAAACGGTGGTGCGTTGAACACACTGTTCTGATGACGCAAAAGTTGCAACTATGGCAGCTGAGAAGGCCATTCTTTGTGTTCTTTTTGAAGAATTTTCGGAGCCTGATGAAATCGGTATAAATACGTGTTTAATACTGCAAAATACGCTCAATGTTACAGTCACTGCCCTTGCCGTCCAGAATAAAAGACAACACATTTGTAAACGACTTTACTTGGACCCATTGTGCGAGCTGTCTCTTTAATACCGTGTGGTTTATATACATGTTGCTGCTGATCAGGCTGACATTTTTGACACACCTGCCAAACAAGACAAAACTTATCTCAAACCCCGTTGCACACTGTTTCCAGGAAACATGTCATTCAACCCGGAAACTGTAGCAAAACGTTTGACCTTGAACGTGCCCCAGCCATCTGACCAATCAGAGCAGAGCAGACCAATTACAACAGACTAGATCATCTGACCAGTCAGAGCAGAGTATATGTATTATGTATTTTGAGAAATGTATACAATGTATATTATAAGAAAATGTAATTGTTTTTTTCTTTTTGTACTTGGATGCATGTAAACCTATTGTAGGAGACCTCCAAAACAAAATTAGGAACCTTTAAAAAAAAAACACTCCTGAAGAAATGGTTGATGTTGCAAAACAGTGGACTCAAGATCCTGTTGTCTTCTAGGTGCTTGAGCTCAGAGAGCCTGCATGAAGAGAAGTCCTGGCCTGCGCTGGATGACCGACACGTGGAGGCGGAGGAGACCTCCACCCTGCAGCACACCCTCCACAACCTCAAGCTGCAGCTGGCGGCCGAGCGAACCCGACGGGTGGAGGCCGAGCGCGAGACGGAGCTGACGGTGCAAGAAAACAGCGCACTGGAAGAGCGGCTGAGTCTGCTGGAGGGAGCGCGCCGTCGGCAGGCTGAGCTGGAGGCCGAGGTGGAGGAGCTGCGGCAGCTGTGGCGCTCCGAGTCGTCCGGTGCAAGACTGGCAGATGCGCTGCTGCCCGACAACGTCTTCTTTGGTGTGGAGGAAAGGGTGGGGGCGGGGCAAGAGGAGGAAGAGGGGCTGGAGGCGGAGTTTCCTCAGGGAAGGCGGCGTTGCAGCAGCGAGAGCTATGTCCGAGGCACTCGAGCCGAGGATATCCGGCGCGGACACGAGCGCACATGCATCCGCCGAGCCCAAGCGGTGAAGCAGCGCGGCATCTCGCTGCTCAACGAGGTGGACGCGCAGTACAGCGCACTACAGGTCAAGTACGAAGAGCTGCTCCGCCGTTGCCAGCAGGGGGCAGACAGCCTCAGCCACAAGGCTGTGCAGACGCCCACAGTCCAAGCGCAACGCCGCAGGAGTCAGGCTGCCACAACAGCAGAGACCGTCTGCCTCACAGACGAGCTCCATCAGCCAGAATACAAGGCCCTCTTTAAAGAGATCTTCACCTGCATTCAGAAAACCAAAGAAGACCTGAGTGAGAACAGGCCCGGGCAGAGCTGGCAGTATTATACATCTTCAGTGTAGTCGTCTGGGGCTTTGCACTTTCAAAATGTGATTTGAAGGACGTGTCGACAGATTTAATAGTCCTTGTGTGTATGTGTTGATTGCACTATAACACCTGTGCCTATACACAAAATACAACACCAAATCATCCACATTCACAACCTGCAACTGCAGAATGGGTAAAGGGTGTTTTTGTACTTTTATAAGTCTTATTCCAGTGTATAAGTCTTATTCCAGTAATTTGACACGTGTGGACCTCTGCGATACAGCCATACCTGACGCCCGAGTGCATCTGTGCTTTGGGTTTGCCAGCACCTCTTGAATTCGTAGAACCACGTCTTTGTAGACTTAAAAACTTCAACGTCCAATGTTTAGAAGCTAGACTAAATTGTTATTACTAACCACTAACACAGATAATGAACTAACTTAATGTAAATGTCATGCCTGATAGGGTGAGTCTCACAAAAAGAGAGGGAGAAGTTTCACTCCTGAATCTAAATGAATAAATTATATTGTAAATTAAGCCTGTTTTTAGAGGACATTTTCATGACAATTAAGTACCATTTCTATAATTAAAAAAAACGAATTCTCAGAAAAATATTTATACATTAAAGTAATATTTATTGTTTTCAGCTAAATTATATTAATGAAACCAGGGGCTTAATAGGCTTAATTTCCTCTCCTGGAAATGCCTCTCCTTTTCCTTTTTAAATATGGCCCAGATGTTTTCATGAGATTCATCTGATAAAAACATTAAAAAAAACAAAAATGATTTGAGAAAATTCAGTAGGACAATATGTAGCCATATATTTCGAGTGTCTAGAAATTTTACAAGCAATATTCAGTTTTTTTTAAAGAAAATACTGCTTGTGATTTCAATGACGTTACTGAAATTTCTTGTATTTGAGCAATACAATTTGCTGCTTTTATAAATTGTCTGGTTAAGGGTTTACCTCAATGGTTTGATGTGCTAGCAAAATAGTTAGAATTAGCTCATGTAAATGTAAACAATATGCTTGAAATTCTCACGTGAATTTGTGTGTATAGTTTGTTTAACGCAAATCATAGTTAAATGTTTGGCAGACACACTCGCTCAAGTTCTAGCACTTTGTTTTGACGTTCATGTAAACACCACTGTGAAACTATGCACTTTAGACAGGCCTACGGTCAGTTTTGTTTTGTTTTGTTTTACTTCTATTTTTATTTAATTTTTTTTTTTTCATTCGTTATTGTAGTTCAGAGATTTTATTTATTTTCTTGTTTGGTATTCATTCTGTTTTTCAATTTTATCTCGCCTGTGGGTTTAGGTCAACGTTTGAATGTTACCGATGTCTTGATGGAGATGAAAAAGTTGGAAACGTACCGAATGAGGGTGTTTTGTTTCGAGGATTGAAGGCTATTGAACAGATGCTTTGACTGAGTTACTTAAATGTTCCACCAGCACAAAGTAGGACATTTTATGATGTAAGTAGTTTTCTGCTCAGTGTGGTTTAACAGTTGGTCTAACAATACCTAATTATTACCGGCTTATGTGTTTGATAACTGTTGTATTTCAAAACGCCAAACATGTGCTACTTAATACTTAATCAGGATCAACCATGTTCATTTTGTAACATTTTGAAGCTGTTAAATGCCTTGAGTTTGAGATGACAGTATTAGCAGGCTTTGACATTTTGGATCAATGTATTGCATAGATGTCTAGGAAAGTGACAGATGGATAGAGAAAAAGAAAGATATGACTGATGTCTTCATTAGCAGGCAGAGAAAACAAATGTTCATAAATGAGTTGGTCCTGACAAAGAAAAAAATATTTGAATATTGTCATGAGGAAGAAAAAATATATTGTGGTGTTTTGCATTTCTGAACTTATTGCTTCATTTCAGTGTTTAGGAAAATGGTGCTACTGTATCGCAGCTACAAAAGTTTGCCGCAAAAGTTTTTTCGCTTTCAAATGGCAGCCAAACTTTTGCAGAAAGATATGCTTGTTGTTTAGCGTTGTGTTAGAAGGCTACAGTGCGCATGATCAGATGTTAGTGTGCAGCAGAATTATAGGTCTTGAGAGGTGCTCGAGAGAGGAAAAAAATTAGTTTGACTTCAGCAGTGTTCCTTGAAATGTAAAAATAGTACAATGACCCGATTTTAATCTTAAATGCAGACCAAATATCTTGTCTGTAAATAATTTTCTAACATTTACTTGCAGATAAAACAATCAATTTGTGATAATCACATAAAAATTGTTTAGATTTTTGAAAGTGTACAAAATTGAATCTGTTACCTCTTCCGTCCTGAGTTGATGATTGTTTCCGCATAAATGTATAAATCTGGAATTGGAGTTCATTGTTTTTAGAAAAAAACATTAGTTTTTTACATTATTTATTACTGTTGTCAACTGCTTATAAAGATTATAAAATTTGACATGCTTGAAGGAATGCACAATCTGATTATTACTGGTGCTGAATATGCAATAGACTAGACCAATGCCTTTCTGAAGATCTGTGATCTGTGTATGTATAATGGCATGACTAACAATTTACTTGGGTTACAAAATATCCAGTAGCCTAAATAAAACTCTATGAATGAACCAATTATGTATGTTCTGGTTTTATTTAATCATGACCTATCCAACATAACAATATTAGTTTATTTTGTAGAAATATTTTTTTCATTGAGAACAATTTCTCAAAGCAGGTTCAGGGCTGAATAAATACATTGCACATTAGCTTATGACAATATACTGTAGTGTAAATGCTTCCAATAAGACAAAATCATCCTAAAATTCAATTTGAAGTATTGAAGAAGAAAAAAAAAAAAAGCCTTTTCAATTTGTATAAAGGTACTTTTTTTTTGTTCAGAATTAACATAATTTAAATAATAAATCAATACATCATCAATCCTTCTTCCAAACTCTGTCCTACCCTGATTCACTGTGTTAAACCTATTATAAGTGTTTATATTTCAGACCTGATGGGATAATTTTCGCAGGAAATTGCTTACAAACGTCACTCGCCCGTGTCTCGTCATATCCGTAAATATAGGTGTACTGGACTTATAGCAACGCTGCGCAGACCGATCAAAGTACTGCAAGGGTATTAGAGAGAAGACAGCTCCGTATGCTTTCGAATGCGGTACTTTTATGTCATAGACCATACATACTGCGCAGCGCCGCTTAAAGTCGAACACACCTAAAGTTGCTTTGGCTAATTTGAAGCATGGATGTTGTAGAAGTGGCATAAGTTAGTTTCACTCGTCGCAACGAGTGAAAAGTTTGTCGAGCAGTTATGGAGCAGTTAAATCTCCAACCTCCGGCGAATCGCTCGTTTTAATCAAACGTCAAACAGAGGAGAGCCTGCTGGCAAAAAAGAAAACTTGACAGAGCTCGTAATAAAATGAAAATGGCCTGGCTTTTTCAGAGATGCCTAGAACTAAGGGATTTGAAATGTAAAAGCGACACGGAGATGATGTTTTTATTACTCAACAGGTAAGTAAGGTTATTTTGTTGAACAGATAAATTGTCATTTTGTTCTCTAATCTCTAACAGAGTTCATTGTAAAGCATTATCTGTTCTGAGGCGTCATTTTATTATGGTTGTTCTGCTGCGCTGGAATTTATTTTCAAGGAAGTAGGCTACCGTGTCTATTAATGAGCTACTGTAACATCATCTAGTCAGCTTGAGATCCTTTCCATCTAAACTGGTTATATCTCTTAAAGGGGCTATATGTAGGAATGACACCCAGTGGTCGAAATAGGTACTGCAGTCCAAATTCAAAATATTGTTTGCCCCGCCCCCTCCTTCAAAGACGCGGGTTGCCAGCTTGAGGACATGCAACAAGAAGGAGCGCAATTGACAATGAAAGCTGAGGAGACTTGCACACTGTAAGCTGATGAGTTGATTTATCTGTGTTTTAATATGCTGTCGTTCATAGAGATTTTTAGATGGATGCAGAGGCTTTTTAGGTCCGGTAGAATCTGCGATTCTCTGACCCAGTTTGTTTGCTGGTTTCCATGGCTGCGATACGCGGTGTTTTCCGCCAACTGGCAACCTGTGATGTCGAAATACTATTGGATAAACTTGCAGCACAAGGTTTCGCACTGACCAAAACAAAGACAGACATTCCGACACGGAACGCACATTTCAAAGTAGAATGTCTGGCTGTAGCGTTGTTTTTCTGAGAAACAAGTAGCTGAACTTAGCATGTTTCCTAAATATCTGCAAACATATTGGGGTATTTTTATGCTTTATTAAAGTGAAAATCTTACATATAGCCCCTTTAAGACTAGTAGTGAATGTTTTATGAGCAATAGGAAAATCTCTCTCTTTTTTTTTTTTAGTTATGTTTTTTAGAGCCACATCCTCATAGTCACGCAGAGCCGAAGCACAACAAAAACAAGGTTTTTCTGCCAAATGCATGCATTTTTTTGTTTGTTTGTTTGTTTGTTTTTTAACCGCTACTGGGACAAAAGTTACATAGTGTACCTTTAGCTGTTATATGACTTTTATGCCATAGCATTGACACTACATTCACGATGTATAGGCAATGGAGCAGCTTACAGCGCGTTATTTTGTGACTCTTGGCGACCCCTTTTGGTTTATTTGGGAATATTGATGAGATGCTTAAGGTTAACCTCTAGACATAAAATAATGCAATATTTTAATAGCAAGAGGATTCACAGCACAGTTTATTCATTTAAAAACTGCTGAACACTTGTCTAATACCACAGCTGTACATGCCATCAAAAACCTAACCGATACACCATGGAAAAACAACCTACAAAGTCCTAAAGACAACATACATGGGACTGTCCAATAAAGTACAAAGCAAAATCAAAGAATATATAAGTGTACACTTGCCATTAAAAGCACAGCTTTAGAATATAAACATTTCATTGGCATTCATGAATGCCATGCATGGCATACATTTACTGCTTAAATGCCTTTACTGCAAAAATGTTAAATATAGTTGCTCTAAACCTTTACAGACACCAGGGGGAATCAGAAATATCTCACTTTGAGCATTTATATTATTTCCAAACATTCTATTACGTCTATGTCATCTGAGTTTACATTGCTTGTGATTCGAAATAGGAACACATATGACACAAATGTAACACTTTAAAGGATGTGACACAATAGCGATCTCACTCATTCCCCTGACATACACCATCACAGTTCATACGGGGTTCATTAAGTGATAGAAACTAAGATCTTTGTTATGAAATGACAGAAGAGATAACAGAAGAGACAGAATGTGTTGCCTTTCTTTCTGTGTGTCTGTCTACCTTGTTCTCTGTCTTAGCATTAATATACTTTCTTTCAAACTGTACTTTCAAAGACATTTTGGTAACACTTTATTTTATAGTGCCATAGTTACACATTACTACATGTACTTATATAGTAATAACAGTAAATTATGCATAATTACAAGTAACTAAACCAAACCCTAACTATAACTCTATAGTAAGTACATATAGTTAATTAATAGTACTCAGTACTTATTTGAGTAATGACAATGTAACTACAGCACTGTAAAATAAAGTGTAACCGACATTTTTATATGAATATGTTTATTCACCTTATTTGAACTTCTTTGCTGAGGTAGAGACAAAAGGTCTTTATCCTGGGTCATCTGAACAAAATATAACTGTGAATATCCTTAAGTATGAATATTAATATATATAAATATATAGTGTATGCTGAAATAAACATACATTCCTCTTGTAATGCACACATTCAGAAAGTGCAACTATTAACACACTTCGTTATATGGAAGACCATGGGAAAATAATCGTATCCATTAGATGTAAAATAAACTCAGTGATATAACTTTTCAACATCATGTTTAATGTATACATCAAAAATTGCTGCCTGCCGAGATGCACACTTTTTCTTGCCTATTCCAATGGGCTGAAGACTTAATAATATATATAAAAAAACTATAAATACATTAATTCTTGTCTAAGTACTAACTAGCATAATTTTAAAACACATCTACTTGCAATGTATTTCACAGTCAAAAAGTGATACAGTTCCCAAGCAGCTCCGCAGGTTATATTTCAAGTTTACAAAATCCCTAAATCACACCACTCAAATCTATCAATATACATCATATCCAATGTACAACAATACAGTGATTTTTGTTTCTGAGGTTGATCGTAGAGACCATTGGTGGCAATTGACCCTTCGCCAGGAGTTTGATTGACAAGCGATCTAACCAATCATAACGCCGAATCCGCCATTTTGTCAGACAAAGCAGTCAGGAGTTAGACGATTAACCTCGGTGGACTTGAACTTCAAAAATGGTCTTTCTGCGTTTGAAAAAACATTCCCTCTCATGTTCATTCATGTTTATTTGATGCTATAAATTAACTAGTAGGAAGAGATGATCGGTTTACAAGCCGCTTGAACTGAGGCGCTACAGCAATCAGTCACGACACATTAAAGGAACACTCCACTTTTTTTGAAAATAGGCTAATTTTCCAACTCCTCTAGAGTTAAACAATTGAGTTTTACCGTTTTGGAATCTGTTCAGCTGATCTCTGGGTCTGGCGAAACCACTTTTAGCATAGCTTAGCATAGTTCATTGATTCTGATTAGACCGTTAGCATCACGCTCAAAAATGACCAATGAGTTTCGATATTCTTCCTGTTTAAAACTTGACTCTTCTGTAGTTACATTGTGAACTAAGATCGCAACTTACGATGCAACTACAGAAGAGTTATTTTTGAGCGTGATGCTAATGGTCCAATCAGAATCAATGAACTATGCTAAGCTATGCTAAAAGTGGTTCCGCCAGACCCAGAGATCGGCTGAACAGATTCCAAAACATGTAAAACTCAACTGTTTAACTCTAGGGGAGTTGGAAAATGAGCCTATTTTCAAAAAAGTGGAGTGTTCCTTTAAAGAGCCACAAAACATTTTTTATTGTTAGAATTTCTTAAAAAATTACACAGTTTGAAAGTTGGGACTTTGTTTAATATCATAAGTAACCTGCTCTGTCTTGTCTGTCGACGTGTTGTCAGTGTCCTATTTGCTCCGCGATATATTTTTCACTCTGCATGGCGTGACAGCGCCATGGCTTGTCGGACAAAGCAACAGTAACTGGGGGGGGGGTCTTTGCGAAGGGTCAATTGGTCTACGATCAACAGCTTACGATGCTTTGAGTAAAAAGTTGCAGGTTCAAGTTAGGGGTGCGCGATATAGCTAAAAAACAAAACAAAAACAATATTCTTCAGGCATTTGACAGTAGAAATCTCAGCATAATCTGAACCAAACAGCATTGTAGCCTATTAGATTCAAAATGTTTAACACAAGAAGTAAAATCCAGTTAACATTTTGTTTAAAATAATCAATGCATGTCTTCCAAAATGATATTTCATAAATTTAACCAATATAACAATACGCAGTAATAAACAGCAATAATTATGCATGATTTTTTTTTAGTGATGGAGCAAATGATTAATTTTTGAATTGGTTCATTGAAGTGAACGGTACAAAGTCAGCATGAAATGGAAGTTGCAATAGTTCCCTGTGTGACATACTATATCTGAGTGTAACAGCTTCTTGAACAAGAACAAATGTAGGGCGGGACTTGATTTTGTCCGTGGGGATTGATTGGATGGTTGTGGTTTGCTATTGGTGGATCTCACGTGAGTGACAGGTTGCCCCGCCCTCGTGCAAGTTATCACATCATCAGAGAAGAGAGTCGCTGCAAGAGGGAGGGGAAGTGATTTTGATTAAAGATTATGAGGACACATGAATTAAAACAAAAATGAATAATGATGTGTACGGATAAATCATTTATAATAAATACTGCAATATTTCATTAAAAAAACAAAAAAAAAACAAGAATTGTCAATTCTGATTTCATGGTGACTTTAAACTGATTCATGGAAAAGATTTAAAACATCTATTTGAATGCTCTCAAACTAGTTTTTATGAAACTCAGTGGCAAAATAAAAAAGCACAGCGGAACCATTGCGATATCTAAAATGCTGCGTCATTTTATATCGCCAACCAAGTAATTTTATATTCTCTATATCGCTCAGCCCTAGTTCAAACCCTACAAGTGAGACTGAATGGTTAAGGCGTATTATTCCCAGGCTGCAGAGCAGATCATGAGGGTGATGAATCCGATCAGAAGCAGCAGGAGCAGCAGCAGGAAGAGGTACTGTGTGTTGGGAAATGACGCGGCTGATCGTGCCGGTTGGCTCCGCAGGTACTGATCCACAGAATCGGTCAGGCTGTACTTCTTAGGAATGAAGCCCAGTTCTCGCTGTGCCTTCTCGATTTTAAAGGTGTGACTGACAGCAATGCTTCTCACCTGCGAGGGATGCAGAGGTCAGACGGTCGTGTCAGGAGTGGTCAACATGCTAATAGCAACCTCATCTGAGACAGAGATGAGATGATAGTACTGATGTCTCTGCGATCTCAGATCAGACACACAGGTCACATCCTTTCACCTACTGTACATGTCAGAGACACAAGCTCTCAAAGCAGAAGTTTGGTGCTTCGCCTTGTTAAAAAGAAGTGCACTTAATTGTATTAAATGTGTACTTGTAGTGTAGCTACTTAAAATCTTAAACATGTTAAATAAAAACACTGTACTTGCAGAAAATCTAATGGGAAAAAAAGGTCACTTTCTGAACACACTTAAGTACACTTTTAAAGTGTTTTTGTAAAAATGTTAGGTAACACTTTATTTTAAGGTGACGAACTTACTATAGTAATAACAGTAAATTAAGCATATTACAAGTAGCTAATCCTAAACCAAACCCTAACTAACTGTATAGTAAGTACATGTACGTATTTAAGTACAATGTAACTAAAGTGTAACCAAAAGTTAAATTAACATTTTAAATGATTATGCTTTAAATCATACTTTAAAGTACTTATTTTGAAGTGCTGACTAACATACTAAAGTATTTGATTATGATTTTTACTATAGTGTGTTATTTGATATTACATTTAAAGTTAATATATTGTAAATGTACTAAATTGCAACTTCACTATTACAAATATTTAAATACATGACATAAAAGTTTTAATAAAAATTAAATTAAAATATATTTTAGTTTATCATAAATGCTTGTCAGTACATTCAGCAGTAACTTCAAAGAGAAATATTAAAGACAGTAATTATGAAATGACAAAGATGTACTGAAGTCCCACTTAAAAAGCACTCTTAAGTTAAACAAATTACATTTAATATGAATAAACTGTAAATAACATGCAATTAAATGTCAAAAAACGTTACACAATTATAAGTATATTCTTGCTACTAAAGTACTAAAGTGTACTTATTTTTCACAAGGATCTGTTATTGTTTGTATCAATCATTCAGTTAAAAAATGTGTGTTATTTGAGTTGACTACTTTTCTAGTTGTAGAAACTGATTAAAACATGATGAGACTTTAGGTTTTGGGGTGAACTATCCCATTAAGAGGTGTCGCTGTCAGCTGAACACTACGCTGAGAGATGGGCTCTGGATTTGACTTCACAGATCAGATTCTGAGGCCTTCACATTTACTAATGGCTTTAATGACCTCCTTTTACCTGGCATTACTTTTACATTGAGTGGCTCTGTACCCGCGTGCTCTCCTGGCACGATAAAATGCCCCCACAGTCTCTCTCCCTTTACCAGCCTTCAGATTGGGTATCTACATGGAAAATCTCCACTGGGCCGAGAGCCAGAGTCGGTTCCCCTGACCCAACACACTGCTGTCTAGACCACGAGCTGTCTGAAGTGTGTGTGGGGTGACAGGGGACACATAATAAAGCTTATCGTCTTAGCTAATGAATGTGTATTAAGTTGATGTTATTTTTCCCCGGTAGTACCAACAGATTAGATGAAAATCGGGTAAGCGGGCCCTAACCATAGCATGTTTGTTCTTATTTACACAGCTGACTACTATTTTTTCTTCACCAAAACAATCGCTACCTGAGTATTTTTACTGACCATGTCCATCCCTTTATGACCACAGTGTACCATCTTCTGATGGCTACTTCCAGCAGGATAACGCACCATGTCACAAAGCTCAAATAATCTCAAACTGGTTTCTTGAACATGACAATGAGTTCACTATGCTGATTTCAATCCAACAGAGCACTTTTGAGATGTGCTGGAACGGGAGATTCGCTTCATGGATGTGCAGCCGACAAATCTAAAGAATTAAGGCAGTTTTGATGGCAAAAGGGTGTCCAACCCCTACTAGCAATATCTAATAAAGTGGCCGGTGTGTGTGTTAACACAGACAAGTGAAGAGATACATCGAACAGTAAAACGTCCCAGTGTCAGCTCTCTGTTCGGGCAACTGCGAAGTTTTCAGATGAAGGCAACTTTGGATAGACACGTAAAACTTTTAAAAATTGTCCTCGTACTGTAATATTATCCTCAGCTTATGCTGTAATCAAGGATGTAAAGCTGCTTTGAAACAATATGTATTGTGAAAAGTGCTATACAAATAAACTTGAATTGAACCAAATCAAATTAGAGACCTAGAACAAACTAATACATAGAAATCATTTCCACAGATTACTACTTCTATGACATTTCATTACAGGGTACAGTTGTTCAAACGAATTATCAGTTTAATACATAACTTAGCATAAACCCAGGAATAGCTGCCAGCAGACAGGAGCAGATCTGACATTTTATTCTGGTAAAGAAAGTAAAGCTCACTCTGGACTGTGTGAACAGATCGTGCTATGAAACAGACTAGTGCCATCTAGTGGACAGAACACCACAGAGCAGAGTGTATACTTGTAATACATGACACATGGAACTAATATAAATATAATATGTTGGCCACAAAAAGGGCCACATTATGAATGTCGCTGCATTTGAACAAAATATCAAACCAAACAGAGGCTTGTTTAGTTCCAAATGATAAAATAATAGATCCATTCATTTTCCCAAACCACTTGGAAAAGTGTGATTTAAGTGTCCTGATGCGTAGTTTTGGTGCCACTGTATATAATATAGTGAGCGATTTGGATCAGAAACTGGGATGGAGGTTGCCATTGTGTGATTGACATACTCATTTCCTGGTTTGTGTGCTTGTGTGTGTGTGTATCTTTCCTCAGTGGCACTTCACCTGTCCATCTCAAACCTAAAGCTCCAGCAAGGAGCTGGTGTCTCATGTTTTATTCACAAAGCAATCATCAAACCTGCCCAGAATCGCCCCTTCAGGCCGTGGCTTCTGTTTCTCATGACTAATGCATGTCACACCACCAGTGTTTCTTGCTCAAACTTTATGCCAACTTGTTTGTCGTCCTTTACTACCATCCTAGAATCCGCTGTGATATTTAAACAGATAGAGGAGGCACATGCAGACTGTGTTTCAAAGTTACAGATGCCTGCTCATATGATTTATGAAATCCGATGGATTATAGAATGTAAACTCTATGTTCATTATGTTGAGTGCAGAAGTATTAGAGCTTCTGTGCATGTTCAGAAGCATTAAAAGAAGTAGCTATATGCTGATGGTAACCTGAGCTGCCACACTTAAGCTATTGCACATGCACACATACTGGCCACTTTATTAGGTACACTGGGAATGCCTTCAGAACTGCATTAATTCTTCACGCCATATTCAACAAGGCGCTGGAAACATTCCTCAAGAGATTTTGGTCCACATTGACATGGTAGCTTCACACAGTTTTGGCTGCACATGCATGAAGCGAATCTCCCGTTCCACCACATCCCAAAGGTGCTCTATTGGATTGAGATCTGTGGAGGCCATTTGAGTAAAGTGAACTCATTGTAATGTTCAACAATCCAGTTTGAGATGATTTGAGCTTTGTGACATGGTACGTTATCCTGATGGAAGTAGCCATTTGAAGATGATACACTATGGTCATAAAGCGATGGACATGGTCAGCAACAAAGTGGCCAGTGAGTGTACATTTGCCAGTGAATCAAAGCTATACATCTTAAATGATTCAATTCTATCATGATATAATTTTGTTGATATTCGGTATACATATTAATATTGGTTCATCTTACTGTGGTTTTACTATGGTTATACAGCTCCTCTGCGTGTGTTTCTCTAGCGGAGAATAGCTGAGGGGGAATGCAATTTCACACTGCTCTCAAGATGGCATCAGAACAACTTTATAAGGAAAAAGTGATTAGAGCAAACTGCATAATGTAATGAAGGCTGGAGAGAACACATTTACCTCATTTCTTGTCAGAATCAGTGGGATTTCCAGTATAGGACTCAGAGTCACATGCAGTCGCTCCATCAGAATTGCTGGAGAAGACAAGAAAGTTCAACAAATTAATTTCTCAATTCAAGCTCTAGGCACAAAAATCTGATTACAAAATAAATAAACAATAAGATTGATAGTTGAAAAAATACAACAACAGTTTATTAAATAATAATAATAATAATGATCATTTTAATTTCACTTTAGTCACACCTGCTGAGTAGACCAGAAACACAGGAAGGTGAATCAGTGGCCGACCATAACCCAGTCTTTCAAACTGGAAACAAATATAGGTATAGTTGCTTAAAATAGCAAATAATTGCAGTACAACAGAGAAATCTTTCAAATATATATGGGTTAATTAAATATACTTGGATTGATTGCTACACACCAGAGGTGTCAACCATTCAAAGACATTGACAGACTCCCCATCATTGATAAAGTAGGCCTGTCCACTCTAAAAAGACAAATGAACAATAAATACATTATACATAATCTGGGTTCAATACTGCAATAAAAAAAATCTCTATCATGTCACACATACCGCCACAAAGGCTTTCTCTGCAGTGAGGGCTTCTGCTGCTAAAACATGAGCCATCACCAAATTATCCACATGCACCCAGTTCATCTTGGCATTAGGGTCCCCAAAACAAAAGCTGAACAACCTCCTCTCCACGTTTACCTGAGAAAAGAAGAGAATAATAAAACCTTTTTTCTGCATTCAACAGATCTTCACAGAGCTAACAACACCCTCTAAATGCCCCGATATCCTTTAAGCAAAAAACTAAAAGTGTGGCATTATTTTGAACAAAATTTCATCATCTTGTGTTCGAGATCTGCCTATGGGAAGGGCATCCGTACCTGACCTCTGCAGAAGCCTCCAACTGAACCAAGTTTGGCTTGACAGACAGGAGTGCGTGCCCAATGCCAGGTAAGGGACCGCTCCTTACCAGAGTGCATAAAGCACCTGCAAGCGCTACCTTTCCTCAGTTGACACTGACTTCTCTCGATCTCAGGATAACTTTACTCACAGCTTGTTGGTTTAAGGACTTCACGATTGTCTATAGGAGGACACATCTTTGGATCAGCCTCCGCCAGAGGTGTTTGTCTTGTTAACCAGGTTAGTCAACCTTTTCCTGCAAGCTGCCCACGCTCGTACTTTCTATTAGACTGCCCACCTCTTACTTGCGATCTAGCCTGTCCGGCCGCATGCAATGACCTCATAGCTGCAAGGGATTCCCATCCATTCTGTGTTGTTTGCATGGACCTTAAAAAAGCTGAAGAAGCAATTAACTTCCTCAAGAATGGTAGCCATTACGTGGAACTCGCTAAAATGTTCTGGCACTGGAGGCTCAAAATGGCTGATACACAGAGCATCGATTTAGAATCGTCCGACTCTGATGGGGAAAAAGGCAACTCCGGTGCGCCTCTTGCGGTGCTGAGCTGGGCTCTTTTTGAGGAAATTTTATCGGCTGAGACCGCTTTCATTGACAAGGCACCCGGCTCCGGGGGCAAGGGCAATGCAGGCCTTCTTGACAACTCGGACGACTAGGATACCATTCTGCCGACTGTAGCCTCTCAGGCTGCCTTATCCCAATTGGTCCTCTTTGAGTTTTGTGAGCAAGCAGTCTCTTGCCTTAACATCGAATGGCTGGCTCTACAAAATGCCTTGGACCAAGAGAGGGACATTTATGATGGGAAAATATATGAAGCATTGCTAGGTATATTTGCTCGACCTCAAACAGGGTCTTGCATTTTATTTCAACCACCATTTTTAAAAGTCAGGTTCAGGCTTTATTAAGCTTATATACAGAGGACGAAATCCAGCTGGAACTGGAAAGTCGCAAACAGTCCTATGTCACTGGACTTAATCTTCCGGACTAAACGCAGACAGCAACAGGTCTGTGGGGGGAAAAAAGTGCCTTGGAAAAAAGATCCTGGGACAAATTGTTCCAGGTAATTTCAGCGGAAAAGTGGCTTAATATTTTGAGCTTTTTGCAGGACCTCATGGATGATGGAAAATCTTTTTCTACTATTATTGTCCATTTAGCTGCTATCGCTGCATGTCATGTTGGGTTTGACGGTGCTACATAGGGCAACACCCCCTTATTCGTAGATTTATGAAGGGTGCTCTCCATTCCCTTCCAGTCACTAGAAGAGCAGTTCCAGAGTGGGAGCTCTCCATGGTGCTGAAGCCTTTGTCTCAACAGCCTTTTGAGCCCCTGGGAAATATCTGAGCCCCCTAACCCAACACAAGGAACACCATTTTCCCATTTTAAGCATGGGCCGTCAGCTTATTCATGTCAATAAGCATGTCATTGTACCCTCACCTGACACCAAATTTTTCATCAATGTGTGCATTTTCAAGTTTATTCATGTATGCATGTTACCACATGTCTTTAATTTCTTTGCTGATATAGCATCTTTACTTTGTGTGGTTTGCTACTTTGTGACATGTAAAGCACCACCTTCTCAGGTGACCATCCTCTGGCTTTCAGGGCCTCACTGTGAGTGTATCGGGCAACCAGGGAGCAGTCCATATCTCCCATAGATGGATCTCGAACACAAGATGATGAAAGAACGATTACTGTTTGTTACCCCAGTTCTCTGAAACATTGAGTGGAGAGATCCACGAAGCTTGCCCTGCTTAATGCACGAGAAGCGAATATGGAAAGGTAGCACCTGTCTGTCAAGCCAGACTTGGTGCAATTGGATGCTTCTGCAGAGGTCAGGTGCTGATGCCCTTCCCATAGGTGGATGTCTTCACTCGATGTTTCAGAGAATCGGGGCTTCTTTATAGCTAAACGTGACATGACTTGACTGGAGTGCCGAATTGCATAGCTTATCGCTATGATTAGCTGTTTTCTCACTGCTGTCATTTTTGTTGTGTTCATTTTTTTATAGAGAGGAAAGCGTGCAGCACATATTTACATCTAAATGTCACTGTCAGCAGTGTCTGCCACTGGTCATGTATTTCAGACTTCTTTTTACCCTTAATCAAACAACGAAAGTATAGTATACCGGGGCCTTAACTGAGGGTGAGTAGAATACAAGATTAATTGTGTAGAGATTACATGAGGAAGCACAGCCACAAATGTGTCTGTATAAGCACAGACGGACGTGTTTGTATGTAGAGTTACAACAGGAACAAATCCATGCATGTCTGTATGTAGAATGACAGCAAAAGTGTAGACAGGCATGTGTCTTTATGTAGTGAAAGCAGAAGCACAAACAGAAATATGTCTGCATGTAAAGTGACAGCAGAAGCACAGATAGTCATGTGTCTGTATGTACAGGCACAGCAGAAACACATGCTGTAACAAGAGCCTCTCACAGACTTCATTAATATTGTACAGCTCTGGGCACATTGGCACAGCTGAGCCTGCAAAGTACAACTGTCTGGGATCTGAGAGAGATCTGAGAGAGAGAGAGAGAGAGAGAGAGAGAGGGTAAAAGAGGAAAAAGTGTGGAAATGAAACAGGGGAATGAGTGGTCTCACCATCACCCTGTGCAAATGTCTCCTCTCTTCGGGACCGTAGATACCAGAGGGGCGTAGGACACATGTCTGTAGAAGACCACCACCTATCATAATATAATACCTCAATATTATAAGCAATTTATCCATGACTGGTTTTCATATTCACAAATATATCATTAGATGCCTAAATATAATCTAAACAAGATTTTATTATTTGAAACAACTCTGAAATATCCAGTTTTGACTAGTGAGCAATCAATATGAGACTTTTTACGTTGTCAATACTGCCATCATGTGCTGCTAGAGAGATATATAACATTTACAAAAGAGTTCAGTGGTTGTACCATAGTATAAATGCTATGCTATTTTGATATTTACTATGGTACTAAGGGATTACATTATACAAGTACCATTGCTTCCCTTATGAAAAAGTAGTGTGCTTAATGTATTGAATGTGCACTTGTAGTGTATGGTGTATAAAAGTATGGAAATGATATAATATTAATTAAAAATTGGTCCAAATAAAGACCATGTAAGGATGGATGGATTGCAACTTCATCATTACAAATGTGCAATTCATTTAAATACATGACATACATGTTTCAGTAGAAATGACATATTAAAAGTATAATTTATAAATGCTTGTCAGTACATTCAGCAGTAACTTAAACCACATTTCACATCAGCCACACTGGCCAATACTTTATATCATTCTATGACTTTTTTTGTTTTTATTCATGATATCAAAGAAATCTAATGCTGATCTGGAAGAGTTCACCAAATGTTCCTGAAAAAGTTGTTTCTCACTTTGTGTTTTGTAAGGAGGTGTGCGATTATTAGCACAGAGCCCACACGCAGCTTCCCCCGTGCTGGGCTTTATTGTTAAGCCTAGGTCTAAATTTAAAACAGTGTCAGCAGGTCTGGTTGGGTTGGGTTGCAGGCTGTGGTCATTACCATAGCAGCCATTACTTCAGTACCTCACCAGCAGTGGACACACACACATCTACACACACACACACACACACAATATGATCAGGGTACATGACACCACTTGCGCTTATTGCTATTGTGCGCAATAACAGGATTGACTTCAGAGATCAACACGTTTCCATTTCCATACCTTTTGTTGATCTTCCATTGGCAGCGAGCACCATGTGTTCAGCGATAGCTTTAGTCCTGGAGTAATGGTCTATGTGCTTGAAGAAAGAAAAAAAAAGAAAAAAAACATCACGTTTAAACAAATGACAACACCTGATGATCATCTGTAAACTGTACAATGACTTAGTGTAGTCCTCAAATTAAATATAGGATATCAATTCTCAAATAAAAGTGCTCAGACTATGAAGTCCAATTCATTTAATAAATGTAAATAATTTTTTAAATCTTTGACCACAATATATTATATAAAGGCTATCAATATGGTTACAATTTTGTGCCCAGGCATGGTAAAAAGTATGATAAACATATAGTCCATAGAAATAATTTCTCATAAACAAGCAAACAAATAAACTAATAAATAGCTTGTTTCAGCCCTTTGTGAAAGTCATCAAACATCAGTCAACCTCGGCCGAAAATGAGCACCAGTGAAATCTGAGTGTGTAAGCTGTACCATTGTATGATTCATCAGATGTTATGTATTCATGTATAAAGTTTGGGCAGACGAAAGCGGGTGACTTGTGTAGCACTTCAGTGCATCACACGAGTGAGGTGTCGGATGGACCAATTTGATTCCATTAACCTTCCTTAACTTCAGTCTACTGTTCTTCGGGACAGTGAACCGGAGCACACAGGAGCAAAGCACGAGTCTGCTTTAACATGACACACTAATCCCTAGTGAAAGTCATCCTCTTCTGATGCCTGTGATCGCACTGATCATGATGTAACAGATCAGTACGTCCAGT
Source organism: Elopichthys bambusa (assembly GCA_037101425.1). Taxonomy (NCBI): domain Eukaryota; kingdom Metazoa; phylum Chordata; class Actinopteri; order Cypriniformes; family Xenocyprididae; genus Elopichthys; species Elopichthys bambusa. The sequence goes on from CM074435.1 coordinate 36,884,251, forward strand.
GTACAGTAGACAGCATCATGATTATAATGGGTTGCTGTCTTTTGTTGTGTTATGCCGCATCGCGCCGCTTGGATCCGGTGTTGACATGAGCTGCATCCCAATTCAGAGGCTGCATCCTTCAAAGGCCGCATTCAAAGGCATCACCACGGCTCCGTGTTTTGAGCAATGAGAGGATTCTGACTAAAGTAAACACCTCCGGTTGGCCATTGCGTTCAAGAGATCAACAAACATGACTGTGATTGGCTACATTTCACACCACTGCAAAAGCATGTTGTAAATAGAAACATTTGACGTTCTCCACAGCGCAAACACAAAAACACATGGAGCATTTGGCAAATCTGTTTCGCCAGTATATTATTACATTATCAACTGAGGGTGCTCTTGCTTTTGTATTAGGGTGCTTATATTTAAATTTAACTTTGTGATGTTTTGTACCCATGTTTTAATTTTTTTTTTAACAAAAATAGACCCTTGCTATATGTTGATAAAGAATTAATACATGATGACACATTTAATCAATAGCAATTCATATATTACTTAATCTATAAATCAGGTTTTTTTATTAGTTGCTGATGCGACAGTCATTAATGAATGGTTTAGTTCTTCATGAGTCATACATTCACTCATGATTATCTGTGTTAATCGTAATTCAAGAATGAATCAATGTATATTATTAGTGCACATGCATTTTAAAAGTGTTACCAAAATTGATTATGTTGTAAGAGATTGCAGTTTCTCCTAGTTCAGATATTGATTTTAAAATAATTTATCTTGAGCAAAGGTAAGTAATTAGCTGAAGTAAGAAAATTTAAGATTTATGTTTAATGTAGGCAATATTGTGGTTTGCAAAAAAAGGCTTTAGAACAGACCTAGCCCACCTAACCAGGACCTGGCCCAGCCAATCAGGAGCCTGGCCCACCCAACCAGGACCTGGCCCAGCCAATCAGAAGCCTGGCCCACCCAACCAGTAGCTTGGCCCACTCAACTAGGAGCCTGGCCCACCCAATCAAGAGCCTGGCCCACTCAACCAGGAGCTTGGCCCACTCAACCAGGAGCCTGGCCCACCCAGTCAGGAGCTTGGCCCACCCAGTCAGGAGCTTGGCCCACCCAGTCAGGAGCTTGGCCCACCCAACCAGGACCTGGCCCAGCCAATCAGGAGCCTGGCCCACCCAACCAGTAGCTTGGCCCACTCAACCAGTAGCTTGGCCCAGCCAATCAGGAGCCTGGCCCACCTAACCAGTAGCTTGGCCCACCCAGCCAGTAGCTTGGCGCACCCAACCAGGACCTGGCCCACCCAGTCAGGAGCCTGGCCCACCCAGTCAGGAGCTTGGCCCACCCAATCAGGAGCTTGGCCCACCCAGTCAGGAGCTTGGCCCACCCAGTCAGGAGCTTGGCCCACCCAGCCAGGACCTGGCCCACCCAGTCAGGAGCTTGGCCCACCCAACCAGGACCTGGCCCACCCAGTCAGGAGCTTGGCCCACCCAGCCAGGACCTGGCCCACCCAGTCAGGAGCTTGGCCCACCCAGCCAGGACCTGGCCCACCCAGTCAGGAGCCTGGCCCACCCAGTCAGGAGCTTGGCCCACCCAATCAGGAGCTTGGCCCACCCAGTCAGGAGCTTGGCCCACCCAACCAGGACCTGGCCCACCCAGTCAGGAGCCTGGCCCACCCAGTCAGGAGCTTGGCCCACCCAATCAGGAGCTTGGCCCACCCAGTCAGGAGCTTGGCCCACCCAGTCAGGAGCTTGGCCCACCCAGCCAGGACCTGGCCCACCCAGTCAGGAGCTTGGCCCACCCAACCAGGACCTGGCCCAGCCAATCAGGAGCCTGGCCCACCCAACCAGTAGCTTGGCCCACTCAACCAGTAGCTTGGCCCAGCCAATCAGGAGCCTGGCCCACCCAACCAGTAGCTTGGCCCACCCAACCAGGACCTGGCCCAGCCAATCAGGAGCCTGGCCCACCCAACCAGTAGCTTGGCCCACCCAGCCAGTAGCTTGGCCCACCCAACCAGGAGCTTGGCCCACCCAACCAGGACCTGGCCCAGCCAATCAGGAGCCTGGCCCACCCAACCAGGACCTGGCCCAGCCAATCAGGAGCCTGGCCCACCCAACCAGGACCTGGCCCAGCCAATCAGGAGCCTGGCCCACCCAACCAGGAGCTTGGCCCACCCAAAAAATGGTGGATTTCATGAAATCAGATAACAAGCTGGAAAACTAAATAACCTGTTAATTTAATTTGGATGATGTATCTACTATCTATGGAAATCACACTCTCTCCAGCTCTCTCTCCCATACAAACACACACACATACAGTACAGACACACAGACAGAAACATTCACACACACAGAAAATTATTGTCAGCACAGCCCTGCTTCCTATCAATAAAAAAGTTTTGCATCTGCAAAATTACATGACGTTTTTTAGTATCAAGGGAGTAACGTCGCTGTGAACTTAAAGCTTCACTATCATAGAGAACACTGTTGAGAGAGAGCGAACAGACTGAGGTAATTCAAACACGCTTAATCAATCTATCACTATAACTCCAATCTCCTATATCCAATAACTGCATTAGTGTGCTATCGATGGCTCAAGCCTCAGTTATTAGCTCTAAAATGACGTTTTGAAAAAAGTCCAACACACAAGATGTTTTAAGGACAAAAACCTGACAAATGTCTTAAAATACAACATCGGAACAGTGTGGTGACCGTAGCATAACTGACTCCAGGCCATTGAAATATAATGCAAAAAATAATGCACACCTGAGGTGTATTTTTCTAATAACGTACTTATAAAACTTTTAATCCCTGCCCCAAACAGATATAAAAGAACATAATTTTCTATAGATTATAGTAATAGTTGATGTAATTTTGAAGCATTAAACAAAAATGACTTTGTGACAATTTTCTAAAATGAGCAGAAGCATAAAACATGTACTTTGTGCTCCTAAAAATAGTATAGCAGTGTTACTTATAGTCCCTTTTTAAACCTGCTCCTTTTTTCACACTTGGCTCACCTTGCAGCTCAAAGCTGGAGCCGGGGTGGCTCTGGTGTTCAAAAAACAATTTTGAACAAATCTCCTGATGTACCATCATGTGCACTTCAGAAACTGTCTAAATGCAAGATAAATCACAGCATCTCACCATGTCCAGCGGCACGCAGGGAACTGAGTCTTCATCTCCATCCTCAATGGGTCTGCCAGCAAACGCCACATTCACTGTGCTGGTGTAGATGAGTCTCGAGATGCCCCGCTCCGTACACACTACAACACGCCAACCAAAACCAGGTCAGTAAACACTTACAGCAGACTTTAAATAACATTAAACTTCTTATTCTTTCTTGAATATTTCTTTCTTAAATCCTTCTAAGATTACCTTCCTATACATGATTTTGCCTGTGAATCTGGTGTATCTTAGAAGGTCTTATAATCTAGTGCTGAACTGAATGGAGAAAATTTTAAATACCATTGAATCCTTTGAATACAAGCTCTAGTGAGAAACACTTATCTGAATAATAGGCCTAACAGTTACAGTACCAAATGATACAAATATCGAAAGCTCACCGTTTATGACATTGTTCGTGCCACCAACATTGACTGACTCGATCTGCTTTCTCCTCAGCTGTAGAACAAGAAAATACATGAGCAGTGTATTTCACTTCACAATGTTATGATAGCAGTTCACGCCTTAAACACTCAGATATAATAATGCAACAATAATAGTCATGTTAAATTGAAAAATGAAACCTAAAGCATTTATCGCATCATAGAAAATGAATCTTATTACAGCCTATAACAACTATGCATTAATTAGTTGGTGATTCTTTGTTATAAAAAGAACTTATTCACAAATGTAAAACTGATAGAAAATATGATTTTTAAAAAGGTTTTATGAAAAGTGTGCAAAGTAGAATTGTACCAATTTCGATTCCATACATCGGGGAAGGTAAAAAAATGATAATTAAGATAGATATTAATGGCAAACTTAACATATCAGCACATCAACTTTACATTTTTTTCACTTTAAAACTATTATAATCCATCTTATAAAAGAATATAATAAAATAATGATGTGATATGGCCCGTTTTATGCACACTAAACCCGCTTTATGTACACTGTTCTACGTGTAAATACTAATATACTGTAATGCAAAACTGGGATTCAGGTTTGTTCAATGTTACATGCAATCTGTCTCGGTGTTTTAGTTGATTTTAATACAACCCGAGCTCTTATTAGACGCATGTTACACTCACTGACCTGTTCAGGACCTGACATCCCATAGGAAGCGGTGTGGAATATTACGTCCACTCCCGCACAGATCTTATACAGGGCATCATAATCCCGGATATCAATCTGGAAGTAATAAAAACACACAGATGTACTGAATCATAATGCCATTCAGTCACAATAATGTACAGAAATCATTCATTACAATCTCCCATTATATGATTTTCTTTTTAATCCATAAAATTTATTAAAGAAACTATAGTCTAAAACAACTAAACTGGGAATGGACATTCACAGTTCCAAATAAGTTAGCTTAGAAAATCAAGATTTGATCTGATAGAACCACAACAATTTGCCTAAAACCTTTAGATTACTTTTAGACAATGTTTCTAGATCAATGGAAGCATATTCCAGATTACAAGCAATGTTAAGTCTGATATGTCAACACTAATTGCATTAAATTAACATGGCAAAGTGATATAGGTTCAATACACCCTATGTGTGCTGTCGGCTTTCATCGAAATTTCAATGCTGATCCAACACACTTAAAACATTGAAATGTTAATCTCAACCTAAATGATGGTTTGGATGAAAACTCAATGTCACCTTTGTTATCTGGGGTGTAACTTTCAATTTTTTGTATCATCATTGATCATGTAAATTTCTTCATTAACGTACTGGTTTTGCTTCAGGGCTCAGATTTTACATTGGACAATTGCCAACGCAGTAAAAAAAAAAAAAAAAACGTTATTGAAAGTTATTATTACCATATAAAAAAGTTATTTGTATTATCATGTAAAACTGCAAAGTTTCAATAATTATTAATGGGACATAGACAATGTCAATTTTGGTTTCTAATTTTCGCTTGAAATGAAACGATTTCAATATTTCAGAATATTTCACTTGACAAAACACATTTTGGTTGACAGGAATAATCGGCACTTCTGCAAGTGCAAGTTTTGCACAGATTCGTTCATGATTTTCAAAGAAGAGAACATGTCATGCAACCTGTACATCTGTCTGACTTATTTAACTTTTACTAAGTTGGTGTTTGATTGGATGCACAACGTTTGAAATTAAGGATATGGAAATTTGGGTAGCACTTCAGTATGGGGAACAATCACTTTTAACTAGTTGCTTATTAGCTTGCATATTGGCTGTTGATTAGTACTTATAAAGCACCTTATTCTGCATGACCTTATTCTACATCCCTTAATCTTACCCCATACCTAAACTTAAACGCTACAACAACTACCTTACTAACTATTAATAAGCAGTAATTAGGAGTTTATTGAGGAAAAAAGTCATAGTTAACAGTGAATATGTGTTCCCCCTACTAAAGTGTTACTGAATTTTTTTCTCCTCCCTCTTTATTTTGCTATCCTAATTATAAACAAGTTGCATTGAGCATCGTTTTCCCCCCTGCTGACCATTTTTGGGCTGTGACCCACCAGTTGAGAACCACTGATTTAAACCAATAGCTCTCATACACCATAAACTGCGAAAACCTACTGAAACCTTGTCAAGGTCTGTTTTACATGGCAGTTTCAGATTCACTTTCACGGCTCTTCCCGGAGCCTAGCGGTTTCTCCGAGACATCCGAGCGCGTCAGTGAAGAGTCATGAAGACCTGTGCTGAAACCGGAGGCTGCTGTCCTGCCTCAGCGGTGCACCTGGCACCCACCTGCTTCTGTTACGCCCCACTGCCCAACAGCCCCTCGACAACCCAATGCTCTCCTCTCTAGTTTCAACATACCTGCTGGAAGACAGCTCCATCTGGGATATCCCAGGGCGGCTTGTGGAGATCCAGCAGTAAGACCGTGGCCCCTTGTCCGGCCAGAGCGCGACCCAGCCTGAATCCGAAGTATCCGGCCCCTCCGGTGACCAGCACCCTGCCGGCCCCGCACCGCCCTTGCTCTGGGCCCTCCAGCCTGCCGGCGACCACGCAGTTGGGACTGTTGCACAAGGCGCCCACCGCCCCGTTGGCTCGGTGTCTGACGGGAGCGGCGGCGACGCTGCGGCTGTGGGTCTGCCGGCGACAGTCCAGTAGACATGCACAGGGCAGCTGCTCCACCTGACACAAGGACCTGCTCTGCTTCATAATGCACACGGGGCTTCAGATACCTCCACTGCGTCCAGTCTGGGGATGAACAGAGACAGTGAGAGTCTAATGAATGAGCAGCTGCTGTGAAACAGATCTGCCTATGAGTGAGTGAATGAATGCATAATTCACCTCACCATGTAAAGAGGCTGATGCCAAACTTTTCCTTACACTCGCTTTGAAACCCTCACCAAAAACTGTTCATTGAGTCTTCACACATTGCTATACTGTTTTGAATATAGCAACATTTACACTTTGAAATTATTCAGAAATTATCACTAGAATGACAAAATCACTTATACTCAAAAATTAAAAATCACATACTCAACCCCATGTCATTTTAAACCTCTATGACTTTCTTTTTTTTCTGTGGAACACAAAGGGGGATATTGTTTTAACTGTTTTTGTCCATACAGTAAAAATCAGTGGGTTGTAAAACAACACTGGAGACCATTAAAGGGTTAGTTCACCCAAAAATGACATTTCCGTCATCAATTACTCACCCTCATGTTGTTCCACACCTGTAAGACCTTCATTCATCTTTGGAACACAAATTAAGATATTTTTTATAAAGTCCGATGGCTCAGTGAGGCCTGCATTGACAGCAAGATAATTAACACTTTTAATGCTCAGAAAGCTACTAAAGACATATTTAAAACAGTTCATGTGACTACAGTGGTTCAACCTTAATGTTATGAAGCGAAGAGAATATTTTTTGTGCGGCAAAAAAACAAAACTTTAATCAACGATATCTAGTGATGGGCGATTTCAAAACACTGCTTCATGAAGCTTCGAAGCTTTACGAATCTTTTGTTTCGATTCAGTGGTTCGGAGCGCATATGAAACTGCACGTGAACCATTAAAATTTCGAAACATTTCTAAACACTTATGACATAACGAAGCCTCGTTTACTGAAATCACGAGACTTTGGCAGTTTGAAGTGCTCCGAACCACTGATTCGAAACAAAAGATTTGTAAAGCTTCGAAGCTTCATGAAGCAGTGTTTTAAAATCGCCCATCACTAGATATTGTTGAATAAAGTCGTTATTTAGTTTTTTTAGTGCACAAAAAGTATTCTCGTCGCTTTATAACATTAGGGTTGAACCACTGTAGTCACATGAACTGTTTTAAATATGTCTTTAGTAGCTTTCTGGGCATTGAAAGTGTTAATTATCTTGCTGTCAATAAGCCATTGAATTTTATCAAAAATATCTTAATTTGTGTTCTGAAGATGAATGAAGGTCTTACGGGTGTTGAACGACATGAGAGTGAGTAATTAATGACAGAATGGGTGAACTTATCCTTTAACTTTCATTGTGTGGCCAAATAAACAGTTGTTTTTTTAAATGATCTTCTTTTGTGTAGAGAATAAGAAAAGTTATACAGGTTTGATATGACATGAGGGTGAATATTAACCCTTAAAGAAAAGCTGAAATATGAATATGAAAGAAACACTGCTATGTTCTCACAGAATGCATGTCAAAAGCACAACTGTGTCTATACTTTTTGTCCGATATTTATGAAAACATTTATGAAGTCGAAGTATATCAAAGGCATATCAAGGCATATTTTCTTTTTTCCACACAGGCTCTACTGAAATTTATAGTTGTCTTATAGCTTATATTTTTGTTACAACACCAAATATATTAACTCTTTTGATCAAACTGTAAAGAAATTGTATGGGATTTTTAGATAATTTCCATCATTTTAAATGGTTTCTCTGAATGAATGGCTTAATGAAATTCATGAATGTGTAATATACAAAATATGATTATTTTGTCTACACTTTAAACTGTCAACACCATCAGATTTTATTCAATAAATGGAGCAAAAGTATAAGTATTTTAAATCATTTTTATATTATCCGATGTTGAACAATATTGTGTATAAGCAAAAAAAAAAAAAAAAAAAAAAAAAGGTTATACAACACATAGTAAATAACCAATGGAATTTGACAAGTGCTTCACAGGTTTAGCATAAGACAAAAACAAAGGGATCTACAGCTTCATGTGCAGTTTACTGTAATTTTCCAGTAAGACAAATATTCTGATAAAAGCTCATATCTAACAAAATTCTAAGTCAAGCACAGAGATTTTTTCCTTTTTTTTTTTGTAAGGATCTTGTTGCATTTGAAATGCCCGTTTCATTATCAGCATCGAAGAAAAACGTAGAAAATAGCAATAGATTAATCATTTAAACTGAAATGTAATCGATATAATAGCCAGAATGTCACTAAATTTGCATGTCCCACTTGTTCTTTCCCCACACCTGGAACATTGCAATTTTTGATGACTGATAAACTTTAAAACGACGCTTTACCTGTCAGTCACTGGTCATATGTGTGTTGTGTCCATCAGCTGCGCACGCGTCGCGTCATCCCGCTAGTGTCTCTGGTGTTCTGCGTCTGTCAATCACCTGCGCTTCACCTGAGCGCGTTACCGTAAAACAGCGAGTGCGCGCGAACCTACACAGCAACCAATGAGCACCAGCGTTCATGCCATTTGCTTGACGACTCTTTATTTCAATAATTCATTCATGCATTTTACATCTAACAATTTCAAAAGAATAAAAAAAACAAACAACAACAACTACTTTTCACATTTTATAATACATTGAATGATCCTGCAAAAGCATATTATTGATGCATTTTATAGGCTACAGTGATGTATAAAGTATTCATTTGTCATATTTAAAGTAAAGATACTTTTATGGAAATTGACAAGTAGCTTATTAGATAAAAATACTAAGTACTAAATATATTAAGCTAACTAATATTAAAAGTACTACTCATTTTAAACATCTTAGGCCCATATCTATCTATCTATCTATCTATCTATCTATCTATCTATCTATCTATCTATCTATCTATCTATCTATCTATCTATCTATCTATCTATCTATCTATCTATCTATCTATCGAGTATCAGATCTTTGGCATCACAAATGCACAATAGCAAAGAAATATGCTAATATACTTTGTATACTTCCCCTCGCAGAAAATACCATGGTACATATTGTATGATACTGGAATTCATGTAGGCCTATGTAATGTCTATAATGTGAAGTGAGATGTGTGGTTACGCTAGAGCGCCCCCTGCTTCCCACCAGCTTACCTTGCCGGGCCCAGATCTAATCTAAACTAAAGCATTCTGTCCCCCTAAAAGCACAGGGTGTGCACGTGAAACCTGCTCTGTATTTACAGCCCAGTCCAGTGATGTCACACAGATGTTCTAAATATTCGTGACATCATATCCATCTTATTCTGCAACGCGGACATTTCTGTGAATCTGCGAAACTTCCAGTTTATTAACCGCTATAGGTATGAAACTAAAAGAATAAAGTGCAGTAAACGTTAAAACTATTTGCGCTGTTTATGATACTAGTTTGCAATATAAAGCAGAATAATGGGCTGTTTTTGTGCAGGTAAAATAGCTGGAAGTGAATGACACCGGAAGCCAGACAAATTACACTTTTTAAATGTATGTAACATTTCTTTCAACCATGCTTTTTATAACAGACACCTATTTACAATGTTTTTCCAAAATATTATTCTTAGCCATAAGTTTATTAAGAAATATTCTTACATTAGGCCTTATGAAATTATTTATAGATGATTTGAATAGGTGTGGAGATTAGCATCTACGTTCCTTCCAGGTTCCTCGACCCCAAAATAGTTTCCCTACGAAAACAAAAGTCGCCATGTTAAAAAGTATACAATAACATCAATCATTATATCAACACTAGATGTGTTGCCTGAATAGTCACAAACCTGAAAGCTTTAGCTTGTTTCTGGAACAATCTCAGCTTCTCAATCTCTTCTGATAGTTTCCTTAGATCGTCCCCTTCAAATTTTGGAAGCACTGGGTCCTTTGATTGTGGACATAGAAGAATCAACACATCATTTCATAACAATGAATCAGCAGAAATGCATTTGAACGTGTTGAAAACCACATACTCCTGCAATATATTGATGTTAAAGAAATGTTGAGTACTTCCCCTTAAAAGTCAGCATATACTTACTGCACTGCAGGGGTCTGACAGCAGTTTTCTGATAAGAGCCGTATCCGTGTCGTCAGGAGCCTGATGGAAACGTCCTCCTGTTTTATGGGCTAGACACTTCAGAAACTCACTGCCGGATCTGTTCAAAAAGATTAAAATCACCTTAATACGCACACTATGACATATACATTCCAAGCTCCATTGCTGAAACTCACTTTATTTCAATAGTCCACTTTAGACATTCTACTAACTACAAGCAACTTTGCAACTTTGAATCGCTGTATTATTCATGCCAGGCCAGTAGGTGGCGATGTCACTTTGTAAAGTAACACTATGCACCTATAGACTGAACACGTAATACACATGACATCGCCCTTTTCACAGATTCACGTTTTTGTAGTTTATACGGAGCCGATAACGGTATTGTTTATAAAAACATGCACTTTGAAACCCATTTTCAAAAGTTTGCATTTTCAGTTCCCCAAAACACCGTTGTCATGTAAATGTAAGGCTAAAACACAAAGTTTTTTTGTTTTTAGTTGAAAATGGCATTGTGTAAGAGACCCCAAAAATAGGATTTTTTAAAATGTAATCAGATGATATTAAGGTACAGTCTAGCTGGCTGACTTGTTAAAATCGCAAGGATGTTGTGATAGTCTTGGAAGCATCAGTGAGAATGGCTGGAAAAATAATCTCTCACCATACAGTATGTCACTGATTTTAGGTGTCTTTATGACTCACTACTACATACACAGACATTATTCCATTCTAATAAAAAAACATATTTATTCATAAAACAAAATCTGTTGCCAAAGTAACATTTTCTGTGATGGAAGCAGACAAAAATGTCCCGAATCTTGACCAAGAATCGATAACAAAGAGCATCAGAGTTGACCTGTCATGGCAGTTGAGTGCGACGGTATGGACGGTGAAGCTCTTCTCTTGTCTCAGTGTCTCTATCTCTGTCAGTATTAGACTGTGGCTGGAGTCACACCCTCCATCACAGATCAGATAAAGACCAACATCGTCTGCCAAGCCACAGCCTGTCTGGAGCAAAGAAGCATTACATACAGTCACACTTACAAACACAAGAACAACTAAGGCCCTGTTTCCACCTGGTATTAAGATGCGTTTTGGTTGATAGGATCACAAGTGGACGACACTAAATATGGGTGTAAACGGGGTCTAAAACATTTCGAGCTTGTCCACTTTCAACCACTTCCACAGGTAGTCGAAAACGCAATAGACCGGATTGCTTTCGTAGTGTAAATGCTCATGTGGTCAAAAAAGACCACAAAAGGCCGCCTGCTCTGTGTACTGACCTAATGCGTAACATTATGGGAAGCGCACCATAGACCCTCCCTTCAAATAAATCAGGACAGAAGTGATCGATAGTGATGGATTAAAACACCAGGTATAAACGGGAACGTGTCTCCCTTGTCCACTTGTGATCCGATCAACCAAATTTTAAATAAAACAAATAATCGAATATTCATTTTTTATGCGTCCAAACATTCAAATACATTTCTGAAAAATGCCCATCCCTGATTTGAACTTTTCCATAACCAAAACAGAATGTTTGGAAAACGTTCTCAGAGCACACAATGCTGCCATTGACCAATAACAATCATGTTTTCCATAAAGCCAATGTAATAACAGTATATACAAAGGCAGTTGTTGTGAGTGTTGCGGTGAGTACCTGCAGTGCTTGCAGTGTGGAGGAAGCTCCGTGTGAGCTGAGCTGACTCAACCACTGCACTGCCTCCGTACACAGATCCTCAGTGGACTCAACCAGCGCCGGCTGCCACATCCGCACCCCTCCAGAGAACGCCAACACATTAAACCTGACGCACACATCAGTCACTAAGACACAGGCCAATAAACTCAGCAAGTCACTAACCATAATAGGAGGCAAGGAAATTTTCAGGTGCATTATGGACCGTTTTGACGTTTCTAGTCTTCTCCAAAACTGTGGAAATACACTATATTGCCAAAAGTTTCAGGATGCCTGCCTTTACGTGCACATGAACTTAAATGACATCCCATTCTTAATCGGTAGGGTTTAATATGAAGTTGGTCCACCCTTTGCAGCTATAACAGCCTCAACTCTTCTGGGAAGGCTTTCCACAAGGTTTAGGAGTGTGTTTATGGGAATTTTTGACCATTCTTCAGCGCATTTGTGAGGTCAGGCAGTGATGTTGGCGAGAATGCCTGGCTCGCAGTCTCCGCTCTAATTCATCCCAAAGGTGTTCTATCGGGTTGAGGTCAGGACTGTGCAGAACAGTCAAGTTCCTCCACACCAAACTTGCTTATCCATGTCTTTATGGACCACCTCCACCAAACTTTACACTTGGCTCAGTGCAGTCAGGCAAGTACCATTCTCCAGGCAACCGCCAAACCCAGACTCGTCCATCGGAGGGGTGTCCCAATACTTTTGCCAATATAGTGTATGTCATCACAGTCTAGGAGAAGGATCAATTCATCCATCATCATCCATCCATTCATCATCTGTTCGGCGAATCAATGGAAGACAGGCAAGTGTGAAAACAATTTTTCTGTATCACCCTCTAGAGGAAAAAGAGTTCACCTCACACTGTTGGCATGCAGCTGATCCCAGATCAGTAAGGTCAGTCCCTTCTGGAGTTCAGGGAGGCAGGGAGCCATTGATCCAGACACATCCAGCAGAACACAGACGTCCTTTTCCAGCACTGATCCGAACATACGCCTGCTGCCTGCTCACAAATAAAAGATCCACATGGCAGGAAAAACGGGATCTGTTCCAAAACCTAGTGAGCTTCCATGCTGCCTACTGCTAACTGGAATCCCCATCCTTCTGGAAAAGCTTTTGAGCGCAAGCAGATCTCTGTGTTTTGGAACAGAGCCATACTCAAATTTTTGAGTTTGGAACTGCTACGTTCCATATATAGATACTGATATAGTTCCACCAACCTGATCTCATGAGAAAACGTAACTTTTTTTTTCTTCAAAGCTTAATAAGTGAAGCATGCAGGCCGCCTTAAACCCGGATTTACGGGGAGTGGCCACGCATTCAAATTTCACTCGCCAATTTCACTGGCCTTTTCTAAATACATCAGAGGTGTCTGGGGCTCCCAAGAGCGAGCCCTAGCGTTGGTATTTTGATACAAATTCAAAAGTAACCAACAGAAAGGGAACTATTTACATTCAAATCTATGCTTAAAAATGGGGATGACCGTTAACAAATAGACTAATCCATCTCACACAGCATTTCACATAGAAACAAGCACACAATTATATTTCACATTTCTCTCCAGAAAGAGCTATTTTCAGAGAGGGCTTGCGATGGACACCTCTATTGTACCTGTCAGTAACCAGTCCAGTCTTCGGCCGTAGCGCTGCATCAGTTTCTCCGTCTGATTGAGGTAGTGCTTTAACTCACCAGGAGTCAGATGCAGGTGTCTCACAGCCCCCTATTGATGAACATCAAGACATACCGTATACTAAACATGGAAAATAAATATTTTCAGGATCACTGGTGTTACACAGCACTGTGCTTACATTGACTTGGACACTAGGGAATATGTCGCAGTACTTAGCAGACACTCTCTTCTGGACAGACGGCACCAGTTTGTTGTGATGATAGCATTCAGGTCCAGATATCAGTTTGTGAAGGTCCAACTTCAGATTCTTTATACCAAACCTTTTCAGCCACTTAAAGAACACACACACAATCAAACACTGATGTAAAACAATCCTTTAGGATTCAAAGAGGACCTGTTATGCTTTTTGACATGTTCATCTTTCTTCAGTGTGTAATGTTGCAGTTTGAGCATGAAAAAGGTCAAGACACAAAGTTATTCAGTAACTATATAAGTAACTATATAAGTAACATTGTTTCTGAACTCCCTGAAATGCCACCATTGAGTTTTTAAGGCATTCTGAGTGTTTGCTATGGGGTTTCTCATTTCTAATAGGTTGCTAAGTGGTTGCTAAAGAGCTTAGAGTGACTTCTAAGGTGTTTCTATGCGGTTATTGAGGCGATATAGAAAGAAAGAGAGAGAGACAGATGAAACATTTGACTATCTGCTACATGAAAAATAAGGTCAAATCAGTTCAGAAGTCAGAAAAGATACAGTGCACTAGATCAGAACAGATACACAGCTAACAGGGAATGTTCTCAGAACTTTCCGACAAGGTTCTCTCAAAGTAATGAAGAAACATTGTTCCAGTAAAGTTATCTGGTCTTTAGTAATGTTCTCAAAACTTTAGTGCAAAAACATTATTTATACAACATTCGTGGAACTTTTTTCTGAAATGTTTTAGTTGGATGTTCATCTAACATTACGTGTTTCAGAATGTTCAAAGAAAATTCAAAAGTAACATTCCCATAATGTTTGCATTATGATAAAATGGAATGTTCCCTTTAACTTTCATATAACCAAGAAAAAAACGTTTTTAAAACATAAAAAATATGTTTTGTATGTTCAGAGAATGTCACATGTCTGTTTGATTTTCATTGGTTCCTTTGTTCAGTTTCCCGCCACTCCTTAGTTGTCATGGTCACCTTAATTATGATTATTGTTTACCATCTGTGTTTAGTAAATTAGTCTTGTTTAGTCCTCTGTTCTCCTCGTATTTAAGCCCTCTGTTTCAGTTACTCCCTTGTCTTCCATTGTTGTATATTTATGGTGTTTTTGGTTGGTAATTTCCCCTAGTTATTCTCCTGTTCATGTTGTTTAATGAATTAAAAGTTCTCTTTGAAGACATCCTTCATCGTGCGCTTCATATCAGCCACAGACCGTGACAGAGAACATACAAGAACATTTTTAGAGCACATTTTGTTTGTTGGGAATAGTGTGCCAGTTTAGGTGGATGTAGCTTGAAAACTTATTTTGAAAAATAACAGGATGGATAATACAGTACAATACCTGTTTAGTTGAACAGGTGTCTTCATGCTTTGGCAATTTAATGGTATTGATAGACTTGCGCACACTCTTGGGTTTTGGATATTTCTTGAAGACAACACCTAGATAAGGTAATCAATGCTATATGACACAATATGAACCAGAAATGGATATGGAGTGGATCACATGTGTACATGTTTCGGGCAATGACAAGACAAACATGGAAAATCCATTTCCACTAACCCAAGTTGCCATCTTCCATGAAGAAGACAGACTGAGACACAGTGGCTCTCCTCTGATCAGCAGGCTTTGTCGGCCCAGCCGGTGTGCTGAAATCAGCTGACTGGACTAAAAAAAGAGCAAAAATAAATAGTCTGAAGAAAACGAATGCACCATGATGAGTCACATAAATAGCCCAGCGTTTAGTCTGAGATGCAATCAGAGGATGTTTTAGACAGAGACAAATATAGACACTGACATGCTTTCTGAATCTGACATGGATAGAATGAGTTGCTTTATCTGGAGCAATATAAAGCAAAAGTATGCATGTGTGTATATATATATATATATATAGAGAGAGAGAGAGAGAGAAAGATTGTGTGAATTACAACAAACAGTTCAGATGGCAAACAGACCATTTGGTTTATGATCTCTAATAATTACAGTCAGGATGTTGGTAAGATGTCACACCTGCTGGGATTTCTGCTTTAGAGCTGTTCGGCCTCCAAGCTGAGCCGTTCTGTGCAAATCTGCTCATCTGCCTGCTTTCCTGTTCACATAATGATCAAAAAGCATTAATTTACGAAAACATCTTTTTAATGAGTCCCTTAAAGTGGTCATTTAAAAAATTGTCATCATTTACTCATGTCGTTTCAAACCTGCATGACTTTCTTTCTTCTGTGGAACACAATAAAATATATTTTGAGAAATGTCTCAGTATTTCTTGTCCATTTAATAGAAGTAAATGATAATCAAATCTGTTTGGTTACCAACATTGTTCAAAATATCTTTTGTGTTCCTTAGAAGAAAGAAATACAAATTTGGAATGACATGAGGGTGAATAAATGATGACTGAAATGATGAATTTTTCAGTGAACTATCCCTTTAAGTGTCCTACTGAAAAGACCAGCATGACTTTCTAAGATGGTTAACATAATCTGTGATATCAACAACTTTGTATAAAGCTGCACTTAAACAGCACATAACAACAAAACATATCTGACAGACAGTCTCCTCCTGTCTAAGTTCTTGGCGGGAATAAGCTGAACAGGACTTGCTGATAGTCAAAAGCCTGGCTATGTGTAGTCTCAGACCGTTGGCTGAACATCTGATGCATAAGGCACACAAAATTGGAAACACTTCAGGAGTTTCAAAGTCGTCATCTGATTGGTTAAATTCTGCAGGATTTACGGGAGATGTGTGTCATGTTCTTTAACGGTCCGCCTGGAAAGACAGCCGTCATGAAGCCAAACCCCCTCATGGAAGCAGAATGCCGTCATTGTTTACAACTGTGACAATGAGTTCTTATCAGGATTAACTAAACGCTGGATTATCAAAAGTATGTGAAGAGTGTGAAGTTCAGGGCATAGACTCCTTAAGGCCCTTTTCACACCTGGTATTAAGATGAATTTTGAGCGATCAGATCACAAGTAGATGAGAGAGTGTTTTAATCCGTCTCTTTTGTCTATTTTCAACTTTTTATCCCCTTTTTATCCTGATTTCTTCGAGGGGAAGTTTTATTGGTGGGTAAATGTATGTTTTTTTTTCTCAGATCTGTCGATCTAATGGACAAAATAAGCTCATGCAATTTACATATGAATGTGCTCTGAGATGATGGAAAACATATGGAGAGCAGCAGTTTTCATTTCTTCTCTGACAGCCGCAAGACCAGCTGAACGCTGTGAGTGTGTGTTAGAAATGGTGGTGAGACAAAGTTTAAATCCCATCTGGCTAGCACTCTTCCCATAATGTTTACTCATTAGGTCAGTAGGCGGAAAGTAGGCGGTCTTTATTGGCTGTTCGAACGCATTCGACCACATGAGCGTATGCATTTTTGACTACCTCTGGAAGTGGTCGAAAGTGGACAAGCTCAAAACACTTTGGACCCTGTTTACACCTGTATTTAGCGTTGTCCACTTGTGATCCAATCGACCCAAACACATCTTAATACCAGGTGGAAACAGGGCCTAAAATATGTTCAAGAGTTTTACATGCCAGACTGTTATTGTTACATCCACTTCACATTTTCACACCCCTAAACATGACGCTGAACAAAATGAACTGTGATTGGTTGCTTTACATGTCAGTCAGGCGGTTTCTGGGCAGTCCTTGGCTAATGAAAGCTGTAATGGCAGAAGGTGTGGCTACACAAGACTAGGGGTGAAGGCAAGATCATACTGATTAGGCTAGTAATGAAGCCTAATATGAAGATCACCAGCATCCAAAACACATTAAATTCTGGTGACTAGCAATGCTGTTCTTTTCAGGATATCATTTCATACAGATGGTATGACAGATCAAGTGAGATGAAGACAGTCATCTGACCAGTCTCGCCAGGCTGAGTGTTGTGGGTCTGGGAGATGGCAGTTTTGTTTTGTGGGTCCAGGCCTGGGGTTTGAGGGATGGGGTACTTGTTTCTCCTGAACCTCTGCCGGAGCCCTTCTGGATCAGAGAGTCCAGTAGTTCAGAGCACTACAGGAAAACATGGGCGAAAGTCCAATATATGAAGCATTACAATTATGAGCAATACCAGCAACAACTGTCAGATAAGTATGGTTGGGAATCGAAAATCGATTCCAATTCTGAAATTGGATACTTAAGGTCAGGATTTGGATACTTATTATAAAATTAAAATTACGATTCCTCTTATCGATTCCTTTGTGTGCATTTAATATTATTTTAATCTTCTGGTGCTGTTCGCATGTCAGTCAAAAATGTACTTTTTTTATTTCAGTGAAATGATTGTACTATATTTCAGTTTGATGATATTTTGTATTTTTAGGGGATTTTATGGTACTAATATATTTATGCAGTAGTTGTAATCCATTTATTCACTTTTTGTGCATGGACCTGAAAATGAAATTTCCAACTTAAACTGTTTTGGAGCACAGACTTAAGTTTGGTCTCTTCTCAAGAAGACACTTGGCAGATTGTTGCTGAAGTGAAAAAAGTTTTAAAAAGTGAACTTGAAAAAGTTATAAAATTGTACATTTGTTATGAAAAATGCACAAAAATACCACTTTCAATTTTTATATGAAATATATATTTTCTAAAACACATTTTACTCTAAAACTCAAATATGAGACTGATATCTCAAAAAAATGAGCTTGCAATAAGAATTTGTTTGGGTGCAGTACTGAAAGTTCAAAAATTCGTCTCCCATTCATTTCCAGTGCGATCATTTTTTAACAATACAAGTGTGACAATTTTTTCCCAGGACCATTTAACCTTTTCAAATCATGTCCATGGTTTTATGTGTGCGTTTGTGTGTTCACACAGCAAGTGCCAAAACCTTTACGAAGTTTCATACCTTTACAATGACGTTTAAAAAAGAAACAAAAAACATACATTTTTTTGGTCAAAAACAACCCAACAGCAGCAGAGGTTTACACTAATCAAGCCCAAGAAGACCCACACGCTGTTTTCATCCAAAGTGTGTGCATAGAAAGCTGCCTCTCATACTGTATAGTGCCTGATACTAAACTGAGTTCTCTTCCACATCTTTTTGCACTTTACCAGACAAACACACAAGAATATGTCAAAATATTCTCGTAAACACAATCGGTTATGTGAACGTAAACAGTTGACAAAGAAAACATGTGTAACAGCATATTAGATTTGTGCAGCTCTTAAAGTGACAGCAGCCTAATATTCCTGCTGCCTTCTCTATAATAACGTTAAACAAACAACAAAAGACAAAGAGAAAATTCCCTCGCTGTTCTTGACTGAATACATTTTGTAACTATATTTGTAATGTATATTTTGCAGTTATTTTACATTTGAATACCTTAAAAATCTCAAAACACTGTTTTTTTAATCACATATTTGTTCAGTTGTATATATTTCTGCAATTGCCAATTTGTTTATTTGTTCTTTTTTAATTACTGAGTGTTTACTTGTCTTTAATAATGCTTGAAATTTATATTAGTTAGGCTAGTTGTTTTTGCTATGGTAATTTTAAACCACAAATTCTTTTTGTAGGTGTTCTTTTGCCTATTGATTTATTTTAATGGTATTCAGATACAATGAAATGTCTCAGAATAAATGTGAATGATAAGGTTTTTTTTTTTTACCTTATTGTAATCGAAATTATGTTTTGTATTTAAATTATGTATGCATTAAGATAGCAAATAGGGTCAGTTATTGATTGATTTATTGATGTCAGTGTGACTTTAAAAGTGAATAGACTTGAGAATGAGGACGCAGCTCAGAAGAGTAATGAAACATTTAAACAAATCCAGCTATTTCTGAATGAACACCAAGACCTGGATGAACCTTGATAAACAAGTGATCATTTCTTGCAGGTGTGCTTCGAACTTTTCTTTGGTTTCCCATGAATTATTTAAACATCGTGGACACAGGTCAAGTCCAGGTCATGCAAGAAAAGCGCCCCAAACGCATTGCTCTGAACTCACCTTCTGACAATAATTAGCAGCCGTCTCCATTTCTCCAATTAGGTCACTGATGTCATCACTCTCCACGATGCCTGCAGGGAAAGACGAGGAAGAGGCTCATATTTTCCACTGCACACACACACATACAAACACACACACAAACACAAGACTTCCCATTGTGGCACCATGTGCTGCACATATGATAGAGAGAAGAGAAAAGCAGCAGCAACATTCAAAGTAAAGTAAACAGCAGCTCTTTAGACATTTTACACATGACCTCAGAACTGTCTCAAGAGGTGAACAACAAAACTGAATGATGGTCTGTCCATCTTAAACTAAACTTCTTTTTAGGGCATCAAACTTGTCTTCCTTGAAAAACTCATTCAGACAGTCATTCAGCAGCTTCTCCTCACCAGTCTCAGTCGTCCAGAGGAAGCGTCCATTGCCCGCATGTGCCAGGCTGCGCAGAGCGTGTGCGGTTTCAGCCCGTGTGGCGTGACGAGGCGGAGGGCAGCGGACAGTGTTCTCCTCTCCGGTGAACAGGCACACATGGAGGTTCAGGTTTGCTGCGCTGCAGCGCTCAGACACATATGCAGTGACAGGAACCTGAGGATGAGAGTGTGAAAAACACTGTGACTGCTTTTGTAATCACACATTGGCTTGCTGAAGAAAAAAAATGACAAATACATCAGTAGCAAAATCTGCATCTTTTATATATGAACAGCAGAGGGCAGCAGAGGGTGGCATGCCCATTTTTACAAGGGTCAACATGGTTATTCATCACTTCAAACAATGTTATGGAGACTCAAATAAAAAGAATAAGTTATCTATTTAATAATTCAAACATAAATATGAAAAAATTAACCCTTTAACTGGCACTCCCTATTTTGAGTATAGACATGGAAATACACCATTCAAACTTAAATGGTTATAATTCATGAATGCTTTGGAATACAGATCTAAGCTTGGTCTGTGTTATGTTAAAGAAGTTTAAGTTTACTGTAAAGGAAATGTATTGTACAAAATGATTTTACTCTAAAATTACTATACAATCAAAGCCATATGTCTAACCAAGTTGTGTTCCAAATTTGAAGTTGATATCACAAAAATTGAAGTTCCCATGAGATTTTTTTTAGGCGTTGTACCAAAAAATAGCCACTGGTCGACACCCACATTCCATTGTTTTTTTTTTTTTTGTTTTTTTTGTTTTTTTAATGTGTTCTTCTGTACCAAATGAATACATTTCTGTCACAATATTACTTCTATCACAAAACAGTCACCAAAAATGGAATATTTAGTCTCCGATGATATGTGTTTTAAAAAGTTTTGATTATAAAATAGTTCAAATAAATTGTAATATGACACTGCCCACTAGGGAGAGGAGCACACTAAAAGATTTCAAAGTACCGTTTCCATGGTAACGCAATGTCCAATTTCAAAACAGTTTCCACAGGATGAATTTTGAGCGTTTCAGCTTTCAAATGATACCTAATTTATTGTGATTGCTAAAATATGTGAAAGGAAAAAAGGCAATAAAAAAGACGCCGAACGTCCCACTAGCAGGAAACTGACAGTTAAGGGGTTTAAATTACTTTTGAAATGAACAAATTAAGAAACTTATTTAAAACTATTTAATTCATGTTTTAAAATGAATTTTAAAAACATGAATGAATAAACAGTTCTATTTAAAAAAAAACTGTATTATTCAACTACATTTTAAACGACATTCTACTTCTCTGGAGCTTGAATGTAGTAATTTCGTTGCTTTCTATGGGAGATAAAAAACCTCTCAGATTTCATTAAAAAAAATATCTTAATTTGTGTTCTGAAGATGAACGAAGGTCTTACAGGTGTGGAACGACATGAGGGTGAGTAATTAATGACGGAAATGTCATTTTTGGGTGAACTAACCAGCTAACGTCAGCAAAATGTTCTTATAACATATTTTCTCGGCTGGGTAGACTTCAAATCCACATCCAGTGCACAATATAGGACAGGAATTGGCTTGCGTGTGATTAAAAAGAACCACCATGAATGTCTGACTAACCATGTGTTGATCTGGCATGCCGGTGCTGAGGAGGTAAACGCCATGAGTCAGCGCTGCTTCTTCCTGCGGTTCCTCCTCTAGAGCGCGCCGTAGAGCAGCCAGAGTATTACGACCCCCGGCGCACTCTAATGCCTGAATCCACCTGAACACACACACACACACAGAGAGAGAGAGAGAGAGACACACACACACACACACACACACTCACTGACGTCTCGGGAGGTTGTAAGTAACAAGATTTATCATCAAAAGACGTTTTCTTACAAGGCTTCAATTAAACTTTAGACCCCAAGAAGCAGAGCAGGCTATATTAGGAAATGCACACAGGCGGCATAGATTTACTGTTTTGGGATGAACTTAAACTGAACTTGGGAACAAAAACAGTCGCTAGTCTGAAATAAGACTAAGTGAAAACAGAATGAAATGATTAAGGCAAAATGCAGTAATTACTAATTAGGTTTTTTAGTTGTTGTTTTTTTTTCTTTTTTGAAGACCTGATGGATGTGATTTCAGTCTTTTTTTTTCTTCTTCTTCTTTTTTCTTTTTTGAGTTTGATAAAAGTGTCTTACAGCAATAACAACGGCGATTTCTAATGAAAGAGACCAGGCCTTTAAAAACAGAAGGAGACAGAAAATAAGAGAGAAAACAACAGACTGTGAAGTCAAAAGCACATCCTCTCATCTTACTGCCAAACAGCTTGAAGGTTTTCATGGGTGGAGGGAACCATCTTCTCCTGCCATGACTTGACATCTGATCCAAACCTGTGATGAACATTGAGATCACATACAGTAAAGTGAATGTGGCAACAAAGAGGAAATGAACTCCACACAGATGACATGATACCTGTTGTACAGTATAGTTCATATCCTCATCATATTTGTTCATATATACAGTTTTGCAGGGATGATGTTTTTTTGAAGGCTAATGCTCAGAAATGTGTTGCATTTTAGCACTTCCGGTTCCATCGTCCTGAAGTCAGTGGGTTTTTTGAATGGGTTTTTGGCTAAATGCTTGAAATGAGGTCTCAAGATATTTTCATGTTTTATTCTACAGTATAAAATACATCACCCCTTGTGATTTTTACTTGTCTTGGAAAAGGCGGCTGCTAACAAGTGTCTAAATGGGACTAAAGAGGTTGTCGAAGACATTAAGTCATCAGCCGAACAGGTAAACTCATCTACTCACTAGTTGCGCTTATAATCGCACTCTTGCAAACTATTATAACTTTCAGGGAAATTGTTTTTAAAATAGAGACTGAAAGAGTTGTCCAAAGCTTCCCAGCTAACAGGGAATGTTCTCATAACTTTGGCTAATGTTCTGGCAAGGTTCACTCAAAGTTATGAACAAATGTTCTTCCAGTAACATTAATAAAATGTTTGTTGTAAGTTTTCTGGTCTTTAATAATGTTCTCAAGAGGTTTGCACAAATCATTATTAATAAATTATTTATGAAACTTTTTTTTTTTTTTTTCGGAAACATTTTAGTTGGACATTTGTCTAATGTTATTACTTGTTTCAAAATGTTCATTCAAAAATTAACATTCCCATAATGTCTGATGAATGCCAAAATGGAGTGTTTTCATAACGTTTGCATAACCAAGAAATTTGGGTAACACTTTAGTATAAGGAACACATATAAACTATTAACTACGACTTTTTTCCTCAATAAACTCCTAATTTACTGCTTATTAATAGTTAGTAAGGTAGTTGTTAAGTTTAGGTATTGGATAGGATTAAGAATGTAGAATAAAGTCATGCAGAATAAGGCATTAATATGTGCTTAATAAGTACTAATAAATAGCCAATATTCTAGTAATATGTATGCTAATAAGCAACTAGTTAAAAGACCCTAAAATAAAGTGTTACCGAAATTTGTTTTTTAAAACACTGTTTTTAAACCTGGACTGCTTTTGAATATTCCAAGAACATTCAGAAATAACTTAATGGGAACGTTACCAAAACGTTCTTAGAACATATATTTGGTAGCTGGGTTAATGATGCTAATTTAAGGGGTGGCCTACATAAATACGTCATCACTGCAGCACTCTATCGGATAAAAAAAGGTTGGTGTAAATAAATATCTAAAGGAACCTTGTATGACGTCCTCATGTAAGCTAACCGTCAATGGCTAACTTCAAATTAGGCATTTATTTGCCATATATAAACAATCAAGTTATGGAAATACTTAAATTACAATGTTATTGAACAGAGTTCAAAGGCTACTGTAGAACATGATCCACATAATAACACATACAAGGCGTGTATGTAAATGTGGCTTCACCATAAAGTTAGAGTGTAGATTCATCAAATGTTCAATGTTCCTCAAGGTAAGGCCTCAGTCATGTGACATGATGAAATGCTCTGGAGTGTAGTGTGCAGCTGCTCTGCAGTATTAAGAGCAGGTATGTGTGCTGCCAGGCAAAATCTATTAAGACTTCTATTCATGCCAGACTAAAGTAGAGCACTCATGACTATGCTAAAACAGGAGCAGACAACTGCAGAAAACTGATAAATGGTACAGAGGCTTTACACTGGCCCATTAATGTCTTCATTTCCTCTGTGTAAGTGTGCGCGATGATGCAAAAATGATTCTGACCATTAACTGATGTATGAAAGTGATGTATTCGCACAGGTACGTGCGAGACCATTTCAATGTACCCTTACAAAATTAAACTATTACAAATAAGATACCAAAAGGTTATAGTGTCATAGAAGAACTATTTTGGTTTCCTCAAAGATGAAACTAGCAAAAACATGTTCTAAAAAACGTTATGCTAACGCCTAACGTTCCCATTAAGTTATTAAAAATGCTATTTCTGAATGTTCAAAGCATTCATTTTTTAAAATGTTTTAAAAAAACACGTTTTTTTTCTAGTTTTGCAAACATTATGAGAACGTTACTTTTTGAATGTACTCTGGAACAAGTAGTAACATTTAAAAAAACGTTAGACAAACTAAAATGTTTCAAAGAAAAGTTCTATGAATGATGTGTAATGTTTCTGTGCTAATATTGAGAATATTATTGAAGACCAGATAACTAACCAAACATTCTATTAACGTACTGGATGAACGTTTGTTCATAACTTTGAGATAACCTTGCCAGAATGTTCCGGCTTGGAATCTCTCTGTAAACAGATGTTAAAATAACTACTTTTTCTTAGTGAAAAAGTATTCCTTATCTACTATAAAGAACCTTTTTGAAAGGTTCCATGGATGTTAAAGGTTCTTCCATAGACATCATTACAGAGTCTTTATCATCAAGAGTGCATTCTGGAGCTGTGCCATGATACAGTGGTAATTTGATACATATAGCCAGCAGAAATGGACTAGCACTTTAAAACCGCCTGGCACCTATACCAGCTTAATGAAAAACTGCTGTCTGCTGTATTATCTAATTCATATTTTCAAAACAGTTTCAGAATGTTGTCAGGATCCACCACTGCAGCTTAAATAGACTGGCTAGATGAAGACAGAATTATATTTTCTTCTATTAAAACCTTTGTTTACTTGGCATCTAAATTTGGGATCGACAGCTGGACCACAAGTTGAGCAGCCAACTGAGAAAAGTCCCAGTGCTCCCTATAGCCAGTCTGTTCCTGCTTGTACCTATACCTCAATTCTGTTCCTCCGGCACAGTTGTGTCACGCACAGACCCATTTTTTTAGCTGAAAAGTGCAAAATTGCATTTATGCAAAGTGCCGAATGTACCTCTGTGAGCGGTTTTGCTCTAGATTTACAAAAAAATAATATGAATATATCATGCCAATTTAAAGTATAGATATAAAGTCTTCTGAGGAGACATGATCGCAGATTTTGGCTTTTATTCAATAAACATTGAACAACACCATTGCATAGTGCTTAACAAATATGGTCAACCGAGCTTGCTTGACTCACAAAAACAAACTGAACTGTTCAATTAATATGCATTACTTTTACAATGTCTTTGTAATCTTTTTAAAGCTCGGAAGTATTGGTGGAATGAACTTTCAAAGGAGGGATAGAAATCAGGTTTTAATTCGCCCTAAAAATGCTGGGTTAAAAACAACCCAAGTTGGGTTGAAAATGGAAAAACCCAGCGATTGGGTTGTTGTAACCAAGCTGTTGGGTTAAAATGTTTGTATTTAACTCAACTATTGTTTAAAAATGACTATATGGCTGGCTTAAAATGAATCCAAAATAGGTTGGAAATTAAAAATCAGACACAATTATATAATGAAAAGGTGAACATTTATTAATAAGCACTTTAATAAAGTTAATTGTTTAATTATTATTCATTAAACGTATTAATAAATGTTCATTTATTAAACATATTAATAAATGTTCATTTCCAACATACTTTGGGTTCATTTTAAGCATGCAATACAGTAATTTTTAAACAATAGTTGGGTTAAACAAAACTACCCAGCAGGTTGGGCAAACATTTAACCCAACTGCAACTGGGTTAAAAACGACCCAATCGCTGGGTTTGTCCATTTTCAACCCAACTTGGGTTGTTTTTGTAACCCAGCATTTTTTAAGGCATATAGAAGTAAAAAAATGTTTTGCCCTTTTTCAAAAGTTTTTCAAAGCTCCTCTTTTCCCAGTCTGTCAGTAACGCTCTGTTCAGTTCCTGTCTCTATGAAGCCCATCCTTCCAAAAAGCTCAGTGTGCTCTGATTGGTCAGCTTGACCAGTGTGTTGTGATTGGTCAAGCACTTTCAGTGTGTTTGGGAAATGTCCCGCCCCTTACCATAACCGCGAGTTTCAACACACTACTAACTCAACCAGGCCCCGCCCCCTTATTTTGCGTATGCCTTGGGCGGGAATTATTTAAATGAGGAATATTGTGACGTGTTTGTTTCCGGAAGAAAACTCAAGACTACAATAGAGGCGTTTCAGGGAGTTCAGAAACAGTATAGAGATATAGAGAATAATAGAGATACAAAGAATAACTCTCGCTGGAGGGACTTTGTAACTTTGCAGACCTTTTTCAGGCTTAAACAGCCACATTAAATGCTAAAGAACGTGGAAAAAAAGCATAATAGGACTCCTTTAAAATATAAGCTTTAGGGAGAAAGCAGCGGGAGACCAAACGACAAGGCAGATCATAATCTGTCACACTATAAGTGAGTGAAAACATCTGACAGTGTGTTTGACCTACACAATGACATTGAAGCTGTGTTTATTAGCCAGCTGCTCCTGCAGGAGTATCCGGAGGGCGTGCTGGATGTGGAGCTGGTAGTGGGTGTTCATCCCGGACATGTCCAGAAGAACCTGCACCCTGTATGGAGACAGACAGAGAGACTCAGACACACAAACACACTCCAGATCCCTGGATCCTCCTGACCCAATATCAGCGTTAATGGATTTCCATAAAAGTTAAAGGCTGGCAAACAAGGATCAATATGCACTAATACTCAAGTTTATCTTACAGGGATAAACACTGTTTGTGCTGACCGTAATGTGTTTTGTGTGGGGTTATTTTTCAACTATTGGCTGCTGAGCTTTTAAAAAGCACTCAAACCATCAAGACTGTAAAGCACACGTCTGCTGTTGTTGTTTTGTATGTTGTTGAGTTTGTTCATGGGATTATTAATACATATCTATGATTGATTTTAAGGCTGTTTTTGTTTACTTTTGTACAATAAATAATGTTGGTACTCAAGTCCTCAAGTAAAACCAGTCGAAAACTACAAGTGGAGTTCCAGTTCACAGGAATCCTACGCAGTTGCTCCCTAAACATGGCACACTGCATGTCTGTTGATACAACTGGAAGTCATTGAACACAGACAATACTTGAATTGCACAGTTTCAGTATGATGACATACATAAAACATGTCAAAAATTTCCCCTCCACGTCCTCTGAAGTGATATCCCTTGTGAATAAGAAGTGCACTTAATTGAATGTGCACTTGTAGTGTACTTCAAATCTTAAGTGTATTTAAAAAAAATAATCTGTACTTGCAGATAATATAATATTCATGAAATAAAAGGCCACTTAAGTGTACTTAAGAGAGCACACTTTCAAGAGTTTCTTAACATACTTATGTACACTTAAGAAGTGCACTTTGTTATAGTCAAATTAAAGGTTTTACATAAAAGTACATTTTATATCATTATAAATTTAAAAGTATTTTGTCATTCTTTTAAGAAGTTCCTTATTTTGATGTCTTGACTAACAAACTAAAGCACATGTAAAGTACTT
Source organism: Elopichthys bambusa (assembly GCA_037101425.1). NCBI lineage: Eukaryota > Metazoa > Chordata > Actinopteri > Cypriniformes > Xenocyprididae > Elopichthys > Elopichthys bambusa. Next base: position 36,912,295 of record CM074435.1, read on the forward strand.
GATTATAATTTGTTATAATTTATATATATATCAAGCACTCTAATTGCAATTATTATTAATTTAAAGGGTTAGTTCACCCAAAAATGAAAATTCAATTTCATGAAGCGATGCGAGTGCTTTGTTTGCGTAAAAAAAAAAAGAATTTACAATTTTTTTTTTTTTTTTTACAAAATATGAATCTCCAACACACGTTCATGCAACGTCTGCTCTCGCATCAACACAACATGCATGGTCGTGGTACTCTCGTGAACACATTGAAGATTAATATTTTGTACATAAAGTGGTAAATTATGTTTGTTTTATTTTTTTGTTTTTACGCAAACAAAGCACTCGCATCGCTTCATAAAATTGAGGTTAAACAACTGGAGTCACATGGATTACTTTAATGATAACTTTAACTTTAATGGTCCTTACCCATACTGTCAGTGGAGGGACAGAAATCGCTCAGATTTCATTAAAACGGTCTTCATTCGTGTTCCGAAGATGAACTAAGGTCTTACGGGTTTGGAACGACATGAGGGTGAGTAATTTAGGACAATTTTCTTTTTTTTTTTTTTTTTTTGGCGAATTAACCCTTTAAACCATAATACATTTTTATTTAACTGTAACTAACATGCAAGTAAATGGTGAAAACATTACATTCAGTTCACACTTTATTTTAAGGTGTCCGTGTTACAGTGTAATTATACATTTAAGTACTGAGTATTAATAATAAATGTAATAATGCATCATTTATAGTTATTACTACAGTTACTACATGTAACGTGTAACAATGACACTGTAAAATAAAGTGTTACCATATTATTATTTTAAAGTATATTATTTCCATAATAAGTACTCTTTTTAAAAGTATACTAAAGTGCACTTCTTTTTAACAAGGGGCAATGCAATGTATATTGTTCTCTGTGCGATCTGCAGTGCCCTTCAGAACATATATTATCTGTATGATCTGTGACGTCCAGAGTGAAGTTCACTGGGCAGGGTGCTAGTGAAATGAATGGGACACACTGTCCTTCAGCTAAAGGTTCTCACCTCTGCTCGCACACGGTTCCCCATATCTGCTGGCTGCCCGTCCTGTTCAGCCACTCAACTCTCCTTTCAAACAGACGCACAGCACCCATCAGCCGCTTCTAATAAATCATAAGAAGGAATTCTTTATTTGTGGTTATGATATCTCGATGTAAAGCTAGTGAATTCACTGTTTGCTTGGAAGTAGAAGTTAACCAGTGAATGTAGTTTCAGTCTGGTGGAGGTTAGTGAAATGGCTGACATGGTGCTAGTTGGGTTTCAGCCGGTCCAAGTTTGTGGATTTAAAAATGTACCTGGTACTTTTGCAGTGATGGAAGATCGACATGCAAATTCTTCACTGTTCCATCATGCCACTCAAACTGTACCATCACCCGCTGCAGACAGACACAGTTAGAGTTAGTTGAGAAAGACTGGGAACAGATGGGACTTAAGCGGGTTTCATAAATGCAGCAGGACATGTTCATCACCTCATGAACTGTAGCGGAAACAGTCTTTCCCAAGATTGGCACAAACGTCTCTTGTGGAGAATAGGCATTACGAGCCAGCAGCTGATACAGATCCAGCTTCTGAGCTGCATGAACACAACTGTAAGCCAAGACTAACCACTCTGATCAAGAGAACTCGCACAAGACACACACTCGCAATTAAACTGACACATGCTGCAATAAATATGTCTGTGAGATTGTCAGACTGCACTTTTTGGTAGTTACAGTGCTTCTTATTCAGAAAATTTAGAGCATTCTGACATTTGTCAAGTCATCTTGACATTAAAATGGACAGTTTTTTTATTTTTTTTTTATGGAATATTCTCTTCTCTTCTCTGAAGATGTGTTTACTGGCGTGAGGGCGGGGCAACCTGTCACTCACATGAGATCCACCAATAGCAAACCACAACCATCCAATCAATTCCTGATGGACAAAATTAAGCCCCGCCCTACATTTGTTCTTGTTCGAGAAGCTGTTTTACTCTGATATACTGCACAATAGAGGAGAAAAGACTTCTGTTTCATGCCAACTTAAAAAAAAAAAAAAAAATGATATTTAAAGTCAACATTAAATCGCAAGTGACCCTATATTTACTTTCTTAATTTCCCGCCCTACTTTTTTCATGTTAAATATTCTGTTTTACTTGGAAATATGTCATCTTTGTCATATGTCATGTGTCAATATATCTGTAAATTGAAGAGTGAACCCCACAGAGGTTGACAAGGCGAGGCATGGCAGATACCCTTCAGGCCGTGGGTCTTCAGCCATTCGCTGGAGCTGCTGGGCGCTGGGCCTGCGGGTTTGATGCACAGTGGAGCACCACGAGCAGAACTTACAGGACTGAAGTCAGAAAGAGTAAGACTACTCAAACCCATGGAGATCTGGAAAGGTAGAAGTTAAGACTGAAAATGGAAACGTTTCCAGGCCTCACAATCGTCGTCATAGGAGAAACTGGTAGAAAACACAAAACTTTCATGAACAAAAAGTGCCATGGTACTAATATGGTATCTAAATATCAATACAACATATACTATTATTATAATACCATTTCAGGTATTCATGAGTATTCATATTCACCCTTGTGACAAAGTAGCACGCTTTAGCATACTTTTCAAAAGGGTACTTATTACAGAAATAATATACTTTATTTAAAAAAAACTAAGTTTTCGACACTTAATTGCATGCTATTTTCAATTCAATTAAAAAAAAAAAAAAATTATAGTTTAAATGTATATTAAATGCCATTAGTTGAACTTTGGATTATATTTTGACTTGAGTACATTTTTATATGTGTACTGCAGAATGTACTGACAAACATTTATGGTAAACTAAAATATACTTACATATATATAATGCCTATTATATTTCTATTGAATTTCTATTGAAACTTGTATGCTATATATATATTTCTATTGAAACTATGTATTTTATATATATTTGTTATTCCATTTGTATGGATGAAGTCACAATTTAGTCGATTTAAAATATATTAACTTTAAATTTAATATTGAATAACACACTGCGGGTAAAATTATCATCAAGTATTTACATGTGCTTTATGTTAGTCAATACATCAAAACAAGTGCACTTCTTTAGAACATGACAAAAGATTAATAAAACATGATTATTTAAAATGTAATTTAAGGTGAAACTTTTAATTTGACATTATTACAAAGTGCACTTTAAAAAAAAATGTATTTAAGTGTGTTAAAAGGGGAACTATTATGCCCTTTTTCAAGGTCTTGACTTTGTTTCTGGGATTTACTATAATAGGTTTTCATGCTTGAATGTTCAAAAAACTCATTATTTTTCCCATACAGGTGCTGGTCATATAATTAGAATGTCATCAAAAAGTTGATTTATTTCACTAATTCCATTCAAAAAGTGAAACTTGTATATTATATTCATTCATTACACACAGACTGATATATTTCAAATGTTTATTTCTTTTCATTTTGATGATTATAACTGACAACTAAGGAAAATCCCAAATTCAGTATCTCAGAAAATTAGAATATTACTTAAGACCAATACAAAGAAAGGATTTTTAGAAATCTTGGCCAACTGAAAAGTATGAACATGAAAAGTAGGAGCATGTACAGCACTCAATACTTAGTTGGGGCTCCTTTTGCCTGAATTACTGCAGCAATGCGGCGTGGCATGGAGTCGATCAGTCTGTGGCACTGCTCAGGTGTTATAAGAGCCCAGGTTGCTCTGACAGTGGCCTTCAGCTCTTCTGCATTGTTGGGTCTGGCATATCGCATCTTCCTCTTCACAATACCCCATAGATTTTCTATAGGGTTAAGGTCAGGCGAGTTTGCTGGCCAATTAAGAACAGGGATACCATGGTCCTTAAACCAGGTACTGGTAGCTTTGGCACTGTGTGCAGGTGCCAAGTCCTGTTGGAAAATGAAATCTGCATCTCCATAAAGTTGGTCAGCAGCAGGAAGCATGAAGTGCTCTAAAACTTCCTGGTATACGGCTGCGTTGACCTTGGACCTCAGAAAACACAGTGGACCAACACCAGCAGATGACATGGCTCCCCAAACCATCACTGACTGTGGAAACTTCACACTGGCAACGTGGATTGTGTGCCTCTCCTCTCTTCCTCTTTTGCAATGACCTTTTGTGTCTTGACCTCCTTGTGCAAGGTGTCAATGGTCGATTTTGGACAACTGTCAAGTCAGCAGTCTTCCCCATGATTGTGTAGCCTACAGAACTAGACTAAGAGACCATTTAAAGGCCTTTGCGGGTGTTTTGAGTTAATTAGTTGATTAGAGTGTGGCACCAGGTGTCTTCAATATTGAACCTTTTCACAATATTCAAATTTTCTGATACACTGAATTTGGGATTTTCCTTAGTTGTCAGTTATAATCATCAGAATTAAAAGAAATAAACATTAGTCTGTGTGTTCAAAAAGTTTAACTTTTTGAATGGAATTAGTGAAATAAATCAACTTTTTGATGATATTCTAATTATATGACCAGCACCTGTATTTGTCATTGTTGCAGCTCCTCTCTTCCCAGTCTGTCAGTAACGCTCTATTCAGTTCCTGTCTCTATGAAGCCCATCCTTCTGAAAAGCTCAGTGTGCTCTGATTGGTCGGCTGGACCAGCGTGTTGTGATTGCTCAAGCACTTTCAGTGTGTTTGGTAAATCTCCCGCCCCTTACCATAACCATGAGTTTCAACACACTACTAACTCAACCAGGCCCCGTCCCCTTATTTTGCATATGCCTTGGGCGAGAATTATTTAAATCAGGAGTATTGTGACGTGTTTGTTTCCGGAAGAAAACTCAAGACTACAATAGAGGCGTTTCAGGGAGTTCAGAAACAGTATAGAGATATAGAGAATAATAGAGATACAAAGAATAACTCTCGCTGGAGGGACTTTGCTTTATAACTTTGCAGACCTTTTTCATGTTCAAACATCCACATTAAAGGGGCTATATGTAAGATTTTCACTTTAATAAAGCATAAAAATACCCCAATATGTTTGCAGATATTTAGGAAACATGCTAAGTTCAGCTACTTGTTTCTCAGAAAAACAACGCTACAGCCAGACATTCTACTTTGAAATGTGCGTTCCGTGTCTGAATGTCTGTCTTTGTTTTGGTCAGTGCGAAACCTTGTGCTGCAAGTTTATCCAATAGTATTTCGACATCACAGGTTGCCAGTTGGCGGAAAACACAGCGTATCGCAGCCATGGAAACCAGCAAACAAACTGGGTCAGAGAATCGCAGATTCTACATCCATCTAAAACTCTCTATGAACGACAGCATATTAAAACACAGATAAATCAACTCATCAGCTTACAGTGTGTAAGTCTCCTCAGCTTTCATTGTCAATTGCGCTCCCTCTTGTTGCGTGTCCTCAAGCTGGCAACCCGCGTCTTTGAACGAGGGGGTGGGGCAAACAATATTTTGAATTTGGACTGCAGTACCTATTTCGACCACTGGGTCCTACATATAGCCCCCTTAAACGCTAAATAACATGGGGGAAAAAAGCATAATAGGACTCGTTTAAAAACAGTCATGAAAGTGTTCTCTCTTTAAGTGGCCTTATATTTCAGTTATATTATAGTTTCTGCAAGAGAAGATTTAAAGCACACTACAACTGCGCATTTAATTCATTTAACCACAGTTCTTTTTCACCAGGGTCATTCACGGTTATGTACTGAAATCTCATTGTGATTGTCTACAGAAGTATTTTTGTGTTACTATATGTAGGATCACCTCTGACTCAACAGTGACAGCTGTGTCTCCAAGTCGACCCTGACGCATGTTCTGAATTTGGGTAAGAACATCCCGAGCTGCTTTAATCTCCGCCCACAGCAGATCTACATCTGTACTGCTGTCCACCACACCCTGGTAGACAAACAGAAACAGATATTTCTATACAATTTATAAAGTGAACCCAAATACTTTTTGGTGCCACTGTATGTAATTTCAGTTTCTTTCCAGTTTAAGAGATAGTTGTGAATATTTTCATGTTCATTTTGCAGATTACCAGTGCAGCAGAAAACAGGTGATATCTCCCCCCAGAAACTGCCGCCATTCGCTTCACAGTCTCCTATGACAGGACACATCAATCAGTGACAGAGATGGAAAATGTCCCTCTGCATATTAAATAAAGAACAGTCAATCCTCACAATGGCGGCGGGACTGCTGCAGTTGTAGGCGACCGCATGAACAGAGGGCATTCGGTTCAGAGCTATACAATCACATATAACGTCCATGGTCTGATCAGGGCTGAAAATAAAGTATATTCATCAAATAATCATTCAAAACAATTTCACATCAGTAACTCAAACAGTGCAAACACTGACCACCCATTCTTTCAGCTGCCTTGGTTCCAAAGCATTTTTTCTACAATATAGAGTTCTGAGCCAAACTAACCCACTCTATTATGACACTTAAAGTGCCCCTATTATGCTACTTTAAACATTCCTAATTTTGTTTTGGAATCACCTACAATAGGTTTACATGCATCCAAGGTCAAAAACACTGTAATTTTCTCATAATATAGGCTATATTGTAGCAACATCTTTTTTCTCACAGCATCTGATGCGGTTTGATAAAAGATTCAGTTCTTTCCGAGAGCCTACTGTGCTCTGAGCACAGCCCAGTCTATTGTGATTGTTCTACTCTGATCTGATTGGTCAGATGACCCAGTCTGTTGTGATTGGTCGCCCGCTTACAGTACATGTCGGAAACCAAACACCTATTACCATATCTGAATTTCAGCTCAGAATCTTCCTTAGTGCTTGATACACAGTCAGTGATATGAGCAGTAATGCCGGGTTCAGACTACACCATTTTTTTTTTTTTTTTTTTTTTTTTTACGACCTGTGTCAGATTATGTGATTTTGACTCCTAAATTCTTGTTGTGTCGTGGACAAGAAACGCATCAGAATACACGTTGCTTCCCAAACAATCATTGCTTGCCATCTTTAATAACGTGCGTGATGCCATTGAGAACTAGTGACTGACTTCTGGAAACAAGAGCTTAAATGCTAATTCCAGCACTCACAGAGCTGCTGAAGCGCCTCCGCTATTGTTCACCAGCATTTGTAGTCCCTTGAGGAAACATAATAAAGGTAGGATTATAGTTGCCATAGTTCCACAAACCTTTCCTCTATTCTATAATTCCACCTAGCAGCACCAATACCATGATCTCTCTTTCCTTTTGGGATTTTTGAAAGGTGTGTACGGCACAGCTTCTGTGCTCCTATTGGTCAACGTCACAAATGTGACGGGTCCAGTCGTGGAGAACCGAAAAAAAATTAAACATGCTAGTCTACCTGTTGATGTCGTGAAGCATTGCAAACATGGCATCAGGTGTCGTACATCCACTGTGACACGCAATATGAGATAAAACAATTAATTTTTGCGTCCAGATGCCCATTGTCATTTATGAATCACCATGTCAAATGGACTGTGCCAAAATCGGGCTGATATTGTGTAGTCTGAACCCAGCATAATGATGCCGTTGGTTTAACTATTCATTTGAGACCTTTTACATTCACAAACAGTTATATTGTATACTGCATTAAAAGTTGCATTAAAAGTAATGTCTGAAAAAAACATAATGGGGACACTTTGATTTGATTTGAAGCAAAAAAAAAAAAAAAAAAGTTTAATTCACTGTGAATTACATGATTTGCAGTGCTTCATGGGAGTGGTCTGTCACTTCTCAGCCTGAATTGCACCAAGTTTTGTCTTTTACAGATGAATATAGCACCTCTTAACAACCTCCCAACTCATGGTAAATCTATCTTGAAAGCTGTGTAAATCCGCTGTTGGGCTGAACAGTTCTAAGAATGGTAAGCAATTGTTACAGTTATATTTCCACTTTTTATGACCCGGCGGTGGAAAAGCGGCATATGTTATCACTTAACATCTATTTCTCTAAGGAGAAAGTGAAAAAGATTTTTACTTTCATAGCCCTGCTGTTGCACTCTATTATGCTGAGAGAGTAAATAGGCCATGGCTCCTATCTCCTCAGATATGACCAATTACAGCACTCAAACTATTTTAGGACAATGGACTGCAAATATGTCTAAAGGTGGGCGCAAATGTAACGGAAATGAAATGGCTGCTGGCTCAAGTTAAGTTAAGAAAGAGGGATTCATCATAGCAAAATAATCTCTCACCGAGCGGCCAGGATGATGAGCAGTGTGTCCAGCTGTGAGTGGGTCAGTGCCCTCTGTAGTGCCTGCAGGAGATCACAGCCTCCACCCGCTTGAAGCTGCATGACCCACGAATAACACTCCCTGAGTCTGAGACGGGACATGACACTAAGAAAGAGCCTCCTGCTGCAGACTTTCACTCATATTCTTTATGTGTAGCAAAACAAAAATTATAATATAGCTATATTCCAAAACCTACACAGCAAATTCTGATCAGTGTTCATTTGTGTCCACACTGCAGAGTGTCAAAATAACACTGAAGCAGTGAAGTTAATGAGATTATTGCGATTAATTAAGTGATGATTGAGTATTAGTGATGAACACCTGCTGTTAACAAGCAGAATCACTGAAGAAAAGATGAGCAGAAACACAACTGACTTCCAGCCATAAGACATTATTACACTTATTATTAACCAGTTTAACTTTATTTCTGTCATACATCTATGAAAGTTTTTATTGAGAATTAACAGAGGTTTAGATGTTGACGTTTTACTAAAAATAATAGTTTTGTTTGACCGTTATGGTGATCAGAGTTTGTGTTTGTTGGGCTCTTGACCCTTGACTTTTTAACATTATTATTATTTTTTTATTTTTTATTTTATTTTTCTGGCTGTTGCAACTTTGTGTTTATAAAGAACATTTGTTGTGGCAAACAAAACTCAAGAGAAAATGTGGTCATGTGATGTTGGCTATATGCTGATAATGTTATAGTCATCATATAGTAACCTGATTCATTGATCTCATCCAACATTTAATAGCTGATTATAATCTAAAGTATTTTTAAAACACACACACAGTTATCAAGTATAAGCGTATGAAACTCAACAATGGTGACAATCAAACAAAATGCTTCATGCTGCAGTACATGATGGGAGTCACCAGTCAAAAATCATCTATGGCTCCCAACATGCATTGCGGCCTGAATAAGTTATGCAGCTGATTTGTCCTGTTATTTTCCATTAATTTGTACCATTTCTTTTATTTTGCTGTTGTTTTGTTGTGACTTTAGTAGCTTGTTTTGTGATGTTCAAAGTTTATCTGTTTGTCTGAATATTTTGTTGATTGTCACCATTGTTGGGATTCATATGCTGATTCTTAATGTCTGTGTGTGTCTAAATAATGCAGTAGTTTCCATGCACAATGTATTTATGAATTAATTCAATTTATCGCTGCTGGATCTCAAGCTGTAGAATCACAGGGCTACAATCATCAATATTAAATTAAATTACGCATCATGCACATAATGGTGCATGAATCAGGTAATTACATGATGATTACGTTATTATCAAAACATAACCATAAGGACCTGATCATAGTTTCTTTTGCTATAACAAATGTTTGCAACAGCCAAAGAAAAACTAAAGTTAAAAAGTCTATAGCACAACTAAAACAAACACCGATCTCCATAATGGTGACTTAAACAAAACATTACATAAAACATCAACATCTAAACCTCAATTAAATCTCAATAAGAGTTTTTTGAGACGTATGCAAAAATAAAGTCAAACTAGATAGCATTAAGTGTAATAATGTGAAATGGCTGGAAGTCAGTATTTCTGCTGGTATCTAGTATCTGATTCTGCTTGTTAACAGCAGGTATCAGTCACTAATGCTCAATCATAACTTCATTAATCACTTAATTATCTCATTAACTTCAACACTGCTTCAGTGTTATTTAAACACTCTGTGGTGTGGACACATATGAACACTGAGGGGTGTTAATTTAACACTGGGGATTTTGCTGTGAAGTGAGCTGCCTCCGCAGGCGTCATGGTTGATCTCCCTACATGAAAGCTGTTCAAAAGGTAGGTATCTTAATTATGCTGCACTCAAAGATATATTGTTTTGGCCATATTCTAAGTAAGTATCACACACATCCTTTGTGGAGACATAGGGCCAGATTTACTAACAGCTTGCATCAGCCCAAACCCTCTTTTGGTTTTAAAAACTACTGTCAGGATTTACTAAAGACACTCAGTGAATGATTAGCGGTAAACAAAACGTGGACTTATTGCATATGCACTTGTAGGAGTTTCCCTTTCAGATGCAAAATTTATGGGAGGAGAGTATTTACATAAATCAAGTGACGTGATTTTCTAAGGTTTCCGGTAGTCAGTTTACTGGTATTTGTGCCATTATTTAACGCCCAAAAAACCATGTCTTAACCACCTTTGTGCTTGACATGCTGTGATAGTTGCTGCTGTATTTTAATCAAATACTTCAGTGTAATTTACAAATTTTACCCAAATATTTGGGTGTGTATTTTTATGTTTAGTATTACACCCATGTTCCAATGGGTCACTATATAAGCCATCCGCCATACTGGAACAGTCAAAGTTGGTCTGTGAACACTCAAGAGCAAGATGAATGTGCATGTGTTGACTGTTCCAAGATGGTGGACGCGTTGACGTGTGTGCAGCAGTTGAATGAGGCATCTGGATATATACAATTGACCCTTCGCCGTGAGTTTGATTGACAAGCGATCTAACCAGTCACAATGCAGAATCCGCCATTTTGTCCGACAAAGCAGTCAGGAGTTTATAAGATTAACCTTGATGGACTTGAACTTGAAAAATGGTGTATACTGACATCTTTCCGCGTTTGAAACAACATTCCTTCTCATGTTCAGGTTCATGTTTATTTGATGCTATAAATTAACTAGTAAGAAGAGATGATCGGTTCACGAGCTGCTTGAGCTGAGACGCTACAGCAATCTGTCATGACACATTAAAAAGCCACAAAACGTTTTTTATTGTTTGATTTTCTTCAAAATTACACAGTTTGAAAGTTGGGACTTTATTTAATATCATAAATAACCTGCTCTGTCTTGTCTGTCGACGTGTTGTCAGTGTCCTCTTTGCTCCGCAATGTATTTTTCACTCTGCATGGCGTGATAGCGCCATGGCTTTTCGGACAAAGCAACAGTAATTAAGGGGGGCGGGTCTTTGCGAAGGGTCAATTGAACTGCAGACTTAGCAACATGCTAATGTAAACTCTATTGAAATTAATTGTAAGGTTAGTCTCCCTATTTGTGTGAGTTGCTGCATGTGTGAGTGTTTCAAATGAGTCACATATGAGGTCTGTTTTAGTTAGGCTGCTGCCTATGAGTGTATCATTTCATCATCACCATTTTTCAACAAATGTCTTAGTATGATTCATTTTGAATGACGAGACGCCAAAAAAGTTGTGTCAGAACTGTGGCCTTTATCCTCTTCTCTCATTATCTCATCTCCCCATTCTCTCCTCTCTAGTGATTTCTTGGCATCTAATACAAGTATAAACTGTTCTCACATGTGCCCACTCATCCCTCATGACAACCTAAAATAAAACAAGGAGTCTCTCTAAACAGACACTAAGCATCCTAATGGAAATAGTGGCCAGGCAGAGCCATTTCTACGACCCAAAACATAATCATTGTCCATATGATTTATAAAAAAAATAACACTATAAAAAGATAATATTCTCGCAAACAACGTCACTCACCGTAGAGGGCAGATATCTAGCGGTTTGTCCCAAAGGCTGCTGACCTCTGAGCCGTAGGACAGTAGATACAGTTGGTTTTTGAAGCGCAGTTGCTCCTCAATGAGAGTCTTTGATGGTATAACATGAGCGAGTAAGAAGAAAAACCACAAAATGAGCAGTGTAATTGATTAAATTAGCAAAATAAAGTGACTCATCTGCGGTCCTACTAAGAGCTCTCGCTGTAGATCTGCTAGTCTCTCTGTAGAGCAGTTCAAATCAGACGTGTCGACAAGCACTCCAACTCGGGATCCGTTCACCACCCCAAACACCTGACAGATCAAATCAAACCAACGCTGGGTACCAAAGTTTATCTGCTTAAATCAGATTCATGAAGACATCTCAGAGATCCAGGTTACCTTCCTGTTTCCTTGACTTAGCCACTTAATTTGGTCATGGTAAATCTCAATGGCACTACAAAAAAAAAAAAAAGAAGATCAAAACATCTGAATTTATCTCTAAAGAAGCCATCAACAATCAGATCAGATTCATATTAGCCAGATGCTATTTGCAAATAGCAGTATTTTCTTTGCACTAAGTGTAGATAGTAGGTTTTAAGTATTTATACGGGTCAGAGGTCACCGTTCCACCAGAACTCGACTCTCTCATGAATAAGCCAGTGACAGTTTATGAAGTTATAAATATGGATATTTTTCTTGCAAAAATGCATTGCTTCGCTTCAGAAGACCTTTATTAACCCTTGGAACCATATGGATTACTTTTATGATGGATGGATGCACTTTTTTGGTCTTCTAGGGTACCATTTACTCCCATTATAAGATTAACACATTTAATCATGACCCTTGATTTGTCAAATCCTTAATAAAACTAATAATAACATATTGACTTCTGATGCCACTTGCTGTCTATGCAATGCTTTACTTGTCTGCCCCCACAAAGCAATTATTGTTACATTATTTAATCTGTATCATATACTGTAATGTATTTTCTCATATAATGTAATTAATTCAACATTTTGATGGGGCTATAAATATATATAAATGACATGTACCACATTCAGTAGCACTGGGAATGATAAAGCATTGTCATGGTGACTGTAAACAAGTGGAGAAGATGATTCTCACATGTAAAGCTGCTCCTCAAAGTCAGCCAGTGACTCACGGCTGATGTGCATCTGTCTGCCCAGCCCGTCTCCTCTCTCAGATCTGCTGTTAATACACAGAGAGAGAGAGAGAGAGAGAGAGTGAGAGAGTGAGAGAGTGAGAGAGAGAGAGAGAGAGAGAGAGAGAGAGTTGGGAATTTCACCTCAAAATTAAAAGAAAAAAATGTTTTGAATAAAGAAAATGGTGCTTATTTTTAGGACCCATATGTAATTTTAGGACAATTAAACACATTCCCCCCCCCCAAATTTTTACACATGAAAACTTGATAACATTAATGACCCACTTAATAAGACTTAAGTATGGTGTGCTTTTTTTACTGTAAAAGAGACCACGCATTTCTACCTTAAACTCAGTTGTCTGCAAATAATGGTATGTTTATTATCTATATTAGTGATGTGTATTAGATCTGAAAGCATGGTTTATAATTCCATAAAAAATAGGGAGAGGATTTTGAGCTCGCATCTACAGGTGCATCTCAATAAATTAGAATATCATGAAAAAGTTATTTTTTCTGTAATTTAATTAAAAAAGTAAAACTTAAATATATTCTAGATTTATTAGACATAAAGTAAAATATTTACAGACTTTTTTTGTTTTCATCTTGATGATTACAGCTCGCTGCTCTTCAAAATAAAAAACTCAGTATCTCAAATTATTAGAATATTTAATTTCAATTATTAAATTACCATTCTCAGGGTATAAATACTGGGTTTAGGTCAGTAATCCCAACAGCAGTCATGGGGACTTGACAGTTGTCCAGAAGACGATCATCAAGGCCCTCTACAATGAGGGTAAGCCACAGAGGGTCATTGCTGAAAGAGCTGGCTGTTCGCAGAGTGCTGTGCCAAAGCATATTCATGGAAAGTTGACTGGAAGGAAAAAGTGTGGTAGGAAAAGGTGTACAAGTGAAAGAAATGACCGCAAGCATGAGAAGATTGTCAGGCGAAGCCGATTTAAGAACTTAGGAGAGCTTCAAAAGGAGTGGACTGAAGCTGGAGTCAGTGCATCAAGAGCCACTACACACATACGTCTTCAGGAAATGGGCTACAACTGTCACATTCCACGTACCAAGCCACTTCTGAACCAAAGACAACGTCAGAAGCGTCTGACCTGGGCTAAGGAGAAAAAGAACTGGAGTGCTGCTCAGTGGTCCAAAGTCCTATTTTCAGATTAAAGTAAATTTTGCATTTCATTTGGAAATCAGAGTCCCAGAGTCAGGAGGAAGAGTGGAGAGGCACATAAACCATGTTGCCTGAAGTCCATCGTGAAGTTTCCACAGCCACTGTGTTTTCTGAAGTCCACAGTCAACGCAGCTGTATACCAGGAAATTTTAGAGCACTTCATGCTTCCTTATGCTGACAAGCTTTATGGAGATGCTGATTTCATTTTCCAGCAGGATTTGGCACCTGCCCACACTGCCAAAGGTACCAAAAGCTGGTTCAGTGACCATGGTGTTACTGTGTTTGTCTGGCCAGCGAACTCGCCTGACCTGAACCCCATAGAGAATCTATGGAGTATTGTGAAGAGGAAGATGAGAGACACCAGACCCAACAATGCAGATGAGCTAAAGGCCGCTATCAAAGCAACCTGGGCTTCCATTACACATGAGCAGTGCCACAGGCTGATTGCCTCCATGCCACGCCGCATTGATGCAGTAATTCATTCAAAAGGAGGCCAAACCCAGTATTGAGTGCATAGAAATGAACATACTTTTCAGAAGCCTGACATTTCTGTTTAAAATATCCTTTTTTTTTAAACTGATCTTATGAAGTATTCTAATTTATTGAGATAGTGAATTGGTAGGTTTTTGTTAAATGTGAGCCAAAATCATCACAATTAAAAGAACCAAAGACTTAAAGTACTTCAGTCTGTGTGCACTGAATTTATTTAATACACGAGTTGCACAATTTGAGTTGAATTACTAAAATTTAAATGAACTTTTCCACGACATTCTAATCTATTGAGATGCACCTGTATTACTCTTGTTTTGAGAACAGAAGCTAATTACAATTCTACCACCTGGTTTCTAAGACCCAAACTAATTCAAATGCTTTGAAACGACTGCTGAACAGATATTGTGTGGGGAATTTGTTGTTGATGGCATTAAAAAAAAACAAAAAAAATCAGTGATCTGTTCACAAACTGACACGTTTACGCTTATCGGCAGCTTTGTTAGTTATATAGGAGTGTTATAATAGGTTGGTTGAGCTACATCAGTCTCAGTGTAGACAAGTATAAATCAAACAGCACAGGGTGTGAAAGTGAAACTTACACCGGAGGAGTGGTGCAGAGAGAGAAGAGGTGAGAGAGAGACAGTCCACAACTCTCCAGACTTCTTGACTCCAGCCAGCGCTCTGAGCTCTCAAACGCTTCACTGCGATGCCTCCGCTCCTGCACGTGCTGAATATAAATGATTATTCACAGGTCAATAGTACAGCAGTGAGCTCACAACAACAGCTTGATACAGCTCATTTCATACAGCAATGGAACTTACAATGTAATGATTAAAAAACTCAGTTTGTAATAACTGCATGATTATAGTGTTGGAGTCAAGAACACCTAAACCAGAGTGTGTTGAGACCAAGACAAGACCAGCACTCATCTAAAGGATCCATATCTACTGCCTGAGAAATGTCTTATATTTAATCAATAAATACAATTAGAATAATAAGACACTATATAGAGCGGTTACTAACAATAAAAATCATTTTTTTTGTTGCAGATTGGGCAGAAGTTGCATCTGAACTGGTACAATTACACCGGCATAAATAATGTTTTAAAAAAATAACATTTTGAATATAGAATTATGATGGAACAATAAAATGACAGGCCTACTTTTAAATATGAAACTGAAACTGCCAGTTGGTGGCGACAAATCACTTACTGAGCGAGTCACAGAATCATTTATTCAACTGATTTGTTCAAAGCAGCCGATTCATTTAATTATGAAACACCGCAACGTGTTGCTCGGAAACACAACAGTTTTGTTTGGAACTATTTTTGTTGCCAAAATAGCAAAAACTTGTGACTAAAATCTAAGTCACTTAAAGGGGACCTATAATTCCCCTTTCACAATATGTAATATAAGTCTCTGGTGTCTCCAGAATGTGTCTATGAAGTTTCAGCTCAAAATACCCCACAGATAATTTATTATCGCTTATCAAATTTGCCCCTGTTTAGGTGTGAGCAAAAACACGCTGTTTTTGTGCGTGTCCCTTTAAATGCAAATGAGCTGCTGCTCCCGGCCCCCTTTCCAGAAGAGGGCGGAGCTTTAACAGCTCACACTTTGGTTGCTCATCAACAACAAAGCTGGAGAATCTCACGCAGCCAAAATGACGACAGTGTTCAGCCTTACATTGTTCAAACCGGAGTCGGACACTGA
Source organism: Elopichthys bambusa (assembly GCA_037101425.1). Lineage (NCBI taxonomy): Eukaryota > Metazoa > Chordata > Actinopteri > Cypriniformes > Xenocyprididae > Elopichthys > Elopichthys bambusa. Next base: position 36,928,524 of record CM074435.1, read on the forward strand.
TGGAGAGACTCAGTTACAACTTTTAAAATGCATCTGGACGTTTCTGAATGGTTAGTGCATAAATTTATGTAGTTGCTTTGGAGGTGATTCAACTCATCGACTAGCATGTGCCGTCATGTTAATCTTTTGTGCAAATCCAGCATTGAATTGATCCTCGTTTGTGAAGCAGTCCGGCGTAAAATGACGGCATGGCAACAACATGGTTTATGGGCAGGGTTTATGTAAATTTTTTCAGGAAGAAGCTTGTTGTAGTCTTTACCAGCCATTTGTTGTAGTCCTTAAACAGAGAATTCTGTAAAGAAAATATCTCCCTTTGCATTGAACTTTAAGCGTCGTAACTTTGCAGATGTTGCTCAAACAGCAACATCACACACTAACTAAAGTTAAAAATATCAAATCATAATCAACCATCAATATTCTCGAGACCGCGGTCTTGAGTACTACAACAACCACACATACACACAAAAAAAATATATATATGAATGAAGTCACCATTACATGTGAAGTTAGGTTTTGTCTGAAGACCTGAGGGACATCCATGGTGGAACGATCACTCGTCTCAATGTGGGACTCACTGCTCTCTGCCCTAAAGACCATTAAAATAAGACATGAAAATGTCTATTTATAATCTTCACATCGAGCACAGATGACTGTAGAAACATCTGTTGTATAAATTCACCATTTGAGGGGTCCTGTCTTCTGCTCCATACGGAGATGGAGGAACTTCCAGATGCCGCAGGTTCTCTGTGAGCACTATATGAGATAATCAATGTTCATCGCATTACACTGTTAACTCTTTGAGGATTGATCTCTGCAATCACTCTTCTACCAGTAACCAGAGACACACGTAACGGTCCCACTTTATATTAGGTGGCCTTAACTACTATGTACCTGCATTTAAATGAATAATTTGATACAATGCACTTGTTGTGTACATATGTGTTTTTACATTGTACTTATATTTAAAAAATACCTGCATGTAATTACATCTGTAATTAATTTATGTACATACATTTATTACACTGTTGACCCATCCCTTAGACCTTAACGCACCCTTAAACCTACCCATACCATCAAACCTGCCCCGAACCTTACCTGTATCCCACCTTAATAGCAGCAAAAGTGTTTTGCAATACAATATGAACAAAATAAGTACATTGTACTTATTTTTTTTATGTAAGTACATAGTGGTTAAGGCCACCTAAGTGGGACCCAGGTAACAACTGCACATTTCACTTGTTTGTTTGTGTCTAATGTTACAAAATATTTATATTTCAAATAAATGCTGTTTTTCTGAGCATTCAGAATGATTTCTGAAGGATCACGTGACACTGAAGTAACGCTGCTGAAATATCACAGGAATAAATCACATTTTAAAATATAGAAAACGGCTATTTTAAATTGTAATAATAATTCACAATATTATTGCAGTTTTGATCAAATAAATTTAGCCTTTCTTTCAAAAACATTAACAAAATCTTACAGTCCCCAAACGTTTGAACAGCATTGTCTATATTATTTAAAGCACTATACAAGCAAACAAGCAAGCAAGCAAGAAAGAAATATCCCTTTATTGTGATATTACCGTAGCAACGACCATTTAATATGCAGTAACTATGGTGTTTACCTTCACGCGCTCCGTGATCAACAGCGTACAGTATATTAATTATCCTCGCGCAGAAATCAGTAAACGTCCTTGTGCGGTTCAAACTCATCAGTGACTGACAGCTGCACTGTGTTAGGCGTCTCCATAGCAACCGACTGAGCCATTCAGCGCGAGTGCTAAGCTAACGATCTCACGTTGACACGTTTTTTATGATCAGTGCTATTTGCTATTAATTCAAGCATCGCTGTTATTATTGCTTAGACTTAAAATACACCTCTACGAGTACTGAACTTCAGTACTGTCTGTACACGTAATGCGACAAAACACGAGAAACGGTCACAGATTGGAGCCATACATTTGAACCCATTAGCATCTGCACAATAACACTCCATATATGTAAATATCTGCTGTCTTTAAACACATTAATATTCTTGGACACAATTCTCACAAACCTGTATGCGTATTTGTTTATTAATGTTAAACAATTATATGAATAAAAAAAGAATCATGATTCATTTAATGCAGTTTTATTTTAGCATCGAGATGCTAGTATAGTTTTCATTAATACTTTGAATTAGTTTTAAAGTATTAACATTTTTAGTATTTTTTCATGTCTATAGTTTTTAATTTTTTATTTCTGTTTTAGAACAAGAAATTAAACTAGTCATAAAGCTCAAAGTTTGAAGAACAAAGGCCATGCAGTCCCTTTTTTGTTTTTTGTTGTTGCTAGGGTGTTACTATAAAGATTCTAGGCAGTTGCTATGGTGCTTTAGGTGGTTGATAGTATGTTGCTATGAGGTTGCTGAAATTAAGTTAAACTAAATTAAAATATATATGAGTTGGAGAAAGAGAGTATGTGCTTTGCATGCATAATAAAATGTAATTTTGTGGCAAAAAAAAAAATTGTCGTTTTTATCCTATCGTTTATTATATTTATTTTCTTGGTCGGTGTCGTTGTGGGGTTTAGTTCTTTAGCAGATGTAGGCTGTAGGCCCTTTGAAATAACTGAAATCATTTGGCGAAGTGATATGAAACTAATGCGGTCCAGACCTGCCTGGAACTACTTTAGCTGTGGGTTTCCCTGAAAATAATTAACTTTGGTCAACCAATCAGATTGGAGCATTCAACAGTATAATATATGAGGGATGACATATTTAAAGGCCCTGTTAGTGCCTTCTACTTGAGTTGAATTCACTACACTACATCTCTTCCAAAGCCTGGACCTGCCAGCCTACCTGATGTGAGGAAAGAGAGCGCCCTTTACAAGTCTAACATTTAAATTGAACAATTTTGCAAACTGGTAAAAAAAAAACAAAAAAAACATCACAAATCTCATTCATTTGATGGCAGTTCCTAAGAATGTTTTTCTAAAAATAGGTTTTACTTAAATGTCACATACTGAAAAAACAAAAAACAAAAAGAGTCTGCTGTGAAAATGTTTCTCTTAGCTCAAAAAGTGTAGCGGGCTGATGTTTTGAATATTGCAAATTTAACTGCTAGTTGCTAGGCAACTATACATCCCATGCTTCCAAAAATTACTCAAAACGCAATTAGCCTCAGACCCTTCATGCATGCAAAGTTTGCTTAATTTTCACCAAAGGAATAGAAAGTAGAGCAAGTGTTACAACTGGATTCCCAATAAAGCTCAGCTGAACTCAAGCAGTCAAACGTCCTTCTTTTATGCCTTTTATTGTATACAGTGAGATACTGAAACAAAGAGTAGCAGAGAAAACAGTTGTCTTGCCAGTAACATGAATCTGTTAACAGTAACTGTGCACAAGGCCTGCTAACATCCTTTGATAGATAATACTGTTACTCTTACATTTGTTTCCTTCCCTTTTGAAGTTATAAATAATACCTTTTCATTACCCTTTATGTCACTGATGTTCATTACCCCTATAGTTTTATTCCATTTTATGATGGGTTTCCAAAAATATCCAAAGCAGAAGCAGTCTTTAGCGCGGAGGTGATGTCGTCCACCGTTGTTCTCACAGTTCACATTAATTTAGGTCCCAGTGCGATACGTCATCTTTTGCCAAAAGCAATTGTACACATGTTGCCTGAATATGCAGGTGGGAGTTTTTCTTTATGAACATTTTTATCAATTCACCAATCCAAGAGTTTGTTCTTACCCCATATATTTACGAAAATCATCTAAAATTTGAATAAATATCTCTCATCTGTTTGCCATCCCTTCAATATGGAAGCTTGTTTCCGCCACTGGATAAAAAATTTAAAAAGTAATGCCGACTTTGTAATCTCACAATTCTTTTTTTCTTGCACTTGCGAGTTTTAAGCAATTGTGACTTTTTTCTCAGAAATGCGTGATATAAGCTTGCAATTGCGAGAAATGAAGTCAGAATTGTGTGATATAAACTCAAAATTGCGAGTTTATATCACAATTCTGAGATTTGTGAAATGAAATGTCATTATTGTGAAATGTAAACTCGCAATTGCGAGAGTCAGAATTGTGAGAAAAGTCAATTGCGCGTTTCTCTCGCAAATGGACTATTTCTAGCAGTTGAGAATTTATATCTCGCAAATTGACATTATATTTCGCAATTGTGAGAAAAGTCAATTGCGCGTTTCTCTCGCAAATGGACTATTTCTAGCAGTTGAGAGTTTATATCTTGCACTTGACTATTTCTAGCAGTTGAGAATTTATATCTCGCAAATTTTGACATTATATTTCGCAACTGTGAGAAAAGTCAGAATTGTGAGAAAAAAATTCACAATTGTGAGAAGTCTTCAAACTTCCATACTATAATGAATATGTTTCCAAGGAAAGTGCAGTCTATCGAAGCATTAATGAAATTAATTTTGTAAAGAACGTAAAGGCGACTGTGAGCATGACCTTCCGTAAATGGATTGAACAGAAAAGCACATTCAAATAAAACTGAACACACACTAAGAGGAGACTTTATGGGAAAAAACAAAAACAAAAAAAACATGGCAAAATCTAACCTTCATATCACACGTCCATCATAAATAAAATACAGTTCTGATTTCGTTCCACTGTAAAGACACTCTTACACGGTACATTTGCTTTCCAAAAACAAAAACAGGGTTGATGTAACAAGCACACATTCTTGAGCTCCTTTTATTCAGTGTCAGATAAATAAATTGCCATGATCGCAGCATTTTAATGAAACGTCCGTGATCAAGGCAGATCATAACTTACATGGCACACATTTTGTTATGGTCAGGGGAAAAATTATGCTAAATCGCAAAATAATGAGGTAAGGAGTTCGTTTTTTGTAGTGCTTTACCTACTGAAATGGCTATACCGCACAGTGCTCCTCTCATGCCCTTAGCATTCATACAACGAAAACAGGTTTATGGCACATTAGCAAATCAAACCAAACAAGAGCTCTGCAAATCCAGAGATCAAAACAAGAAGAGATGAACAGGTGTAAAGTCAAAAACACATCCGCCTGTGACTCAACCCAACTCGCCCCATACTCAAGCGAGGACAGGCGGGAGTTACTTTTGGTATGATGTCAGATTCAGAGACGTGTTTGTCAATATCTGAGCGTGGTTTAACAGTGAGGCATAGCTTTGCAGGGTCCTGACCGGCAGTCCTGGAGCGCTTGCCTCGTTGTACTGTGCGAGCAAAACTGTTCTTAATACTGTTCCCTTTTACCGGTTTCCCTCTTTTGTAACAGTGCAGCGTCCTGGCCAGCTCTTGGGCCACTAGAGAGAATGTGGGGAGTCCGATTTGTTGGACTGAGCGCCCGGCCCAACATGTCTCTGCCCGCATTCTCCACCACTTTCTTGTCCTTCCTCTCCACAAAGGCAGGGGGCATACATGAGTGCGAAACTTAAACGAACCGAAGATAACGGAACTATATTCCATAGTGAAGTAGTACTGGAAGCAGCCGTTGTGGATGTACTCGGTCCTTTCCGGATGGGCCTGTGTACTTCAACGCCCCCAATCCTTTGGGTTGAAACTCAAAGGTGCAACATAAAGACAGCACAGGTTTAACTAAGCACAGGTTGGGCGAAGGGGAGCATGTGGTCAGACGCACTCGTATGTGGTGTGTGCAGTAATCGTCTTTATCGGTTTTGCAGTTTAATGAGTTTATTGTTTACCATATAATACCATCCCCTGTCGTTGCCCCTTCTCGATGAGTGCCGTTTCTTTCCGTTTCACATTGAACACCCCAGCTGTCCAAGCTGGGACCGCCCCCTCAGCCAGGAAGACAGACTTTTCCCGCAAACAGAAGCCCCACTATTGTGAAGAAGATGGAGAGCACGAACAGTACATAAGAGGAGCCCACCACTGTGTTGTTGGGTAATTTGTATGGTTGTCCCCCTACTTCATTGATGTAGAATCCTATTGGGAATATGAGGGCAGCCATACAAAACAAGATCACTGTAAAAGAGAAAAAAAGAAAGCAAGCGTTATTATCAGGGCAATGAGAATGTACACAAATACAATAATAAGGAGAAATCAAGGTAGGACGATTAAAAAAAAAAAAAAGCAGCAATTACAGGGCAAAAAACAACTAATTTTGTCCATAGAATAAGGGAAAAACGGTTTTCATAAATATTTCCTTTTTTGACCAACAGGGGGCCCCAAAAACCTAAGGGCGTGTTCACTAGATCACTCTAATTTCTAATTTTAATTCACCAAAGCAGTACCAAGATAGTTAGGGCTGGCCACCGTATGGATTATTCACCATGTATTCACAACTATTTTATTCCCAGTATAAAATTAAGGGAAAAGACAATGAATATCAATACGATTTTAGTGTGTTTTGTAATTAGCCTTGAAGTTTCCCAAAGACTCAATCCTTTCATGTTGCTTTGTGTCACGAACTGCAAGTATAAGAACATTAAGAATGTTAATTGTGCCTGATTTCACCTTCAGTATCATAAATTGGTATGTTTGGCATTTGCTGATTTGATGTAGTATTTCATCATGGCATCATGGAATATATATATTTATATATTTATCTATTTATGATATAATCAGAGCAAATGCTTAAATACTGGTTGTCATTGTTATCATTAGAAAAATAGAGAGAAATCACCCAGTCCAAGATATAGTATCACTTCCTGCATTAAACAGCACATGTATCTGTCAAAGCATGACATAGTAAGCAAATGCTTATGCTTTATAAATATAAAGCATTCTCATGTTTCGGACAACTTAGATCATGTACCTTTTCTGCAGCAGCTCACTCTGTCTCCTCCGCTATTTTCCATGTGTGTTTTGTCTACAGCGGTGTTGTCAAAAGTACCGACTTCAGTACCGAGTTGGACACATCACAGACATATCTTATGAGTGTGTGAACTAGTTGAATTAGTGTGAATTAGTTGTTGCAGCCCTACTTTAATAGATTAACAAAAGTCCATTTGATATATTTTGTAAGGTTTGATCCAAAGATTGTCAAAGCCAAATTTTAAAGACAAAATATGTAGGAGGACAAGCAAAAAAACATTTTCACTAAAATCCTCAGAGACACAAATCTAGTCAGGCGTAACACCATGTACTAATTAGGTAGCATACAATGAGTTTCCAGCAACAAGCAATTTGTCTCTCCACACTGAATGTGAAACTGCTGTGAGATGTGATGTTGTGACATGAATTTTCACATGAAAATTTGTACTGTTTGTGGCACTAGAGAATTTGAGACCGATCCCCTTCCCAAAAGTGGCACCATGAATGAAAAACTAGGGCAGGGAAATAAACCAAATCATATCAAGATTGCGACAAAATTTATGTTGATCACGATGATAAACTCTGGACATTTTTACCTGATATGGATTACCCTACCAGTCTCACACAGCAGAAATAAATGCATCAACAGCCAGTCAGTGTGCAGGGAGCTGGCAAGGGAAACGATAGAGAAAATGAAAATTGTTAAAAAAAAAAAAGAAGGTTATATTATATGGAAGTGGATTGGGTTTCTTAAAAAAAAAAAAAAAAAAAAAAAAAATGAGGCACAGATTAAGGGCTGATTCACACAGAACACTTTTTTTGCAGTTAAAAACAAGGGTTGGTTGAGAAAAAACAAAAAACAAAAAACGCAAGCTCTTTTTAACTCGAGTGCCGCATTTTTAGTAAGCAGCGTCATGTGAGAGACTCTACAAAGATGTGAGTGCAATGGTCAAACACGTCCTTCTAGAGCGTTTATACAGAAAAAGAATGGGAAATGGAAAAACATCTGTGTGAAACAGGCCAAATGATGTGCAAAATATATCGTCAGTCGGTTCCAACCAAGATGGGAAACGCAACAAACCTTTTCCATCCCAGCGACAACATTAGTTAATATTTCTGAACTTTTATTTGATCTAAAAGTGAACTTTTTGTTTATGCTGTACCTCTTCAAATATTTGAGATGTTTGCCGTTTGCCACTATTTTAATAAGAGACACGGCAACCTAACTTCTATTGTTTTAAGGCAGAAAAAGCATGTTTGCACAGTTAAGTTTACCTTATGTTATTCTATTTTTTGTTAAACTATATTCTAAAATTTGATTGATGAGCCCTCTGCTTTCTCCAGGCTTCAGTCAATGTCAGGATCGTCTTCAAGCTGGCAGCATTATCAAATTATATATTGCGATAAATCACAATATCGATCATATTTTTGCCCAAACCTACACCAAACTCATTACCATATGTATGCTCAACCTATAATTGTAATTGCAGAAAGAAATAAAGAAAAAAAAAAACAACAACATGTTGGCAACAGCAAAGCCCTGGAATGTCTATTCCCAATCATCAACCCTTCAGACCTCTGGCCCGTCATGTTTAAAACAGACCTCCTCCATGACCAGAGTGATAACACTCAGCATGGGTTCGCGTTAGCCTGGCAGAAAGGCTTTTAGCGAGATAAAAACAGACACCGCTAATAGATGCCTGAGTGCAGCCTCGGCTCAATCTTGGTGCCCATAAGCAAGATAATAGCATCTTTCAGCAGAATGCTGCGTTGCAATTAAACACGACGGCCTTGAGAGAAGTGCACTGATCTGACTGAGGCTGTGCGTGTTAGCATTAAGTTTCTGCCTTTGAACATTTATTGCATAAACCACTTTAGTCGGTCTTGGCTCTTAGATGCACACAAAGGAGAGGGTTAAGGAGATGAATAGAAACTAGGCTGTGGACAAAAGGTCATGCCCTCAGCGAAGAGTAAAAAAAAAGCACTTCCTGCTGTGGTAAATGCCACACTACTACTCGGTTCATGCTGTTAAAAAAAGAATAACATGTTCCATGAAAAGAGGTGAGGTGCTTTTTTGAGCACAAAGAAGAAAAACTAATTGAATGGACAGAGCGGAAATAGAAACAGGCTTCGGCCCTGACACATTTATGTCGCTAGCAGACCTGTCTAAGAGTCTATTTCTGTTGGATGGATTGACGGATACAGAAATGCATTTGGAAACCTAAAATCTAGCACTACAAAGCTTAATGATTAATCATATATATACTCAGTGTTAGTTTTGAGCTATACTGTATACAGTTTACTTATTCATGAGCATCAAAGAAACTTTTTGGAAGGGATGCGCACAAATAGAAATTTTACCCACCACTCATAGCTGAACATTATTTTTTACATTATAGCCAATAACTGATAAGGATTGATATTAGGGATGCACCAATGTATCAGCCGCCGCTATTTATCGGCCGATTTTTGCTCAATTTACAATCATCGGCATATCGGCTTTAGCAGGAAAAAGGCAGATATAAGGAACCGATGGTTTATTAATTAACTGCGTGAAGGAGCTGAGCCTGTATAATGACTGTTGCTAATCCCAGCGCTGCTGTCTGTGCTTTAATGTTAATCAAATAACAAATGATCACACACTATTCTTGACTAAATAACTTTAACTTTTATAAGTGTAGTGGACCCCATCTGAATGATGACCAAAACATCACTGATGTTTTATTAAGTGCATTGCATCAGTTTTCACTCCAAACAAACCAGCACAAAAGCTAAACATTACAGAGCACAAGAAGTGCGCATTAAACTCTCTCTCTATTGCATTATCATCCACATACAGCGAATTACTCAAAACACTTATTACAACTAACAGTTAACAAATACATACAGATCTTATGTCTTTTCAGGGGGGGATGCTTAATAAACGGACAAACTTTAAATCTGCAAAATACCTCTGAAGAACTGCATGCTCTCCCTGTCAGTCCGTAGACTAAAACACCCGTCAAAATAAGAGTCCTGTCTTAGTAAAGAAGATATACATATTTAAACTTACAAAAAATATTAAAATGTATACAAAACAAATTAGAAGATTACTCACAATAAAGTCTGTTACAATAAAGAATGATTAATATGTATATAATTTATACAGTGAGGAATATGCAGTGCTATTTTACAGTTGTTTACTTTATTTCTGTACCTGAAAACTATTAAACTTACCTAAAAAGCACTGTTTATTTCATATCTTTGTTCTGTTGTCTTTATGTAGGCCTGCTGAATATTAAATGGATCCAATCGATGTTCATTAGAAATTATTTGATGATGCAGCAATAAACCTGCTAGTATATTTTAATGCAGGTGTTTTTGAACTTTGCTTATTTAAAACATGATCAAAATACTATCTATTTTGATGACAAAATTTCAAATAAGAGAGGAAGTGACAAATATCGGTATCGGCCCCCCAAAAAAATCATATCGGTGCATCTCTTAATTGATATGATATACTATTCATATAATTTTTTGCCTGTTTAACAAACCAAGTTGGGTTGAAAATGGACAAACCCAGTGATTGGGTTAAATGTTTGCCCAACGTGCTGGGTAGTTTTATTTAACCCAACTATTGTTTAAAAATGGGCTGGCTTAAAATGAACCCAAAATAGGTTGTAAATGAGAAAAAAAAAAAAAAAAACTCAATTACCAGCGGCATTTAATAAGAAATAAGAAATGTAATAAATGTTTATCTTTTAATTGTTATGCATTAAACTTAAATGTTCATTTCCAACATACTTTAGGTTCATTTTAAGTTTAAGCAATACAATGATTTTTAAACAATAGTTGAGTTAAAATAAAACTGCCCAGCACACTAGGCAAACGTTTAACCCAACCGCTGGGTTAAAACAACCTAATTCATAGCAAGCATTTATTAGAGTGTACATCAACAACCTCAATGCATGGTCTTTTTTTTTTTCCCCCACTGAGTTATGAACGCCGTCTCTGTTTTACTTTCTTTTTATTTAATGTTGTCCAGTAGTGCATTCTGGTTAGGCCACAAGTCTAAGCAGTTAATGTTTACGTCTGTCCCCGCTGACGCACCATATGCTGAAACTAACGTGAGCCAGAGCCACAGCTGCGGACACGACACCAGACGCTGAGCCGTGAGCGTAACCTGGTCAAACTGGGCGTGGTGCGAAGGAACACAGGGGGCTTGTGTTCGTCACACAAAGCTGCTCTTTCAGGTTCGGATGGCTTGAGGCCAGTGGCAGCTTTAGCCCAGACACCTGTGTTAACCCCACCTGGAGCCCAAACACTCATGCAATGAGCTTTAAATGGATTATATGCAGGCCCGAAATCAATGTACATCAGATCTAAAACCAGCTGTTAAAATATTTGCAGGTTATTTTTGCCAAGCAGATCTGCAAGTCCCAATTCACCCTTCGTCGGGAGTTTGATTGACAGAACCCGCCGTTTTTTCAGATAAACAAACCAGACAGGAGAGTTAGTAGATTAACGTCGGTGGACTTGAATTTAAATTATGTATTGAAGTCTTTCTGCGGTTGAAACAACATACTTTCTGATTGTGATGTTCATTCATGTTTATTTAGTGCAATAACTAGGAAGAGACGATCGGTTTACGTGTCGCTTGAACTGAGGCGCTACAGCAATCTGTCACGGCACATTAAAGAGGCACAAAAAAAAAAAAAAAAAAAAAAAAAAAAAAAGACAAAATTGGAAAGCTAAGACTTTGTTTCATACCAAAAAGTAATCACCTCTGTCTTGTCAGTCGGTGCGTTGTCAGTGTCCTCTTTGCTCCGAGATGTATATTTCATTGCGTGAGAAAGATGTGTGGCGTGAGAGCGGCATGGCTTGTCGGAGCGCCATCAAAAGTACTAATTATAAAATAGCAAGGAGGCATTTTTAATATGGAGACATTATGAATAAACTAGTGTTTTCTGAGTCAGTGTCAGCTTCAAAGATGAAGCAGACGATGCTGCCTCACCATCTCTGAAGTATAGTCAACGCACCTATAGAGAGAAATGCAGCTTTCATACAGATTACATAAGCAGAGAGTGTTTGTTTTTTATTTGAATTGGATCGTTTAAAAGCAGACGTTTCTTTCTATAGATACATTTCACATATCTGTGAGGCAAGTAGTTTTGGTTCATTTTTTGACGCGCTTCAGTCTTCACAGAGACAAGACGGCAGAAAGCGCATCTTGTGTTTTTTCTTTAATTTACGAAATTATGTTGATGTATTACTCTTATCTGTATGACCAAAAATGATGGCGTATTTTAAGATGTTTCCGCTGTTGCAAGTGATCGCGCCGGTGCCTTCATGTCTTGCAGTAAGCAGGCTATACTTCCAGACTCCACACAAACACTTGGATACGTGCCTAATAATAGCGCACATTTATCAAGGTTAACGTTAGAGCGAGCAGCCAAGTAATGTTGCTACTATACGTTTCAAATGCCATATTTGAAGTCGATGAATGATAGGGCAAAAGTTTGGATTTCCTGCCCAACATACTGTAATTACCACAATGATTTGCCACTTCCTGTGGAGTTTTTTCTTTCATGACTAACCGACTAATAACATTTTGGTCGACTAAGGCCTTTCCTCATCGACTAACATTTAATCCACTATTAGGGGACAGTATTTAAAACATTTTTTTGTCATCATCACAATCGTGTGATTACAGGTGAGATTTTACTGCTTTGTTTTGAACAGAAATGTTTTGCCATGTCCATCGGTGCTGCTGATGTGAAAACTGCCAATTTGTGTTTCATTTTTCCTTGTCTAATTGAAATGTTTCAAACAAAACACGGCCGGTAATATTGGGAATGTGTCTTCAATATCACTCCACATCCTGTTAAGTCTTCACATCCCTTTAAAATACCAACAGTCAGTTCCTTCTTTCAGGAAGTGACATTATTTTTTGGTGGAAACTGATGATTTGTCATGTTTTGTGGTATTAGTTGGTTTGTCTCACTCAAAAATAATCAATACAAGTACAGCATTTTAAACATTGATGTTTTCCCTACATTGAGGGAGGGGGGAAAAAAAAACACACAAAAGAATTACCTATCTGGAGAGTTTTCAACCATTAGGACCACTAAGAAATATTTATGTTTTGTGGCGTTGCAATCCTGCACTATTTTGCTATATTGTCGGTCTTCAAATGTAACCCCGATGGAGGAGAGGTTATGATCCCAGCCTGTGGAGGTGTTCTAGTTAAGGAGCTGTTGCTCTTTTAAACGCCGTAACTACCGCCCACACACAGCGATAGAAAAAGACAAGTGAGTCACTGAGGTTCAGAAACGGTAAGCGGAACCTGGACAATTGGGACTATTTCTTTCCTGTTACCACAGCAACCATGCCACTACGTATGCGATTCTCAGCAAAATGACTTCTCCGTTCAACAGCATCTCTCTGCATGTACTGCCAATGCCATCCATTAGACAACGGAAAAAGACCATTTCATAATCACACTCTACTTGGCTATTGTGACACACGAGAGAGCCGATTTTGGGCTTTTGATTACACAACAGAGAGGACAGACATAATCAGGAGCTAATCTGAAGTATTTTGCCAAATTAGAAATAGCTTTTGTATAATACACTCACTCTCTACACAATAACTCAAATCCTGGGGCTTTTTCAGGAGAGGTATGCTGTTACTTCTAACTTCCTGTCGGCTTTCTACGTAGGGTCAGATGGCTTTTGTTTTCTTAATCTGGCGGGCGATTAAATGGTGATCAAAATTTTATAGACTTGGACTAAAGGAGCAACCTGAGCCATATCCCGAACATCACAGAGACTTGGGGTGGGAACTTTTGAACAAAAGTGTGCATTAGTGCCCGCCCACTTTTTCAGTGGCATTGCGCTGGTTTCCGGCAATATTATTTCCTTTAATTTTTCCAATAGGCATTTTGAAGTATTTGTGTTAAAAGTGTTATAAGCCATAAACCAAGCCAACCAGCTACGAGATTTTGAAGCAAACATGTATTTGAAAATACTCTGAAGACCGTGAACTTCACTGAGGGAAAGAACTAATCCCCTGAATCACTTCAAATTGCATAACGATGGTCAATTCATTTCAAGTTGTTGATCATATCTATAGAAACATATCTTTTAAAGTTTATTGTAAAATATGCATATGAGTAATTCTAAAATTGGAGATACATTTTGCATTTCAACAGAAATTTTCCAGTATCTTGTTTGCCAAACAAGGTACTTATTTTATTTTATTATTTTTTTTAAACGAAAAAACATTTCTTTATAGTATTGTTTGTCACTTCTGTTGCTGTCAATTCTGTTACATACTGTCATTGTTACTCTACCTTGGTAACAGAGTTTGACGGTAACATAATTGACGATTTTAAACGGTTTAGCCAAAAACTCCACTTGCTAGCATAAATGCTAAGAGCACATGGCACTAATGAAATCATGATTAAAAGACTTCTAAACAACCCACTGTGTGATCAGTTATAAATTCGGTTTTCCTTTTGATATTTTTTACGTTTTACAAAATAGATTAATTTTCTCAGAGAAAGCACACATACCTTTCAATGCTTCATATCTTATCGGTGAGGGAAAGTGACATCATTTCCTGTATCGTACATAGCCGTGGGAGATAATTCCACCAGTTTGAAAGCATGGTACGGTAACAGAATTGACGCAAGATTTACGGACACATTTTTATAAAAGTTATTTTTAAACAATTATTGTTGTAGAATTAGGAAAATTACTATTTAGGGCTTTTATAAATAAAAATAAAGTAAAATACAAAATACACTGACTAATTGGTCAGTGTAAACAACAAGAAATCATGATTTTCAGCTACATATAATATTTTCTGTAAAAAGTGTCTATTGTTATGGTCTGTAACATCTTGTGATCCATGACAATGAGTAACACATTATTAGAATAATTTAAAAAAAAAAAACACTTGGGAAAAAAACTTACTCAACTTACTCTAATGGAAATTTCTGTACAGTATCATGGGTAAATTATTTATTTTATGGTCACTTATAGTTTTTCACCATTAATTCACTGTTAAACTACTTTAACAACAAGTTGAAATAATGTGAATGGATGACTTCAACAAAAACATATACCATCAATTAATAACCTCAAAACTCACAGTAGGTCTGTCTTTAAAGGTTATTGTTAAAAATCAATTTGTCTATTGAGAAAATTAATGGAGTTTTTACTTCTGGAACCCAAACACTGAACTCTATAAGCAACTACCTAGATACCCCCTAACAACCACCAAGAAACCACCATGTTCTAAAAACACTCTGAAAATCATAAAAGTATAGCAACACCCTTGTGACAACATAGCAATGTTGTAAAAACCACTCTAAATATTTTAGCGACACCAATACGGCTCACGACACTTCTCTGCTGAAGCCAAGGTGACATTATATTAAGGTGATGAATTTGCAGCACTGTTAACTATAGTTATTGTATCCTGAGACAAAGTTTAAATTGAAAGGTTTCTTTATAGCATACACAAAGGATTTGCAAACTAGCTTGAGGAACAGAGAAGAAAGTTAATAGTGTCTCCAGTGAGCGAACACAACAGATGCTACGCACATGCTCGACAGACACACAACACCTCAGCAGCCCCATTCAACCCCAAACCACAGAGATCATCCGTCTCACTGACTGCTTGCTTGTGTGCAGGACTCGGTCGCTGTTACACGCTCCCCACAGCTGGGAACCGACACCTCATTTGATAGGTTAAAACCAATATTTTGTCAAGCGCATGTGGAAAGTCTATACACATTTTCAGCTTTTGTTTCACTCTTTCAATTAGAACCATTTGTGTTGAGACACCACTCGTTATTTTAATTAATTTTATTCAATGTTGGTCTATGATTAAAAAAAAAGTCTTTGCACGTTTAGTTGTGAGTATGTGCAAACTGAGCGTAAAGAGCATGTGTAGTTGCATACAGTATGCTCGTCCTGTGCATATGATGACATTTATGTTGTGCGCACTGTATACATACCCTAGTGTACGTGTAATATATATATATATATATATATATATATAAAAATAAAAAGAAGTATACTGTGGGTTTAAGAAGTGATATGACAATCAATTCCCAACATAATATATTTCATGCATTTCATTTTTATACACCATACCTAACTTGAATAACCCTAGTACAACAGATGTAGTCATTTTTATTGCCAACAGACATCATTTTTAACTATACCGCGCAGGTTTGTCTCACCATGGGCGGTGTGTATAGGTCTTAAAGGTGACGTTTGTGGTTCCTGCAGCCCTAGAGGTAGCAAATTTCATTGCAATTCGTTTGAGCAGCCAGACAGATCAATATTAGAAAGTCAAAATTCTTGCGTGTAACCATATCACTGGTAGGGTTTCTACGATATACCTAAAATTTGAACTAAATATCTTTCCAAATTTTGGTCATAATTGATATACAGTAGTGGCCAAAAGTGATGTCCGTAGGGGATATATGTTTTTAATGACCCTACAAGTTTGATTAAAGTATCAAAATACAGTATGAGGATCTTCCTAATTTTTGATACTTTAATCAAACTTGTAGAATCACTTTAGATATGAGGTAAAAACATCATTAAACTTGGTTAATTTATTTATCTGACAAAATTATTTGGCAAAATAGGCAAACTACAGATGCAGGTTTTATTTTACTATGCAAAAAAAAAAAAAAAAAGGAAAAGTTTACAGGAAAAAGCATACGTTGACTATAATATAATCAGTTATTAATATTTTGTTTGTTTTCTTGATTTTGCATGCGGTAATAATTTCTTTGTATGACGGCCTGATCAAAATTTACGTTTCATTGCATTATCAGATGTAAAACAATTAAAACAACTATTTTATTTATTTTTTAAATTTCATTTAACCAGGAAGGTACCATTGACAAAATATCTTGGTAACAATTTACATTAAGGTTTCATTAATTAACATCAGTTAAACTACTTCAGTTAACATGAACTAAGAATGAACAATACTTCTACAGCATTTATTAATCTTAATGTTAATTTCAAAATTTAAAATACATTATTAAAATTAAATGTTGTATTTGTTAACGTTAATGCACTGTGAACTAACATGAACTCCAGGGGGGTTAATAAAGGCCTTCTAAAGTGAAGCAATGCGTTTGTGTAAACAAAAAAAATCCATATTTAACAAGTTATGAAGTAAAATATCTAGCTTCCGCCAGACCGCCTTCCATATTCAGAAAGTGTAAAACTCCTGCAGTTCACAAAGCTTGCGCTACGTCCTACGCCTTCTCTATTCAACTTACGGAAAAAGCTTAACTGCCCTGGCGCCAGTTTACACTTTCTTCGTAACTTCAATACGGAAGACGGTCTGGCGGAAGCTAGATATTGTTCTTCATAACTTGTTAAATATGGATTACTTTTTACACAAACACATCGCTTCACTTATTATCCCCCCGGGGCCGTGTGGAGTATGTTTATGATGGATGGACTTTCTTCAGCTCATACTCATGAACCCTGTTCACTGCCATTATAAAGCTCGGATGCGTCAGGATATTTATTAAAATAACTCTGACTTTGTTCATCAGAAAGAAGAAAGTCATATACACTTAGGATAGCTTGAGGGTGAGTAAAGCTTGGGCTAATTTTCATTTTAAAGTAAACTAAACCTTTACCCAATGTTTAAAAAAATGAGACCTTATTGTAAAGTGTTGCCAATATCTCTTCTACCAGGTTTCTTTTTCTTTAACAAATTTGTAATAATACTGGAATGAAGGGTGAAGATGTCAGTTTTCCTAGACCGGACATCACTTTTGGCCACTAATTGTATTTTTTGCATTAGCTCTATACAAATTAAAAAAGGTGACTTTCTTTTGCCCCATTAAAATTACTTCTTTTCTTTTACCACTTTTATTAAATTAACATGTAAATGTAACAATATGAAAAAAAAAAAAAAAAAAATTCAAAATTGGTACACTCTTGACAGCTTCTTTAGAGCACTGTAATTCACTACATCTTACACTGTGCAGCTGGGGTAAATTATGCAAGCGTTTCATAAGTTTTTAGCTAAGAACACAAGTCTATCAGCGCTTTTTGTTTTAAGAGATGCTCTGTGGTATTCCCACGGGTTCTCAAAACTCTTTCAGATGGGGAATTAACTGCTGGAACTTGACTAGTTTTGCAAGAGGAGGGAAAAGACCTATTGGTAATTTTCAACAATTTTCTGTAATTTTACATTGACTATTCAATTATCGTGATAACATTGCTCATATCTGATATATTGCCCAGCTCTAACCATGAGAAAAAAAAAAAAAAAGACACTTCACCTTCACATCTGTGGTGGTCGGGTCAAAAAATGCAAGAGGGAAAACATCTGGGGTGACTCAATCATGAGACATTTCACTCACTTCCTGTGAAGGCGATCCACCTTGCGTACTTTGTGGCTTCTCGACGCCAGTGCGAAGCCACCAGCAGGCCACAGGTGACCGTGAGGGAGATGATGCCCATGATGATAAAGAAGAGCGTGGTGACCCACTCCGGGGGGAGTCGCGGGGGGATGCAGGTTCGATCTCGTCCGTGAATAGTCTGACACTGACGCACCAGCCCCACGGTAAGAGCTCCTGGAATCACAGACAACAACGTCAATGACGTGCAAGTCACATTCAACCCACAAAAACTTGCAGGGTCTGCTCTTTATCAGGGTGTTTAGCTAGGGACTAAAACTACAACATGGCACACTAGAGGAAAAACAAAATCAACATAGTCGTCGAGTATAAAGTTCAGAGCTTGTTTCCTGCAGAAAAACACGCTGCACCTGTCAGACGCAGAGTCCCTGAGGCTGTGCTCGCGCTGCTGTACTCAAGCACACCATCAGACAATCAAAAGGCATTTCAAGGCTGACATTTACATGGATTTAAAATAAATTTCACTGTCTGCACAGCTGAAAAGTGCTGAATGCATTGTTGTCTGGGAGAGGCACTGAAATAAGCAAAATAATGTTGCTGTACGTTTGTACCATTAAAATTTTGGTACCACAATTTAGATGCTGGCACACTATGCAAACCTACATTTTTATTTTATTTAACCAGGAAGGTCCTGTTGAGAAACTTTATCTCTTCTACCAGGGAGTCCTAGTCAAGATAGGCAGCACAAGACAAAGATTACAAAGAAATACATCACAATAAACAAATGCAAAACACCCATATCTAAAAAAAACAAAACAAAAAACTACACAAATCCTAATCAGCTATTAAAACATTTACACTGTTCTATAGAAACTAAGTCTGAACTGAATTAAAAGCATTCTGTTAAGAGTCCATTGCCACTTTTAAGGATGGAGCCATAGAATAGATGATAGCATAAAATTATACATTTGCTGGTTCTAATCCTATGTCAAGTTAATTTATATAAATAGAAAATAAAATTGGTCCTAAAATTGATCCTTGAGGAACACCTGTCTTCACTATTAAAGGAGTAGAAATATAATTGTCTATAGACACACACTAAGTTCTTCCAGTCAAATAATTTGAAAAACATTTTAACACTATTACTAAAACCTACACACCTAAGCCTTTGCAAAAAAAGATCATGATTCACAGAATCAAATGCTTTGGATAAATCAATAAAAAGTGCAACACGCATTTTATCATCATCATCCAATGCAGTAATAACGTCATTAGTGACTGACATTGCAGCAGTTATAGTACTATGTTCTTGTCTAAAACCTGATTGAGTCTGAATTAATATATTATTAGCCAACAAATAGTGCTTTAACTGTTAATTTACCAGAGTTTCAAACTCTTTAGCTGTAACAGACAATCGTGAAATAGGCCGATAATTAATCAACATTACACTCAAGGTCTGTCTTCACAGCCAGCCAAATCCTTATGACAGCTTTACAGCCAAATCGCACATAGCCACCCAAACAGATTAACCAGAGGTTAACCTGTAAGAGATTGTATGTTAACCTGTAGGGCTCAGTTGCCCAATCCAGTTAAGACCATACACAAGGTTTAATGTGTTAGGACCAGAAATTGCACTGTAAGTAACACTTTAGTATGGGGAAATTCACACTTTTAGCTAGATGCTTATTAGTACTTATAAAGCACATATTTATTGCCTTTTTCTGCATGACCATATTCTACATCCCTAAATCATACCCCATACCTAAACTTAAATGCTACAACTACCTTACTATTAAGAATGAGGCAAAAGTTGTAGTTAATAGTGAATATGTTCCTCATACCAAAGTGTTAATGTATTCATTATCCAAATGATTTTCTTCCATGGACCATTTTTATTTGCTGTATTTGTTTTCATGCATGTCATTCCATTTGTGTATGTAGATGTGACACCTTTGTGATATTGCCAATATTAACATTTTCAATGATTGAGACAATTCATTGCCAAAGACCGGCAATCTACCAGGGAAAATCACAGCTGAAGGCCAAGTCACACTGACCCAACATCAACAACTGGGTTTTGATGAATCAGTGTGTTCACTCTGTTGGTGTCTGCTTTCACAGACTAAATTTTCAGTGGACCCTTTTCATATTCAGAACTGGAAGACATCAGGCGATGGGTAAACTTCTATAGTGGTGAATGGGAGGCTACAGCAAATATGACTCTTGCATTCCCATTTGCTCCAATAGCAAAAGAAGAAGAAGAAAAATCCCTGATACCGTTCCCATGACTTTCTAAAAGAAGAAGAAGAAAAAAAAACAAAACTAAAGAAATGATTATGGAGTCAGAAGACAGAGAGAGAAAGAAAGAAAAATTCAATTCAAAATCACAGTTTGTAAAGTGGGTCCGTAGGTGTTTGTCGAGTCTGGCGCTGAGGTAACCGTTACTGTCGACTTAAGGTGTGCAAGTGCAACTGCATTGGTGGAGCAGAAATAATACAGTTGTGGATTGTGATTTCGTAACCTTTTGGGTAGTAAAGAAAAAGCAGAAAGTGTGTAAAAAGACACCAGACAGAGGTAGACTTCAGCAGCAGATTATATATATCTAAGAGAGCAAAAAAACAAAACGAACCAAACAAAAACTCTTTCCCTACACTTCATGGACATAGTCTTAAGTCTTAAATGTGTAAAAATACCATAGGCACTGCTCTACTATACAAACATTTATACAATATATTAACAAGTTGAATGCATTAAATGTTTTACCAAAAGTATTATATATATAAAAATGCTTCTTGTCTATCAAAGTGCAACAAAAAGGGCTTCATCCACAACCCCATTTTTAATAGTCTTCTTTCAAAAGGTGAACAAATACACATAAAGGCACACGTTTGTTGTGTTTTGTTGCAGTGTGAGCCAGTCTTAACACGTATGGTATGTTATTCATGCTTGAACAGTGTTAATTCAGCCTTATATCACTTGCATTGAAGTCTATGTTTAAGTCTATAACAAAAACTTTTTTTGGAATGGATGTCAAAGAAGGAGAGGCTTCAGTATGCTGAATAAACTGCTTTTGTGAGGAAACAGCTTATTTAAATGAATCGACACCCCATCGGTTAATCTTCAACGTGTCTGCTCTTAAACATTCATTTTGGACTGATCTATTTTTTAAGAGTTTACACCTAGCAAATCTGTATGATGCACTTCTAAATCAAGTCACTCATCATACAGACTCAATAAGGCACCAAGACAGCAGAGAGCTGGAGCATGAGACTTCATTCACACATCCTCAGGAAAGAGCTGACCTGACATGGTTTTATAGGGCTGCAGTAATGTGATAAGTGAAAGTGCCCACAGATAAATATCTAACATTGACAGAAACTGAAGTAGTAATACTATCACAATATAATATAGGCTAATAATAATCCTTTTGCCATGGTGTTCAGCATGCATATGTGCAGACAAGATACTGACACTGGCAGGGAAAGGCCAACCTTGGTCGATTTCTGACTGCTGAAGATGTCAATTTCATTGATGCGCTTGCGTCTATATGCTTCTCTTACGTTCTTAGAAGATGCTTGCTTACTGAAGACGCGGTTACATGAAGGTTCTGAGAACATAATACACATGAAACGTCATCAAATGAAAACACCAAAAGCAAGCTCACATTTGATGTTGTCAATGCACTTGTACATGCCTGCTGAGGCGCTGAAGCTCAGAGTGGTGCAGTTTTGTCTGTGAAGGCCAAGAGCAGCTCTAAAAGAAGCTGTAAGTGAACTTCAAATCTGAATCACTGAACCAGAGTTCACATACAGGAAGAATTCACATTACGCCCTGGAAAATAGGCAGTGGATTGTGGAGAATCCACCAAGAAAACATCCTGGACATGGAAGAACAAAGGAAATCCTGTCCTTTACTCCATATACAGGGATAATGATAACAACTCAGCACCTCTCTTAGTTAAACAATGCTTTGAAGCTTGAAGCATTTCAGCTACACTGACAAAAGTGGTCCATATATGGTCCATTACTGAGATACTTCAATTCTGTATCAAGAATTGTGCTGTTTCACTGGAAATATTTGTGTATACAGTATTCAAAAGCAGTCTGTTGAAAACAGCTTGCACAAGCACAAGCTTGTTGAAATGAGAAGCACATACTACTAGTTTTATGAAAGACTGCTACATTTTATTTTATTACTGACTTATCGCATATGAAATGTTTATACCAAACATGTGTTTGTGTGCCTTGTTGTTAGTACTCTAAAGAAAGAACTGTTTATACTAGTGATGCTCCATTCAGGATTTTTGCATCCAGTATGGCTTACCGATTTTGTGTCATCATTATCGGCCAATACCAATCATTTAAGTTTTATATAAGTGATATTTAATGCTTTCACATCTAAATGGCATACTTAAAGGGACGTAGTATGGAAAAAAAATACTATGGAAGTCAATGTTTGGTTACCAACATTCTTCAAAATCTCTTTTGTGATAACCAGAAAAAAGAAATTCATACAGGTTTGGAACAATTTGAGGGTGAGTAAATAATAAGATATATGTAATAAGATCCTATGATGATGACGGATGATCTTCCAGCACCGTTTCAGCTGTGCGCTCTTATATGGCGTATAAATCAAGACCTGTCAATATGGTTGACCAATCCTTTTTTTATGTTTTTACATCATTCAACTGCGAAATTTGAGAGATGTGACTACAGATCGAGTCACAGAATGTTATTATCGGCCAATACCCATCAGTGGCTGACTGATTGGAGCATCTCTTCATATCAAGCTTACCCAAATATACTTTTGTGTCACTGGCGTAACACATTCACTTGGCTTCCTGATTTTGCCAAAAAAAAAAAATCAAATTTATACATGACAAACATTTACTTCTGGGTTCTGTCGTGTTTATTCTGCAATGATGACCAGATGACTGTACTGCGCTACTGTTTTTCAGTTGTTGACTGTTGATAAAATTTCTTGTATTATGGAACTCATGAATTTTCTGTTAGTTGATCCTCAGATTTCAACTGCATTTGTTTGCCTTCATTTTGATAGTTACAGTAAATTAAGGTAATTTGGTTATAAGAGTATTTTTTTAGCATAAAATAGCAACAGACATTAGATTTTCTCAACTGAAAAAAAAACTTAATTTACTTTTCACCTTTTTAAACTAAAAGATACATTATGTTCGGCATAGACAGCACTATGAATTCAATTAATTCAGTAAACAGATGATGTACTGATTTTGCTTCAGACAAAAGACTCCTTACAGAGGAAGATTTCACATTGTATAATGCAAGAAAGCCAATTTACGCTCAGCTTGAACCGTTACAGAGTTGCAAATGTAAAACAGATCTTCGAGTTTAAGCCTGAGTTTGATGATGGGAAAGAAGCATTTTGTCTTGGTGGGAAGAAAGCCTTTAAAGAGCTTGATAAAGACTAGTGTCTGCATCCGGTAAACATTTCCCCCCAGCACCCACCAATCCCCTGCTGATTCACAACTTCAATGTCTAATTCCATCATTACGAACAGCTGGCACGCTATGGTACACTAAAAAGACAGACAACTCCGAATCGCACCCACAACTACAGTTTAGACATTCATAGGACACAAACCCCCTGTGTCCTTTTCCCAAACACACATGCACACACAAGAAGAACGTCATTTTAGAACAACACATCTGGATAAATAAACCTGGAACAAGTCAGAGCGCTGGAGCTCTGCCAAATTCCCAAGAAGCCCTCGCTGGAAACTAGATGTATACTCTTCAGCAGATTGTTATTGACTGTGGTTATCACAGAACAGATGTCCTTATCGATACACATAACATTTATCTGCAATCAAATTCAGTAAATGTGGTCATGAATATTTTCAGCCGCTCTTTGTGTGAATGTGACTGTGGGAGTAAAATGAAACCCAAAACAAAAAAATAGATGTCGAAATAGATGTGCATTTTGTGGCTTTCAAGTAGTTCGGGAAATATCGTAATAAAAAGTTTTACGAGAACTTCTTGTATCATAATTCCGAGAACATAAATTACAGAGCAAAGTCATTATTACAAGTGGGAAAATCGTAATTCTAGACCAGTGGTTCTCAACCATGTTCCTGGAGCCCCCCAACACTGCACATTTTGCATGTCTCCTTTGTCTGACACTCATTTCAGGCTGTGTCCGAAATCGCCCCCTATACCCTTAAATAGGGAACTATTTGAGGGGACAGCCATTTGTTGTGTTGTCCAAAACCATAGCGGACAATATCGAGTGCACTCATTTAATCCCACAATGCATCGCAATAACAAGTGTACAACAGATGCAAGCTCAATGGCTGGAGAATACCCACAATGCACAGAGTCGCGCACCGAATGATCTTCTCGCCAGAAGATGGTGCCCGCAGCTAAATCATCCATCCATTTTCCAAACCGCGCTGGTCCAATGTGGCTACAGCATAATATTTTATGAATTCATTTTTAAGTGATTATTACATTAATTAAGGTTTATACATAGTTTCCAAGACAGAGTTCAATATTTTCATTACCACTGGAGCTGCCAGTTTGCTAAGTTTCAAAATATTATTAAACAGCAAGCACAACTATATAGAAGCGGCAGCCCTTCTGGCGCACTTAGTGTCTGAATTCACTCACTCGTTTTCATTCACTCCTTCAAGTGGACTATATTAGACTATAATAGTGAATGAGGGTATTTGAGTCTCTACTAATGAGCTGATGATTTTGATTAAGGAGACCACTGTTTACAAGACAATACAAGAGCTACAGAGTTGTGACTATGAAGGGGTGTGTCAATTTAAAACATGGTGTAAATGCTGATCTATAATAAAGACAATATAGAAATAATCTATATATAGAGATCAGTGAGCAGCAAGTCTGTAGCAAATAGTTTAACAACACTCAACTTATTGTTCATAACATAATTCTTTGCTTTGTTCCCTGTTATGTTTCTGACTTGAATGCGTGATGCATAATAAATGCTCAACTCAGAGATACAAGTTTTATCAAAAGCACTTGAAGGCAGAATAGGTCTTGCAGTATATAAGGAATAGCAAAGGTAATAGATCAGCACTGTTTCTCATCATTAAAAATCAAACAGCAATATTGAGGGGAAAAAAAAAAAAAAGCTCTTGTCTGGCCAACTTGTAGTAGTAGCTGTAATAGACCCTTTACAGCTACTGATCTTATACCTTGTAATTGTATATTCGTTCTTTATTTTATTGCCAACAATATTCCTAGTCTTTTCTGAAGCATTGTTTACTTAATAGAAAAATACTCAAAAGCTACATGCCACTGGTGAAGAACCTATAAGGGAGGGGTTTCTCTCACAGTGAGTGGGCACTGATTGCATTTCATTGGCAGATAAAGTGGTAAACACCAGTAATCTTTCGAAGACTCCAATTCAACAGCGGCTTGACATATTCAGAGACTCTGGACCACTCTCCTGTTCACAGCCTGTGCGTGAAACAACAGGAAGTGCTTCTTGAGCATTGCCGTTCTCTCATTAGTCCAGGCTGAGCAGCTCTGGAGATATGGAGCGTTATGGAGATGAGTCAAACAGCCTCTGAACCCTAGTGGGTGGAAAGCGGGGGCCGTACATGGCGCTACAGGCTTGTTCTTTTTTAATGCACCGAATTCTCTCAGACGCACACTGATGCATACGCATCCTGTGCCCGCGATGGACCCACAGTAAACACAAGGATAATGTATTGCTGGAAGCATAAGATTTTATCATAAAATTTGAACGGGCTTAACAGCTGATGTAACTAAACACTACTAAATAATATAGTATAAGAATAAAATATTATGGTCAAACTGTTTTGAAGCCTCCTCTAGGGCCAAGTTTCCACCTGGTATTAAGACGCACTTTGGTCAATCAGATCACAAGTGGACAACACTAAATACAAGTGTAAACAGGGTGTAAAACATTTTGAGCTTGTCCACTTTCGACCACTTCCAGAGATGGTCGAAATTGCATTTGACCAGACTGTTTTCGTAGTGTAAAAACTCATGTGATTGAATGCATTCGAACAGCCACAAAAGACTGCCTACTCTCCTCCTTTTGACTTAATGCGTAAACATTATGAAATGTGCGCTAGACAGACAGGATTTAAACTGTCAGCTGAAGACCTGAGTTTGGTTTGAAGACGAAAAATGTACCAAGCACAATGTTCTCTCACTATTCCCGATTTCTAACACGCACTCTCAGCGTTCGGCATGGTCTTGCGGCTGTCAGAGCAGAAACGAAAGCTGATGTTTTTCCATCATTTCTGGTCGTGTTCATATGTAAATTGCACAAGCTTATTTTGTCCATTAGATCAAAAGATCTAAAAAAAAAAAAACCCCATACATTTACCCGCCCACAGACCCTCCCCTCGATGAAATCAGTATAGAAGTAGACAAAAGAGACAGATTAAAATACCAGGTGGAAATGTGAATGTCTCTCCATCGTCCACTTGTGATCCGATTGACCAAAACGCATCTTAATGCCAGGTGGAAACAGGGCCTAGGAGTTACAAGTGAGATGAAGTCCAAAGTACCAGTGGTTTTGGTACCAAGTCGATTCTGAAATGTATTCAAATAGTTAAAACTGTCATTG
This sequence comes from Elopichthys bambusa, assembly GCA_037101425.1. NCBI lineage: Eukaryota > Metazoa > Chordata > Actinopteri > Cypriniformes > Xenocyprididae > Elopichthys > Elopichthys bambusa. The sequence continues at coordinate 36,955,298 of CM074435.1, forward strand.
TGGAATGGAAATTCATTGTTTCTAAATGCATCTTAAAAATGTTAACTGTAAACAATTCATCCATGAATGTGTTTTCAGATCTGCTATGAATTTTGGCAAATAGGGTGGGGGAAATTACCCTTTTAGGTGACTCTTTATATGGGAGATTTTTTTATTTAAGAGGGCAGTTGAGTCTACATTTCACAGACATTTAAAAAATAATTTCTCACCTAAATATTTGCTCACTCAGTGTATGTGCATTTTTACAATGAGGTAATTCTGTTGCGCAGTATTTGTATCCATTATACTTCTACACATGCGTTTTCTTTCTTAACTGTTTACGTTTATTTAAGACATAACCGGCTGTGTTTATGAGGATACTTACCAAGATGGGCATGTTAACATTATTTTGTGTGTTTTTGACCATTTAAGTGCAATAAGCACTGAAAAAGAACTTAATTTGGTAATCACAAGCTGTTTAAGGCGGCTTTATGTGTGCGTGCAGAGAAAACAGTCTCTTAGCGAGCGCACAAGAATGGTATGAAATCGCTTGAATGTTTACATTGGTAAGACTTAAAAAGACATGCAAATGATAAACTTTAGTAACGATGCAACACTGGCGCGACTGGTCAAGAAGGTTTGTAGTGTTTTGAGAGAAATGGTGCAAAACTATGCGCGATACCTGCAATCCCGCGCCAAAATTCGAGCCCTGTTGATGCATTTAACCAAGTCCCTGCTCTTCATTTTTTCTTTTCCTATAATCCGTTTCACTCAAATGTATGTCAATACAGAAGAAAAGAAATTTACTTTAAATAGTTAAAGAGTGTCCAGTGTTCAGAGAACCAATACATTTTACAGGTATTTGTACCAACTACTGAAATGTTGATATTGTGTTGGTATTAGTATTCACTAATCATGAAACAGAAAATGCGTGTCATTCCACACTTTTGTTCATCTTCGGAACACAAATGAAAGGGTAACTAAGATATTTTTGATGACAGAATGCTGTCAGATTTCCTTCCGTTGACTGCCTTTGAAACTCCAACTTTGACGTTTCAAAAACTTCATAAAGAGATCAGAAAACTAATCCATATGAATCGAGCCGTTTAGTCCAAATCACTTGTTACGATGAACAGATTTAATTTAGGCTTTTACTTGCGTGTAAACATTGATCAGCGAACATAAGCAAAAGCTCAACCTAACTTGAATAACGCACAAGAACAAACCTCTTCTGGAAAGTCACCAAGGCAGTTACAAAAGCAGTCAATGGAAGGAAATCTGACCGCGTTCGGTCATCAAAAATATCTTAATTTGTGTTCCAAAGATGAACTAAGGTCTTACGGGTTTGGAAGGACATGAGGGTGAGTAATTGATGACAGAATTTTCATTTTGGGGTTAAGTAGGTTTTTTGAAGAGTAATTTCAGAATACATTTATACATTTCAGTAGCTCAACCATAAGCCACCCTGCAATCTAGTTATCGTTATTCGCCATTGAAAACCCACATCAGTGGACCAGTACTTACGAACGATAAGAGCAGGGATGTTTATTAAGAAAATAAATCTGGTCAGCAGCAAGAGCTCTAGAAATGCTCCCTGCATGTTGAACCGAGTCAGCGAGTTGGACTTTATTTTCTCAAACAGCCATGAGTCAGTGGCAAACAGACTGGCCTCATCACTTTTCAAGAGGTCCGTCTCTCTCTGTCGCTTATTATTCCTTTCATGTATTCGGATAAGCATTGCTGAGAGCATGTCAGTCCTTTTCATAAAATCCTCTTCCTAAGAGCTCCTCAGTATGTAGCTCAATGAATTACAATGAATCGGGTAAAAATAACCAGGCCCGCATGGAATCTGTGCCTGAAGAAAACTCTGCAGGTTTCCTAGAACCAGAACACCTGACATTCACAAAAATCTGCTAATGGTCTGGCCCTTTCGCGCATTTGTTTATTAAATATTTGGCCTAATTGGATTATGTTCTCAGCTTCTAATAAGAGCAAGTGTGAGAGGTTTAGACCAGACGATGGACTGTCACTTGCCCAATCATTCTAATGCAGCATTTATGGCGACTATTCAGTAGAATGCATCAATGCATGCATGTAAAGGGTTTCTTTTGAGCGAGGGGGGCCAAAAGAGTGAAGATGAGCGACAGCTGTACTGACTATTGCAAAAGAATGGAACAGAGATTGTCTCGATACACATTTTCAAAACAGAAAAACTATTTTTTAACTTGGCACAGCATCTTAATATTGTGGAATAAGAAAAACTGAAACATGATGTGTCAGCCAAAGATGTATGCCAAACATGGACGAATACATATTGCACAGGGCTGCACTTTACCATTGTCGTGGCAACCAGTGCACTACATTGCTTTGAATTGTTATTCCTGGGTAAATGGATTTTTGGTCTGCGTTAAAAAGTGTGAATGTAGGTTTTTGAACAAATTGTTTTAAACATTTGAGTACTTTGATCATCCATTCAGATACGCTTTGTGAGATAGGCCTACCTTTTAATAGATGGCCAGGGTTAATGTCATGCATTTGTTAAAATGTGTGTCAATATTGAATTTGACACAAGCCTTTTAATGATGTATTGTGTTGTAAGTTGGCTTGTCAAATAAAATTTAGCAACATTTTTAAAATGATGTGCCAGAAGCCTTTTTTTTTTCTTCAATAAAATAAAACATTTGAACAAAAAAAGAGAAAAAAAAAGGTACTGCTAATCTAATTAGGACTAATCTAATAAGTCTAATAAGCCTTAGTCGAATAAAACTTGACTAAAACAGGGCAAGGTTGACTAATTTTAAAAACTAAGAAACTAAAAAAGTACATTTGACACGGGACTAAGACTAAATTAAAAAAATAGCTGACAAAATTTACAATATTCTGCATTGACATGAAAATAACCTTCAGTTTAAAATACTCAAATATTTTGTTTTCAAGTCCGAATTGTGCATCAGCAAGTGCTTCAGAAGCAGTGGGAGGGAGTGGCATTTCTAGCCGGGTGCTTATTTTGCTGCAAACAGAAACAGTACTGTTAAAAATGCCTTCGACAACTCTAAAACAAGCTCCAAAACAATCAGCTCCCTGCCTAGAGAGTGAAATGAGTACTGTATGCTGTCACACGGAGAAAGTGAGCCGAATTAATCATTCCTCTCACTCAGAGTGTTTCTCTGGGAATAAAAGGCTTGCAGGGCTTTTTTTTTTCCATTTTGTAAATGTCACGACCACCAACTCGTGTTTTGTCCCTGCGAGCTCTTGGGTTCTCAGTCACGGGTTGAGTTTGAAGGTCTCCTCTGCATAATTTCCTGCCTTTGCCGTGACTCCTGCCTGTGAACTGTCGTTTCCTTTAGAAAAAGTGAACAAACATACCATCATTTCAGCTGTCTCACTGGCAGCGCAGATGTGAAATGGAGCTGTAAATGCCAATCAAACAGTTTCCCAGTATTTTCTTTCCGCTAGTGCTTGAGGGGATAGATGGACACATTCCTGTCAAACAGCATGAGTCTGAGAGCAATGAGGGAAACGAGGTTTAAATGCCCTCACTGACAAGCCTGACAAGCTGAGAACATACGCGAGACAATATTTTTCAGTAACCCTTTATACAAATGAATGAATTGGCAAGCATTTTCAAGTTGGGACTAATAACTGGCTGATGCCGATAATCTTGTATACGTGCCAAGACTTCACCGAACATCAGTCTGGGCAGACCAGCTGTCATCAGATGACCTGATTATGATGTAAAAGGTGAAGACTCATCCTAACTGAACAACAGAACACATTTGCTAAATGTTTGCTAAAGGTAATTACCAGCAGATAATGTTGGCTGGACATAAAAATGATTAAGTGGTCGGAAACAACTGCACAAAACTAAAACGCAAATAAAAACAAAACTGCTGAGCACCACTTAGGTCAAAACAAAGCAACATGGGATGCTGCCAACAGTTCTGCTGAACAAACACAGCAATTCAGATATAAAAGTTATCTACATTTTTAATTAAGAAACACCAATAACTAACAAGGGCAAAATTATATATATACATAATCCAGGGGGATTTAAAAGGCAAGCATTTTCTACTCCGCAGGTCGATTAAAAAAAAAGCTCCAGAAAAAGTTAAAACATTTTTTTTTACCAACACGCAAGTGGGGCTTGTCGGTGAAATATTTCTCACAGTGTCAGGGTGTTGCTGTGCTTTTACTACGGTGCTCTGAGTGGTTTTAACAAGTTATGTTGTTGCTTTCTAGGCCAAGTCAGAAGAGTCTTTTTGATAAATATCTGATATTTCAGTCTCCATATGCTCAGGTGCCTCCTTCAAGGCAAGTAAGGGATTTTCGCCAGTTTTTATTGATGACCAGGCGAAATTTGCCTGATTGCTTGCAACAAGCAGCATGAGCTCTAGACTAAATAGTTTCATTTTGCAACTTTTTCTCCTGCTGGTGCATCTAAATTTTGTTAGAGGTTGCACTGGTTCCACCACCAATTTGTTAAACTGATACGCGCTGTCATTTCTTTTGAGCATGTGAAACATTAAACAAGCCAAAACTGGAATGAAACAATGCTACCTGTGTCAACCGAACACCACACGGACCATTTATTGGCTCGGCGCAGCGCAAGCTTAGAGCTAATGTGTTTACCTGCTGAATGTCTCAATCATGTGACCACAACTGCACAACTACACACTGCAAAATCCAGTAAGAAGCGTTCGAGTTCGGCACAAACCATTAATCTAGTCTCGACGATTACAGTACAGAGTCAAGTCACGTTCACAACGCCAGCGACTTTTATCGCTGTATGTCGCTAGTCTCTGTACTGTGAAGTCGCTTGTGGGCGTCCCTAGTGCTGTCGCTCTAATGTTATTGGTAGACTGCACGTCTGATCATATCTATAGAAAATGCGATCTCAAAGATATATAAAACTAAGATATTCTAATCTGACTAGGTATTGGGCTTAAACGTAACATTATGCTGTTGGAGAGTGTTGTGATATAAACAGCAATGCTCAATTTATTAAATCATTAACTAGATTAATTAGTTGATTGTTCGATCGTTAAACTCACTCATACTGTCAAAAAATTAAAACGTCATTTGAATTTGACAAATCAATTTTCTTGTCATCAATATTCAACATAATTCAGGAGAAACAGTAGGCTAAAATGAACCGCAGCAGTGCTAAACTGCATCATATAATTAACAACACACGAACTATCAATGTATGAATCAAACTCACTAAGACTGCCGACAGTTTCTTTTTATTATGTCCATGTATGTGGTTACGGTCAAATCATATAAAACAGCGAAATCACTCTGGAACCATGTCCTGAGTTGGTGGTGTGAGTCAGTGACAGTCCTCACTCCTATTGGTTGTCGCTTGCGAAATTTGCTTATCATTTGCAGAAAGTTACAATTTCTGAACTTTCGTCGCTCGTCTCGCATCGCTTGACACGCCTACACTCTGTCGCCAACGATCACTGTTGCTGGTGTCGCCGGAAGTCGCCAGCATGCCATTGGAATGAATGGGATCATGTTGCTTTGTCACTGCGTGTCGCTTGTGGTGTGAACGTGGCTTCAGATGAAACAGCAATGATATTCTCAACAACACTGATGCGGAAACCACTGTGAAACACTGTGCCACAACGATACAGAAATGTGGAATATTTATATCAAATTTCCTTATATTATTAATGTAGACATGTATAAAAGAATAAATGGAATATAAATTACAGAATTTGTTAAGATATCAGTTTTTCGCATTTGTATTTATACTAACTAGAAACCACATAGCTACTTTTTGTATGGTAATGAGGTCCTATGCATGGTTTTACCTGTGGATATTCTACAAATGTATTAATTATACTGAAAGACCAATTTTAATAAGAGTCCTAACTCAGTCAGTCAGAATATTTAGATTTTAACCCAATAAAAATTAAGTTGTTACAATTTTTTACGGATTTGAATGTTTTGTCAATGAAAAGAAATTTACATTCGCATCAAGCTCACTGCTTGTCAACTCAAAGTGCTGTCAAATGTGCATTTCTAAGAGACAGAACATGTAATACAAATAATTAATAGTATTAATAATTATTAATTATTTTTGGTTAGTGGTTGTTGGGTAACTTTGCTTTCCATTTATTACTTCAAGCACACTTTAAGTCCTCCGATACACCAGCAAAGACTACTAGCCTAGCAATTAGACGCGAAAGAGGAATCCATTCGGAGTATCTATCTGAAACGCGCCTCTCTCTTTGTGTGTGCACGCCTCGAGTGTACCGAATTAAATTTTCTTTTGCCTCTTCTAGTGCTGGAATGGTTCAAATTCTACTGAACGTGTAAACTAGCAAGACAATTATAAACATGTGCAAATTATAAACTTTCAGTCTATGGCAGTTAAACTTGAAATAATCTGCGAATCACAAGCGTGCTGAACCGTGGAGCCTGGTCTGTACAGATCATGGATCAACAATGTTTAAACCCTATTTTTGGTGCTTAGAATTTGGTGGCACCGGTGATACTGCTCTCAAATGTTACTGCTGTAGCACAATTGGTACTGGATAAATTACATGCCAAAGTCGAATACTTGGGCTAGAGCAGTGGTCTCAAACTCAGTTCCTGGAGGGCTACTGTCCTGCAGAGTTTAGCTCCAACCCTAATGAAACACACCTGAACCAGCTAATCAAGGTCTTCAGGATTACTAGAAACTTCCAGGCAGGTGAGTTGGTTGGAGCTAAACTCTGCAGAATAGTGGCCCTCCAGAAACTGAGTTTGAGACAACTGGACTAGAGTAATAATAATACTAGCAAAAAGAAAAGAAAAAGAACCAAAAGACAGCAATCTTTCTTGCACTGAGAGAAAATGGCTTTCTTTGTGTATCCATCAATACAGGGAAAAAATTAACAAATAACAGAAATCAAAACAACAACAAAAACTTCAATGCAACCGTTTAGTCAAAATGTCTAGAAGATCATCAAAGACAATTTCCCTGAAAGAGCCTAAACAATGTCTCATCAGCCAATTATTCTGCTTCATTCTGGTCACAGACCACATCAAAGAGAGGGCAGGGACACTGCAAACACTTTAATGATTTTACCATTCACAGGAAGGAAACAATCTGACAATAGCTCACAAAGGAGCCCATTCAGTTTACTGAATCGCATGCAGTCATGCACTAAACAATGAACTCAGAAATCTTCATTTGGCAGGCTGAAAGAATTTAACACAAACAAACATCTATGAGACCTTTACGGTGTTGTTTTCATCAAGTCATTCTTTTGGCTGTTTTAGAGTAAATCTCTAGGTTTTTTTTTTCTTCCCATTAACCATGTTTCCATTCAAAGTTGCAAATTTAACTCGTGCGCAAAATTGGAATATCGCATTAAAACATTTGTGAATAAAACACCATTTAAATATTGCGTGCGAGAGAACAAAATTGTCACTTCCAGGGAAATTTGTGCAAAACATCTATCAATCAATCGGGGGAAAAAAACTGTGGCTGTTTTTCCTCCATCATAGATGACTTGTGTCTCAGATGTTATCTTGTGTTCGGATGCTGGTGTTTGGGAACGCAATCATGCGAGACGCTTCTGGGAGGAAATTAAACCAAATCACTCTGATGACAGACTTTGGCTCCGGCATTTCAGAATGATCAAACCAATATTTGCGGTGCTGTGATGTGACTGGTCTGCTGGTTAGTCCAGTTATCAATCACCTCCTCTGCTGAGGCAAAGTCACGTTAGTTTTTTCCTTGTGCATCAAGGGATTTATTCGGTAAATGGGTTTCTGTAGTAGTTCATGCACACGTCTGAGTGCATTTTTAGAAACCAAGATGTGCATTAATTTTCTCATCCAGCATTTTTTATGCGATATACCATAAAATGTGCATAAAAATAAGTGGTTGGAAACGTAACTGTTGTCAAGCATGTTACCCTCCAAAAAAATTGCCATTTCTATCAAATAAAAAACTCATACACAACATAACGTATATTGCAATTCACATGGCTCGACAATAATAATTGCTCTATGGCCCCGGCCAGCAAGAATGTGAAATTCGAGATGTGGAAAAAAAAAAAAAAAAAAAAAAAAAAAAAAAAAACAGCAATTTTTTTATGACGGATTTCGGAGGCAGTGTGTGAACATGATTGACACAACATGAGGTCTTTTTTTTTTTTTGTTACGTGCAAAAAATTCGGACTCAGTGTGCAAAGACCCTTAGGCTAGTCGTTTTTGGGTCAAAAACACAGAAAATAATAACTGCGCCTATTTTATTACACATGTATTTAGCCTATTACTTTTTTTGTGGTGGGGAGAGTGAAAATTTTGGCAGAACAAGTAAAAATTTGAACCACTGGCCCAACCGGGACAGCAGAAAAAAATCCTTAGCATTGAGCCCTGAATGTATATTGTGTGTGCGCACATGTCAATACATGTTTTTGTTTCCCAATGGAATTTACTAAAGAATTTGAAAGATATTTCTGTGATCTATCATCCATTTTAATCACTCATTTCATAATAGTATAAAAGAGGACTATAAGAGGACAGAGTGTATTGTGTAACTTTTCTTTTGGCCTCTAATGAGAATTACCACTGAGAAAAAGTAGTACAAAAAAAATTCAAAAGTAAAAGACACCTGGACACATTACAGTGATGAGAAGAGATTGTGTGTGTGGTTAATGTGCTAAACTCTCAGTCAAATAATATCAAATAATGTAGTGGATCTTAATGAAAAAAAAAAAAAAAAGCTTTATGAAAAATATTTGTTTTGTGTGCATGTCGGTGACATTCGCCTATAACAATGCCTGCTACAGACAACAATAAACCTCAGACATGTGGGAAAAATGAATTCGATAGGAAGCATGTGCTAAACATCTTGTGCTGGACGGCTGAAAATGACAAAAAGGAATATCTTCTCCACATGGCAGCATGTTCTGACACCTGATTCACCACTGTAGCATTTGACATGTAAGAGAACAGCACAAGGCCAGTGACTCTTGCTGAATCGAGTGGATTGTGCTTGAACCCCTGCTGACCCACTTACCAAGCAGTCATGCATGCTGAACAAAGAGCAGCTGTTTATCAACAGCCCGCCGGCACATGGACTTTTGAAGACAGTCGTGATCTGCAGGACGACTTTAGATGTTTAATAATAACCGTGTAGATGACCTAATAAATAAAACTGATGAATCACTGAAACAGGGCAGCTGAACAACTTGATATGAATGAATAGGTTAAATTATTTATCACATCTTGAGCTTCATTTAGAGCTCTGAAGTAGTGGTCAGATTACATTATCTATGACGAGGTTAAATATTACAAAAGAATCATGATGCAATTTTTGACTGCAATGCTTGATGTGTCAAAATGACCTTTTCGGTCACCCCTGATTACTGGATAATGATTTTTAACGTGATTTTACAGCTATTTTTAACGAATAACAAAATGTTTAATTCGCTCTAAAAAATGCTGGGTTGTTTTTGAATTAAAATTTTAAACCCAATGGTTGGGTTTGTCCATATTTGACCCAAACATGGGTGGAAACAACAGCATTTTTTAGTGTAGCTGAGCTTAAGTAAGAGTTATGTTACAATAAAATACAAAACATGTTATTTTAAAAAGTTTTAATATTTCGTTACACGAAATATTTCTGAGCTAAAAAATACAAACTTCAGACCATGCTATCAGTATTCAAGGCCTAAAAAAAAATTACTACATTAAAATTCACTGATAAAACCTGAGAGTAATATTAGGGCTGGGTTGAAAATATCTTCTTAAATCCTAAGAATTGAGCTTTTAGTCTGTGCTGTTTTCAGTTGATGCTTGAACAAAACTTCACTAAACATTATTTGTAGCTCACTTACCTTCCAATACATCGCTTTGTTACGATTTATAAGTAGAGATGCACCGATACTAAATTTATCCACCGATACCCGATTATTTAGAGCGATATCTACCGATACCGATAGTTTGGGGGTTCTGCCCCTCTTTTTTAATTAAAAAATGTACTCTTTCCATTTCATCAACTTGTTTCAGAGTAACTGATATCGGTTATAAACAAACACGTTATTCAAATTAATATTAACACGCATTAACTAAATTCTTAAGATTAAATTATCATTTCTTAACTTTCTGAATGTTATTAATTCATGCAATTACTATTAGTATTGAATATCAAACTGGTTTCTTAACATTTTCTTTACACAAAGCTCAAATTCAGTGCATTTTCCTGCCCTCTTTTGATTGACAGGATATCGGCACTGACTATCGGCGGTTTTTAAACTATTGACCGATAGAGTGAAAATTTCCTTTTATCGGCCGATACCGATTATTAGCCAATATATCGGTGCATCTCTAATTTATGAGTCTCAACTTTCACCTATTTTCTGTTCATTCTTATTACGAAATTCAAGCATTAAATGCCGTTTTGACGCACCTGTACTGTACCTGAATCAATGTACAAAAGAATCAATTTCGATTCGAATCGCAAGCTTGTGAATCGAATCGTGAAATGTGCGTCAATGCCCAGCACTTTCAAATTTTGATGTTATTAAACAAACATTATAATAGTAACACTTATCAGCTCAGTATTTAATGTACATTTAAATCCGATTGTGCATAAAGATACTAGAAAACCAACGCTTGAATGCGTGTTAACGAATGAGTGTAATCATATTTTAAAGTCATTTATTATGAAGTGTATCTTTATAATGTAATCTGAGACGGAGTCAGAACTTAATCTAAAACAGATAAGGCATGTAAACATGAAGTGGCTCTTAATCAGAGATGCACACACGCAGTTCTGTGGACAATATAATAGAGAGTTACTGGTCTCTTTTCTCACCTGCTGACTCGCCAGTGTTGATCCAGTCCGGATTGGCAATGCTCGCTATGGCAAATATATCCGCAGCCAGAAAGAGACATCCTGAAATAATGGTGAGTTTATCCATCTCAGGTTACCTGGACTCTGATACAGGAGTGAAGAACTGAGCTAGTCTCTCTACAGATATCAGCAGCGGTCAGTAAACACTGCTCGGGTCTGACTGCATGATATGCTGTGATATGATATGGCTAGAAGTCCAGCAGCTTTGTAGAACGAAACAAACTCCCTAAAGACCAGGTTGTGCCCCTGATCTTCCTCCTAACAGCTGATGCTCCATCCTCATCATCACCCTCATACGGAGACTGCGGTCTTCTTCTGTTACTAGCTAACAGGCTACAGATCCGCACGGTTTGTTTGCCATCCGGAGGGCCTAACGCCACTCGACGTCCACATATCCATCTCCAAGAAGGTCTCGAAAGCGGGATTTAACAGCAAACGCGTAAAAGAAGCGAATTAGAGCCATGCAGGGCCGTTTTCGTCGACGGTGTTGTGGTCCATCTTTTTGCTCAGCTGCACGCGCATCTGCACGGACGCCGAGCGCGAGCACAGCACCGCCGCATCACCTTCATCCCCAAAAACCCGTCAAAATGTGCGTTTGTAAGGTGAAAGCTCGTTAACTGCGTGAGTTTGGAAAGAAACGCCTGCAAGGCGCAGCAGGAGCATGAGAAGCTGTAGTGTAAACGCACCTCTCGCGTCTTTCCCAATGACATCAAGCGAAAACCCCCACGCAGCGTCTATCGTCAGACACACAACAGGCCTGCGAGATCACGCTCCGTCTGCTGCTCTCGCGAGACTCCGCGTGGTTAAAGGGGGCCTGTTCTGTGTGTGGGCATCGTGAGTGTTTCTGTAATTATTATCCACTTAATAATGCACGCAGTAATCTCAAAATACATTTCATGAACGATATATGTGTTATGCAACATAGAGAAAGAGACCATGACGTGTTTATTTGATGAATGAGCAGGCAAAAGCCCGAGATCAATAAAAACTGCGTTTTATTTTGAATTAATACAAAATGTGCAATTACTAATTATATTATTAGCAGTATATGTTCAGATAAATTACAAATAAATGGAAAGTGTCTGAAAAACAGATATTAGACAAAAATTAAGATAGACACTTTATCTAATGTATGAGCATATGGACAGTGCACATATTATGGGAAATGAAAATAGCCAAATGTTCATATTTAAGCAACTTATTTGTCATAAGGTTACTTAGCTATGGGAAAAGTATGTTGAAAGTCTTTTTTCATCATTATTTTATTGACTGATATTTGGCTAGATATCATTTAAATGAACCTATATAGTTTTAAACATGTATACATATATTTGAGACAGTTTTAGCACATTTATGCCAAACCTTTTACTCAAAAAATGCCTTGTAAGGGTCAAAAACGTATTCATCATTCATGAACTGATTCTAGTGAAGAGTTTTGGTGAAGTTACATTCTAAAACATATCTTTTGCTTTAGTCTTTTACTTTTAATATTTCACACATACCTTTTTAAAACCTTAAATCACAAAATAAGAAAATGTTTACATTTATTTTCTCAATGTCTCCCTCTGCAGGCTACTGGAAGTACTAACATAGATAGGCAATGGGACAGAAGTCATGATCCCACAGACCCTTCAGTGAAATTATGAAGCAGACAGGCAGCATTTATGACTGATAGATTGGTTTTAATGAATGTACAGCAGATATACAGTGAAAAGGACGAAAATGATGGCTGTGCTCTCTACACCGTACTAAGGACCAGACTTCATGATGAACTGACGAAAAAAAAAACAACTGTCAACAGCAATCAGAATCAGAATTATTTTACACTTGAATAAGCAGCTGCACAATGTGTGCACTTTAGATTAGGACTTTCCCCTCACAATTCATCAACAAATGGTGTGTTTGCCAGATGTCCATAACTTGACATGGTCTTCTTGCTTTCAACAAACTTCTTTGCAGCCTGTAGAAAAAAACAAAACAAAAGATAATTTTGCTGTCAAATATCATTCAATAGTAGTTGTTTTTTATTGCTTTGACTGTTTCATGAGCAAGTGGTGCCACTAGCATATAGCTAATAGTCTGTTATTTGTTTATTTAGATCATTTTTATCATTTAATTAAAAAAAAAAAAAAAAAAAAAAATCTGTCTGACTCCAACCTATTATAATGGGATTGATGGCTCAATCGGACTGAAAAGCCTTCATGTCTCTAATTGGTTAATAAATTCATGTTTACATGTTAATTTTAGTAAAACTGTATGTGTTTTTTTTTTTAAATCAAAGTCTGCTAATAGTGATCCAGATGTTAAAGTAGCAGGAAGAAAATTATCAGTAGTCCATGAGTATTAATACTTGGGCATAATAATAGATTCAAAACTTACATTTAAAAAACAAGTTAAAACGTTGGGAATAAAATTAAATTTCATCTGGTAAATTTTTTAGACACATTAGAAATAATTTAACAAACGAGACCTCAAAGTTATAAATTAAAGGAACTTTTTTTTTGAAAATAGGCTCATTTTCCAACTCCCCTAGAGTTAAACAGTTGAGTTTTACCTTTTTTTCGAATCCATTCAGCTGATCTCTGGTTCTGGCAGAACCACTTTTAGCATAGCTTAGCATAGTTCATTGAATCTGATTAGACCGTTAGCATCTCGCTCAAAAATGACCAAAGAAGCGGGCTTTGAAAATATTGGATAAAAGGTCTAATTTATCACCATTGTAAAATTTTAACTAAATATTATTTTTAAACTGGGAAAATAAGATTAAATTTGCAGATATTTTACTTGTGTATAAAATTTACTTGTGTCATATGGCCCCACCTTCACTACCTACTAGAGCCACTAGTGCCCTAGGGGAACGTTTAGTTCCTATAATGCCCCTATAGTAAAGTGTCCATCGTATGCACACTTCATAATCTCACCAAAAGAAGCAGGAAATCAGGATACTTTTTCTCTACTCTTTTATGAGTACTGTGAATTCGGACATACTTCTGTCACATACTATATAGTAGGGAAGTATGCGATTTTGGATGCAGCCTAGATAGTTAGAGGCATGCAAATTTGATCACGGTTGGAGTGGATCTCGAGAGTTGAGAGTCCCTGATTTGCATTACAAGGCTTACAAACTGCTCAGTAGAGATGACTGAGTATTTGCTAACTATTTGCTGAAAATGGATGTGTCATCAAGGCAAAAAAGTCAATTATGCTCCTGACAGCTCTGATGATATTCTCGCTCTGGCTGCTTTTTGTCACTTTGGTTCAATAAATGGTGTTGCTGGAACGGGAGGATGCTAGGCGCTTCCCTCAGTACAATGAACTCAAAAGATCAAGGATTTGTCATGAGTTAAAAGGCTTACTTTGACCACGTCGCTGGAGGTCACAGAGTCGATGATCTGCGTCACAGACTGTGGTGAGCTGTAGGCGCCACTGCTGATCACCTGAATGCCCAGCTCCTCCAGCAGACCCTCTGAACTCTCCAGAGACATCAGATAATCTGCTTTCAGCTGGTTCCTGAACACACGCAACACAACAAAACCTACATTCAAAACCAAGCCTGTCCATATATCAAGCAATGACACTGACAGAAAGAAGGAAGGAAGTCAAAATAGCTTATTTAGCAGTACATTATAGCAGTACACAATAGCAGTACATTATGGGTGTAAAAGCTTTGCTAATGTGTTTCATTTGGTCTGCTGACAGGCTGGTGTTAGTAGACTCACTTTGCTCTGGTGAGGTCATCTGCAGTAAGTCTTCCTTCAGCCACAGCCGTCACCTGTGCCACAGCCGCATTGATCACCTGCAGAGAGAAAGAGAGATCAACGCAGATGTCAATCACTCACTCGCTTCACGCCGTCAGCATGTGGTGCTCCTGCCTGAAGGCGAAGTACACACACTGCGTACTATGACATCACCAGCAATATGAATTCTGTAATGTCATTTATCATCGTCAGCAATCATGCATGCCAAAAATGACCTTTTGAACACTGTGGGTGACTTTCCCCTTGCCATGTTTGGGTTTCCCACGATTCAAAGAGAATGTAATAACACTTCATGTCAGTCTCTCTTTAACAATGTAGTTTGTCTAATAAGTCATTCTGTCCATGATGAAAAGCAGAGGGCGCCGTGCTGGCCGTGGTAGATTTATGGTTTATGGGTCTGGTGTTCACAGAGCACTTTGCTTTTAAAAACACGAGAGAGCAGTGCAGTGGAATAAAAGTGTGGCTGAAAAACGCAGCGTAACGGCCAAAGATGACTGTATTACAGTAAACACTTGCGCGCTCCTGCCGTCTCCACTGACTAATTTCTTTTCATGCGTAGAGCACGCGCAGCCTTCGAAATGAGACGCAGCTCGTATGACGTTATTGTGCTCCGAAAGACCGCCTCTGCAGAATCAGATCGACGCCTACTTCTACATCATCGCATCTTTGGCCCTGCCCACTGGTGTGTAAGTGAGATACAGGTTCACTGGACTAAAAATTGCATTACTTTCCAAAAAAGTGGTTATTTATTTTCAAAAATGTGAATGTGTCAATTCAATTTGTTCATTTGAAATTTACAGTAATCCCACAACATGCAAGTAACAGTGTGTGTGATCTGTGATCAGGGATTTCTGATGATTCATGTACAGTCAGACGTTCTTTCTTTGTCTCAAAATTGTTTATTGCTTTTTATGGCGTCAGTGACTAAACAATCAACTTCACATTGTTTCTCTTAGTAGCGTTAAAATAATCTGTTATTTAAATTGAGACTAATTTATATAAGCTACAGAAAGCCATTAAAGAACGCTCCCTTTATAAATCGCTGGAGCTGTCAATCACACAGCCTGAGTTTATCAGTGGACTCTTGCCAAAACTCCCATTATAATCAATGATGCCGTCTACACTGCACAATGAATATCTTATGCACATTGTGTTTGCACTATTAGTTTTGATAAAAGCATTCGTGAGAGTGCAGAAATCGAGTTGTAATGACGAGATCACTGCATTCAGCATTCAACAGACATGTCTGTCATCGGCTACAATGCTCATACTTTCATGTGACGGGAGTAGATCTAAACATAATGCTGTAATCAACACTTTTCACAATTAGTTAATCTTCACAGGAGTAATGGCAAAAATGTAGTAAAAGAATTCTGAGACAGTTACACATGTAAAATGCAAAGATGTCAGCCAATCACAGCAGTGGGTGTTTACACCAAAGCCTCACAGGAGACACGCCCCTTCAAGGGTGTTCAAACCAGAGGGCTAAAATCAGGATAGAAAACGGGCTTTTATTTCTAAATGACGACAAATTTAAACTTAAAATAATCAAAAAAATTGTAGTTCATTCCCTTTAAACAGCTGATGAGGTAATTAATCTTCAGCAAAATTGAGAATGTGTCTAACTTTTATACTTTTTACCTTTCAGAGTTCACGGGGATAAAGTTAATTATGGTGGCTACATGTTCCAAATGTGTTTTTGTTGTTGATTTTTTTTTTTTTTTTTTTTTCCCAGACCAGTTCAATAACTGAAAAGTTCAGCTATAAGCAGCTCTCCAGAAGACACAGTGGTGTCGTTATTCATTTGAGTCAGTTCAGTGTTGATTTAGTTCAGTTGGATAACTATCAATGTTGCAAAATTCATTATTATTAGTCAATACAGCTATAAAGCAGCTCTGCAGGAAACAGTGATGCCATCATCCAGCTCAGCTCAAGTTGTGTGTTGCAAGGAAGCTTTATAAAAAAAAAAAAAAAAAAAAAATAAACACAGAGCACTCACCTCACGGGCCGAGTCTGCTTGAGAGATGATATACACTCCAAAGAGCCCAGAGTCAGAGTATGTGGCACTGAAAGCTGTGGCCTGCGTGGAAAACACATCAGGAGCATCTAAACTGTAGCAATAGCTCGTGTAAGCATGCATACTTTGAGAGAAGTGATGACAGATGACCAGTGCT
This sequence comes from Elopichthys bambusa, assembly GCA_037101425.1. Classification (NCBI taxonomy): domain Eukaryota; kingdom Metazoa; phylum Chordata; class Actinopteri; order Cypriniformes; family Xenocyprididae; genus Elopichthys; species Elopichthys bambusa. The sequence goes on from CM074435.1 coordinate 36,972,070, forward strand.
CACATCAAACGGCTGTGCGGTGGCCTTGGCGATGCCCTGACTGAGTTTGCTGGTGATGTTGGATCCTCTCTTGATGTGCGGTCCAGCACCCAGAAGCCTCTGCAGCACACTGAAGGCATTGGCCTCCGCTGAGCCCGTCACGGCTCCTTCACAGGCCAGCAGCGCATGAACCAGCCCTCCACCGCTCTGCACCCGCAGCTCACCTGCAGCACACAAACACTGTTCACTCAGTCAATCTCACAAAATATATCCAGCTCAGATTTCACCTAAATCACATTAGGAATTATTGCACAGGCATATTTTCAAGCACATCTGCCAACAAAATGTTCATTTACTGCAATGCATGTTGTCACTCACCGCCGCGGTAAACAGCTTGAGCCCCTGGTGTGCCGGCCCCTGTGTGTCCACTGAAGAACTGCTCTCCCACCTTCCTCAGAGCAGCATGACTGACTCCTACACACACAGAGATTCAACATCAACCACATCCACTCATCACACACAGTCTGGGGCCTGTACCACGATGGTAGTTGAACAAACTCAGGGTTATAGGATTAGTTTCAAGATGACAAAACCAAACCACTCAAATCCGGCTTTGTTGGTACCATGATGCTGATCATCAACTTTTTTTCTGTCAACTCAGGCTTTGATTCTGAGTTCGTGAAGCGTGTGCACATGAATGCGTGACATCAGTGGTGAACAGCCAATCACATGCCATGCAACAAAGAGAAACTATGATTCACTTCTTGTGAGACAGCCAGTGCGATTCAAAACTCTTTTGCTGAAGGTTAAGAGATTGAAGAAAATGAAGCATTTAAACTCATTTACACTGACGAAAATACTTGTCCATGAAAGAGGACAGATAAAAGAAATTGTCTTGCTCTATCAGTGCAAGTGAAACTTGTGAAGTTAGTTTAAATAGTTGATAATATACAGCAACATGTATTTTTAAAGAGTTATCAATTGATTCTACAGCTTATTTATATTACATATGATCTGTATATATTAATATTCATTTAAACTAAAATTGCTTGTGTGTATTGGATTAATAACAACATAGATCATATAATAATTATAAATTTCATATATAAATCATAAAATAATTCTAGTTATCATTAAAGCCAGACAATTTCATCGTTAAATATTTGTTTTTACTATATAGTGACCTTTAATTTGGAGGAAGAGAAACTGACTTTATTGCGTCGGGTGCGTCGATGTCACTTTACTTACATCCGATTGGCCAAATTTCGGTTTGAGATCTCTAAACCAGAACATAGCCTGCCCCGGAGCAGGTTAGCCATGGAGCGCAAGTCACTATGGTGATGAACACCGCTAAAAGCCAAGTCACTTTCATGGTACCTAAAACCCAGGATTGGCGCAAACTAATCTGACTAGCCAGCTAATCCGGCTTCATGGTACAAGACCCTGGCCTACAATAGTTTACATGCATCCAAAGTCAAAAAACACTAATTTTCTCAGAATTGCAGCATCACTTTTCTAAACCCCTCTTTTCTGAGAGCGTGCACTGATTGCCCAGCCTATCATGACTGGTCTACTCTGCTCTGATCATAGGCTGATATTATGTAAATTTGGAATTAGATTAGAACTGGAACTTTTTCAGCAGTTCAGATTCGTTTTTTTTCTTTTGGGAAACAACAACTTTGTTTTGTTGTGCACTCTGATCTTTGAAACTTTGCAGATCTTTTACATTCACAAACAGCTGTATTACACACTACATGAAAAGTAACATCTGAAAAAGCATGCAAAAAACACATAAAAGTGTATTTTTATTTCAGTAAGAGCAAAAGACCAAGCAAGTAGACGTACATTCATGAGAAAGACTTACCTAATCCAACGAGAGCCATTCTGGCACTGGTGTAATTATTCGCAAAGAACCGTTGCAGCTAGAATTTGAGAGCAGAAAGAGAAGAGCGTTTGCAAATGGCTTAACTTAAATAACAGATGAGAAGCTGCTGTCAGTCACTTACATGATCAACACTGATCTTCCCCACCATGTGGTCTGGACAGAACAGAGAGTTGGATAAAGCGTTCTTATATGCAGCTTCATGCAGCTTCTCAATAACACCTGTGCAGGGAAAGCACATCTCATCAGCATCAGACTGTTCATGTCATAAGATGATTTTCCACACTTATTTCTTGGTATTGGTGCACTGTACCTATCTGTGGGCTCTGGTCCGCAACGGCCTTGTCTATCTTGAGCCTCGGTGTGAAGTCAGACAACTCCCAGGGTCTGAAGTCAGGAGCGGTGGTCACATTGATCAGGTACTCGATCACGCCATCACTGCACACAAAACGCACAAACCATTCATTTTCAAATACGTCTCCTCACAATTCTGACCTTTTTACCCCTCACAATTGCAAGTGAGGAAAAGTCGCAATTGCGAGAAAAAAAAAAAAAAAAAAAAAATCCTCAATTGCAAGTTTATATCACACAATTCTGACTTTACAACTTTCAATTACGACTTTATATCATGCAATTATGAGGAAAAAAAAGTCAGAATTGTGAGATAAAAAGTCACAATTATATATTTTTTATTCAGTGGCTGAAACAAGCTTCCACATTATAGTTATTGTCCGTGGTGTGAACGGGCCTTTGCTCTTCTATCTCTTCTATCTGCACCTCTATCTAGATCTCATTTACTGTGAGATACTCACAAATCATCCCTTAGACAGTCCAGAGAATAGACCATGTGTTCCCTCGAAGACGTCACGCTAAACAACAGGAAACGAAACACGACAGTGAGAGAATGATAGAGTGCGATACAGGATAGTGGATAAAAATAAAGCTGACCTCAAGCTGGCGCCCACTGCCTCCAGACCCCGACAGATCTTGAAGGCTGACGCACCTTTAGTGCTCTGAAACACACAGCACAAACTCATCATTTGAAACCAACAAAACATCCTCTGCATATCTGATCAACTTACACAGATGTTTAAACAGAGAAGATTCTGATGACAATAGCATGATTATGCATTCATTGATGCTAGTATTTCTGAACAAACGTACCAGATTGCCTGCTAATCGCAGCATGTGAGTGATGCCCAGGTTTTCCGCAGTCTCATAGCGACTGCCGGCTTTCACAAACACGCCGATTTTAGAGACGGGGGAGTAGTTCTCCAGAGAGGCAACGAGAAGACCACTGGGAAGCTTGGACACCTAAACCAAACCGTAGTAATCATAAGTAGTGGTTTTGAATGGTCATTTAAACTGAAAGCATAACAGCACATTACCTGGACGTCCTGTGGCGGGAGTGCTGGTGCTACCGCAGGCTTTCGGGTGACCAGAGGTTCAGTTAACGCCTCGCTCCTCCTGGCGGCAGCGTAACAGCGTCTCTGTGAAAAACGCTCGCTGTGAGTAAACCAGTGATGGCCGCTTCTGAAACAGCTTTCAAATGTTAACATATCTTTTGTTTTAAATCAGAGCTTTGAAGTCACGTGATTACAACAACGTGATTTTACAGACTTTGTGTTTAAGTCACTTTTTTCACAAAACCTGTGCTCTCTAGAAACCCAGTCAGTTTGGGTGAAAATTCTTTGAAGTTCAAATATTAGCATTATAAACACTGAATTAATATCAACATATGAAATTAAATTAAGGACATGCCAGGGCTCTACGGTAACATTTTTTCTTTAGGAGCACTGGTGCTCCTAATAATAATAAAAAAAAAAAATTAGGAGCACAGTCAAAAATGTAGAAGCACTTTCTGATCAATAACAGACATTAGCTTTCCCATTACAGGGTGATATTTGCCCATTTAATTTTAAATAAACGTGGGGCATTTGTAGCATTATAAGAGCAATTTTTCTAATCATATTATATGTATGCATCATATTTAATCAATTTCTTAAAACTTGTTTTTAAATGTTAAACAGTAAATTCAATTACAACAATAAGACCCAATCAAACTGTTACCAATCAAAAGAAATCATCAAAAAAAAATCCATCTTTGCACAGTCTATGTAAATTTAGACATTTACATAGACTGCTTTTAATGCAGCTCATTGGTAAATAATGTTGTACGAATGTTCTTAAACATAAATCTTTATATATAAAAAAATTAAACTTTTAAAGATTAAGTAAAAACAGTCTATGTAAAGTGTAAATATGAAAATAAAACAGCCAGTAGGTGGCGGTAAATCTTAACGTGCGAGTCATTCAGTCGTTCAAAACTCGCTTGGAGATGCGCAACAGCTCTGGTGTGGCTTTGTTTGAAACCGTTTTCACGAAATCGAGCAAAAACAGACAGTATTGTGGCTAAAACGGTGTCACTTAATATCAGCTTGTTTTTGGACTTCAATCAGATCAGTAAGTATCACATCTGCAATCATGCCAATACTCGGAGAAACAGGAGTATACTCATGTGATTGTACTTAACTTACACATATTAAGCTTGCTGAGATCGACGTGGTTCAGCAGCAACACTAGTTATATCACTTGCCCACCATGACCGCGGCACCGGCCCCACCGTCATTTTGATTTTTTTTTATAGTAATAATATTCATTTAGTTTAGTTAGAAAACAGACACTACAGTTAAAAACTGAACGCGTCTGCTCAATTCAGTGAGCAGAACGAGAGTCGCAGCACAGATCAGCAGCAGGAGTCAGATTTCACCTCACTTCGTCCATTTCGCCTCACTTTTCTGAATGACAAGACGAGGGATGACGATTTGGTTGAAAAGCAAAATGTAAAAGCACATATTTGTCATTGTACTGTTTTATTGTTGTGTTTTTCATTAAGAATAATAATTAATCCACCCACCATTCAAGCAATTGCAGCCTCCGAATTGCCGCTACCGCTACTACCGCTACCCGGTAATTTCCAACCTTGATTATGATAATCCAAATGTAGTATTTACAATTAATTTGACTGCAAAGAAGCAGCAGCATGAGACCGGACCGTGGCTGCATCACACCGGTTGCACCTTGTAAACAATCTTTGGAGTGTAGTCCGGAGCGCACGTCTTTTGCACTTGCTCTGCTGACTAAAGCAAAGTCTTTGAATTAAGGCATGAAAAGCAGCAGTTTAGATGCATTTTGGGAGTTGTACTTTTCATCCTGACAGTCGCACGCAGTTATTTTCAGGAGCAAATGCGAGTGAAATGGGCGCACTGTAGAGCCTTGCATGCATCAGAAAAATTGGGAATGTTGGACAATAAATATATAACAGCTTGACAGTAAACCGTTTTGCAGTGTTGTCTTATTAATGTCCGTTAAAGCAAGACTATGTAAACAAAAAAAAACACAGCCACTGTGTCCAAAACTGGCAATTATGGGATAACAGACACAGCAATGCATCATGTTTGTAGCGTGATTCAGGGGATTAAAACGTACAATATATATTTCAGACCTAGTGGAGTAGGCTAATAGTAAGTAATAGGCCTAATAGTAATTACTATTACTCCACTAGGTCTGAAATATACAGTGGGTACGGAAAGTATTCAGACCCCCTTAAATGTTTCACTCTGTTATATTGCAGCCATTTGCTAAAATCATTTAAGTTCATTTTTTTTTCCTCATTAATGTACGCACAGCACCCCATATTGACAGAAAAACACAGAATTGTTGACATTTTTGCAGATTTATTAAAAAAGAAAAACTGAAATATCACATGGTCCTAAGTATTCAGACCCTTTGCTGTGACACTCATATTTAACTCAGGTGCTGTCCATTTCTTCTGATCATCCTTGAGATGGTTCTATACCTTCATTTGAGTCCAGCTGTGTTTGATTATACTGATTGGACTTGATTAGGAAAGCCACACACCTGTCTCTATAAGACCTTACAGCTCACAGTGCATGTCAGAGTAAATGAGAATCATGAGGTCAAAGGAACTGCCTGAAGAGCTCAGAGACAGAATTGTGGCAAGGCACAGATCTGGCCAAGGTTACAAAAACATTTCTGCTGCACTTAAGGTTCCTAAGAGCACAGTGGCCTTCATAATCCTTAAATGGAAGATGTTTGGGACGACCAGAACCCTTCCTAGAGCTGGCCGTCCAGCCAAACTGAGCTATCAGGGGAGAAGAGCCTTGGTGAGAGAAGTAAAGAAGAACCCAAAGATCACTGTGGCTGAGCTCCAGACATGCAGTCGGGAGATGGGAGAAATGTGGGGGTGTTTTTCAGCTGCAGGGACAGGACGACTGGTTGCAATCAAGGGAAAGATGAATGCAGCCAAGTACAGGGATATCCTGGATGAAAACCTTCTCCAGAGTGCTCAGGACCTCAGACTGGGCCGAAGGTTTGCCTTCCAACAAGACAATGACCCTAAGCACACAGCTAAAATAACGAAGGAGTGGCTTCACAACAACTCTGTGACCGTTCTTGAATGGCCCAGCCAGAGCCCTGACTTAAACCCAATTGAGCATCTCTGGAGAGACCTAAAAATGGCCAACGTTTACCATCCAACCTGACAGAACTGGAGAGGATCTGCAAGGAGGAATGGCAGAGGATCCCCAAATCCAGGTGTGAAAAACTTGTTGCATCTTTCCCAAAAAGACTCATGGCTGTATTAGATCAAAAGGGTGCTTCTACTAAATACTGAGCAAAGGGTCTGAATACTTAATAAGGAGCATGTGATATTTCAGTTTTTCTTTTTTAATAAATCAGTAATATACCCACTGTATATTGTATATTTTAATCCCCTGGATCACGCTACAAACATGATGATCTTAACTTTATTAATTGTTAATTTACTACTAATAGTAAAAGTTGCATAAAATGGAAATACTCAATAAAGTAGGCTAACTACGTTACCTCAGATGTGTAATGGTTGGATGCCACAACTGATAATATAAAATCATAGTCTAAGACAATACAACATTTACTGTAGGTGTCATAAAATTTACTGAATTTGAGAAAATTTCTATTGCGTTTCTGATTTGCCGATTTAGGGTGCGTAAGATGTGATAGATTCTATTGTCCAGTTGGCATTTTCACCCCAAAATGGCTGCCACGCTACCGAAACAACACCTAGTGGCTGTTACCCAAAAAGCATCAGAGTTTCGCCTCTTGGGTTCTATACTCTTTGCTAGAGATCGCGTTTTCAAAACAATAAAGGCGTAGCTTGATGATGCCTTGAATGAGCGTGGAATCATGGGAGTTGTCGTCATCATCACCTCCACAGCCGATGGAAAGCAATCTGACAGGAAATTTTAGAGCCTGGGACATTTTACATTGCTGTTTTTATTATGCTTTTATGTCGCAGTTGGCCGCTCCTTTCGCTTTGTTGTTTATGTTTATTTTACGATTAAAGTTATGATTAATGTCTCACGGTTAATAGTGTAGAAGTTGTGCTTTCTAGGGCAAGCATCACAGTCACAAAAAGTGTTTTAAGTACAACAAAAAAAGAAAAAGAAAAAAGTAGTTACCTAGAATTAACAGCAGGTCACTAGCGGGACTAAACAGGAATCTGTTTAGGATAATATGAACAAAACAAAAAAGACCAAAAGTGTTTGGTCAATACACGCTATCGTCTGAAAGCTTACATTCACTCCTGTTCGAAAGTTTGGCGTCAGAAAGAATTTTTTTAAAGATTTTCTGAAAAACGCCTTCTGAGGCTGCATTTATTTGATAAAAAAACCCCCAAAAAACAGTTAAAGGGGTGGTTGATTATGATTTCACTTTTTTTTTTAATTTTTTTTTTTTTACTTTAGTTAGTGTGTAATGTTGCTGTTTGAGCATAAACAACATCTGCAAAGTTACAATGCTCAAAGTTTAATGGAAAGGGAGATATTTTCTTTTACAGCAATAACTTTGAGGACTAGAATTTTGATTTCATGGTGACTTTAAGATTATAGAGACAGAGCGACCTGATATTTTGAAGAATGTTTGTAATGGACCTCATTGATAGTATGGGGGGAAAAATAGGGGGTCCATCAATTGTTTGACTTCTGACTTTCTTTAAAATATCATCTTTTGTGTTTAAAAGAAGAAATAAACATACAGGTTTGAAACAACCTGAGGGTGAGTAAATGACAATTTTAATTTTTGGGTGAACTATCCCTTTAAGAAAATGATTTTGTGTAACCTTCTGCCTTAATAAAAATGTATATAATATATATAATATAATAATTTTTTTTTAATTTTTTCCCAAACCTAGAAATATCCCTAGGTTTTTCGTGAGGTATTCCTATGAAACCATGACTCCATCATGTTTGATCTGAAGGTCTCATCATGATCCTGTACGATAATGATGATGATGATGATGATGATGATGATGATGGTCACAGATCAGACCGGGTTAAAGGTCACATGTGCTCTCGTGAAGTTCGTGACTGAAAGTACAGTATCAGTGTGTGTCATGATGACCTTCATCACAGAATCACAACAACAACACAGCTGATTCACAACTACCACTATCAGGACACTCAAAAGCACAAGCCTGTTGGGTCCATCGGGTGTTTATTTGAGTTTTTCCGTCGACTGGAGGAAAGTTTTCAGCAGCTGCTGCATGTCAAACACCGGCTCATCAATGACACTAGCAACATTAGCCTGTAACACTTGAATATGTCGTTTAGGGTGACCTAAGCGCGTATGCGTTTAAAACACGACATTTAAACAGAGAGGATAAAGCCGTGCACTCTGAGAGAAAGAGGACTCACGGAGAGATGAGCGAAACCTCTGAATCCCGTCATGACTCCGTTCCTCTCCTTCAGCCGCGGGGAAAGACAGCTATGGCCGATCTGAAGACCTTCCCACAATCCAGTGCGCCTCAGCGACACACCATATATGGACACACCGGAACCTCAAGCTGTTTAATATTAACGAGACGTTACAAAATATTCAAGACGTACCTAGGATCTCCTTGTGTCCCAATGTCCATACTACCCGTCCTAAATGTGACCCTGGACCACAAAACCAGAGTACATTTTTTTGAAATTGAGATTTATCTGAAAGCTGAATAAATAAGCTTTCCATTGATTTATGGTTTGCTGGGATAGGACAATATTTGGCCGAGATACAACTATTTGGAAATCTGGAATCTGAAGGCGCAAAAAAAAAAAAAAAAAAAAATATTGAAAAAAAAAAAAATCGCCTTTAAAGTTGTCCAAATGACGTTTTTAGCAATGCATATCACAAAAATAAATCTGTGATATATTTACAAGAGGAAATTAACAAAATATCTTCATAGAACATTATCTTTACTTAATATCCTAATTATTTTTGGCATAAAAGAAAAATCAATAATTTTTGAACCATACAATGTATTGTTGGCTATTGCTACAAATATACCCGTGCGACTTATGACTGGTTTTGTGGTCCAGGGTCACAAATAGTATATGATATAAAATATAGTAAAAAAGTCAGTTTATAAAATCTGAATCAAACGGATAATTCTAACTGAATTCAGCTCATAAAAAAACACAAAGACACAAAACACTGTATTTTTTATTTTACGTAGGCCAAATACACTAAAGTTATAAAATATTTAGCCAAAAGCAAACCAAGATTGAGCTGATTTACAAAACCAAAAAGTTAAAATCTTACACTTTAAAGGAATATCTGGAATTATACACAGTTAATGCATTCTTAAACCACCTTACATTTATTTTGGCATAGTTTATGCAGTTTTTCATATCATAGTCTGAGATACAGTAATGTGTCAATGCAAATACTGTGTTCAAGTTTTAAGGGAAAAATGTAGCCTATTTTTTGGCTTCACTGAATAGTCTAAAGAGGACAAAAAAAAAAGCGATTTTCATTTCATTAAATATTTTTATTATTTATATTTTCCACATCAATAACTTGATGTTTACTAACCAAAATCCCAACTTTATAGTGTTGTTGACTGAAGCAAGTCTGTACGTAAACCTATAAAGAAAGACTTTAAAGTGTCATGAAACCTGAAAGCAGGTCTGTGATTATGACTACATGATGTGAGAGTTTGTGCGGGTTAATCTGATGATTTGGGCTTAAATGGGTTGCTGGATTACAACTAGTAAATAGTAAAATAGCCTAGCGTGTTGTCCAACCCAGCTGGGTCAATACAGCCCTGCGCTGGGTAGCTAAAATGACCCTAACCCAGCATTTTTTTTTTGAGAGTGTTTGATTACATCGTAAAGAGTAAAAGGTTACCCTTGTACACAAAGCAGCACTGCACTTTTAAACATACTTCATTATAAACTTTATTCAGGATTATGAAGAAAAGAAATCACCACTGACACCACTTTTCTCAAGACAGCCAATTCCCACATTTATATAAAAACACCACTCCCAAATAATAATAAATAATAATAATAAAAAAGCAGCTTTATAACTGTGCTGACATACCATTTAATTTTGGGCAATGCTTCTTACTGTGAATCTGTGTAGTTTTAAAACAGTTGAATCTCTTGCCACACTGATGGCACTGATAAGGCTTCTCTCCGGTGTGAATTCGCTCATGTCCTTGCAGGGTTCCCATCTGCTTGAATCTCTTTTCACAATATGAACACTTGTAAGGTCTTTCTCCAGTGTGGGTCCTTTGGTGCACTTTCAACTGAGTGGCTGTAGTAAAAGCTTTACCGCAATCAGAGCACAAATAATCTTTCAGACCAGAGTGTATTTTCTGATGGTCTTTAAAACGTCCCAGCCATGAAAATGTCTTACCACAATCAGAACACAAGTAAGGCTTCTCTTTTGTGTGAACTTTCATGTGGCCCTTTAAAATCGATTCCTTAAGAAACTTCTTATCGCACTGATCGCAATCAAATGGCTTTTCTCCAGAGTGAATGAGCTTATGAACTCTGAGACTATATGGCCATTTGAAACCCTTTCCACACTCATCACATGTGAACGGCCTCTCCTCATTGTGAATTTGCATGTGACTACTAAGGTTTCCTTTATTTATGAAACTCTTTCCACACTGAGGGCATGTGAACGGCTTCTCACCAGTGTGACGTCTTGTGTGAACAATAAAGACTGAATTACATGAGAAGCTCTTTCCACATAGAGGGCAGGTAATAGACTTTTTGGCTTCTGCTCTTTGAGATATTTTTTGTCCTTTTTTTTCTCTAGTTTTGGCATCATGAAGGTCCTGAATCTGATGTTTCTTCTTCATATCAGTCAATTCTTCACTTTCCTCTTGCACATTCAATAAATCTGAAATGAAAATAAGTTTTTTATATCTTCATATATTTGTCCTATGCTATTTTTTTTGTTTTTGTTTCTATGAATCTTTAACAACTCTCTACAACTCTGTTAATCTGTCAGAAAATGTGTTTCATTCAGGTTTTTCAGCAGTAATTAATGAAGAATCAAGAATGGACACCAACCTCTTTGTTCCTCTGTATCTTTATCTTTCACTCCACATGCTACTGAATTTCGGATATCATTATTATGCCCTTCCATCTTTACAACAGCATTCAGTTGGGAATGGCTTGGATGAAGGCGTGAGCAGTGATTGGTATGAGGTATGGAGGACCAGATCTGAGGAAAAAAAAAAAAAAAAAAAAAGTGATACAGTACAGACATTACTTCATACATTTGATTCCACTTCAACTTCATTCAATGATTCAACAAATGAAAAGCATTTTACATCTTAAATGAGACCACTGTGTCTTGCACTGGATACAAAAAGAAGACCTATACTAAAGTAATTGTAACCTAGAGGGGTGTGATATGCATAATCTTCGATAATATGGTAATTGTTGTTTTAACAATGTGGAAGCGGACAATATCGAGTATGTCACTCACTTTGCAAAAAAAAAAATAAACAAAACATGCTTTGAGAATCCTATTCGAAGTCCTATTGGGGCGCTCCGATTGGCTAACGATCGCAATCGGCTAGGGGTGTGACGAGATCTTGCGAGATTAAAATGTGACGAGATTTGAAAAGCTGTCACGTGATTTTTCATGACGGAATTGTGAAATTAGGATAGAATATGCCACCGCTACGTTTACGTTACGCCTCCACTGTCGTTTTGCTTTGTATAGAAATGATAAAAACCATTTAATTCAGTTTGATAAGTGAAGCAGGAATCAGAGTTCACTGATCACATGACGAGAGTAAGTGACGAGATGACTGACAAGACTATGGCGGAGGATTCGTTGCACAACAGAGGCTACAAAGCGTCTGACAAACGTCTTATCTTGTTGAATTCGTGCTCCGCCGCTCCCTATTCACAGAGTACACGAAAGCGAAAGTAAAACGCGAATACCCCTCATTTTAAAAAGCGGCTCCCTGATGCATGCAATTATCTCCCAATATCTTAGGCTGGGCTGTGTAGTTGTAACCATCTCTCAGCTCTCTATCATGCTTGAAGAAAAATTTGGTCTCTGTTTGCATTTTGAATATTGAGAGAGTTTGATTATGGTTGCGCTTATTGTTTGCACTTAATAAGACTAAGAGGAAACTGTGTTATTCATTTTTACTATACAGTTTTGCTCAAAAGTTTACATACCCCCTGCAGAATCTGCAAAATGTTAATTATTTTAACAAAATAAGAAGGATCATGCAAAATGTGTGTTATTTTTTATTTAGCACTGTGCTGAATAAGATATTTTGCATAAAAGATGTTTACATATAGTCAAAAAATAGCTGAATTTATAAAAATGACCCGTTCAAAAATGTACATACCCTTGATTCTTAATATTGTGTGTGGTATTAATGGATGATCCACGACTGTTTTTATGTTTTGTGATGGTTGTTCATGAGTCTCTTGTTTATTCTGAACAGTTAAACTGAGCTCTGTTCTTCAGAAAAATCTTTCAGGTCCTGCAAATTCTTCAGTTTTCCAGCATCTTTTGCATATTTGAACCCTTTCCAGCAGTGACTGAATGATTTTGAGATCCATCTTTTCACACTGAGGACGACTGAGGGACTCAAACACAACTATTAAAAAAGGTTCAAACATTCACTGATGCTCCAGAAGAAAACACGATGCATTAAGACCCGAATAATGAAAACTTTTTGAATTTGAACATCAAGATAAATTTTACTTAATTTGTCTTCCGGGAAACATGTGATTATCTTCTGTAGCTTCCAATGGGCAGTACTAAATGAAAAAATTAGACATTTAAACAAAATATGACAAATTGGGACATCTTCATCTTGTTCAAAAGTTTTCACCCCCGGCTCTTAATGCATCATGTTTCCTTCTGGAGCATCAGTGAATGTTTGAACCTTTTTTAATAGCTGTGTTTGAGTCCTTCAGTCGTCCTCAGTGTGAAAAGATGGATCTCAAAATCATTCAGTCACTGCTGGAAAGGGTTCAAATATGCAAAAGATGCTGGAAAACTGAAGAATTTGCAGGACCTGAAAGATTTTTCTGAAGAACAGAGCTCAGTTTAACTGTTCAGAATAAACAAGAGACTCGTGAACAACCATCACAAAACATAAAAACAGTCGTGGATCATCCATTAATACCACACACAGTATTAAGAATCAAGGGTATGTACATTTTTGAACGGGTCATTTTTATAAATTCAGCTATTTTTTGACTATATGTAAACATCTTTTATGCAAAATATCTTATTCAGCACAGTGCTAAATAAAAAAAATAACACATTTTGCATGATCCTTCTTATTTTGTTAAAATAATTAACATTTTGCAGATTCTGCAAGGGGTATATAAACTTTTGAGCACAACTGTATACTATTTTTATTTCTATGATCAATTTGTGGAAAGCAGTTCAGTTAGGTGGTCAAAAGTTGTAGAAGCTCATAAATCATGTACAGTAAAGTCTGAAGAGACTCATGAAATCATACGGAAGTAAAGCCAGTCAGTTGAGTTTGTGGCAAAACCTTTTACAGTGCTTAAGTATTGTTGTCTTTTACTGAATATGATAACTCAGAAAGTAGAACTGAAATGACATTCATTACAAGATGACTAGATAAAACATTTCAAATGCACCTGCAGACTATTTTTCTAGTCGTGTATTTCGTCATTGAGGATTTCTTAAAAATACTGTGTAAAAAAAAATCATCTCTTCTCGTGAGCTAACCGGTTTGTCACACCCCTACTATCGGCCAATAATCACTTCTAACTTTCAGTTTGCAGATCACAAACTGATCTCATGCTGAAGACGCAAAAAAACTGTCGGTTTTGTCTTAAGTGAGCGTAAACAGTTGAGAAAAAAAAAACGTGTAACAGTATATTGGATCTGTGCATTCAGTCAGCATCTTAATAATCCTGCTGCTGTCTCTGGTTTTGTCTTCGTCTTTTGCTACTGTATTAACATTAATGACACTCACTGCTCTTAAATGAATAACTTTTGTAACTTTAATTGTAATGATTAATCTCTGATTTATCAAGGAAGTCTATCCAGTATTATTTTACATTTGATTCCTGAACAGGATACAAATTTAAATATTTATAGCATTACATTTAGATCTATGGCATTATATTTAGATCGTGCCATGAAAGGTTGCAGAGATGAACATGTAGATGATCACAGACATGTTGTTGAGCAGTGATCTTATCATTGCAACTTGATTTCTGCACACTAACGAATGCTTTCATCATAACTAACAGTGCAAACGCATTGTAACTAAGAGATTCGTTGATTATTACGGGAGTTTTGGCAAGAGTCCAGACGGATAAACTCGCTCTGTTTGATTGACAGCTCTAGTGATTGCAAAGGGAGCGTTCTTTGATCGCTTTCTTTATATAATTTAATCACCGTTTAACAGATTTTTTCATCCTACTAAGAGAAACAACGTGAAGTTGACCATAGTCACTGGTTTGATTTACTGACACAAACAGCAATAAATGATTTTAAGACAACAAACATCTGACTCTACATGAATCATTACATATCAGAAATCACTGGTGATTTTGGTTAGACACGTACACATAATCAGCACATATAAAACGATCTGTAACAAAGCAATAGTGACAGTAAATATGTTTTTTACTCACAGAAGTGTGTTTTGCCGTTCTTGTCGGATTAAATATAGTAGGCACAGCACCGTTTTTTAATCTCAGTCTCTCTGCAAATCCAGCATTGAACTGTGTCTTATTTACAAAGGAATCCTCAGTGAAATGAAGCGAACAAATGCTCAGTGTCTTATTCACGTGGTCTGGAACTTCATTAAAAACAAAGTTCAACCATGCATTCCTGATGTTTGAATCAGAAGGAAGGTTATGCAGCGACTGTGTTCTTCTACAAACTGGCACTGCACAATATTTTGCAACTTTCAAAGGCATGTTTACCGATTAGTTGCTCAATCCAGTGTTAGCATCACGTTATTTACCTTAAAAAAAAAAAGAGAGAGAGGAAAAAAGTTATTACCTACAACTTGTCATGTGCTAATCAGTGGGCGGGGCTACTGAATTAACGATGTAGAAGTAACCATTTTGATTTCTCAATTCATGACCCCTTTAAAAACTTAATCATAAATGTACATTTATTTGTTATATTAAGAGCAAAAATAACATATTCCTGTTATCACTGCCTAGCATTGTCATAGTAACATTCCACGTAAAGCTAATGAGGAAATTACGTGGTCTTTTGTTGCTCCCTTGTCCCTTCGCTAAGTGCGCTCCAAACAGCTTCATTATTACACACAAGTGCTGCTCACTTCCGATTGGAATTTGCCCAAAATAATTCCCTCAGCATGGGATCTCAAGGCCACGACATAATGTCGTTACCTCGACAAAATGATCTCGTGGCCACAACGTAATATCCCACAAGTTATGACGTTCCGACGAATTAAAGAGTTAGTTTATTCTGTCATTAATTACTCACCCTCATGTCGTTCCATTCCTGTAAGACCTTCGTTCATCTTCGTTTATCTTCTGACGTTCCACACCAAAACACAAGCTCAGTATTGGCCGACGTTGTTCACGTGAGCAGCACGACACATTGCATGTGATGCTAATGCAGGAGCCGGCCAATAACGAGCCGGCGTTTTGACGTAGAACCAGGAAGCGCTGAATGTAAACAGCATAGGAGAATGACAGAGAAGAGAAGATATTGTTGAATAAAGTCATTATTTTTGTTTTTGTGCTCAAAAAGTGTTATCGTCGCTTTATAAAATTAAGGTTGAAGCACTGCAGTCGACAGTTTTAACGATGTCTTTAATACCTTTTTTCGGACCTTGAAAGTGTTGATTAGATTGCTGTCAAAGGAGGAGTCATAAACCTCGCAGATTTTATCAAAAATGTTTTAATTTGTGTTCTGAAGGTCTTACATGTGTGGAACGACATGAGGGTGAGTAATTAATGACAGAATTTTAATTTTTGGGGTGAACTAACCCTTTAAAATCGCGTGGCCACAAACTAAGTGAACCAAACATGTCCCCTCCCGGTCACCGTACATATGCAACATTGTTTATGTCTGCGACAGCGCACTGCAGATCTATAGCCAAAAGAATTTTAAATTGTAAACCGCACTATCGATTTTTCTTTTAATATACCACGGTAATATCCCACAGTTTGCTCGCTTCAGTGCATGATCTATTCACTATTTGCATAAAAGTCTTATTTTCCTGCTGCTGAGAGGAACAACAGTCACGTGCACACTGCAGAGTTTCATGAGTTAATACTGCATTTTAATTGAGGGAGTGAATTCTCTAAACTTTGAGTCACTGAAAACATTTTCAAAACAATGCTCTCTGACTCCCCAACCAGACATTTCTCAATAAATCTATGCGATTTCCAGGCGTCACTGAGTCCACTTCAGTTACAGAGTAGTATAAGACATTAAACTTACTCCCAAATATCAAGAACAACAACTGAACTTACCGAATGCTCCGTACAACTGAACAGAGAAGCAGCATCCGACTTATTTTTGTTGTTGTTGATTTTCTTAGCTGTTTTATGGCCGTTGACAAACCAGCTTTTGCTGCGTATTCCGCCACCTACTGGAATGGAGTGTGATTTTTTCAAAACGATTGACCGATTCACGATTTCGATTTTTTTCGTCTCGTTTTGATGACGCAACACGGAGCGACAAGCACTGAACGTTCGTTCGCCGTGCGAATCACGCCTGAAGTCCCGTAACGTTGAATCCGCGCAGCAGCGGTCTGTTCTGTTCGTCCTCCGTGAAGCAGCAAACGCCGAGAGGACTGATCGCGTTTCCACAGACATCTGAAGCTCGCAGAAATGGTAAATATGTGGTTTTAGTTTAATCATAGACTTGACTTGTAGATAAATGCGTGTCTATCTCTGAGTATCGAACACGCGCTGCTGTTTGCTTTTGTATAATCACTTTTACGGTTTCTAAAAAAAAAAAAAAAAAAGCCGTGCTGTTTTAATGGTTATTTACCGGCGCGCATCCTGAAATCCATCGATCCAGGTGTGACACATGTAACAACCGCAGCCCGTGAACACGTGTTTAAAGTCTTACAGATGTTCATGTAGGACCTCGTGTCTCTCTGGTCCAGTTAGAGATCTTCCGCTTACATGGAAATCATAAATGTAGCTGTCAGAGGTGTTGGGACCCGTGGTTTGTTTTAACCCTCATGTTGTGTTCGGGGCATTTTGAGCCGGAGAGGATTTTCTTTTTTCAGCAAAATGCTAGTTAATGTTATGGCATTGGACTAAACACTGCTGACCTCACACAGGGTATAATAACTACTTTATTATTATTATTATTATTATTTTATTCCCCCCCTTACCTTGTTACTCTTGGTGTTCCCGAGCAAAAACGACCGGCCTTACAAAACAAATATTTTATAAATCTCTCGTTCGTTATGCTATATCATCACCAAATCTCATTTTTCATTTGTTTATGTTTCCATAATTTTGTGACTTCTTTGGAAATTTCCACTCAGGGTTGCAAAGTTTCCAGAAGCTTTCCAGAATGTTTGGAAACTTACCAGGATTTTGGACATTTTCTGAAACTTTGGGGAAGTCTCGGGAAATTTACTGAAAATGTTCAGCCTCTTTGCTAGTTGCAACTTGCAACCCTTTAATTTCTGCTCCAAGAAACTGGTACTGTCCAATAATTTGCATTTGGAGTGCCATTGTGCACTTTTCTTCTAGTGAAGATTCTTCTAAAGGCACACTTCCTCTTCCTCCTCTTCTTAACATGAAAATCTCACTAGATTACTGGTCCAGATAGCCTTGTTCTTCTGTAAAGCAGTATCACTTATCTTGTGTGCCATTTTATATTGTTACTGAATATATATATATAATCTCAAGAAGTATCAAGTTGTTTGCTCATAAAGCTTCCCCTCTCTCTCCATCCCTCTATCCTATATGAATACCAGGATTCTTGGATTGTTCTAGAAAGTTCTAAACAGTTTTAGGAAGTGCTACTTACTTAAAAGCAGCAATGTTTGTTCCAATCTTTTTATCTGGGGTTACTTTTTTTTTTAAAGGAATTATGGCCTTTTACATTGTTCATCGATTTATGATACAGGAAATATTTTATTTGAAAAACAGGCAAGAGGTTATAACCCTAGTGGATACATGCACACTTGCGCTACCGTACACAAACAATCTATTCTGAGTATTACAGGCTTTCTTTTTCACATAGCTGAACTTTGAGATTCAGATCGATCAATGCTGTTCTCTTGCAGGCTGAATCAGACGTGAATCCTAAAGCTTATCCTCTGGCTGACTCCACTCTCACCAAAACCATCCTGGATCTAGTTCAACAAGCGGCCAATTACAAGCAACTGAGAAAAGGAGCCAATGAAGGTACAGTAGTTACTCAGCTAACAATTTTAACTTCCCAGAACGTTCCCAAAATGCACTGCTGTACGTCAACAATCGTCCAGCACTCCCGTGACACGCATAGGCTGCATCCGAAATCACATACTTCCCTACTAGTTAGTGAGCGAAAAACAGGAAAAAGTAGTATGTCTGAATTCACAGTACTCATAAAAGAGTAGGGAAATGTACCCGGATGACCTGCTTCTTCCTAAGTGTGCACACGATGGACACTTTATTATCCCATGAGGCCACGGGAGAGGATTTGTGAATGACAGCAAAGTGAGCGACTGATGCTGCTAGGTCACATGATAATGACAACATGGCGAATGTAGAACGTCCAGATTACATTCATACTACATACACTCATACTATATAAACATACTTTTACCTACTCGAGAGTATATGAATCCGGACACAGCCCTAGTATAAGCAGTATGGAAGACGGATGGATGTTTTGTTTAAATAATAAAAAACCATTTTATGGAGGATCAAATAAGATTGAATTTGTCCAATAGTATGTAAGATGTTGTAACAATAACCCAGGTTTTGTTTCTTCAGCACCAAATAACAGTGACTTCACCACAATCTAGGGTTTTTAAAATCTGAAATGAATTATCAATGCTGCACAGGAAATGCCTAATATTTTTTTTTAATCCGTTTGGATTGTTTTTAGCCACCAAAACTCTGAACCGTGGGATTGCGGAGTTCATCGTGATGGCTGCCGATGCTGAACCGCTGGAGATCATCCTTCATCTGCCTCTGTTATGTGAGGACAAGAACGTCCCGTACGTGTTTGTGCGCTCCAAGCAGGCCTTGGGCCGCGCGTGCGGCGTGTCCCGACCCGTCATCGCCACCTCCGTCACGATTAAGGAAGGCTCTCAGCTCAAGCCTCAGATTCAATCTGTGCAGATGGCCATCGAGAGACTGCTGGTCTGAGAGTCTGGTCCTCTTAGCTTGATATTTGTTTATGCTAAGTTTTAAAGTGTTTACTTTTAATTCTTCTCATTTTGCCATTGGTCAGCACAAGTACATGTATATTTAATTACTGAATTACTAAAATAATGAATTTGCTTTTTTTGTAATTTTTATTTTTTACCACTTCTGAGAACACACTTTGTTTGACATTATGGAACATAAGTTATGAAGTAAAGCTATATGTCAATCATTTTACAGACTTGCAATAAAAGAGACTCCATATTCACTGATAAACTGAAGTGTGTCTGAATACAGGATAGATAATCCCTATTTGTATAATTATTCTACATATTGTGTGTATGTACTTCACTGCTGATAGTAAAGTACATTGTAAACTATGGTATAAATTTTGGGATCAGTAAAATTTTTGTTAGTCTTTTATACTCATCAGTGCTGCATTTATTTAATCAGGAATAGAGTAAAAGATCTGAATTTAGTATAACTGAAAATAACTTATATAATGTAAAATGTGATCATCATTACTCTTCAGTGTCACGTGATCCTTCAGAAATCATTCTAATATGATGATTTGATGCTCGAGAAACATTTCTGATTATTATCAATGTTGAAAACAGTTGTGCTGATTAATGTTTATACAAACCAAATTTTTTTCAGGATTCTTCGAAGAATAGTAAGCTCAAAAGAACAATTTATTTGAAATTTTGCAACATTGTACACGTCTTCACCGTCTCCTTTTCATCAAATTAATGCCTTCCTTGATTAAGTATTCATTTCTGTAAAAAGATGTAGGAAGAATTTCAGTATTAGGACATACATCAGCAATATTTTTTTTCAAATTGAAAATGAATCTGACCTGATTTCAGACTGATAATACTCAAATGACATATTCCAGTAACACTTGAACAATACGGTTGCATTAACTAATATTAAACAATGAGAAATACATCCGTTACAGTGTTTCTGAATCTTTGGTAACATTAATTAATATAAATGCAACTGTTTATTGTTAGTTCAGGCTCATTCACTAATGTTAACAGATACAACTTTTGATTTTAATCAGATATTAGTAAATGTTGAGATTAAGATTAATAAATACTTTAGAAATATTGTTCATATTAACTGATGTAGTTAACTAATGTTGACATATTAAACCTTAAAGTGTTACCCATATTCCTTTTCACGTGCATGACCTGATCTAAAAGTCTTAAGCCCGGAACACACCAAGCCGACGATCTAGTCGCGACGGAAGCAGACTGCAGGGTTGGCTAAACGTCGGGTCCAAAGTTGCCCTGACACACCAAACCGACGCTCGATAGCCAGCGGCCAAGTAGCACGTCCGTTCTGCGCCTGCGTATAAAGAAATGCCTTTCCGTACCAATCAGAATGTCCGGATGGACCGACGCTGATTCAACATGTCGAATCGGCCGAAAAAAAGCAGACGAGGACCAACTTCAGACGACGGTGCGTAACACACTGAGAAAACTTAGTTGGCTTGGTGTGTTCCGGGCTTTAAAGGGGGTATATGTATTACATTTTTTATGTAATAACAGCTTTTTTGTTGCCAATGTGTGAAAAGTTTGTAACGAAGCTTATAACAGTGTAACTTAATGACCTTATCTGTCGACCTGATGACGATGAATTGCAGAGCTGGTGCAAACATATCAACATCATCACTATGATCAGATGCTTTCTGAACTGCTGTTTTCTCACCGCGGTCATTTTTGTCGTTTATCGTGTTACTGAGAGGAAAGCGTGCAGCAATTGCTGACTGCTGTTGACTTAACGGCCACCGGTGTCACTAATAACAAGGGTTTCTGAACTACATAGAGCCCCCTTAAACGATTAGTTCACTTCTGAATGAAAATTTCCTGAATTTACTCACCCCCATGTCATCCAAGAAGTTCAGGTCTTTCTTTCTGCAGTCGAAAAGAAATGAAAGTTTTAGAGGAAAACATTCCAGGATTCTTCCAGCTTCAAAGGGCGCTACATGATCCCAGACGAGGAATAAGGGTCTTATCTAACGAAACAAACACAATAAATACAATTTTATATACTTTTTAACCACAAAAGCTCATCTTGCACTAGCTCTACGATCCACCACGCATTACGTAATCATGTTGGAAAGGTCACGTAGGTGGAAGTACTGCAATAGGGTGGAAAAAACTCCATCTCATTTTCTCCTGAAACTTCAAAATCGCACGACATCATTGCTTTTTTTTGTAAAGGCCATTTGTCTTAGTCTTTGCACGTTCGCTTTGGTACTGCCACCTACGTCACGTGTGACCTTTCCAACATGATTACGTAATGTGTGGCAGATCGCACAGCAGTGCAAGACGAGCATTTGTGGTTAAAGTACATAATTTTTTTTTTTTTTTTTTTTAGAAAATGGCTAGATAAGACCCTTATTCCTCATCTGGGATCATGTAGAGCTCTTTGAAGCTGCACTGAAACTGCAATTTGGACCTTCAACCCGATGAACCCCAGTGAAGTCCACTGTATGGAGAAAAATCCTGGAATGTTTTCCTCAAAAACCTAATTTCTTTTCAATATCTTGGATGACATGGGGGTCAGTAAATAATCAGGAACTTTTAATTCTGAAGTCTAGAACTAATCCTTTAACTTCCAGAAATCCAAACAAATAATGAGACGAGAAAAGATGGTACAAACTGAAGCTGTAATTCAGGTTCATTCATCATACTGTGAAAAATCAAGTTAAACGGTGCATTGTGGGATACAGTACCCAGCACAGTGTGCTCGGTTGTTGTATCCTGAAGATTTTGGCAAAAGTAGTAGGTAATTTGGGTATACATACAGAAAAATTGCACACTGTGCACAATACACAGACTATTCACGGTTTTGATGAATGTCAGTCAACATGTTTCAGTGTATCTGTGCTAGTTACTCCATAAATCTTTCAATACAACAAGAAAACATCTAATAAATACAACAACAACAAAAATATATCACCATACAAAAAGTACAAAACATTTTCACTACAACACTTCATTAGAAAACAGATCAGTACTTTTACAAGTCACAATCATGAGGTGCTCAGCGCACGAAACCCTGTACGTCACTTGAACATCACATTGAACTGATACTGTGGAGACTCTGGGATGGCGCAAAACACACACAGACTTACAATCACCACAGATATCCATCAGTCCATCCAGCCTCACCCCATGGCGGTGGGTCGCACTGGAGAAAGCGTAGCTTATGACATGGGTGTTTTCTGAAGACCTTCCAGTGGTTGGATCAGACCTTTTCCATTCCTAAATAGCCCACGGAAACTGTCATGGAGCCGGGCGCTCTGAAAGCCGGCCCCTAGCCTTTTGTTCCGGCTGGTTGTGCTGCAGATGGCACCCTGTTGCTCTCAGTCCACGGGGAACTCGGTCTCCAAGGCTGTCCCGGGACGACTGCCCACGTGAGTGTCCTTCCGGAGCTGCAGGGAGACGCAACTCAGCCAGCTGCGGCTGGTGGGCATCTCTCCCACGATCTCCCAGCTGTCCGATTCTTCGCAGTACCGCTCTATAGTGTCATGATACCTGCGGAGGAAGTCAGTTCGATCAGAAATGCTCAACAGACAGCTGATATCACTAGCAGGCCTCAGAATGAGATTCCACAATGCGGAATATGTTGATGGAATCACGGAATTCGGTGATTAAAAATAATGGAATTTGCTGAAAAAAAGTGCTTTTGTCTTGGAATTGTTTGTGTGTTATCAGCTTAAAGGGGACATATAATGCCCCTTTTACAAGATGTAGTATAAGTCTCTGGTGTCTCCACGATGTGTCTGAAGTTTCAGCTCAAAATACCCCACAGATCATTTATTATAGCTTGTCAAATTTGCCCCTATTTGGGTGTGAGCAAAAACAAGCTGTTTTTGTGTGTCCCTTTAAATGCAAATGAGCTGCTGGTCTGCTGGTCCCGCTTTCCAGAAGAGGGCGTAGCTTTAACAGCTTGTACTTCGGTTGCTCAACAACAACAACGCTGGAGAATCTCACGCAGCCAAAATGAGGATTGTCAGTAACTGTGTTCAGATTTACATTGTTCAAATCGGAGTCAGACACTGATAGAGAGACTCAGGAAGAACTTTTAGAATGAAACTGGACGTTTCTGAATGGTCAGTGGATAAATTTATGTTGTTGCTGTGGAGTTGATTCAACTAGCATGTGCCGTCATGTTAATCTTTTGTGCAAATCCAGCATTGAATTGACCCTCGTTTGTGAAGCAGTCCGGCGTAAAATGACGGCATGGCAACACTCTACTACAACAACTCTTCCTCTTCTCTAAAGCAGCCCAGCATGGCCTCGCCCCCTTTGTTGCGTGTTCTTGGGGGCAGGGTTTATGTAAATTTTAGGGTTAGTGATGTCACTAACCCGAAAGAAGCTTATTGTAGTCCTTAAACAGAATTCTGTAAAAGAAAATACCTCCCTTTGCACGTCGTAACTTTGCAGATGTTGTTTATGCTCAAACAGCAACATTACACACTAACTAAAGTTAAAAAAGTGAAATCATAATCAACCACCCCTTTAAGCACATTATATTTGTCTATTGTGGTGACTTTGATCAGATCACATTTTATCACAAATTACTGCAGAAAGCCAGTTAATTTCAATTCTTTTAATCTAACAGGTGGGGGCTCGTCCGGGATATTCTTGCCACTGTATACACACTAAATGGAAGGTCAAACCAAAAAATAGGTCCCCTTTAAAATTTAATTAAAAAGGAATCAGAAAATTGAAACAGAAAATTTGGGGGAAACCAATGGTAACTTGTGAAAAATAAAACTGATTTCATAGGACTCTAAATGTAGTATCTCTCACCTGTCCCATCCCTCCTCTCCTCCTAAAACGTAAATCTTTCCGTCCACCACCGCCACGCCAGGCCGATAGCGTCTCTCCTTCATGGGAGCGCACATGGTCCACTTGTTGGTCTTGGGGTCATAGCACTCCACCTTATCCGTGTTCTCTGTGGAGGCGTGCCAGCCGCCTGCAGAGGAAGAACTATGAGCTACAGGATAAAACTCAAGTGACTGATGAAATGAAGGCCTCCATATTCACCTATGACATATATCTTTCCCTTCAGGGTACAGGCAGCAGATCCAGAGCGAGCAATCTGCATGGGCGCCACCTCAGTCCACACGCATGTTTTAGGGTTGTACACCTGTGCTAAGTCTGTGCCATCGCCATCTTCTAAAACAGCACCTCCTGTGTGATTTCAGAAGGGAAACATTATCATCATTTAGATTTAGGACTATAAATATTAGCATCAGACAGAAACGCAAAAATAATGATTGTTTTTAAAGCCACACACACGACTTGTGCGCACACAAAGCCGCTTCGTACAGCGTGCTAGAGCCACATTGAGTTCTCTTTCGCGCTTGAACGGACAAAAACACAAAATGAAGGGAAAATTCCTGTTTTGTCAAGTATCCTTGTAAGCACAGTCTTAAATGACTAAAATAAAATGTTAAATGAACAGAGTTGTGAGAAAGAAAAAAAAAAAAAAGACCTGCCACACGACGCGGATCTGAGATTATTCAGTGGACAGGACACAATGTCTGCACCTTTACAGATTATAAGGGGTGTTCCTTAGGGGTCTGTTTTGGGGCCCCTAGTTTTTATTATCTATATAAATCATCTTGATTTTAACATTAAGAATGCCAGTTTTCATTTTTATGCTGATGACACAGTGATTTACTGTAGTACACCCAAATTAAATCAAGCTGTTACTGCAGTCTGCTTTCAATGTTGTGCAACAAAGGCTTTGTTGCTTGAGTTTAAATTTGACTCTGAATGCTAATAAAACTAAGTCATGTTTTTTTTTTTTTTTTCCAAGATCAAAGAAACAAGCAGAAAATCTATTATCAGTTACCACCTCCCAGGGTACTGAAATAGAAGTTAAACAAAAGATCTAGGTTTTATATTTGATGAATCTCTCTTATAAATCTCATGCAAATCAAATAAGGACTAAACTCAAGCTGGGGTTTTATTTCAGAAACAAAGCCTGTTTTTCATTTGAGGCACAAAAAAAAAGAAAAAAGGATAGTTTCTGCCATCTTTATGCCAGTTCTTGATTATGGGGATGTTTTTTTTATAAATTGGCACCAACCAATTAGACAGTCTTTATCATGGTGCTCTCAGGTTTATAACAAATTGTAATTTCAGAACTCATCATTTTGAGCTGTATGGTCTTCACTATTGACACGCACCTGTTTATTTGCAATTCTATTTCAGGTCTGTTGCCTTCATGTCTTTGTTCCTTTACTCAACAGAAAATTGCTGAGGTATATTCTTTGCGTTCACAGAACTTGTATACCCTTTCAGTTCCATCTGTATGAACTGAATTAGGAAAACAAGCTTTTCGGTATGCCGCACCCAGTGATTGGAAGACCTTACAAAATGATTTGAAGATGCAGACTTTGGTGGCAACGAGCACTTTTAAATCTTTGATCTGTGAGCTGCTAAAGGAAGAATCAAACTGCAAATGTTTTTAAATGTGTATTGATTTTGTCTTGTTTTTTAATTGTAATATTGTGAGAACTGTGGCTGCTCATCTTGGCCAGGTCGCTTCTGAAAAAGAGCTTCAAAGTTTTTACCTGTTTAAATAATGTTTCTACATTATATTGTAATAATTTCACACTTAATCTACAAATTAAAAATATATTTAAAAAAACGTTAACGTTAGGTGCGATTAATTACAGAAAAATGTATTTTTTACTATATTTACATTATATTCAGTCCACATGCAGTTCATACTCAGTTGTGTTTTATTCTGGAATCAAATGTTCATTTAAGAGTGCCTGGAGCTTGTGTTGGAGGAAACTTGCTACCTGTCACATAGAGTAATCCATCCAGCGCCACCACAGCAGGACTAGTGACCGCCATCTTGACCGACTCCATAAACTGCCATGTGTTTGTGTGAGGATTATAACACTCAACAGAGTCCAGACGAGAACGGCCTTCCCAGCCGCCCACAGCAAACACATATCCATCCAACATCACCAACCCTGGAAGAGCAGAAGAACACTCTTGCATACTCATTCATTTATTTCAATTTTTGAAACAAGAGGGTCTTGTTTATTTCCAAACAATGATAAGAAACAGGGCAGGGTGTAACGCTACGTTCCATCCCAAGTCGAATGTGGGATATTTGTAAAGATTTGGTGTCCTTTACCCAGTTCTGATCGAGCCACGTTCATGGGTGCCATCTCTAACCAGGAGTCAAAACATGGGTCATAGCGCCACATCTCTCTACTGGCCGAGCCGTCTGGAAACTCACCGCCAGCCAAATACAACATGGAGCCTGTAAAAACAAACAAAATTCAAACCAAAAAACATTGTTTGGTCATCTCTGACCACTGGCACTAGAACGCCTGTTAAACAACAACTCATTTACACTACCAACAGTAAATTGGGGTCTGTAAGTATTTTTAAGAAATGAATACTTTTATTCAACAATGATGCATTCAATTGATCAAACGTGACAGTAAATACTTCTATAATGTAACAAAAGATTTCTATTTCAAATAAATGCTGTTGTTTCTTCTAAATCCTAAAAACGTATCACAGTTTCCACAGAAATATGAGCAGCACAACTGTAATAATAATAATCAGAAATGTTTCTTGAGCATCAAATCAGCATATTAGAATGATTTCTGAAGGACACTGAAGACTGGAGTAATGATGCTGAAAATTCAGCTTTGATCACAAGAATAAATTACATTTTATAATATATTCATATAGAAAACAATTATTGTAATATTTTACATTATTACTGTTTTTACTGTATTTTTAATCAAATAAATGCAGCTTTGGAAAACATAAGAGACTTATTTCTAAAATCTTACAGACTTTTGAACGGTATTCTAAATCTTATGATATTTAACTATTCACTTACAAACAGCTATTGTTTCCAAAAGTTTGGTATAAAATAGTCTAATTAAATCTAGTTAAAAACAGTCAAGAGATGTTTTCATATAATGAAGACAAGGTTAATATTTAATCATGTTCATTTATATGAACCAATATATCAATACATGGTAATAAAAAGTAACATTTTAACGTATGTTTCCATTTTAAATGTTAAAAATCCCCAAAAATGTTGCTTAATTTTATATCACCAACAAAATAATTACAAATACATTGTGAATATTTAATATACTGCCCAGCCCTAGTTAAATATCAAATAAAAATGTCACTAAGCAATTGACACAGAAAGTTGAACAGCGATGTCACATCCTTTCACACACTCACCAGTAGGGGTGGGAATCTTTAGGCACCTCACGATCGATCCGATCCGATTCTGGGAGTCACAATCTGATTCCAAAACGATTCTTGATCTACTTTTTTCCTTATTAATTAATTAGTTTACGGACTTGAAAATCTTTTTTAAATTTAATTTCATATATAGTTATAAGTACTTTTTAAAATAATTACAAATGAAAAACATTGAATGTGAAAACGATTGTATATTAAGAATTTTAAATATATAAACTAATATAGCTTTGAAACATAAGCAAGTAGTAAATAATAAAGAGGAACAAAGAAACATATTACAAGCAATAAACAGTGCTCTTAGTATTTAAGAGTATCTGAACGTTTTCCATTCATGAGCTGAGAGTGATTTTTCTCTCTCATAACATATCAAGCAAAGCATCCTGTGCAATGAAGCCCATGAAAGTCATTGTAATTCGCTTCAATCTTTCCGAACGACTATTTTAAGGAAGGTTCGAGTAGTGTGTGTATGTGAGGAATTGGAAGCAAGCAGAATATGGGTGTTTCTAAAGCACGTCATCACGTATCTATTGTTGGAGAGAGAATCATGATGCATCAATGCATTGATTTTTTTTTCCCTCCCACCCCTACTCACCAGACACGACTAGGCCGTGTTTGCTGACGGCGAAGGGCAGGCAGGCCAGACTCTTCCACTGGCTGGTGAGGGGATCGAAACTCTCCACGCTGCGCAGCACAACCTTATCATCCTCTCCTCCTACAGTCACAATCACCTCAGCTGTGCCTGACAGACACAAACACACACCAGCCACTGAATGAGTACAGTCATCCAGACATTGTGCTTGTTCCAGATCAAAGCATCCCAGGACACACCTCAGGATTACCTTAGAATTTCTTTGGACAATACATAATTCCCATACTTCCATTTGTGTCATTTCAATGACTTCACTACCAATCTACAATGTGGAAAGAGGACTCCAATCTAAATTTAGCTCAACCTATCTGTCTAATAACAATGACAAAAGATGGTTGCATTTTATTTTAAGGTGACAAGGAATCAGATGAAAAATTTTGTTTCTAGGCCTTAAAAATGAGTGCAAATTCGTACAGTTGTTGGCACTAGAGGGTTTGAGTTAGACACTCTAAAATTGCTGTGATTAATGATTTGGCTCTTCTCTATCTGTGTGCCAAATTACAAAGTACAGCTTTCCTGCAAGTGGTTCTATGGGCTGGCCACAGACTCGAGGGAGGAAGAGGAAGAAGAACAGGAAGAAGAAGAAGTTGGTGCTTGGACCCTAAAAATCCAGAATTAGCTGGGGAATTGGCTCAGATTTAACTGTAGAAACAAATGGAATTGGTTGACAGTGTAAATGTGGTGATAATGCATGCAGAAGGCATTGTTTCAGGACAGGTTTAGGGTCATAGATACTGTGGTCACCTGTTGCGCGTCGAGGCCGTGCTCGGGGGCTGTACAGCTCTCCTCTGCGGTCCTGCAGCAGTAAATAGTCCTTGGCTTCAGAGATCAGCTTCTGGCACTTGAGCGACTCCTTCACAACATCCAGAGTCTCGACGACGTCATGAATGTAGTACGGACTGATGAGCGGCAGCCTGATGTGCTCTAGAACCTACAAACCACAGCCACAATCACATGTGATCAGTGAAACAGAACTTTAGGCAACCGGAGTCCACATAATCCAATCACATCTCCCTCTTTAGTACTAGTAACAGCACAAAATAAACATGAACAAGGATGGAAACAGTACAATTTACTGACATTAATCATTTCTCATGTAATCTCGTTTGGATATTGTGGGATCGGTGACATCACACGGCAAATGCATTTGCTTATGCCTGCCTCTAGAGCTGTGGTTCTCAACCTATTGTGGTCCAGCGCCCCCTATCCATTATCCAGGTCCCCCTCCCATCCATTATCTATGACTTGCATGCATTATATCTTGAAGGGAACTTGTCGTGATGGAGACTTCAGAGAGAGCTAGTGTTGTTGGACATCGTTTTACTACAATGCTGCGAGGAGACGCAGAAGAACTTATGAAATACAGACGCGTATATGCCCATACACTGGCAGCCTCCACACGAACGCGATCGCGCACAAAATGACTACGAGTTTAAACATCTGAATTGTCGAGGGCTGCGTTTGTCAGACTTTGTTGGGCCTAATGCATAATGCCATGGTGTTTTACGCACAAATGGTCACAACACACCATGAGTATGCCAATAAATTGTTTCCATCAATTTAGCGCAGTTTGAACTATAACGCAAAACTCAAGATAATCTGCGTCTGTGTATTGAATTTCTTTGATAATTTTGACATTTAGTTTAATTCATTTGTCACCTGAGTGAATGGAAACATGATTTATTGAAAATATTTGGTTCTTAAGTCAATACTTTTTTAATGGCCTGTCAACTTTCCATTCCTCCGCTACGATTCTAGTTAGCGCTGGATTCTAGCCACCAACGGATTGTTGTCAGCGCAAAACACATTGTTGTGCACGTGAACGCTGATTCTTGTCAGTGCTGGATTCTAGTCAAAGCTTGAGCGCTGGTCTATGACTGAAATAATAAGTTGTTGCAAAAGAAACAATACATAGCTAACATGTCGCATTAAACTGGCAGATTTTAGAATGCTGTAGGCAATTCTTTTGCAAGTAATTACAAGTTTAATCTTGCCTTGCCTGGATTTTTGGTGTAAACTCGTGAACGCCCTCCAAGAACACCTGAATGCCCCCCTTTCAAAAATCTTGCTTCCAACACCCCCCGTTGTTCTCTGAACGCCCCCGTTGAGACATCAATGAATAGTTATACATTATAGCTCTATAGGCTCCGCACACTGATGTTCAGTTGCATTGTGTCAAAAGCAAATAAAATCCATTATAATCACTGACGCTGTCTACACTGATACAGTATACAAATACGTGTTCAGTTTCTGACGAAATCCAACTTGAGTCTGTCGACAACAGGACAAATGGAAGACAAATTCGCTTTCTTTAAAGTTTAAACAGCTCATCTGTGTCTCTGTACAGACTTCAGAAGGATCCCTGTGTCCAAAACAAGTGGATGGTTTATTTTAACGGCGTCCCAGTTCGTGTCAGAGGTTTATGTTTGTCCGGAGCATTTTGATTTGTAAATGAAAAAAAACTTTCATTAAAAGAAGAAGCATTCGACTGAATTGAATCTTACAGCAGCTGCATCAAACTCTAAGTAAAAGTTTTCATAACACTTTGTAAATGACATTTTATATGGATAATGTTTTCAAAATACTTACATGCAATAGCGAGTGGGCGTTGATACAGTTTCTTGTGCAGTGATGTTAGCCAATCATAACAGTGATCATTTACTTACAAGATTTAAAGGTCCCATGACATGCTGCTTTTTTTGGATGCTTTTATATAGGCCTAAGTGGTCCCTAGTACTGTATTTGAAGTCTCTTTCCCGAAATTCAGCCTTGGTGCAGAATTTCAGCCACTACGAGCCAGTCCCACAATGAGCTTTCCTTAGGACGTGCCATTTCTGTGTATGTAGCTTTAGATGCTAATGAGGAGGAGAGAGGCGGGGCAAGGTGGAGGGTGTGTGTGTGGCCTTAACCAGCTTGCGGCCACGGTATTATGCACTAATGTTGACAGTGGATGTATCGCAATGGCTCGTAGACACGCAGTCGTTCAAGCTTTTCAGTTTGACCCAGAATCTGATCCGGATGGAGAAGCACCGGATGAAGAAGTTGCAACTCAGCAGCTACAGCAGGACGTCTCTGAATGGTTAGTTTAAAATATTGTGTCTGGATATGGTACTTTAGTTGGTTTGTTTATGTATGCGGTTGCTAGCTACGTTGTTGGCTTTTCATGTTGCTCTGATTTGCTTCACTCGTTTGCAAGCCATGATGTTTCTCAAGGAAAAAAAAATAAATATTGCGCTCGCCTCGCACGGTAGTAGCTCATTTTCTCATGGGCGGGCAAAGCAGAGAAAGGGTAGGTAACCTTTCCCCGTTTCAGTAATAAATAATTATTACATTTTTGCCTTAACTTTTGTCTTCATTATTTAATGTTTGTTTGAATAAATCTGTCATGACAAGTTTACACTTGAATGTTTATATTTCAAGATCGAATTGTAGTAGAAACATCATTATATCATTAGAAATGTGATATAAAAAAAATCTCATTTCCTTCTGCTCAATTTAAATGCCTATACACGACTCAGGTTTTATTTGGGTGTTGATTATTAAATAAATTTGATTCATTATTAAATAAACATTATTTTTCAGTTTTGAGCTAAATGAAAACTTTATTTTTGGTTTCCGTGTTTCAGTAAAAAATTGATTTCAGTGCATCACTACATGTGATACCATCCAAAAAGACAACAATGACAGCTGCTATTGCTTCTGGTTCAATCAATGGACTACTGTATCCCACAATGCAATGGGCTTGATCTTGTGTGACAAATGAAGCAATAGCAGTGGTCATTGTTGTCTTTTTGCCTCATTATTTGATCAGACTATCATGCACAAAATCGGATTAAAATGCATCAAACAAGCACATCTGAACTTCTGTTAATCATATCTGATGTGCTCCATGTATGTGCACTGATCAATGATTATAAATGAATGAAATGAATAAACCAGTTCACCATATATAAAGCGATCATGTCTCTTCAGGACACTTATTAAACCAATGAGATTTTCCTCAAGAGCTGCAACTAAGGTCTAGTCTTTAAATAACTGCATAGCAACAATGATATGCAAACGCAGCAATCCGATCCCATCCAATCAGGGCTAGTTTTACATTTCTCACACAGCCCTGCGAAGTGACTGTTCTCTTCATAATCATACCTTGTTAGGAGCATGTGACCTTTCACAGGCTTAGTTCATCAAAACACACAAAGGCGGCTAATCCCAGACATCTGCTGGAGCTCCACCATGGACCCACCCGCTCTACTGAGATCATAATACACAAACCTCCAGCTCCCTTGAAAACATGTCTCAAAAAACAGTGGAGTTTGACAACACAGTGTCCAACCAGATTCAAGGCTCGAAATTGCAACAATTTTAGTCGCATATGCTCCCTAAATTGTACTATGTGCCTGCTGTCCACTGTTCTATCACACAACCAATTAAACTTCATCTTTATGTTATTAAGTTTAAAGCAGGCTTTAGGCTGGTTAACATAGCCGTCAGTCTCCCTTTCACTGCCCTCCGGTGTCACGTGACCGGGAGCTAACTAGTGCGCAAAATGTAAAGAACTGAAGAGAGAAGATGAAAAGAACAGTTACAGCAGGGCTCGAAATGAACACTTGAATGCTTAAAAAAAATTAGGGAGTCCTAATAAATGTGATCAAATCAGAGTCAGTGTAAGTAGCGATCGAAATAATATATAATGTATAGCCTATGTACTGACGGCAACAAGGCTGCACAGCTTCTCGAGGAGAAAATTGAACAAATGAGCGCAGCACACACAAACTCAGTTAACATTTTTACTGCAGTAAAAATTCAAAAGGTGGAGTTTTTATATTTATAACATATGATACAGTTAAGCAACATCACACTACCAAAAAGAGTGCTGTCTTCTACCATCATGATTGAAAATGTGACATTGATTTCATTAAATAGTTAAATAAACAAGTAGTTAAAATTAAATCACTTACATTTTAGACGCAATATGGACTTTTTTTTGTTCTGTTTCAGCAGCGAAAATAGTTCCAAACAAAGATCACAGCAGAACCATCTCGCAACAACACTCGGCCATGTTTTCATTACTAAATGATTCAGCGTTTTGAACGAATCTTTTGAGTCAAAGACTCAATGACCCATTCTTCAATGAATCAGCCGTTTGAATGAATGACTCAATGATTAAGACGCTCACCTGCCGCCACCTACTGGCGGTGTAGTTTCATGTTTGAAAGTATTCATTTCTTATTTGTATATTCATTTTTTTAAACAAACTCATAACATCATTTAATGCACTTTTAATTTTTCAGTGTAAATGATTTAATTTAATTGGTAACAGCCCCATAGTGTCTTATTATTCTAGAATTTATTAATCAAATTTAGGAATTTAAAATGAAAGATGAAGCATACATTTAATAAGATAAAAAATAAAGGTTAAAAAAAAAAAAAGTCCTTGGGGTAAATATCACAAATATGCAGATTTAAATATGTCAAAGCTGATAGAAAACTGATGAGAATATTGCTTCAGAATAAATTATATGTACAACACAAATCCTTTTTTTTTTTTCCCCTAGGCAAGTAAATGACAAGAGTTAATGACAAGCCATATTATATATATATATATATATATATATATATATATATATATATATATATGTTGTAGTGCTTTTAAATTTTTGCTGGTGTTCCTAACTTTTTGAAGTTACCAAGTAAAAACGTTAATTATTTCGAGCCATGAGATTATTTCCTATATGAAAATATACTCTACACTCTTAAAAATAAAGGCTCCAATGTTTTTTTCCACAGTGATGCCATAGAAGAAACATTTTTCAGAACTTTCCCAGTTTGAAAAGTCATAAACACGTTGCAGAAGTAATCCATATGAATTGAGAAGTTTAATCCAAGTGTTCTGAAGAGACACTTTATAAGACATTGATCAACACACATACAACGTATTTGCCTGATGCTTGATTCATATGGATTACTTTTATTAAGTTTTTATTAATTTCTGAAGAATCAATGTTGTGGTGGAATGAACTTTCAATGGATGGTCAGAAATCTCAAGTTTAATCAAAAATATCTTTGTTTGTGTTTTATGGGTTTGCAACGACATGAGGGTGAGTTAATGATAGAGCGTTTGGGTGAACTATCCCTTTAAATATTAAATATGGTTTGAGATGATGTGATTGTCTGTGCTTTTGATGAGTCTCGCATTCTAGCTTTTAGTATTATTTTTACATTTCATGTGCTAATATTGGTGTATGTACACGTGCAGATGAACGTCAACTGCAATGCAAAGACTTGCACTACATTTTTAACATGCCTTACAGAACTTTGACTTTTAAAACCATGTCCCAAGAACTAACCTCTAAACAGTCCAAATATAAACTAGACATAGATGATTTCTAATTAAAGGGTCGGTCACTCTACACTTTCTGTTTCATTGACTTCCACTGATACGCATGTCAATGCTAAAGACCATAAACTCAAACTCATATACAAAGGTCTTCAAGTTTGGTGAACTTTGACCTGTGAATTCGTACCATGTGAACAACAGAATGGTACTTCATGCCGTGACCTCTCAGCTGAACACAAGAACACAAACTTCAAAGCCGCAGGTTTGTAGCATTGCAGTGAAGTGGAGTAGATTGCATATTTCCACATTTTGGGTCTTATTATTTTGTTATATTTTGAATTTGTTTTAAATAAGATGACGCAGAGTGTGACTTCATATCATGTTGAAGTGTCTGAAGAAATTTTGCATCCTTAAAGTCTATTGTTACTGCATTACTAAAGGTCCATAGAGAACTAGCACCGTTTGGGAAGATGTCAATATGGTTTATGACTGACCTTCTCAAAGCTTTGTCTGCGTGAGGAGTTTTTCTCCAGCCAAACAATGGCCGCCTCAAACACGGTCTCCTCTTTTGGCACGTTCAGATGGTCACTGGAAATGATCTCCGTCAGTTTATCGGCACAAAGAGAAAGAAACTCCTCCTGTAGGGTGAGGCAGAAGAGAAAGAAGGTATATATACACATAGTATAATGAACTCTTATCTAAAAATATCAATAACATAGATTCTTCACGATATCACACCTTCACAATTAAGAGAATAAAGATGGAAAATCTTGTCACATCTTTATAATACTGTAAACTTCAGATGAATATAGATGAATAAATAAACAGTTATTGGTTTGTTTTGCCTGTGGGGCCTAAAAGAATATGCCGTTTCTCCACACACATGACATTAATAATTATTATTACAATATCAAGAGCAATAACCAACAATAATTTGTGTCATAATACTTGTAACCCTTCCCATAATGAGGTCCTGTTTTATCATTCTATATGTTAAAGAGTTTTAAAATGACATGAACCTCATTAAAAATAATAAAATATTAAATTGTTGTGTAAATACTGGTATATAAGAAAAAGAAAAATGTATGCTTAGGATTATTATGCTTTTTCTTTTATTTCTATAATTAATCATTTCAAACAGATTATTCTTGTGTCAATCCATTTATGAATGTTCGTTTTATCTATTATATCTTTTGATATCATATACTCGTAGTTCATACACTCACATGTTCTATTCAGACCAGACCTTTACTTCACCTCCGTTCTGAAAATGTACATGTCTAAATTGTGCTCTAAAAGTTGAGACATGTCTCTCTGCAAAGTCTGGGAACTGGTCTTACATCAAATGTCGCATGAGTTTGATTTTGATATGGTTTATAACAGAGAATTCAGTGCTGAATTTGAATGGTTTCCGCTAGATCTCACAGCGAAGTTATTAATACTGTGGCGAATTCAAATGCTTTCTCCCCGGATCTCCCAGCGCTGTTTAGTAACAGTGTCTCGTGATCGAGATTGGCCCGTGAGCAAACCTGCTCTGAGCTAGTGCTGCACTGTCTATTATTGCTCCAAACTGATAAACCGTCAGCACAGCGCAGCTTCGGTCCACTTTCGTTTCATTTGCAGTTTGATGTTTCTTATATTCAACAGAAATGGCAGCTTTTATTAGTTGTGGTGACACCAGTGTGACCTCTATCAATTTTATCATTGCAATATAACGGTGGCTTTTGTTGATGCTGATCAATTTTACTGTTACCATACTACAGTATCCTGTAGACACATTTGATAACGTTATAAAATTATAATTATAAAAATACCAATGCTGTGGTAACCGAGCATGACTTTAGGAGATGCTCTAAAGTGTGACGGCCCTGTGCTCGAGTTCACCTGTTGGCAAACGCTGCTGAAGTGCTGCAGGATGTACTCCATGCTGCGTCGCTCCAGTTCTTGGCACGAGTGCGCCTCAGCGAAGCAGTGGATGCCCACGCAGTTCATCTCATCCATCTGTCGCTCCATGAACCTGCAGCAGGCCTCCCGCACCGCCATCACGTCCAGCAGATTAGCGGCCGCCAGCAGCGCCTGCACGTTGGCCTTGGAGATCACCACCTCCGCCGTGTAGGCGTAGCTCACCAGCATGCCGATCATCTGCGGCTCCACCCCGTTGATGGCCACCCGCTCCTGCCGGGACTCCATCAGATCGGTGGAGAACATGGCCTGTGCCAACAACACAGCACAGCTTTAAGCTTTCAGCAGGGAATTAATCGATCCATTAAGGACAGTTTTAATGTACAGCATATTCATCATGTGACTTTTATAAATGTAGTTGTACTGTTTTTAGCTTTTACTCATTTGAACTCAAATTATCAATAATGTTTCTGCACTAATGCCAGACTTAATATTCCTTAATATGAATACTTTGGTTTCCGACCATACGGTGGTAAACATGTTTTTTAGCCAAATCAAAAACAACTATACAGTCATATGAAATAATTTATACGCAGCAATTTATGATTTGGGTCATATCACTCACACCTATTAATATAATCTATAAATATACAGTATACAGTTGCAAGAAAAAGTTTGTGAACCACTTGCAGAATCTGTGAAAATGTGAATAATTTTAACAAAATAAGAGAGATCATACAAAATGCATGTTATTTTTTATTTAGTACTGTCCTGAGATATTTTACATAAAAGATGTTTACATATAATCCACAAGACAAAAAAAAATAGCTGAATTTATTCAAATAACCCCATTCATAAGTATGTGAACCACTGATTCTTAATACTGTGTGTGGTTACCTGGATGATCCACGACTGTTTTTATGTTTTGTGATGGTTGTTCATGAGTCTTTTGTTTGTCCTGAGCAGTTAAACTGAGCTCTGTTCTTCAGAAAAAAAATCTTCAGGTCCTGCAGATTCTTCAGTTCCCTTTCGAAAGGGAACTTCTACTCTGCGTTTGCAACGCTATGGGGGAAACATCACGTGACTCGGTGTTCGAAAGCCAACTATCCAATAACTCCAAATCCTATTGGCCGGCGACAGCCTATGACGTCATACAGGCGCGACCCGGAAGTATAAAAGGGGCGCCTGGGGAAGCAGTCATTATCTCATCGTCTTTCGGGACTGTTTGTGTCGACTGCCATTATCGAATATACTCTTCTTAGAGTATGTCTCTTTTATGTCTGAGGGCAAAGAGAAACATTTCAGTAAGTGTGTGGATCCATGCCCGAGGTTTTTAACGGAGGGTTCGCACACCCTATGCGTCTATTGTTTGGGAGAAGAACACGCACGGATGGTGCTTGAGGGCGCTGTCTGTGTGAATTGTGAGCGTCTTCCTATGAGAACGCTCCGTTCTCGTCTGGCCCTCTCCTCGAGGGATGAGGCGTCAACATCTGCGCCTGGTCGGTCCGGCCCTGCTCGTGCTGAGGCAGAGCGGCGGCTGCACTCATGGGGCTCGCAGATGGAGCTCGCTGCCGAGTTTGAGAGAGGTGTTATGGTCTCTCAGCCTCCGGTGGCGGCTGGCGGGGATGAGCTCCTGGATGATGATGATGATGTCTTATCTTTGACATCATCGGATCCGGGAGCGAGTGTTCTTCTGGCTGATAGCCCCCGTGGGCAGGAGGCAATGGAGGAGGAAGAAGTGGCTTTTTCTTCTTTCTCCAAGTCTCCTGGCCCAGCATATGCCGAGTTACTGGAGGTTGTGGAACGCGCTGCTGGCAGACTGCAGCTGCCGTGTGGGCGCGAGAGGAAAAAAACCTGTTCGCGGCAGA
Source organism: Elopichthys bambusa (assembly GCA_037101425.1). Classification (NCBI taxonomy): domain Eukaryota; kingdom Metazoa; phylum Chordata; class Actinopteri; order Cypriniformes; family Xenocyprididae; genus Elopichthys; species Elopichthys bambusa. The sequence goes on from CM074435.1 coordinate 37,010,644, forward strand.
CTTGACGAACGTTTTTTTTTTTTTTTTTTTTTTTTCTCTTCGACCACAACCCCGTGACTCCAGTGAGCCTTCCATTTTTTCCGGATCTCCACGTTGAGATCGGGAAGGCATGGAAGAACCCATACTCAGCCAGAGTTCATCCACATCAGCGAGGGAATCTCGCTGATGTGGATGGATTGGGCCAGCATGGGTATGTGTCGCTGCTGCCCATTGACAAGATGTTTGCCAGCTATCTCGTCATGGGCAGAGCACCGACACTAAAAGCTCCAGTTTTGCCGTCCAGACCCCTTAAACAGACATCTCGTCTGAACGGCAGAGCATATGCTGCTGCGGGTCAGGCTGGTGCGGCTTTACACACTATGGCAGTGTTGCAGGCATACCAGGCTGATCTGCTGAAGGCGAGGGCGCGCTCAGCAGCTTTTAAGAGTTGCATTCCACTCAGATCCGTTTTTTAATTACTACTGTATGTTCAGGTGACACCTTTGAACAGTCAGGCTGACGGCCAGGCTTATGATGATTTTTTCTGGAGGCCCGCCTTCTGGCTTGATAGTGAAAGGGTTCTTTGGGCTTCTAGAACCATGGATGTTTTCCTTCCCATGTTTGTAAAGGAGCAGTCTTTGGTCTTCGAGCCACGGGAAGGTAAGACAGAGTCAGATTTTATTTCTTAAATGTTGACTTTGTGTCGTTCCTGTATATTTTTCTGAACATGTCACAGTGAATGTACATTGAGAGATGTACTGACTAAGCAGGTCACAGAATGGCTGCTGCTTAGTTTTCTCTCTATGTTGAGTAGCCTCTCGGCTATTTTCAGTATAGTTTGAGTTGGCACTCATTACTTCAGTTTGTATGTCTACGGCGGCCCTAACCGGCCGCCTGACTTTTCAGCTTTGAGCTTCACTTTATTTTTCTCATCATGAGATTTAGAAGTGGAGATCAGGCTGTTTGTTATGGTGCCTGTTGTATATAATAAAGAAAATAGGCCTATAATTTAGAGCTAGGTGATGTGATATATGAAGTAACCCCATACGTATTCACTATCCTTTCAGGATTTGTTTCCTAGTTCTGGTTTTCCTCCCGAGGGAGTTGTTAGGCTGTACGCCCAATTATCCCCTTGCTGGTGTAGGTGCAATTTGAGTTTTACAGCTAGGTTGTAGACTGTTTTCTGACTCCCTTATGCTGTCCCTCAGGTGGTAGGCCCTTATCTTTGCGTAGATAAGTTATGCAGGTGTGTGCTTGGCCCCACTTTCTAGAACTTTCATGCTAAAAGGAATAATTATCTTCTGAGCCACTTGATAATTTGTTTTATCAAGTTTGAGTTGACGTTGCTAGTTTTTTAGCTCCTGTCCTCTGGGGTTTAGATCAGATTTCAGGATCTGTGTGGGAAGCATGCCAGACAGCTTAGAAGACCTCGATGATGCAACGGAAACTATTGCCTCTGTCTTTTCAAGCACATTAGACTCAGTTGCTCCTTTGCGTTTAAAAAAGATTAAGGAAATTAATCCAACGCCATGGTACAACGAGCACACTCAGGCCCTAAAGGTAGCAGCCAGAAAAATGGAACGCAGCTGGAAGAAAACAAAACTAGAAGTATTACGCATTTTGTGGAGGGAGAGAATGGTTGAGTACAGAAAGGCCTTAAAATCTGCTAGATCTGCCTATTTTTCAAAACTTTTAGAAGAAAATAAACAAAACCCTAGGTATTTATTTGATACAGTGGCTAAATGAACAAGAAATAAAACTTCAACTTCTGATGTTTCCAAAGAGCACAGCAGTGATGACTTCATGAACTTCTTTACTTGCAAGATTGATAATATTAGAAAAAAAATTATAACCACGCAACCGTCTACTACAGTATTGCGTCAGACGGTGCATTGTAGTATCCCTGAGGAAAAATTCAATTCATTTACTCCTTTAAGAGAGGAAGAATTGTCTAAACTTGTTAAATCGTCAAAATCGACAACATGTATGTTAGACCCTATACCAACTAAGCTATTGAAAGAGATGCTTCCAGAGGTCATAGATCCTCTTCTTAATATCGTTAATTCATCTTTATCACTAGGATACGTACCAAAAACTTTTAAGTTGGCTATTATTAAACCTCTTATTAAAAAACCACAACTTGATCCTAGAGAATTAGTCAATTACAGGCCAATCTCAAATCTCACTTTTCTGTCAAAAATACTAGAAAAGGCTGTATCATCACAACTATGTTCCTTTTTAGAAAGAAATAGTATCTATGAGGATTTCCAGTCAGGATTTAGACCATACCATAGTACTGAAACTGCTCTCATTAGAGTTACTAATGATTTGCTCTTATCATCAGATCGTGGTTGTATCTCTCTATTAGTGTTACTGGATCTTAGTGCTGCATTTGACACTATTGATCATAATATTCTTTTAAATAGACTCGAAAATTATGTTGGCATTAGTGGAATTGCATTGTCATGGTTCAAATCATACTTATCTGACCGTTATCAGTTTGTAGAAGTAAATGAAGAGAGGTCATATCGATCACAAGTTGAATATGGAGTACCGCAAGGCTCGGTACTAGGACCATTGCTTTTCACTCTGTACATGCTACCCTTAGGAGATATCATCAGGAAGCATGGTGTTAGTTTTCACTGTTACGCTGATGATACTCAGCTCTATATTTCTTCGCGCCCTGACGAAACTTACCAATTCACAAAATTAACAGAATGCATAGCTGATATAAAAAAATTGGATGACCAGTAATTTCCTACTACTAAATTCAGAAAAAACAGATATTCTAATTTTTGGACCAAAAACTTCCTCACGTAATAACCTAGAATACTGTCTAACACTTGATGGCTGCTCTGTTAAGTCTTTGTCGTCAGTTAGGAACCTGGGTGTGCTCTTTGATACCAATCTTTCATTTGAAGGCCATGTTTCTAGCATCTGTAAAACCGCATTCTTCCATCTTAAAAATATATCTAAATTACGACATATGCTCTCGATGACAAATGCGGAACAGTTAGTTCATGCGTTCATGACCTCAAGGCTAGATTACTGTAACGCTCTACTAGGTGGTTGTTCTGCTCGCCTGATAAATAAACTACAGCTCGTACAAAATGCAGCAGCTAGAGTTCTTACTAGAACTAGGAAATATGACCATATCAGCCCGGTTCTGTCAACACTGCATTGGCTTCCTGTTAAACATCGTATAGATTTTAAAATCTTGCTAATTACCTACAAAGCACTAAATGGTTTAGCTCCCCAGTACCTGAGCGAGCTCTTAATGCATTATAGTCCTTCGCGTCTATTACGATCTCAGAATTCAGGCCAGCTAATAATACCTAGAATATCAAAATCAACTGCAGGTGGTAGATCCTTCTCCTATTTGGCACCTAAACTCTGGAACAATCTTCCTAGCATTGTTCGGGAAGCAGACACACTCTGTCAGTTTAAATCTAAACTAAAAACACATCTTTTTAACCTGGCATACACATAACACATTATCAATTTATTTTTTCAAATCCGTTAAAGGATTATTAGGCTGCATAAATTAGGTCAGCCGGAACCGGGAACACTTCCAATAACACCAGATGTACTCGTTACATCAGAAGAAGAATGGCATCTACGCTAATATTAGTCTTTCTGTTTATCCCGAGGTTTACCGTAGTCAGCCGGATCTGGGCCGTATCCGGGTGAGATCGAGGACCTGCGCCATGACACAACCACAACACAGCCCTGAAGTATCAGCAGAGATTGAGTCAACTAGATCATCCACTATGAAGGCCTCATCAACATGACAACCAGTGGCACATCTCCTCAACAACCGTCCATACCGGTGTGATGAATACAATCCTCAACTGGATGGAACTGAATTAAACACTTTGAATGTTGCGATCATATCTGACTTATGATAGCAGCCTGAGTCGTAACAAAGCACTGTTCGCCAGAGGAGAACTGGCCCCCCGACTAAGCCTGGTTTCTCCCAAGGTTTTTTCTCCATTTTAACACCTGTTTGCCACCTGATGTCACCTGTTGGAGTTTGGGTTCCTTGCCGCTGTCGCCTTTGGCTTGCTTAGTTGGGGACACTTGACAATTGACATTTGATATTCAACAGTGCTTTGATCTGCCTGCATTGACACTATTCCTTACGAGCTGCTGTGCAGCCAAAATAATGTACCAGTTATCACTGTAAAGCTGCTTTGACACAATCTACATTGTAAAAAGCGCTATATAAATAATGGTGACTTGACTTGACTTGAAGTGTTTTTCTTTTTAAAAAAACAGCATGTAGATCAAAGTTTGTGTTACTTTGGGTTCTAGACTTTTGCCCTACACTGTATGTGAGCCTATGCTGCCACAGGTTGGCACCTGCTCTCATAACAGTAGGCCCTTTGCTGTGAAAGTAGGCCTTTGTTTTGAGTATTTGGTGACTTGTACTCTCCAGTCTGAGGTCCTTGTCACTGGGTGCATCACCTGTTGGATTGCATATTCAGGGTAGTTAGTGCCACTTTGTTGAAGAAAACTGGTATCTACTAGCTCCCTTTTTTAGTGGTCTGGTTAACGGTTATACTGCTTATAACTCGGATTGTAGGCCTTATGATATTCGGCCTCCTTCTAGTTAGCGGTTGTTCTACTATACTGTTTAACTGATCATAATGTGCTCACATATTTTCACAGGTTTACGCTGCCACAGGCCATGCCGCGTGTCTGTCTGAGGTAGTAGGCTTATATTAGCCTTCCTTAGACCATGTTGGCTTTGTTTGGTTCCCTTTAGTCAAAATGTGTATTTAGGGTACATTGCCTGTTGGAATGTGTAGCCTAGCGCAGGTTGCAGTTAGCTTCCCATAGCTTTTTGGGTTACAGCTGGTTCCCTGTAGCTTGGTTCCCTTTAATTCACGAGCTGTAGCCACGTGTTATTGAATTGGCAGGCCCCTTCAGGCCTCCTTTTTAGTTTACGTTTGGCACAATTTGTGTTTTAACCTGTGAGTAGGCTGATCGCCACCTGTTACTGGAATGGAGGCCCCTTTAGGCCTCCTTTTTCTAGTCGACTTGTTGGCAGGATGCCTGGGAAACCATGCCACCGTCGGCCACACCCCATCATTGACGGATAGGCCCTAACAGGCCTGTTCTCGGTGTTTGGCAGTGTTTTTCATGTGTTAATCATGACACTGTTAATACATGGCCTCTGGGTGGTATGGTTATGGTAGCCACTTGCTGATGCCACGTGTTTACTAAGGCAGGCCTACTTCGGCCTCCGGTGTAATATGTGGAGTTCAGTTATATACTCCTCTTGCTGTGAGGGTGACAAGGTGCTTTTTACCGAGTATTTCGAGTGGCTAGCCCCTCAGGTTGGTTTGGCAGCAAAACCTTACTGAAGGTTGTTTTTTACCTATATCTGCCTCCCTGAGTCCTATTCTAGTTGAGCTAAGGGCCACCTAGCGCCTAGGGTGGATCTTTTGTGCTCCTAGAAACGGCCACAAGACTACACCGTGTGTATTAGAGGTTGCTAGGCCTACGGGCCGCCTAGTTTTAACACACTGGAGTATGTTTGGGTGTATTTCTCTTTGAGAGTTATCTTTATACACTTCTGTTGGCCAGAGGCCTAAGTGATAAACCAACCTCCTTTTGTCTGGTTGTTTATCGTCCTTTGGGCCTAAACACTGCCACGAGCTGATGCCACGTGTCTGTTGAGGTTATAGGCCCCTCCAGGCCTTCCTTAATGCGTGCTGGCGTACGCTGTACTCCTCTTGCTTTAGAGAGTAAAAGGTGTTTTTACTGAGTACACTGCTCGGTGGATCGTGTTGGGTGGATTGTCATGTGGGCACTTTGCAGCCTCTTAGGCTGCCATTGAAGTCATCTTTCTACCCCGGAAAGAAAGCCGGGCCACTTTCTGTTTGACTTCTGTTATTCACTTAACTCTATCATGCTGTAGGCCTCTTTCGGCCTCCATGAGTATGTGCCCATCGCATGGTCTACCTGTTAGGTGAGTTTCGTACTTCCCTTTTAGGGTTATGTTTGTAATAGTGCTTAGCTCCCTAAGCTGGTCATGGGGTAGGCCTTAATCAGGCCTCCTCTTAAGGATCCAGCATCAGGCTGGTTTGTGCTCCCCTGCATCAGGGTTCTGTAGCGCACGGCCTCCTCAGTGCGTTAATTAAGCACTGAGTAGATCCTAGGATGAGTGGATTGTACTCCCCTCAATACGAGGGTTCATAGCACTTAGCTGAGTTCTGCTCTCCAGGATACCCGTCTCTACGCATGGGTTTGAGTTTGTTTCTGCCTCTTTGCAGTCACTCTTACTTACTATCTTCTGTGAAGAATGCGTGTTAGGAGGCTCTGTATTCAGACAGGGTTGGCCCAGACTGAGTTTGTCTCAGGTCAGACTAGGTCGGCCTCCCTGGTGGCTTTGGGGGTGACTTCGTTCCCCTCTAGTGACTGGCCGAGGTTCCCTTTGGTTCCTTGGCCACATTCCCTTGAAGGGACCACTTTTTCTTCTAGAAAGGTTGGTTCCAGACGCCTTAGCACCTTCCGTAGGGCCTTTGAGGAGGTCCTTTGTGGAGTTCAGCTTGGGCTGTTGGCCGAAGGGAATGCTGTCACTGACAGCCTGGTGTGACCCGAGGGAGAGTTGCCAAGCAGTTTCTACTGCTCTGGAGCCTTTGTCTCAGCCATTTTTCTTGGCAGGCATTCTCCTCAAGCATGGCGGCGTGGGTATATCGTTCCCTATAGCGTTGCAAACGCAGAGTAGAAGTTCCCTTTTGAAAGGGAACGTCTCAGGTTACGAATGTAACCAGGGTTCCCTGAGAACAGGGAACGAGACTCTGCGTTTCCTTGCCATACATCGGGCTGCCTGCTGAACAGTCCCTCAAGACGATGGATAATGACTGCTTCCCCAGGCGCCCCTTTTATACTTCCGGGTCGCGCCTGTATGACGTCATAGGCTGTCGCCGGCCAATAGGATTTGGAGTTATTGGATAGTTGGCTTTCGAACACCGAGTCACGTGACGTTTCCCCCATAGCGTTGCAAACGCAGAGTGTCGTTCCCTGTTCTCAGGGAACCCTGGTTACATTCGTAACTTGAGACGTTTTCCAGCATCTTTTGCATATTTGAACCCTTTCCAGCAGTGACTGAATGATTTTGAGATCCATCTTTTCACACTGAGGACAACTGAAGGACTCAAACACAACTATTAAAAAAGGTTCAAACATTCACTGATGCTCCAAAAAAAAAAAAAAAACATAATGCATTAATAGACGGGGGTGAAAACATTTGTAATTTGAAGATCAAGGTAAATTGTATTTAATTTGTCTTCCGGGAAACATGCAAGTATCTTCTGTTGCTTCCGAATGGCAGTACTAAATGAAAAAAAAAAAAAAAAAAAAGCGAAATAAGAAAAATTATCCTGTTCAAAAGTTTTCACCCCCCCGGCTCTTAATGCATCATGTTTCCTTCTGGAGCATCAGTGAATGTTTTAACCTTTTTTAATAGTTGTGTTTGAGTCCCTCAGTCGTCCTCAGTGTGAAAAGATGGATCTCAAAATCATTCAGTCACTGCTGGAAAGGGTTCAAATATGCAAAATATGCTGGAAAACTGAAGAATTTTAGGGACCTGGAGATTTTTTCTGAAGAACAGAGCTCAGTTTAACTGCTCAGGACAAACAAGAGACTCATGAACAACCATCACAAAACATAAAAACAGTCGTGGATCATCCAGGTAACCACACACAGTATTAAGAATCAATGGTTCAAACACTTTTAAACAGGGTCATTTTAATAAATTCAGCTATTTTTTTTGTCTTATGGATTATTATATGTAATCATATTTTATGTAAAATACTAAATAAAAAAGTACTAAATAAAAAATAACATGCGTTTTGTATGATCTCTCTTATTTTGTTAAAATTTTGCACATTTTCACAGATTCTGCAAGTGGTTCACATACTTTTTCTTGCAACTGTAATATTAGCTATTAGCCAATATTTTTACTTTAAATAGTGCACAGTTCACTCTTTTCTAGTGGATACCAATATTTTGAGATAACTGCCTTTGGCCAATAACCACAACCACTTGATTAATTAGCAGAAGTCTCAAATTAAGACTTGCATTTAAGGTTTAAAATGTTAAGTGATTTTTTTATTTTAAAATAAATAAAAATAAATAATAACATCTGTGCCAAATGTATAATTAAAATATTAGCTATACATTGTGATATTTACTTGCTTTTTAAATAAATTAAAAGTGTGTTTATTGTTCTACAAGTTGTAGAAATAGACAAAAAAAAAAAAAAAGGTTTTGGGTGATCATAATATAATAACAGTGTTTTCCGGTTTATTTAAATTAGGATATTTTACTTTAATTTTACAGGGGGGTTTTGGCTGCCAGTCATTTGACCATTTTTTCATTTAATGGTTTTGTTACTGTTTAATTAGATTATTTTTGTAATTTTACATACATCTGAATGTATGTCTGAATTTAATTTGTCATTAATGTCATAATACTTAAAAAAAATAACATTAACTTAAAAAAAAACAGCTGAATTGCTCATTTATGGATATTGTTCGTAATTTTACAGAGTTCTGAGTACAATAAAAAAAAAGAAAACCAGTTTAAAAAAATAATATTTTTTTTTTTACAGTGTACGTTTACACGACAACGATGTACTAAATGGAAAAGTTCATTTTCATTTACATCCACCGATAAAACTTATCAGGGTTTGAACAAATTGTTTGTTCATTACATTTTACATTAAATTTTAATTTCAGATAGCATTTTTTTTTTTTTTTTTTTTTTTTTTTTTTTTTGCATTTTCTGTACTGTTTTGGGGGGAAACTGGCAGAATTACATGGAATGCACGTAGACATGGGAAAATTAGTAACAATGCATATTGCTTGCTAAAAGTTATAGCTAAAGTTTTGCCAGGTTTGGCACTTTCTAGTATTTCGGTCAACTAGTCCTACCAGGCAGCCTGACTGTTTTGTCATTACCTGAAAATAGGAGCTGAAGGAGGCCAGAACAATCCGGTGACAGGGAAACTCCTGCCCTCCGCAGCACAGAGTCACGTCGCAGAAGGCATTATTGAGCCGTAAGCTGTTCAAGCCTTCCAGCACTTTGTTGGGGTGCCGAGCCTCCACAAACACATAGTCTTCGCTGTCCAGAGAGGACAAGGGGAAGCCAGAGTCCTCCACAGAGGGAGACGGAGGGAGCGTGGAGGTGGTCGGAGAGGTGGCCGGCATGTTCACAGCCATTATTTCCATCTCAACAATCAATCAGGCTGACGAAAAAAATAGAGGAGCACACGATTCAAGCATGCTACACATCATCTAAAACTATTACAGCACTTTCTAATACTTGTTTAATAAATATCCATGTAGTTTTATGACTACATAACAAGGCTATATGAAATATTTGTTCTTAGTTACAGCACAGGACAACTTAATTATATGAAAAAAGTGAAAAACTAAATATCAACAAAAAAAGATTTTAAAAGGATGACAAATACATTTTAACCTAAAATCTTAATTTTTTTAATAAACTGTAAAATATGAAATGCAAGTGGAATGTTACATAGAATACAACAATAAATCTATTATTTTGTCATTGCAACAAATTACATAAAAATAGATACATTTGCTGTACTAATATAAATGGTATACCAATATATTGTAAAAAGTATTACAAAAATATATTTACGTATGTAAATGTAGGTATAAATATATTGTATATTAATCACAGCAAGTCTAACATTAATGTCAGATGGTATTTTGACGGGAAAAAAAAAAAAATAAGCATGCATAAACAACCTGTCAAATTACACCAAATGTCAATTCAGTGCAGCTCATAGTTCATTTCTGTCGTTTATGTTTATTATTCTTAAATTACTACAAAGGAATAAAATAATTTATGTTGGTGTGGTGTATATATTTAAAGATTAGCAGAGATTATCCCACACTGTCTAATAAAGTAAAACATGTAAGGGGGAGTTGACTGGTTAATGCAGTTAGTAAATGCCTCCAATAATTCACGCGAATGATGAGTGACAGTATAGGCGAAGTCGCTGGAAGCGGTAACGACACACATCTGAAAACAACAGCAGCGTGATCTTACCGAAAAACATGTCTGAGTTAGAATCAGCTGAAATTCTCCATATCTTCACCTGCAACTGTTTATGAAGAGTCGTGACGCCATATCTTCTTCTTTAAAAACAGACTGAGGCGCAGGAACCGAAACTTGAAGCATCAGCGCCTCCTCTCGATCTGGAGGTTTTAAGCAGTTCCTGCATGTGACGGTGTGCGTGTAGTAAATCAGAGTTAGCACGTTTTTCATTTGGGTTGGCTAGAGCAGTAGTTCCAAACTCTGCTCATTTTAGATGTCTCCCCAATTAAACACATCTGATTCAACTCATCAGCTCGTTAGTAAAGAGGTGAAATAAGCTAAGTGTGTCAGAAGGAAAAAATATACAGTGTTGGTGTACTCCAGGACCAGGGTTAGATTTAAGATGGGAGAAACATATGGAATCAGATTTGAATTTAAATTTACTTCACGACCGTTCAAAAAGTACGTTTTATCTAGTACGAATGCATGTAGTGTGAATGAAATCCAGACTACATCCGCCATGTTGTAACCGTCACATGACCTACCAGCACCAGTTACTTTCCTTCAACTCCATTCACAAATCTTGTTGCCTCATTGGATAGTAAAGTGGCCATCTTATGCACACTTCAGACGGTGCGTTCCAAACGGGATATATCGCACTTCGGAGTGAAAACAATCATGGCCGCCATATTGAAGGGTCGTTCCAAACCAAAGTGCTCAAACCTAACCACTTCAAAGGGCCCTTCGGAATGAAGGATTTTTGAAGGATACAACTGATGGACACTTCGGGCCCCCATGATCCTTTGCACAGGGAAGTTGTTTGTCGTCACAGAATGGGTACAGAGTTCGATTTTACCTATAAATGTATGTATAGTATTTTTCTATACTTCTGTAATATTTATACGAGTTAGATTTGGTACATTAATAAGGTCAAAACGACATCGCACTTAAACAAAAATACTTTACAGCTCCCTATATCAGTCCATTCAAATATGTAAAATACATACACATTATACAATATGGTGCGATAAACAAAAAATAAATTAATGAATTAATTAATGTTACACAAAAGGCGCAGCTCGCAAAGTCTCGTCAAGATGACGCAGACGTGCGTTCCAAAAAAAAAAAATATTTTCGTGTCCTGTTTTTCGAATACTATGAATTCGGACATACTCTGTTCACATACTGTTTTTTGCGTACTATATAGTAGAGAAGTATTCGATTTCGGACACAGTGCGTGACTTTATTTGCCAAAATAAATGCTTTATAAATGCTCAAATATAGCAGCCAGAAAAAAAACAAAAACTAATAAACATGAACTTTGGTATTCAAAACTTAAAGCGTTGGTTAGCTCTTCCAGGTTCTACGTCAGAAACGCGGCTCAATATTGGCCGGCTCCTGCGTCAGCATCACACGCATGAGTCGTGCTGCTCACATGTATAGTTTTGGCCAATATTCTCGGCATTCTGACGTATATATCCTGGAAGTGCTGCACTGTATGTAAGATGTAAACGGCGTAGTAGAATAACAGGGAGGAGACGGAATTGTTGAATAAAGTAATTATTTTTGTTTTGTTTTTGTGCACAAAAAAAGTAAAATTAAGGTTGAATCACTGCAGTCACATGGACTATTTTACCAATGTTTTTAGTACCTTTCTCTCTGGGCCTTGAAAGTGGAAATTAAACTGCTGTCTATGGAGGGGTCAGAGAGCTCTCGTATTTCATCAAAACATCTTAATTTGTGTTTGTGTTTATGTGTGATGGGCATTCGGGCACAATATGGCTGCCGTTGCATCATCCAGGTGGATGCTGCACATTGGTGGCGTTTGAGAAGATTCCCCCCTTCCATATGTAAAGCGCTTTGAGTACCCAAAAAAGTGCAATATTAAAGTAACAAATTATTATTATTATAAAATAATTCCAATTAGTTCAAATAACTTAATTTGTCAGTTTGAAAATACTTAATATATTTTAAGTAAATACAAGTTAACTGAGTCAGTACAGCAAGATAACTAAAAAAAAAACTGAGTGAATTAGTAAGTAATTTCATATTACTTTCATAAAGACATTCCAAATAAGTTTTGTAAGTTTAAATAACGTTAAACTTGTCAAATTAAAAATACTTGATATTCTAACTAAATGCAACTTAACTCAGTGCAAAAAGACAACTCAAAAAGTTGAGTGAACATATTTTTTTTTTACAGTGTAATAAGTGAAGCTGGTAATGCTGTTTGTGGAGTTGTTTAATCAACATTGAACTCTAACACCCCTCCCCCTCCGCTACATATTTAAAGCTGCGACAGTGGAGTGCATAAAGTTTCCAATAGTGCACTTCATTTTTCGGTTAAGTGCATCATCCGGGTATTTTAAGTGTACCTTTTCTATTTGAAATTTTCAGTGTGAACACACTACTTTCACTATTTGTATTACAAAACATCATGAAACTGTGCATAAGTACGCAAATTGGGATGCACCCATCCTCTGCTGAGATTTCGAGATATTTAATATCTTCAGTTGATTTTATCTAAGGCTGTGGCTGGACGTCCATTGTAGTTCTTGCTTCTACTCACCTCTTCTCTTTTTTCTGTTCTTGTTGTTCCACTTTTCTTAAATGATTCTGCTTGTTAACTGCAGGTGTTCATCACTAATGCTCAATCGTCACTTAATTATCTCATTAACTTTAACACTGCTTCAGTGGTACTTTAACATTCTGTAGACTGGGACATTATGTACAGCAGTGTTGATTTTGCTGTGCAGCAAGTGGACGTTCGATTTGAAAATTATTGGTCAAGCCAGCCAATCAGAATTTAACAATCATAAAACTTGCCTTGTTGTTTTCGCCTCCCTTGAAATTTATGCCACGTCATGGTCTGAAATCTTCAAATCAAGAATTCAGATTCTGAAAAAGTTTCTGAGAAAGACTACTTCAACTGCACTTTGGTTGTTACAATTAACTTTATATAATTTACTGCTTTAAAAAAAACAACGAGAATGAGCTGAAGACAAACAATGCTCTTTCATTTTTTTGTTTGTAAAACTGCTTCTAGTTGTTTTGACATGGGAATTTGTATTATATTAGTCAATTCTTTCCTCCTTGTGTTGTATCAAAAAGAATGTTGTATTTTATCAACAAAAATAATAAAAATCAGCCTTTATTGATTGCAATCATTTAAGTTTAATTTAGAAAAAAAAACATCTAATGTTGTTTCTACAATTATTAATATGAAAGGAATTTTAATGTTTTCCATATAATCAAGAATGTGTCTGCATGTAATTATATGCACTAAAGAGCAAACCAGTAAATAGCTGAGTAAAGAAACTTAAAATAAATAAAAATTTTAAAATTCTCCATCTGCATTCTTTTAATAATCCTGCTTTAAAATTATCCCTATTGTGTGTTATCTTATTTGTATAAGGCATCACTATGGAAACCAAATCATCCCAAGCACAGACAGAAAAACAATAATGGTGATTATGTAAAGAACCAAGAAGGTCACATCTATGATTCTTGCCAATCTGATCCAGCACAGAGATGTCTTCTCTTGTTGGTGTTGTCGAGTTGCAGCCCGACACTCCACGAGGATCTGCTTCAGAAGGTTGAGGGTACAAGACTGCTCTTCATTCTGAACTTCTACTGAGTATGGAGGGCTCTCCTGGTCTCTTACACCATCTGTGAGAGGAAATACAAAACATGGTTCTGGGTCAATGCTTTATGTCCTGTGGTGTAAACATTTTCAATGGGGAATCGGTAACACTTTACAATAAGGTTTCATTCGTTAACATGAACTAAGAATAAACAATACTTCTACAGCAGGACTCATCAACTGGCTGCCCGCGGGCCAAATCCGGCCCGCGGCACCTCAATCTCCCTCCTCCTCTTTTCCTGGTGGTGTGGCTAAATTTGGTTAGATACATGGCCGCAGTGGCACCTGCAGCTGTACGGCTATATACGCACTGTTTATACCATGCACGCTCCTCCGACTGACCTGAGAAACGTTTTCCGTGCGAATATTTTAGCAGTTATTATGCGTGTCCCGAGTTTCTGTCGACTTTCTTTTCCGTGAATTGGCCAAGCGCGCTTGCATAATGATCTGAAACGATTTTGATTAGTTCGGACCACTCTGTCTCTGAATCATCTGTAGTTTTTCTCGGTCAATAACAACAAATCCAGAACAAATAGCGCTGTTTTTATGCGTTTCAATAGTTTATTTTGAACTACACAGCACGGCCCAGTGGACAACGGAACGAAAGCTTAAAGGAGCTGCGTTTGTTCCCGGTCACCATTATTAAACAGCGCGACATCAAGTGAGAAGCGTTTCAAATCGACACACAAACTACAAATCTCTCGATGATTAAACTAGTTTTAAATCGGATGAAACAGCCTCAACATTCCCAACAAGACTGGTGAGGAAGACAGGAGAAACATGCCATGAATGAAGATAGAAGACTTTTAAATCCCAAAATCACCACACTTACAAACATTTACCATGAATGAACTGTAGTAAATTACCATGCTTTGTGGAAATGTGGACTATTTATATTGAAAACTATGTTAAAGCCATTTATATTGCAATATTTATTAGGTGGGTAGGGAATATATATATAATTCATTGTTAATGTGTAGTTTTTACCTGTGTTTAGGCATTTTTTATAGGCCTACAAAACATATCATAATATAATATAATATAATTTGACAGTGGTAGTGAGTAGCCATGTAGGCTATGGTTTTATCCAAGTCTCACTGTGAGAATATTTTCATTTAAGCCTAATAATTAATAAAATAATTTTTACCAATAAGATTTCACTTCCTGTCCACTTCCTAACTGATCTCAATAAAGGCCAAACATAAACCAAAAAGGTAGAGACTAGTCTAGTGCACTTTTAAACACAACTTTGTTTCCTGGAAGCAAATAGACTTTGGGTGATCCGTGGTTCCTTGATCTGATACTGAGACAAGATAGACACTTACTATCTTGTCCAACAACTGTGGTTTCCATTAATGCAGCCGATCCCTTCTCAGCTCCTTTAGCCATCAGAAAATTCACAAGGATGGTCTCCAGAATGCTGATGCCAATGAGACTAAAAATCACGCTGCAGTAAACTCCTGTGAAAACATCAAAATATGACTGCAAAACCTTTTTTGTCCTGATATTGTTTAAATCATGTGATATCAGGGACTGAACAGTGTATATATTCTATGGTTTCTTTACATGTATGGCACTGTTATGAGTGGGCTTGCAGATATGTCTTGTTCCGATTCCCCTTCTTGTGTCTGATTCATCAAGCAATGCCTCTCTGTTTGAGATTAATCCTGTTAAATTCCACAAAACATATCGGCCCTGAACATAGCCTTTGAGATAATTTCTCAAGAGTGTTAAAATTAACACAGATGCAGTGCTGAAGTCGCCATTATGGGGATCAGTTACTTTTTAACATTAGTTTTTATCTGGCTGCTGTAGTGTTTATAAAGCACATTTGTTATGGCAAGGAAAATCAAGAAAAACATGTGTTGTTGGTTATGTTGTAATGATGACATAATCACTATGTAGTGGCCTGATTGGTCTTTTTCAGAACCCAGTCTCTGGTTAAATGGGTGATGTGTCCAGTTTGTTAAAAATCCAATTAAAAAAAAAAAAAAAAAAAAAAGGTGGTCAAATGCATACTGAATTTTCGGTTTTGGCCCAGATTTTTCATTTTGGTGCATCACTAGTGCACACTACTGTGTCCGGGCTAACGGCATACCAGGCACTTATATATTTACGATTTGTAACAGATAAATCACTGTCTGGCCATCTGAGATTTCAAAATGGAGATAAAAATTAGGATCATGCTTTTCAGTAATACTACAACAAACTGTGAATTTATATTAGCACCATGTTTTTGGCATCTGACAGAGCATTTGGACCCAGAAATGGTGATGTGTGACAGTAGACTAAACAAGTGGATAGTGAGGGGGACACTGTAGTGGTAAAATTTGTTGTTCTTTGGATGAGAGTTTAAACCAAGGTCCAAATTCTTGGACTTCATAAAAAATACCAGGATGCCCTTCAGAAAGAATAGGAATGTGACCCTGGCATTGTGGCATATTTGTTCAGTGGACTTTGTCATCATCATGGCCTTTATTATAATTAATTATTCCCACATCAAATTATTGCCTTCAGCACTCTGTCTCCTCTTCACCAATAAGCAAGTGTGGTGGCTGTTCTGGTGCACTATGGCTGCTGTTGCATTATCCAGGTGGACGCTCTGGCACTCTGGTGGAGACTAACCCAGTTAAAAGAATTTTGCTCTGAATTTTTGCTTTTCTAAACATTCTGTTTTGTTAGTGGAACATTTTTTTAAAGTTTAGTTTGATGTTCCTGAAACATTTTTTTAAACTTAATTTCTATTAATACAAAAATGTTGGGAAGAAAATTTCTTGGAACATCCTTTACACATTTAGAAACTTCAAAAGAATAAGGCTGTATGTGTTGTTTTAAAAGAACCTTGGAACATGGGAAAGTTTTGTAGCCTGTCCCATACAGTAGTTATTGTTCTTAACTTTTCTCTTAAATTCATGTAAATGTTATGCAAGTGTTAGAATTAAAAACTTTCAAAACATTATTCATGAAATCACAACATATTGCCATTAGTATTTGATGAATGTTCTCATAATGTTGGTAGAAAACATTCTTTGAACATCATACTTTGAACTTCCTTTAAAGGGTCACTAATTTTCTGTCTTAAAAATGGTTTAAGGGTGGATGTTACACAGCAAAATCTCCTGTGTTTCATTAACACTGCTCAGTGTGACCATTAGTGATGACACTTGATGTTAAAGGGTTAGTTCACCCAAAAATGAAAACTCTGTCATTAATTACTCACCCTCATGTCGTTCCACATCCATAAGACCTTCGTTCATCTTCAGAACACAAATTAAGATATTTTTTGATAAAGTCCGATGGCTCAGTGAGGCCTGCATTGACAGCAAGATCATTTACACTTTCAATGCCCAGAAAGGTACTAAAGACATATTTAAAACAGTTCATGTGACTACAGTGGTTCAACCTTAATGTTATGAAGTGACGAAAGTACTTTTTGTGCGCCAAAAAAACAAACAAAATAACGACTTTATTCAACAATATCTAGTGATGGGCGAGCTCAAAACACTGCTTCATGAAGCTTCGAATCTTCACAAATCTTTTGTTTCCAATCAGTGGTTCGGAGCGTGAATGAATCAAACTGCCAAAGTCATGTAAACCATTGAAATTTCGAAACACTTATGATGTAACGAAGCCTCGTTTACTGAAATCACGCTCAGAACCACTGATTCGAAGCAAAAGATTCGCTTGGCATTCTGATACAGTTCCCACAGGTGCACCTACATAAAGTATAACAGTGATGCTGCCATCACGTCTTATAAATAACGCAAACAAAGGTGACACTTACCATAGGGAAATGTCCTGCTCAAGTCGTGATTGCGAATCAGTTTCTGCTTGATCGACTACTCCAGACGCTTCATCGTCGGATTCGGGCTGGAATTGTACAGTAAAATCGATGCTATCTTTTCTGTCCATACATTGTTTACAATGTCTTGCGAATTGATAGCTGTCATTCAGTTATGGCAATGGGCGCGTGGTAGACCAATCACAAAGGATTGGGCCATCTGACCAATCAGAGCAGTGTAGGCTCACGGAAAGGAGGGGTTTAGAGAGACTGATTCTTTGAACTGCTTCTAAAGAATCGTTTACAAATCATCGAGAAAAGAGGTGAAATTGAATGTATATTATGAGAAAACAAAAGTGTTTTTTGACTTTGCATACTCCCAAAACAATATTAGGAACATTTAAAAAGGCATAATAAGGGCACTTTAATGTCTTTTATCTTCAGTTGATTTAATCTAAGGCTGTGGCTGGGAGTCAGTTGTAGTTTTTGTTCTTGTTCTCTTTCCTTCAGTGATTCTGCTTGTTAACATCAAGTGTTTGAATGTTTCAGGAACATTTTACTAACCTTTAAATGAAGTACTATTAATATTAAGGAAACTGGACATTTTTATGTTCTTGGAATGTTGCAAACCAATATTCATGACGTTGAGTTGTTAATAAAAATTAAGTTGAAAGAGAGTTTCAAAAACAAATTTCAAAGTAACCTTTTAGAAAACATTCCTCTAACATTAAGAAAGCTGGACATTTTTAACATTTCCATAACCAAAACAGACTGTTCGGAAAATGTTCTTAGAACAAAATTTGTTAGCTGGGTCTACTTTCCAATTACATCTACTTCCTCAATGGATTCTTGGCTGCCATTGCTTTACAGACAGTACCCAAGGGCATTTCATTTTCATACCTGCGTCCCAGCCTCCCCATTCCCCATTTCTTGTCTCGGCCAGAGGATCATATAATTCTGCATACTTTAAACGTGCTGTTGCCTCCGAACCAGCTCAGTTTCAGTTTGTCTGCCCAAATTGTTGGTTATGCTCCTGTTCCTGTATTTTTTTACTGAGACTCTTGCCTCTGTTTCTTCCTCTAAACCCGTCACAGTCCATATAACCTTATTTCCTCTCATAGCCACTGCAGCTCCTGCCCTGATTCAGGTTATTAATTTTATTACAGAAGCCCCTTGCTTTTGAGGCCTGTCATGCTCTTGCTCCTGAGTTCTTGTCTGAGACTGAGCCCGCTCTTCTGTCCATCCCAGGCTTCTCTGTGTCTGTCTTGTTTGGTTTCCACCCTTTTGTCTGCCAAATCAACAGTGTTTCAGCCCCAATCTCTGTTATATCTGCTCCTGCATTTCCTATCATTTCTGAGCTCACACCTATTCAAGATCCTTATCAAAAGCCTGTCAAAGATTCATGCTGGCTATGCCCTAAGAACCCAAAGTCACATTAAGCCCTGAGGCAGCCCCTGAGCCCACTGCAGTCCCCGTCACATAGCCCTCGTCCTTCTCAGGTCCATTTCAGCAGAAAATCATCAGCCCATGTCTTCCATGGCCTGTCCCTGAGCCTGGTCCTCCCTGGTATTTGCTTTTGTAATTTTAAATTGTCATTACTTTCCAACTCACTCTAAGTTTCTACCTGAACCACAACCTATGATTTCATTTCAGTCTGTTTTATAGAGTACTGAGTTAAGAATAGAGTACTGCATTCTTATCAAATGAAGCCACACATTTTACATTTGGTATGTGTTTTCATGTGAGAAAGATGACCATGTCAGTGTTAGACTCACCAATCAATGGGATTTTATCAGCTGTAGAGGGCAGCGTGTCATTAAGAATCAGCAGCAACACAGAAATAGACAGAAGTAAAGTCACTTTAAAGCTCAGTTTGTCTGCTCCATTTGCATCTATGAAGAAGGAGGTCACATCCAGCACAAGGAAGAAAAATACTGGTAGCATGAAGTTGATGACATACAGTAGAGGTCTTCTTTTTATGGTGATCTAAAATAAAGAAAATAACTATGAAAACAGTGCACCTACTATGTTCGTGAAAATCTTCTTAAGAGACAGCATTTTTACTGAGCACTGCAAATTGGAAAAAAAAATAAAAAAAAAATAATGAAAGAAAGTGTGTTATCCTTAATTCATTGCTTTGAAAATAACTGCCTAATGCACAAGTAATTAGGGTTAATATTTTCATTTGAAAATGAAAATGTCGGTTCCCTTTTAAAGTGAAACTTTGATTCTGCATCATGCTTTTGAAACTATGGGGAACGCCCTCAGTGTGACGGGTGTCTGAAGCACATGTAAACATCCCAAATTCCACTGGCTGACATCAGTCCTATCATGTCACACAGAGCGCCCATACATATAAAGAGTTCACCTGTATGACACATCACCAGCTTTTTTGTCGCCAGTAGCCGTTTGTTTGAGCACATGAATGACAAATTTGGAGAGCAGAAACATGAGTTTTAAAATGGATATACTAAGTCATTGACAACATTATTGTTGTTATATTTACTTTTCCTGAACCTATGTGTCCTCAGCTGTAATATAGAACACATAAGTTCAGGAAAAGTAAATATAATAACAATAATGTTGTCAATGACTTGGTATATCCATGTTAAATGCATAAAACATTACTAAGAAGTGGAAGAAATGCAGCTACAAAGTGATCCATGCCATGTTTTGGTGATGATCTACTGGATTTGACCCCTATTCGCATTTCCAATGCATGAAAAGCAATGAATAGAGAATATAGGCCTATATACACTTGAAATGAGCTGTTTAAACTGTTTAACTGAGCTGTTTAACATGTCAAAGTGAACATTTATTTATGCTTCTATTTCAATTTGTCTTGTTGTCAGCAGACTAAATCACATGGACACCATGCTCATATTCAGTATAGGCAAATGTTCAGCAGTTAAGCGACTGACCGATAGCGGGTGAGGCCTGCGGTGCAATGATGCAAAACTATTCATCAATGTCTTGCTATGGAGGCAGGCATATGCAAATATATTTGCCAGTGTCACGTCACAAATCCCTCAAACAGCAGATTTCATCACTAATGGTCAATAATCATTTGTAAAGTGATCATAGTTGATTTAATTTACTGCATTGTAACGATATTCGGCATCTGTGTTTCTGTGTGGAGTGTTGTTCTAAATGTCTGTGCAGGGATTGGTTGCTAAAGAGACACGTGATTAGCTGAACCTGCTGATGCTCTGTCTTGGAAAATGGCGAGCTCACTCTGGCATTGGCCTTCTGGTTTGAGGATCTCCAGATTCCTACTCCTGTTGACAGATTCCAGACCGCCTGTTGTTTTTTGTAAATGGTTCATACTTTCGTTTGTGAAGTAATTTAAATAAAATTCTTGACCTTGTTTGCGATTTGTTAGGGAAGTTTATTGTATTTTATTAGGACATTTATACGTTTTATTTGTAAGATATTTTGTCTGTTTAATTCTTTTATTTCACTTTAACAAATCATTTGTGGATTTTACTTTTTATGTCTGTGGTGATATGTCGGCTTCCCGTTTAACATCAAACTCACGTCAAGCGTCACGTCACATCTTTTTTATCAGAATGGGGCGTAACAGCGTGAATAATTAAACATTTAAAACTACAAAGAGAAGATTCTTCACTGTTTCAGTGTTAGTTTTTAACACCTGTGGTTGAAACTCGTACACCATGGGTGTTCATTTAAGGCGACACACAAACACACGCACGCACACAGGCACACACTACGCACAGTCTGAGTGTGTTTCTTAATATTTTATTGTGCGATGAGACTATTTAAATACCAAAATTATACAGGAAAGTATGAGGTTCTGCTGGGCCCCCTTTTTGTCACAATTATGGAGATCAGTATTCCGTTTAGTAGGGCACTTGGACCTTGCTTTATATTAAATAACTTTTAATTCAACCATTTCATTAATGTTTTAACAAACACAATTGCCTGCACTGTGGCATAGAAAAAAAGTGAAGCATACAGACTTCATCTGAAAACACTTTGTTTGATAATGAAGTGGTGGTAAGGGGCATGTTCACTGAATTTATCTTGTTTCAGAAGAGACTCCTAATCAAGTAATAATGAGGTCAACTGAAGAGCTGTTGTTAAATAGTTGTCAGTAGTGTTGTCATAATATGAGCAAAAACTGAAAATCAGCACTTACTAACGTAATCTTGGTTCCCTAAAATAACAGGAATATTTTGTTAATTATTATATAATTTGGTTAATGGGTATTATTACACAAGACACTATGGCAAAAGTTCCTTTTATCCAAATACTAAAGCCTTATTGAATCCCGCAATGAAATGAGTTTATGGCTGTGCAGCAAAACTGCATGAACCTATGGTGCTGCAGCCCGCCGAAACGGGTGGGGCTACCCGTATATATAACTAGGTTATATAGATGGTAGGTCTATGTTGGAGCCTTGAGGGAAAAGGTTCTAGCAGGTTGAGCTCACATAGAGGTCAAAGCCTAGCTAAACAGACAAGACCTGTGTTTGTAGTGCAGGGATGTCCAAGCTGTAAAATCTAACAAAAGTAGACAGCGAGGACCAGCCGGCCACTGCACAGATGTCGCCAATGGATACTGATCTGGACCACACCCAGGAGAAGGCCATGCCACTGTCTGTCTCTATCCTTCTTTGGAATAATGAGGTAACGGCTGTAAAAGCCTGACTCGCTGCGAGCTCTACAGCTCCTTTTGCCAGTATGCTCTTCACTTTGGACAGGAGGACGTGCACTACGTTGCTCTGTACCGAAGTTTGGACCACACCCTCGAAGCAGGAGGGTCTGCGAACTGAAGTGAGTAGCCTCATTCAATTGCGTTCAGAACCCAGCTTAACACACCGTGGGTGTTTTCCCAAGCCTGAGCCCAGGCAGCGAGGGGTTGAAGCGTTTCAGGTGGGAGATCGCTGCACTGAGGCAGAGGGCTGATGCTCTTATTCTGCTATAGCAGTGTTGGGTTGCATGGGCATGGGAACTTTCAATGGAACGGGCCCAGTGCTTGCAACAAACACAAAGTCCCCAACATCCGGAAGTAAACGGGGGTTGGAGGACAAATTCACTGTTGTAAGCTCACTGATGGGACACCAGCTGCAGGAAATCATTCGTCGAGTGGCTGTGGGCAGGACAGACCACTCCAAATTGAGCAACAAGTTCAAGCCAGACCCTTAACATCACCTGGCTCCTGGGTGGTGGGAGCGTGGAGATTCACTTTGTCCCGTAAGCTCAACCCCTCGACATTGCCTCTTGTTCTCAGGCTCTGAGAGAGAGGGAACAGTGGAAAACGAGGGGGGGAGCCGCTTTTGTCATAAAAAAAGTGGCTCGCAAGTACAGCATTTGATGAGTGTGGCTAGGTGTGGGTGTGGGCGTGGCCCCAGTAAGTGATGTGTTCAGAGTGCTCATGGCGCGACAAAAATATGCTCTTTTAGAGTTAAATATGCTTTATTATACTTACCTGTTCACCACAGGGAAGGAGTTATCAGTGCAGACAGCACCGATTTCATTCTCGCAGTGCGAACAGCTGGTCTCGAATGAGTGCAGCCTCAGTGTGGGCGTGTCCCAGGCAAGCGATGCACTCAGTGTGTTCATATGAGTGCCATTTTGCAGCATACGCTGCTGAAATTTGCTCTGTCAGAGGGATAGCTGCAGGGGAGAAGCGCTGAATCAGCTTGTGTGCAAAGTGTGCTAAGTCTGTTTGCTGGCAGAGCGCCATTTTGCTTGCATTTAGCATTTTGGTGGGCTGCAGCGCAATAGGTTAATGCAGTTTCGCTGCACAGCCAAAGGCTTGTGCAGTTTCACTTCATGATTCAATAAGGCTTCAGTATTCAGAGAAAAATTAGTTTTCCCATAGCATCGAGCAATACGAGTGAACCCTATCAATAGGGGACAAAAGATTCATGCCGCAGCGCATACTGCGTACCAGCATATTGCTAGACAACAATGGCACCCAGCATGCATTGCACCATGAATCTTTTTATTTGAAAATACCACCATTGTTGAGTTTTGTATGGCAAAGCAAAATGTTTTTACATCTTTCAGAAGGAGACACGGACAGGAAGATTACAATTTTAATACTGATCAAAGTCCACGTACCCAACCAAATGAACACTAATCACCATAATGGCGATTAGACATGAAATATTCAATGGAACAATATCAGCAATATAGGTTAACTAATCAATCAAAGTGAACTTAATTAGTTAACCATCTGGATAAGTCAACAGTCAAAACTATAAAGAGTAGATACTACACTGCATCAGTATAAGTTTTTAACATCTGTGGGTGAGACTCATATTTACACCTAGAGGTGTTCATTTAGGTGTTCAACATTTTGCTGTGTTAAGACAGTGACTTGCTGCCACCTACTGATGGTTTTAGTTCCATATAAAGAGTATCATTTCATTTTTCATTCACGCTCATGCCACCTCTTAGCTGCATAGAACAATAATATTTCCAAATGCCACTTCAGAAAAATGTTATGGCCACACTGTAGCCTTAAAAATGTGTGTAATAAATGAAACTATTTCTTTTTAAAACCACTTTTTGTAATGTCCATTCAATGATTTTCTCATCTAAGACAATAATGACTTTAAATAATCTTTTGTGGTGTAATTTATCAGCCAAAATTGATGCAATAATAATTGTGATTAATTTGATTAATTAATCAGCGCATCATGTTATTAATTAGATTACAAATTAAATTACGCACCTTAAATATCTGCCGATGTTGATGATTCCATCCGGCAAAATATGTGGCTTCAGATACATTTATGCTGAGGAGTTCCCATTCTCCCTGTGTCTGAAAGGATTCCTTGGAGTCAAGTGTGAGATCTAACTCATCAGATAATTGGTAGAATTCAATCTCATCCACTGTGGGAAAAACAGAGATTAGAAAAAATTTAATTGAACAAATTAAAAATTAAAAATTGTCATTATTTACTTACTCCCATATGTTGTTTGCTGTTATTTATTCTGTGGAACACAAACAAGGCTGTATTAATGGTGCATCATGTCAGAATTACATTAATTACGAGATTCTGACTTGTAAAAAGGTCGGCAAGATAATGTTATTATGGTGTGATTGTGTCACATTTCCACCTAATTTAGAGTTTCCACCCACGAGTTTCTGAAACTTGCAGCATGAACAAAATGTGTCAAGTTATGCTTCACAACCAATCCGTAGGTGCTTTCTAATCAATTGACACATACGAACACATTAGTATGATTTGAACATTCTGCTAAATCTGCTTACTCAATTTTTCAGGAACATCATACGAATGTTTAAATGACGTTCTATTTGTAACGATTATATTCAGTTTTGGTTTTGTTTGTCTCTGTGTTTTGTTCCTGTTTGCCTGTGTTCCCTTTGCTAGTTTGTCTCCATTGTTTTTCATTGAGTTCACATGTGTTTCTGGTTATGTTAATTATCCCTGCATGTATTTAAGCCCTGATTTTCCCTAGTTCATTTGTTCGGTATCGCCTTCGAAAGCTGACAAGATGGGGGAACTCCCTTTCTCTGAAATGCTGAAGCCTGATTGAATCATGCTATTTAACCTGCAATAGCCAAAGGCATTCAAGCGCGGGAAGGCTGGCGGCTAAATAAGACCACACTGTGCGACATTGCATTAGATCTTTTGACTGTACGACAGCAAAAGCAAAGGCTAAAAAAGGTTTTTACACGTCTCCTTCCCTACTCCCAGGGAACCCGAGACATTCCCTTTTGAGATAGGTCTCTCAACATTGCGTCGAAAGCTGACGTGATGGGAACCATATAAAATCCCTGCAGTGTAAAAAACAACAGCAATAACACTAGCCTAAATCTAACAGAAGAATAGAACAGGAGGTGAATATACAGCCCAAGACTCAAAAGAGTGTGAACTGCCACGCCTTCCCCATATTGGCTACTGGACCTAGTTGAAACACTTAACCAGCCAGTTGGCAGCCAGTCAAAATGGCGCCGGTGCTGAACACAGTGCAGAGTTACAATATAAATAGTGTGGGGAGGTGATTGATATGGGGATCCCATAAAATCCTGCCGTGTTAATAGCGAAGATCGAGCTCAGCTGCAAGCAAAGCCGTTGACCTCAGCTAAAAGTACTTCATGCAATGGAAGATCTCATAAGCTCAGCGGCATAGGCTATAAGAACAAGTTGCACAAACATTACACTACTGCAAACACATAGCAGAGTAAAGGACAATGGTCTCGTCTGCGTTGAGATGAAACATGAAGGCACAAGTAGTGCTGGTCAGTCATTTACACGACTTAGTCGAACACCGCCATTTCGGTGAGGCTGCAACAGTTTAAGACGAAGGCTGAATATTGATTTCAGCTAGCTTGATTCCTACATGGACAATATGTGCAATGCAAGGAACATTCAGGCTATAATAACATGTACAGTATATAGCAAAATGCATACTGTAGGTGCCTCAAAGCCCACCTGGTATAGGTTTTTCCACAAAGGTTACTACCTGTGTGGGCGAAACCAACAAAACGATGACGGATTCCCATCTGTGCTTATTACATCGTGGATGTGCAATTGAAAGTAGACATATTTCATACAGCTTTTAATTGCTGAGCTGCAAGTTTTTATCATGAATTGTCCATCGTTACAGTGGCAATGTCATGATTTTGCAAGTAGCAAGTAATCACAACAGTGTTCCTTGTTCTGCTGTAAAACTCTGACAGAAACGGACATGGAAGTCACAAGTCCTACTGTGTATCAGTTTCTTCATTGTTGCATTTTGAATTCTGAATTCTGCTTTCATAATTTACAATGTTTCCAGTTGCATCTTTAGTGATTTTGCAACTGCTTACTATGTCTTGTAGTCCAAAGAGGTAGACTTAAGAGTTTTTTGTGAAGAAAGCACACATGGACTTGGTTTTGCAGCAAAAGACAGTCAAATTTGTTAAATACCAATAAATTGACTAAAGTGACATTTTTTTTAAAATAAGGCATTTCAATAAGTGACTAATAACCTTTTCGTTAAAGTTAAATTACTGAACCTAAACATAGGAGCCTGGTAAAAAAAAACAACAAAAACAAACAAACAAACAAAAAAAAAACCTAATTTAAAAGAAAACATGTCAGACGGACATAGAGGTTTTTGCTTCTGAACTCTTCATATACAGTGGGTACGGAAAGTATTCAGACCCCCTTAAATTTTTCACTCTTTGTTATATTGCAGCCATTTGCTAAAATCATTTAAGTTCATTTTTTTCCCTCATTAATATACACACAGCACCCTATATTGACAGAAAAACACAGAATTGTTGACATTTTTGCAGATTTATTAAAAAAGAAAAACTGAAATATCAGTATTCAGACCCTTTGCTGTGACACTCATATATTTAACTCAGGTGCTGTCCATTTCTTCTGATCATCCTTGAGATGGTTCTATACCTTCATTTGAGTCCAGCTGTGTTTGATTATACTGATTGGACTTGATTAGGAAAGCCACACACCTGTCTATATAAGACCTTACAGCTCACAGTGCATGTCAGAGCAAATGAGAATCATGAGGTCAAAGGAACTGCCTGAAGAGCTCAGAGACAGAATTGTGGCAAGGCACAGATCTGGCCAAGGTTACAAAAAAATTTCTGCTGCACTTAAGGTTCCTAAGAGCACAGTGGCCTCCATAATCCTTAAATGGAAGACGTTTGGGACGACCAGAACCCTTCCTAGAACTGGCCGTCCGGCCAAACTGAGCTATCGGGGGAGAAGAGCCTTGGTGAGAGGGGTAAAGAAAAACCCAAAGATCACTGTGGCTGAGCTCCAGAGATGCTGTCGGGAGATGGGAGAAAGTTGTGGAAAGTCAACCATCACTGCAGCCCTCCACCAGTCGGGGCTTTATGGCAGAGTGGCCCGACGAAAGCCTCTCCTCAGTGCAAGACACATGAAAGCCCGCGTGGAGTTTGCTAAAAAACGCCTGAAGGACTCCAAGATGGTGAGAAATAAGATTCTCTGGTCTGATGAGACCAAGATAGAACTTTTTGGCCTTAATTCTAAGCGGTATGTGTGGAGAAAACCAGGCACTGCTCATCACCTGTCCAATACAGTCCCAACAGTGAAGCATGGTGGTGGCAGCATCATGCTGTGGGGGTGTTTTTCAGCTGCAGGGACAGGACGACTGGTTGCAATCAAGGGAAAGATGAATGCGGCCAAGTACAGGGATATCCTGGACGAAAACCTTCTCCAGAGTGCTCAGGACCTCAGACTGGGCCGAAGGTTTACCTTCCAACAAGACAATAACCCTAAGCACACAGCTAAAATAACGAAGGAGTGGCTTCACAACAACTCTGTGACTGTTCTTGAATGGCCCAGCCAGAGCCCTGACTTAAACCCAATTGAGCATCTCTGGAGAGACCTAAAAATAGCTGTCCACCAACGTTTACCATCCAACCTGACAGAACTGGAGAGGATCTGCAAGGAGGAATGGCAGAGGATCCCCAAATCTAGGTGTGCATCTTGTTGCATCTTTCCCAAAAAGACTTATTAGATCAAAAGGGTGCTTCTACTAAATACTGAGCAAAGGGTCTGAATACTTAGGACCATGTGATATTTCAGTTTTTCTTTTTTAATAAATCTGCAAAAATGTCAACAATTCTGTGTTTTTCTGTCAATATGGGGTGCTGTGTGTACATTAATGAGGAAAAAAAATGAACTTAAATGATTTTAGCAAATGGCTGCAATATAACAAAGAGTGAGAAATTTAAGGGGGTCTGAATACTTTCCGTACCCACTGTATATCTATATTATGACTTAATGTGCTGCACAGCGGAACAATCCGGACACAGAGGCAATTACTGTTCCCACTGCCCGCAATGAGCGGGGGACGTGAGAAAGCATAAAAGAGTCTCGCCATGAGTGAGTGCAAAACAAAGCACTCTGACAGAGCCGCAGCCATCAGCCTGAGTGCTCCCAGAGAACTCTTAAAGGCAGAAAATTCTCAGCTCGAACTGAGTGGAAGTATAAATTAGCCCCTGTGGTTTAATACACCCTCTGAATGGATTATGATTAGTCAATCATCCAAATTCATTCAGCATGCGAACACCACTCATTTAGAGGGGAGAGAGCCCTGTTCAAACATTTCATGAATGTACACAGAGTTTGCTCATTTGGAGGGACTGTAGTGTCCCACCTCACTTCAGTCAGGTACCAGACCCAGACATCTAGTTGTCAAAGGGCTAAGACAGCGCCGGCACCTTCAACACCATCCTACACACAGTCAAGCAATGCTGGACATTAAACCAGTTCTTACAAGCGACATATTCACAGCATCCAGCATGAATCTGTGGGAAGAGTTCACAAGCACAATAACAGGGCAAACAGCTACAGCTGGAGCCACTGAATACTACTGAAATAA
The DNA here is from genome assembly GCA_037101425.1 of Elopichthys bambusa. NCBI lineage: Eukaryota > Metazoa > Chordata > Actinopteri > Cypriniformes > Xenocyprididae > Elopichthys > Elopichthys bambusa. The sequence continues at coordinate 37,039,487 of CM074435.1, forward strand.
CACAGAACACAAAAGGCTGTGCTATAAATGCATTAGTTTTGCATATGCAGTAGCTATTAGTGCGAGCAATGACACTGCACATTGGCCTCTACGACCTAGTTGAAACAAGCGCCAGAGAGGGGCATGGCCACAAAGTCTCTCAGTCATCCAATGGCTGCTCAGCCGTCTTCCCCAGCACAGACAAAATACGCGGTGCGAAAGAAGAAATTTCCAGGTTATAAATCCTAGCAAAAGTGCTCCAAGCTCCAAGCTCAGAATTTTGTCCCGAACCCAGAGTACTCCCCCTGGTTGTGATAAAAATAGATAGAACTAGAAGTGAGGAGATGGGGTGGAGGAGGGGTGCTGATAAACTGTCAAACAAACAGAGGTAAGTCTGCTGTATTTATACCTCTTGTCGTTGGTTGAGTTCATTAACTGAATGATCTCCACCTGAGCTAATTAGGTTAATGATCTGAACCTGCTCCTCCCGAACTTTGTTAATAAAACATCATATATCAGATCAGAGAAAAAAGTTCCACTGCAGAAGAATTTTCTGTATTCTGTCTTAAATATCTTGAGACACACATTTCAACCAGTTTGCATGCTCACACGCCATACCTTGTACTTCTCACGCTGAAAAGTAAGGGATAAATGTTCCCGCTATATACAATTAATGGATGAGGCGCAGGCATACGCGGGGAATTTCTCTGCTGAGTTTATAGCTGTCTTGAGTTAAATACCACCTACCAGCCAATCAGAAATTAGAATTTTGTTGTTTTCGGGTGAATTATGTGATTCTCTGATAACTGCAGCCTTATTCAATTACGCAGTGAAACTGCACAGCCATTGGTTTGTGCAGTTACAATAAAACGAACCAATGACAGCGCAGCAGAGCTGTGCGAGCCTATGGCGAAGAAGCCCGCCAGAGCCCGCCAGAATAGGCGGGGCATCTGGCTATATAAGCGGCCATTTCGCATAGAATCTCTGATTTATTTAGACTGAAGCGATGACCCAGAGTCGTGCAGCAACATAGCACGGCTAGCAACGCAGTACTCGTTCCCGTATTTCAGTGAACCGAGGTTATGTCAGTAACCGAGTACGTTCCCTTTCGATGCTTCACTCGTACTGCATCTTGCTAGACACTACGAACCAGTACAATCACACTGTGCTGTGGTAGAGGAATGACTGATAAGTAATTAGTCCTAAGCACTTGAAGGGCCCAAGGGACCAAGTACTGCAAGTCCACTAGCCAGGGACCCAGACTTAAGATGGGACCTAAAGAAGGCAAAAAACGGGCTAAACTCGCAGAGGTTAACTCGCCTTCAAATCTCCTACTCACTTGACCTTGGCTAAAACTAATAGCAGAGCGGCTTTGAGCGACAGGGGTCGAATGTTGGCGGACTGTAACGGAACCGTAGACAGGTCCCATGTAACAGGTGACAGTAAAGGGGTGAGGTGGTATATTTCAATGTAAATATAAAGTTATGAAAATATAGCCATTAAGCCAAATCTATTAGCTCTGAAACAAGTAATAAATTCATAAGACCAAAGATTTTCCTTTTGATATACCCAAAACGAATTAGAGCCTATTTCATGTTTAATATTAATATTCCTAGGACAAAAATTTGTTAGCTGGGATTCACCTTTTTGTGTGTCACAGAAAAATAATAGCAAATGGGTTTGGATCAACATGAGAGTGATATTGACAGTAATTGAATTTTATATTTCAAGTTTTATCTATCATCTATGTGTTTGTTTGCTAACATTGATGTCTAAATTTTAGATGTACCAGAATGGACTGCAGATTGAAGTGTTATATTGCAGCTTTGGATGTCAAAGGGAAACCTGTGCAGGTCCATCTTACAGGCGGTGGCCAGAGCTAAAACCTCAGATGAGTATACCAAGCCAAAAAATAAAAGCTGCACGTAAGTAGATTCCTTTGTTCCAAACTCTGTCTTGATGCTAGACAAAACATAATTTAATATTATAATGATTGGACACAACAGGGATTGAAATACAGTCAAAAGAAAACATACAGACTGCTAAAAGTCAAGAAAGTTAAAAAAGAGGAAAAGTTCTCTCTTCTAGCACTACCAGTGAAAGTCATTTTTCAAACCTTTCTACAATGATAGTGTCCGGAGTCCAAATGTTGACTTTTGGAACTGATAATACATAGATCCCACAAAATCTGTGTAGGTCCCATGATTTTAATTCATCCCACCAAATCTGCATTGTTGCAAGGAAGAAATGAATAGACAAATAGACAAAAATCTTTGTTAACAGATGTAATAGAGTAAAAAAAACCACTTATTTAAAAACACTTACAGATTTTATTGTGACCTGTGTCGAGATGCTCTGGCCTTTTTCATTCTGTGGATAAAAAAAGTCTTAGATGATGATACAACAACTGCTTGACATCTATAATGACCTGTATAAAAAGATAAATGATGCTGGAATCATACCACATCTATGATGGAGGTCAGATACAGGTCCACAGAAACATAGACAGGCCTTGTCCAGTCATTTACGGGCCGTATGAATGCCGTCTGTTTGTCATTCCCATCTAAGTTGAGATATTGTAAAAGCTCCTTATAACTGTAGTTTTCAGCATTTGACACAATGAGACTTTCTGTAACACAGTATGAGACACATTGAGAGAGTAGTAACTTGGAAATAATAATAAAAAGACAATCAAATAACCTTGAAATACAAAATAGAGCCTAACAATTTTCTATTGTACTGTGACCAAATGTTAAAGAATTGCGCTTCATTGGCCAGAAAAAAAATAAATAAAATAAAATAAAATAAAATAAAAATGTTATGAGCAATTAAAGGCCATGTCTGTGTTTTTGGCTATCCACAAATGACACATACACAAACACAGACTTGAAAATGAACTCACGGCTTCAAAATGAACTTGTTACTAGTTATTACACCCCAAAAAATTTTAGCTGCTTGTTCGATTTACCCCTTTTTTTGTAAAATGGAAATGAACTTAATTCTTTGCATTGGGACTACATGAATCATTTTTGTTAACAACTGAAACTGGATTTCTAGTTCACTGAACGATTTACATAAATCATTCTGGGAAAGTAAATCCTATAACTAAGCGTTATTTTATGTGTTTTTGAGTTAGGGTTTATCCTTCAGTTATAATGAAGATTTTGAAGAGTTTCTGATTTTTTTGGTTGCCATTGTGCTACACATTGGAGCTTTTATTTAGGTGGTCGGTGACTAAATGGCACATGTAGCCTATAGTGATCAGGACCCTGATGTGACCCCGCTTATTACAAGGCTACTTGCCACATAAGTAAATAATTAGACACGCAAACATTGATCTTAGTTGATCGGAGTCCGCTTCTGCGGAGAGAGCAGTTGCTCGCGTGGCAAGTTCAAACTAGACAGAAACACATTTAAGAGATACGGTACAGTCATACAGCATATTACACGGCTGTTACAGTATAGACGGGCCGGAGACCAAAGGTGTAGATTAGATGATTTATTAACACAAGTAGAGCAGTGGGTGACAACAGGTGAGTTCGCTGAAGTAGTAGTGGTGCTAGTGGAATGATGAATAGGTAGTAATGTCCTTTACGGTTTGCAGGATGGAAGCGGGAAGATGGCGGGAGCAGGATGACGACGAGGAAGGCAGACGACACTCACACATGGACTGGGAAGCACAGGAGGATGATCGAAGACACAGGAGACAGGTAAGTAGTATAGGGAGTCCTTTCGGTAAGCCAGAGGTAAGTACCTTGACAAGTACGAGACCGGACAATGAGGGTGAGTGTGTGAGTGTCTTTTATGTGGGTGCTGATAAGTGAATTGATGAGGTGCAGGTGTGAGCGATTAGTACTCAGGGGATGGAGTGCGCTGTGATTGGTGGATGTTGGAGCCTGGCCTGTCTGTGACAACGGCATTTCGCCACATAAATAATTATGGGAATAAGATATTGATCTGTGATTAAACTGATTTAAAATCGTACCTGTTTGTTATCTTAATCCATTACAGTGAACAAAACAATAGTCGCAAAATGGCAGCAGCTGCATTTGTATGAAACGAGAGAGCGAGTCCGCGATACCGGATTACATAATTAAATAACTACACAAAAATTGACTGCTTTTTAATATTTTATTAGCTCACCAAAGGCAAAACGTCTACGAGGAAAACCCGTTCCTAACAAGTATGTAGCGCTGCAGACTTCAGTAACCCGGATGAGCCTGTGTTAACTGTTTTCAGCGGTTGTTATCGGGGAATAACATACTGCTGGATGGCGCCATTGACCAGTCAGAATCAAGTATTCCACAGAGCTGTTTAATGTGTGATATTACATTCACAAAATTCTTGAAAGGACTTGCTCTAAACATAAATTAATTGAAACATTTCTGACTATTTGATTTTGGCTCCTTTGTATTTTGTCCATTTGACTTGCAACAATGTTTTTGGACATTATTTCAGTTGAATCTCTGTATTTAGTTATACTGAATATTTTACTGATACTCATGAAATGGGGGGTTTTAAACCAATATTTGTTGTTTTGTTATAATTCCAGAAACAATGCAAGAGCTTGTAAGATCTTCTTTTATTTTTGCCTTGACCACTTTATCAAGTACATCGATTTAAGGGCTTATTGCCAGAGACAAATTTAATCAGACTACATCAAACCTCTGACTAATGACAAATGCCGTATATGCTTTTGCTGTTTGTTGTGCTGTATGTTCTTTTAAATCACAGGATCCCTGCTGCCAACGCTCAAATCCTGTCTTGTCTTATAAGAGGGACAACCGAGTTCTACCATCTTCAGTACCTGAATCTTGTGGAGGTGTGAAGTGTTAGATGGATGATTTGCATATTTATGAATGGTGCAACACCATTTGATGATGATCTCACACAGGGCTATAAGGAGAACAATGACTGAAGCCTGATTAACTGTGATTGCAACAAGTCTGTACAACAAGTCTGAAGATGACTGACACATCTGCTGAGATCTTGACAAATTTAATGTCTTCTTTTATCTTCAGTTGATTTCATCTAAGGCTATGGCTGAAGTCAGTTGTATTCCTCTTCTTTCTCTTCGTTCCTGTTATTTCTCTTTCCTCTTTCAGTGATTCTGCTTGTTAAGAGCAGGTGTTTGTCACTAATGCTCAATAATCACTTAATTATACAATTATTATTCAAGTTTAGTTCTGTTGAGTTCACATAACTTTCGGAAATATTTTAGTACAATAAACTCATTTTTATTTAGTACATTTAACTGTTAAGTTTTAGAGTGAATTTAATACATCCTATTCAGTTTATTCATTTCATTCAATTCATTTTCCGTTGTTAGATTTTAAAGACATTGTATGGCCCATGTATCAAATTTTTTTAGCTAAAAAAAGTGCTACCTACTAAAATGTGCTTTGTGTGGAAACATCCAAATTGATTAATTCTATTCAAGTTTATCAAATATACTCCAGCAAAATTAAATGTAAGGTATAGATTAGGAAAAAATAGCTCATTTAGGTAACAATGGAAGCTTATCATTTTTTACAGTAGTTTGTTTTATTACGTTTTTGAGAAAGAGTGAAATAAGTACGTCCACAAAAGAAAAAAAAAATTAATTAATTCACACTGCTAGAATTGTAAGCATATTTTACATTTTTGTGGTACTTTGAACATGTTTCAATAGTTTATTAGATTAGATTTTGATATATAATCAAAACTAGACACAAAAACAAGGATACTAAAAAATTACAAATATATATAAAAAGAAACTTACCAATTGAGATAAGAGCAAACATTAACCAGTGTGGATACATGGTCAACAGTAAAAAAAAAAGTGTCAGAGATGAGGATGAAGATTCACTCTTGAACAGATGTCAGTCAGGTGGTTATATTTATGTACTAAAACATGCTCCACCTCCTCTTAAAAAAAAGTATGTAAAGGTAAAATAACATGAAGCTGAAATCATGGACACCTGTACGTCAGTAATTTCATACCTTGTAATGTTTCCAAGCTACCTTCTTAAAAATATGGGGCAATTACTGAATTAAAGATCAGAATTTAAAATAAATTCATTAAAACAGACTTGTAAATACATAACAGTAGTGGATTAAATAACTCCACAAACAGCATTACCAGCTACACCTATTACTAGATGTTGATGTTTTATTGAATGTTTCATTTGAAGCCATCATTATGGTGATCAGTGTTTGCCTTAGTTGGGCTCTTTTTTTTCTTACCATAAGTCATACAGAGCTTTTGTGGCTGCTGTGTGTCATGTAACATAAAAACATGAGGCGATCACTGCCCCCTCCGCTCTCGGAGACAGAAGTCTCTAAACCCATCCTTTCCAATCACCCTACTACCTGTCCACTTGATCCTATCCCTAATAATCTACTTCAGCCATTTCTTCTTCACTCACTCACACCATCAACACCTCTCTTCACACTGATACCTTTCCCACAATGTTTTGTCATTAAAACATTTAAATATTGTGCAACAAACCATGTGATACTACAGCGTGAAATCGAGTACTGATGTGGCAATCTGATATTCTGAGAAATTATTAAAACATGCTGTAATCATGAAGTTATTAACTATGGCTTTATTTAGAAACTCACAGAGATCAATAATCAGCATTTGAAACTCAAAAATGGTGACATGCTTCATGCTGCAGTGCATGATAGGTGCCAGCATACACAACTTATTCATGGCTCCCAGCATGCATTTCAGCAGAAATAAATGATGCAGCTGAATTCTTTTCACATCGGGCTCAATGGATGGATCTCTCCAGGTGTATACAGCCTACCATTACTGAACTCTAGGGAGACTGTTGTTTATTCCATGATCATATAAACCAGTGGTTCTCAACTTCAGTTCTGGGGAACTGCACATTTTGTATGTCTCCCTTGTTTAGCATACCTGATTTAGATCACCAGCTCCTTTGAAGAGAGCTCCATGAATTGAACTGAATGTGCCAGATAAGAGCAGGGGTCTTCAACCTTGCTCCTCGAGAGCCACTGTTCTGCAGTGTTCAGTTCTACCATACCTGCCTGTAATTTTCAAGTAACCCTGAACACTTTGATTAGCTGGTTCAGGTGCATTTGGGGTTGGAGTTGACCTCTGCAGGACAGTAGCTCTCTACCCAGCTAACAATTTTTTTGTTCAAATAATGTTTCCAAACATTCTGTTTTCATTATGAAAATGTTCCAGTTTTTTTTTTTTTTTTTTTTAAGGTTAGTATGATGTTTCTGAAACATTCGAACTTAATTTTTATTAACAACTCAACATTCTAGGAACGTTGATTTGTAACATTAAAAAAACTCCACAAACAGCATTACCACTTATTGCAAAATGTATTTCTGTCGTATGTCTACAGAAGTTCTTATTGACAATTAACAGAGGTTTAGTTGTTGATGTTTGGTTGAAAATTCTCTTTCAGTGTTTTCAGAAAATGATTCTGTGTTGAAATTGATGAAAAGGCACCTCAACATGTCTGTTGTAATGACAAATAACTGCATTGAAGTGGTTCAAGCAACTTTTCCGTACTTTCATAACTGAGTTAGATAATTCCTGAAACATTAATGAAAAAAGTAATAAACAAATTATATAACATTATAAAATTATAAAACAAAAATATAACACCTCTAGTGTTATAGTGGTAACATTTTACAATAAGGGTACATTAATAATCGTACTAATACCTGAATTACAGGTGCTGGTCATGTAATTAGAATATCATCAAAAAGTTGATTTATTTCACTAATTCCATTCAAAAAGTGAAACTTGTATACTATATTCATTCATTACACACAGACTGATATATTTCAAATGTTTATTTCTTTTAATTTTGATGATTATAACTGATAGCTAAGGAAAATCCCAAATTCAGTATCTCAGAAAATTTGAATATTGTGAAAAGGTTCAATATTGAAGACACCTGGTGCCACACTCTAATCAGCTAATTAACTCAAAACACCTGCAAAGGCCTTTAAATGGTCTCTCAGTCTAGTTCTGTAGGCTACACAATCATGGGGAAGACTGCTGACTTGACAGTTGTCCAAAAGACGACCATTGACACCTTGCACAAGGAGGGCAAGACACAAAAGGTCATTGCAAAAGAGGCTGGCTGTTCACAGAGCTCTGTGTCCAAGCACATTAATAGAGAGGCGAAGGGAAGGAAAAGATGTGGTAGAAAAAAAGTGTACAAGCAATAGGGATAACCACACCCTGGAGAGGATTGTGAAACAAAACCCATTCAAAAATGTGGGGGAGATTCACAAAGAGCGGACTGCAGCTGGAGTTAGTGCTTCAAGAACCACTACGCACAGACGTATGCAAGACATGGGTTTCAGCTGTCGCATTCCTTGTGTCAAGCCACTCTTGAACAACAGACAGCGTCAGAACCGTCTCGCCTGGGCTAAAGACAAAAAGGACTGGACTGCTGCTGAGTGGTCCAAAGTTATGTTCTCTGATGAAAGTAAATTTTGCATTTCCTTTGGAAATCAGGATCCCAGAGTCTGGAGGAAGAGAGGAGAGGCACACAATCTACGTTGCTTGAGGTCCAGTGTAAAGTTTCCACAGTCAGTGATGGTTTGGGGTGCCATGTCATCTGCTGGTGTTGGTCCACTGTGTTTTCTGAGGTCCAAGGTCAACGCAGCCGTATACCAGGAAGTTTTAGAGCACTTCATGCTTCCTGCTGCTGACCAACTTTATGGAGATGTAGATTTCATTTTCCAACAGGACTTGGCACCTGCACACAGTGCCAAAGCTACCAGTACCTGGTTTAAGGACCATGGTATCCCTGTTCTTAATTGGCCAGCAAAATCGCCTGACCTTAACCCTATAGAAAATCTATGGGGTATTGTGAAGAGGAAGATGCGATATGCCAGACCCAACAATGCAGAAGAGCTGAAGGCCACTATCAGAGCAACCTGGGCTCTTATAACACCTGAGCAGTGCCACAGACTGATCGACTCCATGCCACGCCGCATCGCTGCAGTAATTCAGGCAAAAGGAGCCCCAACTAAGTATTGAGTGCTGTACATGCTCATACTTTTCATGTTCATACTTTTCAGTTGGCCAAGATTTCTAAAAATCCTTTCTTTGTATTGGTCTTAAGTAATATTCTAATTTTCTGAGATACTGAATTTGGGATTTTCTTCAGTTGTCAGTTATAATCATCAAAATGAAAAGAAATAAACATTTGAAATATATCAGTCTGTGTGTAATGAATAAATATAATATACAGGTTTCACTTTTTTTAATGGAATTAGTGAAATAAATCAACATTTTGATGATATTCTAATTATATGACCAGCACCTGTATTTGCAGGTAAACACACATACACAATATTGAAATTTGAGAATCTATCAGTTGAATTCATCCACTGTTATTCGATTGATTATATTATTTCTGCTGCACTTGCTATGAACAACAAACCTTTTGTCATTTTTTTCTCAGTTGGAACACATCTTTATTTATTTAGAAAATGTATGTATCACCACACAACCAGGGCTACTCAAATTTGTTTGTATAACTTTCAAACAATGCCATTATCGTGACAGCATCATGAATTTATTACAGTGTTGATCTTCCTGAAGCAATGCAGGCTTAAGTGTTTTGCTCAAGGGCAAAATCCTCTTTATCTTCCCCGAACCACCCCACCACACCACACCACGCCACATCACATGTCTCACAGGTCACATATACAGACAAATCCAGGTGTTGTACAAATCCTTTGTTACAGGAAGAGTGGCAGCTGTATGGATTTTTTTATTATTATTGAGATAATTAACAGATAATAAAATAATTTTACATTATAAAAAATTAATTAAGCTTTGTGACTGTAAAACCCAACAAGTTAAGCTAACTCGTTTCTTGTGAGGAAATCAATTACCTCAATTCAGTTTATTTAAAACAATAGTTATGGGTACTCTGAACTTATTTCAATTGATTTCACTAAAAGAAGAATTTTTCTTAATATACAATTAAACTATACAGTGCATTTAAATACTGTCAGGACAAAGAGGCAGATGGGTGAGTTAAACACAGGAGTTTATTTACACAGAGGCACGAACACAGGGATGGTTGAGGGCAGGTAAGTAGATGAACAAGCACTTTGAAACAGTCACTGAGTGTAATCAGAGTTTCTTTCGTAGGAACGGATATCCAGAGCAGGGTTGGAGACTGAAGATGGGAGATGGAAGGAGGAAGCCACAAGAAGACACAGGTAAGGAGTCCATGGAAGTCTGACGAGACCAGACACTGTTTGAAGGGAGTGAGCGTCTTTTAAGGGTGTCTAATGATGAGGTGCAGGTGATCAGAACTCAGGGTATTGTGAACACGTGGGAGAAGTGTGAATGTCTGGTGATGATGGTGCTGGTTGTGACTCTGTGACAAATACTTTATATACATTTACATTTAGTCATTTAGCTGACGCTTTTCTCCAAAGCGACTTACAAATGAGAGTAGTAGAAGCAGTCGAATCAACATGAGTACAATCCAAAAACAGTATGTAAGTGCCGTGTCAATTCACAGTTTCATCAGTAAAGTGCTCGTAGCAAGTTTTTTTTTTTTTTTTTTTTTAATAAATACACAAATAGATGGAGAAAGAATAGAAAGTTGAAAAAGAAAGTAAAATATAAATAAAAAGTGCTATATTACTGGGTCAAGTGTTGACGAAAAAGATATGTCTTTAGCAGTTTTTTGAAAATGGCTAAAGACTCAGCTGTTCGGATAGAGCGTGGCAGGTCATTCCACCAACCAGGAGCAGACCAGGAGAGGGTCCATGAGAGTGATTTTGTGCCCCTTTGGGATGGCACCACAAGACGTCGTTCACCTGCAGAACGCAAGCTTCTGGAGGGCGCATAAGTCTGAAGTAGTGAGTTTAGGTATGGTGGTGCAGAGCCAGTGGTTGTTTTGTAGGCAAACATCAGAGCCTTGAATTGGATGCGAGCAGCTATTGGCAGCCAATGCAAACTGATGAAGAGAGGTGTGACATGCGCTCTCTTCGGTTCGTTAAAGACCAGTCTTGCTGCAGCATTTTGGATCCGTTGTAGGGACTTGACAGTGCATGCTGGAAGGCCTGCCAAGAGAGCATTACAATAGTCCAATCTAGATAGAACAAGAGCTTGGACAAGAATTTGTGTGGAATGCTCCAATAGGAAGGGTCTAATCTCCCTAATGTTGTATAGAGCAAATCTGCAGGACCGGGCCGTTGTAGCGATGTGATCTGTGAAGCTTAAACCCTCATCTATCACCACTCCAAGGTTCCTGGCTGTCCTGGAAGGAGTTATGGTTGACGACCCAAGTTGAATGGAAAGGTTATGATGAAGTGTTGGGTTGGCACCGACCACAAGCAGTTCTGTTTTTGCAAGGTTAAGTTGAAGGTGGTGGTCCTTCATCCAGGCAGAAATGGCTGTCAGGCAGGCTGCGATGCGACCAGCAACCGTCGGATCATCTGGTTGGAATGAGAGGTAGAGTTGTGTGTCATCAGCATAACAGTGATAGGAAAAACCATGTTTCTGAATGACAGATCCTAGTGATGACGTGTAGATGGAGAAGAGAAGTGGTCCAAGCACTGAGCCCTGAGGTACCCCAGTAGCAAAATGATGTGACTCGGACACCTCACCTCTCCAAGATACCCTGATGGACCTTCCTGAGAGGTAAGACTCGAACCACTGGAGTGCGGTTCCTGAGATACCCTTCGACATGAGGGTTGACAGGAGGATCTGGTGGTTAACAGTGTCAAAAGCAGCAGACAGATCCAGCAAGATGAGTACCGAAGATTTTGAAGTTGCTCGTGGCAGTCTCAGTTGAGTGGCCACTCTTGAAGCCAGACTGGTTGTTGTGAAGGAGGTTGTTCTGTGTGAGATAAGTAGACAGTTGGTTAAACACAACTCTCTCAAGTGTCTTCGCAATGAATGGAAGAAGGGATACCAGTCTATAGTTTTCTAAAAGCGCTGGATTCAGAGTGGGTTTTTTAAGCAGTGGTGTAATCCCAGCCTGCTTAAAAACTGTGGGAAATGTACCAGTGTGAAGAGAAGAATTGATAATGTGAGTGAGTGCAGGTGCAATTGAGGAGGAAATGGCCTGAAGAAGATGAGTGGGGATAGGGTCTAGCGGACAGGTAGTAGGGTGATTGGAAAGGATGAGTTTGGAAACATCTGCCTCAGAGAGCAGAGAGAAGGAGGGGAGAATTTGTGTATTTTCCATTAAGATGTTATTGTCAGTATGTGGTGTGGAGAATTGGCCGTTGATGGTTGTTATTTTTTGTGTGAAGAATGTGGCAAAGTCATCAGCTGTAAGAGCTGATGTGGGAGGGAGGGGAGAAGGGCAAAGAAGAGAAGAGAAAGTTTTGAAAAGTGTACGGGAATCAGTAGAATTGTTAATTTTGTTGTGATAGTATGTGGTTTTAGCATTGGAGACTATATATATATATATATATATATATATATATAGCTGGAACTTCACTATATTGAGTAAAACCAGTTAAAGTACAAGTTTTAAATGAACTCAGATTGCCTGCAGTTAACTGCTAGCTCACAATAGTACACACAATGTAAAATCCAATAAGAGGAAACCCAATAAGGAACCCAACTAAAGAAAACACTTAAAACTTCAAACAGAACTTTTCTTTTCAAGAAATCATCAATATCTAAACTTCTGTTAATTCTCAATAAGAAATTCTGTAGACATATAACAGAAATAAAGTTAAACCTGTTAGTAATAAGTGAAGCTGGTAATGTTGTTTGTGGAGTTGATTAATCCGCCTCTGCTGAGATCTTGAGGGATTTAATATTTTCTTTTATCTTGAGTTGATTTCATCTAAGGCTGTGGCTGGAAGTCAGTTGTAGTTCTCTGCTAGTCTCTTCTTTTTTCTGTTTTCATTGTTTCTCTTACCTTCAGTGATTCTGCTTGTTAACAGCAGATGTCTTCAATAATGCTCAGTCATCACTCAATTAATTATTCAGTAATTATCCAGTTATCATGCTGGGAACTAGAAATTTGCTATAACTCATTCACTTTAAGTTCTGCTTTAGTTATTGAGTCCACATAACTTTCAGTCATATTTCAGTACAATGAACTCATTTTATTTAGTACATTTAACTGGGGTTTCTAGTGGGTTGACTGATCCTGGGAACCCCAGAGAAAGCAGTCACATCCCCATCAGTCCACATGGGTCGCCATTGGTTGAGTCCAAGTTTTGAGGTCATAACACAGTATTGTGCAAGAACTGCATGACGAAAAGTTTTTATCAATCAATAATATGCCCCTGTAGTTAAACATCCCTATAAGGTCCATTCAGTATTATCAGCATCTTTATTGCGTTGCTCAGGAGCTAATTAAATGGCAAAACTCTGTGGGCGAAAAACAGCAGCTGAATCCATGTGATTGATAATTTCACGTGAGGGATGCATTACCCACGTGGAATTTGTATTGGATGCAAGTTTGTTGAACCATGAAAACACTCATTCGCAGCTTAAACTAATGCTTGGTTTGAAACTGGCCTCCAAGTAAGCAGTACTCATGCATTGCTGATTTACTGACAATGGATCCTTTTTTTTTGCCGGAGTTTTGCTAACGTGACCAGGCCTTAAGAGCAAGATCAGCCCTCCCTACATGCTCCCAAGGAATATCAAAGCATCCTCATCATATCTGAATAATTTTAACCCTCCTTCCATCTCTGAATGTGTCTTCAGTGAAGTCAACTTTTCCTTTTATCCTTGTTGCTTGTTTATGCAGGTGTCAGCAACATGCTCGTTGCTTAGGCTTTTCTAGTTATTATTGGCAACATAATTGTTGCTTTAAGCTTTTCTGGTTGTTATGGACAAAATGCTTGTTGCTTAAGGCTTTCCAGTTATTGATGGCATCATCCTAGGTAGTCAAAATGGTTTGCCCTGATAATGGCCCAGATCCGGCAAGGCTGGAATAAATAACTCGGCCCGGTTGTGGTTGCCAGACTTGGAATGGACGCGGGATGAATGATGCCCCAGAAATGGCCCAAATACACTGGACTGAGTCCGGCTGGGCCACAATCACTCCGACAAGAACTGAACACTTACTCTGTACTGGCCCAGAGTGTACACACAGACATCAAGAATCAGCGTATGAATCTCAACAATGGTGACAATCAGCAAAAAGCTTCATGCATTATTTTACTGCTTCCGATTGCGTCAGAGCCTCTACAATCCCAAATCGTAAACATAAAACATGTTTGATATTTAAGACTCTTGGTCATCTACCAGATGTTGCATGTTTCTATAACTGAACAGCTACAAACATGCCACGAAACTGGAGTATTGTGAAAGAAGATCACCCATATTCTTTTTTTCTACTTAGTTTTTCACTGTAAACTCGAACGCGCTCCAGGAGAACCAGCTGAAAATGTTCATTGTCCTCCATTTGTTTTTCTACTCAAGGTCACGTTTGATCTCGTGAGTCTTTGTGAAATCTTGTCTCACTGTAAAATCGTTCCTACAATCAACATCTGTGTTCTCGCAATCCGGCTGAATCATTTAGTGTGTGCTTTCAGAGGATTATAATGCTAAAAATCGGTTGAAACTGTCATTATGTCTGTGGTCTCTAAGATTTAAAAATAGTCTCTTGTGTCCCAGCTCTAAGTGTGTCTAAATGCCCAGTGTGAAACTGTTTGTGTTAGTGTTAATGCACCAGTGCTCTTTCTACCATAGCTAAATTTGTTTTTTAAAAAAATTTCAAAATTCAGTAAGGCCTCAACCTTACTACTGCTGTACTTACTACTTGCTTTGAAACAGTCATTTAAACAGTAATTTAAATCACTGTACAACAAACATTTGAATGTCTTAAAAGCAGACAACTTCATCTGATCTACTTTATCAAAGTACAAGTGTTCTTAATGACACACTATTGCAATTGGTTTAAAAAGGGGAAAAAAAAGGGTCAAGTATTCAACTAAAGCTAACAGTTTTCATTATAATGGTGACTTCAAACAAAAATTTTTTAATAAAAAAAAAAAAAAAAAATCAACATTAGAGCTAAACCTCTGTTAATTCTCAGAAACAACTTATGAAAAAAAAAAAAATATATATAGGCAAACTAGTCTGTAATAAGATACTGCTGTTTTTGGAGTTGTTTAATCATCCTCTCCTGAGATCGTTGATATGTTTTAGTGGCTGAAATCAGATCAATTATTATTTGCAGTAGAAATTAATCTAAATGGGAATAAAGTTCTCAACTGAAACATGGCTGAAACATTTTAAATACAATTATTTACATATGACATAAAAGAACAATTGAAATAAAATAATTATTTATTTAGTTAAATTAATAAAATAAGCCAAATTAGGTTACATGAACATGAACTTTGGTCTTGAAAACTATTGAACTGAAGTTCAAATAACTAAATGTGTCAACTTGAAAATACTTAATATTTTAAGTAAATAAATCTGAGTAAGTGCAAAATGATAACTCAAAAAGTTAAGTTAAATGAACATAAACTTAAAAAATTAAGTTTACACCTTACTTTTATAAAGTTATTCCAACTAAACTTTATAAACTCAGTTATCTAAAGTTGTCAGGTTGAAAATACTTAATATTCTAAGTACTTAAATAAGTCAATGGAAATTGGTACCTCAAAAAGTTAAGTTGAGTGAACAAAAAACATACTTTACAGGGAGCATTTTTACTGAAAACTTAAAAAAGTTCACCTTACTTTTTATAAAGTTAATCCAACTAAACTTAATAAATTTAAACAACAATAAATTTGTCAAGTTTAACATATTTAATATTCTATTAGTTCTATACAACTTAAGTGAGTTAGTGCAAAAAGATAACTCAAAAAAGTTAAGTTGAGTGAATTCTTTTTTACAGTGTGTATACCTCCTCTCATGCTGACTGGGTAGAATAGCTGAACATGCTCATCTGAACTTTGTTAATAAAACATAATTTGTTCTAAAAACATTTGTTGTCACAATTGTTGTTTTGCACCTTATACATTTATTTTTGTTTAACAGTTCTGGTATTGGGTGGTCAGATATTAGACAACTTATGAGTGGGTATTCTATTGAGATTGATTTCTTTAATTCTATTAATACCTGCTGTCTGAACAAATGTCATACTACTTTCAACAGTATTTGTTTGTATTATTATTATTATTATTATTATTGATTATGGATGTAATGATTCACTCAACTCACGATTCAATATGATTCACGATACTGGTTTCACGATACGATTTTCTCACAATTTTTTTGACAAAATGAGATTCAAATGAGAAAGTGTCTTTTTATTATTTCTCAGACAAAATGCAGCATATTTCTTTGTGAAATTGAAATATCTTTATAACAAAACTAAACTGAATTTTAAAACAAATCCTAAATCAAATAAATAAATAAATAATACAATTAAAATAAGTCTCTTCACATGAGTGCATTTTAATCACGATCCCAACAAAGATGCTACATACATGCAGCATGAGCAGTTTTTTTTATTTAAATTAGACTAATTAGATTAATTTTTTACATTTGAAGCAAAAACAAAATTATTTTACATAAAACTTCATAACAGCAGATGGGCTGCATGAGAACGCAAATTCACTGTCTGACAGCAGGTGGCGCTTATGGAACAGTGGCAATACAGCGCTTCCATGGTTACCGCTCTAAACAAAGCAGCGCTGTGCGCTAAAACTACTTTGAAATGCATTGTACGAAAGTAAGATAAAAAGAAAATACCATCTAAACTTTTCGTTAACACTTTATTTTAGGGTCTTTTAACTAGTTGCTTATTAGCATTACTAGAATAGCTTTAAGATTTAAAGAATATACTGTGGCAAGCAACACGGGGCCAAGAGCCATGGGAACGGAACGCGACCCGTGGCGCAAGTGCTAATGAGCATCACCTGTGTACCACACCGGTCTTGAGTCCCACGGAGAAACTTTAGAAGGATAAAAGGAGTGAGTGACAGCAGAAAAGGATGAGAGGACAAGGCTTGGGATTTTTATGTTGGTGTTTTTGTTTTTTATTTTTTTTTGTTTTTTATTTTTTGTTTTGTTGTTTATGTTTTTTTGTCATCAAAGTTATGTTGATTGCTTGCCGGTTCCTGCATCTTACTTCCCTGAGCCTTTAACTTTGGTACATTTTTTTTTTCGAAGGCATGTTTATAAAAACTACTTAAATATCCTAATTTAACTAAAGCCTAATCCTGACTTAATCTAAGCCCTGTCTGTGAAACCATATCTTAATTTTCACAGTAACTCCTAATAACTAAAATAGCCAGCTACTTCAACATCAACTGCTGGGAATCCAGGAGTTTATTTCCCCTCTTTATCTGGGTAAGAGAGACTATCTAACAAATTTCTATAATGTTTACCACATAGGGTCAGAATGAAGTTACACTTAAAAAATATATATGAATGTGAGATGTTCTGCGTGCGTGCGTAAAGTTTAAACTTGGAATGGCCTAAATGACAACTGGGGTGGGAGCAATTCAGTCTTCAGAGGTGAATGTCTATATGTTTTCTGCCCCTGAGGAATATCATCTCGTATTACAATTGGATTAGAATTATTTCGAAGAGGATTATGTTTTACATTTAGTTGTATATTTACACAAAACATTTGACTATTTATATTTGTAAGGCATTATAATCCTTTTATTGTTGTGTGTCCCCTCAGGTGTTATTTGCCAACCTTATTGATCAGAAATAAAAAAATATTTATAGCTTATTTTGGGAGATGCGTGTTTCTCACTCCAACATATTCTTACTCCCAACTCATCACATATTGATGCTTGGTTGGGACCCTTTGGTGTCACTTTTTAATGCAGAGGGTACCTCTTTAGCATAATTTTTCGACCTGTAGGGTACCTTTTTTGCTTTTAATGAGAAACCTTTGGCGTCAATACACAGATGGAATGGGCATTGGAATTTTATAGTCATGATGAAATAATATATTGGGGTATAATTTTGCCATTATGACATATATTTTGGGGTATAATTTCCAATTTGAACAGGCACAACCATTTTATTTACATTACACTATCTAAACATTCTTGAGCAGGTAACCCAACCCCTACTCCTAAACCGAACCATTTGTCAAGTAACATTTATTTTTATAGCTTTATTTTCAAAGCAGCTTTGCAGTGATCAACATTAAAAATAATAATTCAATGATTAATTAAATGATACAAACAGAGTTCATTTTGACTGTAAGGCAGCTCTAAAACAACAATAGTGTTATTGTTCAGCTGAAGTCATTATATATTAAATTTGTTCAATTCAGCTATAAAGCTACTCTGCAGAGAACAGTAATGTCATCGTCCAGCTCAGTTCAGTTCTCATCAAATAGTGTCAGTGCAGTCAAATCAATAATACTGCTGAATATTAAGTGTCCCTAACTAAGCAAGCCAGAGGTGACAGTGGCAAGGAACCAAACTTCATCAGTGATAGAAATGGAGGCAAAAAACTTGCACCCTTATGGAAAGAAAATATACTGTATTACCATATATTTCTGACCAATATTTGCTTCCAATATGATCAACGTTGCTTCCTGCTTAGCTACTGTTCGAACGCTCTTGCTTACTGTTCCATGCTTTGCTCTATCACTTTTATATTTTATCTCCTAATTTTAACGACAGCAAATCAACACAGTGCTCAAATGACAAAGCTTGGCACCAACGTTAAAACTACAAACTTTTGTGACTAAAAGATGACTACAAAAAAAGGGAATTTTTATCCGACCAGCCTCCCACTGACAGCAGCCATCAGCTTACATTCCGGAGAAGGGAAAACACAGCTGCCTACATTCAAAAAGATTAGAAAGAAAATGCCTCTTCTGTTTGAAAAATCTACAAAGCATTGCAGTTCTTGAAACAAAGTTACTTGCGGGACTACCAAACCTGACGGAACACACCACAAAGCTTCATCATGCTTCCCTCAGCATACAGCCGGTGAGTCCCATGAATCCAGTGCTCCTAAACAGGCCATACTGAGTGTAGAGAAACAAGCCGTAACTGATCAACACACTAATTGATGGCACAAACAGGGAGTGAGACCCAAAGGCACTTGAGGCATTAGATTGTCACGAGAATCACACATTGCCACAGTAGCATCCTCTAACCCAAACAGTGGTTCCCTACCACCGCCTATACATCTGGAGAACAGATTTTAAGTATTAATCAATGTGAGTGAGGAATCCCCAGACGTGATGAATGTGGGTGAGGAATCCCCAAACATTATCAGACACAGATCAAACCAGCCAGCAGCTAACACTTGCCGCATTACCCTTTAAATTGCGCGATTTGAAATTGTGAATTGAAAATACGCTCAATGGAAACATGTAAATTTCGCAAAAACTCCTATATATCGCAAACAAGTTATGGTCATATGAGGTGGTTTTTTACGCAATTTTAAAAGTGAATACTTCACAAAACTGCAATGGAAGCAGTTTTTTCACATTTACAGGTCACCTGCCGTATGTAAAAGTCAATCATTCTTTAAAGAGGGCGTGGTATGTTTGGACAGAAAATGAGAGTTCTTCATTAAACTCATAAAAGACAAAAGTATTACGGGACTACTGAATTCTAAACAACAAAAAATGCCACAATTTGAATATATCAAGACCTCAAAGCAGATAGGAGGGAGAAACACCCAGAAACACCTCATACATGGCCTCTCCAAATGGCTTTCCTTGCCATAACATGTCTATGTCTCATTTCATTAAAATGGCTAGTGCAGTGGCTGGTATATACGTAACCTACCAACATCCGTTGCCATGGTTTTTGGAATGACTTATCGCGAGAGGAAATATTTTTTTAGTTGCATAACATCGGTTAATGGAAACGCCATTTTCCATTACATTACATTTCCATTACATTTCCAACGCAGTATATTCTATATTTAGAAAATATCTCAAAAGTTTTATGAAAATGTGTAATGGAAACACAGCTACTGATGGTAACTGCCGCTTAAGGTCGAGCAGACAGCGGCACTCAAATCAGAGTACAGACGAGCCCAGGACTCTGATAGTGGGTGACTCCATAATCAGAAACATTAGCAGCAGGGATACAACTACGTGCTACCTTCCACAAGCAACAGTTTTTTTATTTAAACAGAGAACTTAAGAACATTCTGATGAAATATAAGGCTGCAAATCAACTAATCATTCATGTGGGGGAAATGATGGTCGGAAAGAGCAGTCAGAACTCATTAAGAGGGATTTCAATGAACTTTTTGAAACACTTAGAAGACTGAGCGTTCAGTCGTTCATCAGTGGACACAATCCCAACTGAGCCCTGCCCACAGAGCTCACCGCAGATAGACTGTGACGTGTTAGAACTACTCCAAGATTCAGCACCCAAGAACAACTTTTGGGAAAACATCCAGGGAAGCCATGACAACATATTATAGCCTCCGGTAACACCAGAGCAACAGCCCCTTCTCACCGGACACGTTATCCCTCTCTCCAGCATCCCCACTTCTGGTGTATGCTGGAACCAAACTCTCCCACTCTTTTGCTAGGAGCCCGCAGATATCAACAAAAAAGCGGTGCGCCCTGCAACCACCAATACCTGTGGGTCCAGCTCGCCCTCCCCCTCCTCCTGTGAGAGCTCTTCAGCCTCTGCCACAATGTCAGGGCCTACACCCTCCTACATCTGCTTTAGGTAAACCAAAAACAACTGATAACAGCTCTCAGTGATATGTGTTGGGTCCCCGCTATGATAACAGTAATTTTTTCAAATGTTTACAGAACAAGTAGGAACCCAGTGTGATATTACGTGATAGAAAGTCTAAGGCCTTCTCAAGCCGTATGGCAAATCCATCTAATCTGCTGCCTATTACACGTCAAACTAAGATTACTGTGGGGACAAAAAGTAAGAGTGTTGAATTAACACTTTTAAACATCCTCATCCAAAATAAATCACTTCTAGTCAACGACTTAATAACCACAAACAACCTGGATTTTATGCTTCTAAATGAAACGTGGCTAGATGACAGCTGTAGTGCAACAATCCTCAATGAAACAGTCCCTAATAACTAGGAGAGGTGGAGGTGTAGCTGCCCTATTTAAAGATGTCTATCAGTGCAAGCAAGTGTTATTTGGTGATTACTTGTCTTTCGAATATCTGGGTATTGTGTTAAAAGGTGTTCCACGCATTCTACTTATAGTTATTTACAGGCCTCCAAAATGCTCTCCAGCCTTTGTTGAGGACTTTACAGAACTGTTATCAACAATTTCCTCAGAGTTTGACTGTTTTGCTATTACTGGGAACTTTAATATCCACATAGATAATAAATGGGACATTTTGTAAAATGTGATAAAAAGCACAATCTGTGATAATTCTAATTCTTTTGAACCTTTTTTTTTAACTGACAAAAGTACAAAGAAATGATTTCCAATGTTTTCACTGACCAACATAGTTGTATTTTGTGAATATAAACACATTTTAATTTTGATGGCTACAACACAATCCAAAAAAGTTGGGACAGAAGCTAAATAAAAAGTGAAAAGTCATTCTCTTCCTTCCGTTTCCGGTGAGAGTACGCTGTGCCAGTCTTGCTGCCGCTTCTCACTGGAATTCTTTGTTCGTTTGTTGCTGTGTTGTGCCTTCCGTTTATCGTGTCATCTCCTCTCCTGCACTACTGGATCTTTACTTCGTCTTTTTGGATTATATCCGGACTTTACTCTTGTCTACTGTGGATTATAACTGACACAGGTAACGCTAACTTCTACTCATCACTGGCTACTCATCCAACTTGCACTACTCTCCTGTCGTTTGCTGATCTTCGTCTTCTACATAGCTGGCGGGTGAGTCTCCACTCCCCCGTTTATCTATAGTGGACAGTATTTTGGATGGTTGGTTACCCCCCGCCATTCAATCTGACTGAAAAGGTCCCCGTACTGCACTGATCGCGACGAAAGTGCTGCGGCTCTCTTGCAGTAAAACGTGTGTTGAAGTGTGTTGTTTGAAACTGTTTGTTTTGTTACTGCCTGTCAGCGATTTAACCATGCCTATCATTGCTCGCAATGTCCCAGTACCTGCTCTGCTTAGAGTTTTAACTCTGGGCCTATTACTCAGCTGTGTTGCAAATATGACGCTCAACTACTTACTGCCTCAACTGCGTAGCCTGAAATTGCATCCCCGTCTGGACTCGACCACATACAGGCTCTGTAAGGAGCTTGGAATTGCTCGACGTCCGCGTTATGTTCATCGTTCCTGTCGTCACTATTTCTCATCGCACTGCCTGTCATCTTCATCTATTTCATCTGTCTGGTCAAACCGCTCAGATACTTGCTATTCTATGCTACCGGCCACCCACCGCGGAAGAAATCTTACGTCATTAATTACTGTATCCTGTGATTCATCTCTGACTGATCTACATACACGCAATGTGTGCACAATTCATCCCGCATTTGCGTTGTTTAACTGTCGTTCTCTCACGTTCTCTCAAGGCCACTGCGCTTTCCGTGTTACTTATGGAAAAAAACCTTGACTTTCTGCTGCTCACTGAAACATGGCAAGTTCCTAATGACTATTTCCACCTAAATCTCTGTCTAGATACAGCTACTTGGCCAAACCTCGTTTAACATCTAGAGGCGGTGGTCTGGCTGCTGTCTACCGCAGCAATATATAATATCATGTGACATTAACTTTTGAAAATCTAGTTCCCAAAATACTTCTCCATTGCTTGTAATTCTCCTATATCGTCCACCCAAATCAATGTCTAATTTTTTCAGTGAACTGCATGAACTGTTAACCCTTACCTGTGCCATGTCTCCTTCAGTTATATTACTTGGTGATTTCAACATACATATTGATAGTGATTGTGCAGATTCCCGTGAACTCATATCAGTGTTTGAATGTTTCAATCTTGTACAGCATGTTGATTTTCCTACACACTCAAAAGGTCATACACTGGATTTGGTCTGTACTGCTGGTTTACATAATGTTTCCGTGCTTGGCTCTTAAATTGGACTTTCTGATCACCTTTTCATTGAACTAAACTGTGTAATGCCTCTTCCCCGCCTTAGGGTGAAAACCACAATAACCTATCGTAACTTCAATTCTATCAATCCATTACTGTTTTCTGAATCTGTACAAACACATCTGTCCAATATTACTGTACACACTAGTGCCCCTGAAATCTTTGCCAAATATAATGCCTCCATTTCCAATGCCCTTGATATACACGCTCCTCTTAAATGTAGACTTTTACCCTCAACACATACATCTCCCTGGTTTACGCTTGCACTTCGCAAATTGAAAACTACTGGTCGCCGCCTTGAATGCCTTCACAGGAAAACCGGTTTGAATGTGCATCTTATTGCCTTCAAGGAACACATACAGTTATACAAATCCGCTCTAAATACTGCACACTCCAGCTACTACTCTACCGTCATTACTAATGCATCCTCTCATCCCAAAACGCTGTGGTCAATAAACTCACCAACCCACCAGCACCTGTCATGAGTAATTCAGCGGACCTCTGTGAGTCATTCTTACACTTCTTCCAAAATAAAATATATGATCTCTTTTCACCTACTAACTCCTCTTCCCCTCTGATTTTGTACCTGGTACTCTTACTGACTTTAACCCTCCAACCCCTGCTCATATTTCTGAGCTAATCAAGAAATCAAATGCATCTCTCTGTTGTCTTGATCCTGCTCCTACTGCTTTACTTAAAAACTGTGCACCTGTCATCTCACTGCCTATTTCACTTCTCATTTCTCAACTACTCAGTACCGGTGTTGCTTCTCTGGAATTAAAAACTGCAGCTGTCACACCTGTCTTAAAAAAACCTGCTCTCGATCCTTCTGACATGGTCAATTACAGACCAATCTCGAATCTTCCGTTTCTTTCAAAGCTGCTTAAAAAAAGTTGTTGCTGCTCAACTTCAGTGTTATTTGCCATCTCACAACTTCTACGAATGTTTCCAATCCAGCTTTCGCACTCACCACAGCACTGAGACAAGCACTTCTCAAGGTTGTCAATGACCTCCTTATGGCCACTGACTCAGGCTCCATTAGCATTTTAATTCTGTTAGATCTTTCCTCTGCTTTTGATACAATCTCTCATAGTATTCTCATTATATGACTCTCTGCTCTTAGTATTTCTGGTACTGCTCTATACTGGTTCTTTTCTTACCTGTCTGAACGTCAGCATTACATCTCTATTCACCAAGCCAAGTCCACTACTGCCCCTGTTTCTCACAGTGTTCCCCAGGGTTCTGTTCTTGGACCTTTACTGTTCATCATCTACATGCTTCTACATGCTTCCACTGCTATGCAGACAACACCCAACTCTTTATTAGTTTTCAACACAATTCTCCTTCTCTCATCAACTCCATATCTGTTTGTATTCATGATATTAATGCTTGGATGACTTTCTCAAACTCAACACAGATAAAACAGATCTACTAGTTGTCAGTTCATCAAAATCTGTATCTCGTTTCTGTCTTGACAGTGTTAACATTGCAGGAGTCTTGGTTCAATCCTCCACCTCCGTTAAAAACCTGGATATAATCTTCGACTCATCACTCTCCTTCCTTCCACACATCTCTTCACTCATTAAGTCTGCCTTCTTTTACCTCCATGATATTGCACGTTTACATCCCTTCTTACATACCAATGATGCTGAGACACTGGTTCATGCCTTCATTACTTCCAGACTCAACTATTATAATTCTCTTTTCTATGGTTTACCAAACACAACAATTAATAATCTCCAATACATTCAAAACTCTGCAGCTAGGGTTCTCACTTATTCAAAGAAATCTTCTCACATTACTCCCATTCTACACAGACTCCATTGGCTACCTGTTCGTTTCCGAATTCAATACAAAATACTCCTCATCACATTTAAAGCACTTCATGGTCTTGCCCCCCAGTATATTTCTGATCTCATTCAAAACTACTCTTCTATGCGCACATTAAGATCTTCTGATACTGGTCTGTTGTTGATCCCACGTCACAAACTCGTATCATTTGGTGGTCGGGCATTTTACATCTCTGCCCCCACACTCTGGAACTCCATTCCGATGCACATTCGAGACCTATCATCAATACATGATTTCAAAACCCACCTTAAAACTTATCTTTTTGTTTCCTGCTTCACTTACCTCTGATTGTATGATGTTATGTGTTATGCCTTTGATGTTTTTGTATTGATTACCTCTTTGTTGTCATTTGTGTTATAATATTGTACAGCGACCTTGAGTTTGTAGAAAGGCGCTATATAAAATAAACGTATTATTATTATTAAAAGATATAATATCCAAGTAAACTGTTTTTAAGCAGTCGACAATTAGCATGTGAATTGGTGAATTATATTTTTAAGGCATTATAATCCTTTTATTGTTGTGTGTCCCCTCAGGTGTTATTTGCCAACCTTAATGATCAGAAATAAAAAAAATATTTATAGCTTATTTTGGGAGATGCATGTTTCTCACTCCAACATATTCTTACTCCCAACTCATCACATATTGATGCTTGAGACAAGATTTGTTGTGGACTTTTGCAGCGCGTTTCTTTATTTGCATGTGTTGTGGACTTTTGCAGCGCATGTGTTGTCAAACTGATGAAGATGTTTTCTTTATTTGCTGGTGTTTTTTATATTTGCATGTGTTTTCTTAATTTGCAGCGTGTTGAGCTCTCTCGGCCACCGTATCATTGTCATCACTGCAGCTGCCAAGCTCCGGTTGCTATACAAAAAGACAGTGTTCTGAGACGCATGAACTGCATTTGCTCATTGACTCAAAATATAAGCTTTTTAATGCTATTTGAGCATAAGAAACAATAGATCTCAGACCCTTCTAAAAGAGAACGGTTAGCATCTCGGCTGGTGGTCTGAGTACGGTTTGCTTTCAGCTACCGATACGTTTCACTTAAATCTTCATCATGAATGCAAATCACTCTATGCTCTCCTGACATTTTTCCATTTGTGAATTCCAAGTGGTTCAGTCATCAGATGCTTCTGTACAAATCTTAATCATCATGGCTGCTGCTTCTGACAGATCTCTACAAATTGTTCGTTTACGACATACATGTGCCAGCCACATCCAGATTGCAAAAGAGAGAGCCTCTCGTGTTAATTTTGTGTTCAGTCCAAAAGACGATATTTATTGACGTTCTTGAACCACTGTGTGAATATTTCCATGCTGATGTCACCAATGCTTTGTGCAATAAATAAACATGATTCAAGGAAAACATTTCCAAAATAAATGTGACTACTAATAATAATTTGTGATCTCCCCTTTTAGACTGTATATACAAAAACAGCATGAGTAAATCAGTGCTACCTCATCTTTCTATTTCTAAAGATGGACTGCTCAGTTCAGGCTAAGTAAACTGCATCTGCGCTACAAGTTGGCTGCATGCTGTGATGCTACAGAATTTCGGCTCGTGATTGGAATCTAAAAAAGCTATCTTCATAATGCCATATCTATACTACCAGCGCCTTAATTTATAATAAACACGTTCGACAAGACAGAGAGCAGCACTACAACATCTAATGCTATGAGAGGATGAAGAAATTAACTTAAAGCGGCATGTATCATCATTACCTGATATCTCACCGGTTACATTACCATTACATACGCAGCTTTTTGATTAAACCGTGTTACTTAACTGCCGCAGCAGAGATTTCTCCCTCCGCTTATCATAGCCACCAACCCCTGGGGGAAACAATGGGCCTCCAAAGCATTCTCTTCTATTTGCAACAACTCTAATGCAGTCTATTGCATCAACAGGTCAAGTTCCTCCGAACTAATGCCATTCCTTAGATGGCTAATCTGGTCTTCCACTTGTAATTAGTTTATAAATAAAGCAGAACATATAGCAGAATTTAAAAATCAATCGCTTAAATTCTGCTTTTCAGAAATTTAGGACATTGGCTCCATATGCAAGCTCGTCATGCACCCCAGTGCCTCTCTATGTGGATCTGACGTTCACTGTAAATGATTTCTGTTGTTTACGCAGCATTATACCGTTTTTCTCAACAGTTTCTTGCTGTATAAGTTGCCTGTATTTTGGAATACATGTCTGGATTGTCCCTGTAATAAAAGCTGCATTTAGATCACCAACCCTTCGAGTCTCAAAGCAGTTTGTAACAAAAACCCTCTATTGTGTGGTGTCATTACGACTATTTAACAAACATATTTACATGATATTTGCGACTCTTGATTGGGCTACCTCTGACATGATACTCGCAATAGCCATTTAGAGTGAGCAAGCATCATCTAACCGGATGTTTTGTGCTTTTTAGCTGAAATTTGGCAGCCACAAACATGCCACAAAAGTAGAGTATTGAGAAAGAAGAACAGCCATATTCTTTTTTTTTTTTCTATTTTGTTTTTCACTGTAAAGCAAAATGTGCTCCACAGGAGAGCGTGCTGACAACGTTTGTGCTCCATTTGTTTTTCTACTCAAGTCACGTTTGATCTCTCGAGTCTCTGTGAGATCTTGTCTCACTGTGAAATCATTCCTACAGTTAACATCTGTGTGGACTCGGAGTACGGCTGAATCATCTAGTGTGTGTGTTCAGAGGATTATAATGCTAAAAATCAGTTGAAACTGTCATTATGTCTGTGGTCTCCCACAGATTTAAAATTAGTTAAGATTTGAAAATCGGCTAGTGTGTCCCAGGCCTTAGTTTTACCTACAGTTTTTAGACTTGTTTGTTTGGAATTATATGTATATACTGTAGGATTAAACATTTTTTTTTATTATATATATATACTGTATATATAGACTGTTTAAGTGCAAATTAAGCGATTACATTCATTTGGCTGGTAAAACAATCTTAGCTTGATGATGTGTTTTACTACTATGATAACCAGGGGCCTGGTTCTGCATCTGGACAGTTTGGGGGAAATTTCACAGAAATCAACCAGATAAGACATCTCTGTCCTGGACCAGAGTGGCAATAATTTAAGTTTAACACAAAAGAACATGCAAGCATAACACAAAGATGCAGACAGAAGATGCACTTTGAAATCCCGACAGAGGGTTATAAAAAAAAAAAAAAAAAAAAAACTACACTAAACAGAAAAACATGATCCTTAGAATACTTAGAAATGTATATTTATATCTATTTTATAATAGAATGCAACAGTGTCCACCTACTTTTTCAGCAGCCTTGATATATGACTCCCCAAAGCATTCAAAGCCTGATATCTTTATTATTTTTCACATAAATTGCTAAAAATTCAGCTATTAAAATAAATAAAGACTTTTCGGATCCCCTTGTCTAATACCTCTGTTAGCCCTTCCATCTCAAAAGAACTAAATGAGCCAGTTCAACCAACTGTTGAAGTTTGCCAAGGATTTCAAAGAAGTCTGATGAGTGAATTGACGATACTATGCAAGCCTGAGGCACTTACTGGAAATATGCTTTTAATGACTACACAGTAAGGCCCTGTACACATGAACATGGGTATTTTCAAAACCTCAGCTTTTTCTATGCGGTTTCGCCGTTCGTCCTGTTTTACGGTGCGTCTCTAAACACATTTACCTTATTCTTTATTATTCTCAGGTTAGGTAAGTAAGTCGAATCTGATATTATAAGCATTTTAAGATACTTAGGTAACGCTTTAGATTACAGCCTGGAAAGTACTGCGTAATTACAACGTTATTACAGCGTAACTTCCGGTAATTATAGTGTACCTATAAAGTAAGAATGTGTAAGTAAAGGGGAACAATATGTAAAGTCTGGGGAATAAAGGGGTAACAACCAGGAAAATAACAAATTAATTATAATGTAAGAATTTTAGAACTAAGGGGTACTTATAGGGGAAATATACTCTTGTTCCATAGATACAGGGTAAGTATGACTTTGTGGGCTGTAAATTAAAGTGGTGCTGGTTACCCTCTTGTTTCATGTAGTTACAGGGTAAGTACAATAAAAACACATACACACAATCTGATATCACTGTCTCCAAAACCTTTATTTAAAAAAACAACTTAATTCAAAACTGGTTTAGAAACACTTCTTATTCATTTATTATTATTTTTTTTAAAAATCAACTTTTCATTTCAAGTTATAAAGTCTTGATAGAAAGTAGAACGTTTATCCTTTTTTTTTCTCTTGATTGGCTTCCTCCTCCTCTTGTTCCTTTTCTTCTTTTTCAGTCTTTCCACTGATGAATCTTAGGAAGGAATCCTATGTCTTTTGCTATTCTGTATTATGTATTAAAAGAAAATGTTCTCATGGTTTACTCACCTTTTCGCTTCCAACCAACTTTCACCAGTGCCTGCATGGGAATTGACTTCATATTTGACCAAGCATATTGTAATGAGCAACGTAAAGCTCTAAGCTTTCATGGCGTTCTTGCCATCGGTTTTTCTGTCTTGTCTGTTTCTCAATATTATTATCTGTTAGGAGGAAGCCAAACAAGAGAAACAAATACGAAATGTTGTAAATCTGTTTTGAAATAAGTTGTTTTTCAAATAAAGGTTTCCAAGTGATATCAGATTGTGTGTATACAGTGGGTACGGAAAGTATTCAGACCCCCTTAAATTTTTCACTCTTTGTTATATTGCAGCCATTTGCTAAAACCATTTAAGTTCTTTTTTTTCCTCATTAATGTACACACAGCTTGTCAAGTAAATTTTATATATATTAGTACACTATTATTACAAAAGGGTGTGCAGTGTATGTTCTTGCTAAATTGCTCCCAAATGTAAGATTGTTGTCTATCATAACAGTATAAGTACCCCTTAGTTCTAAAATACTTACAGTATAAATAATTTGTTATTTTCCTGTTTGTTACCCCTTTATTCCCCAGACTTTAACATATTGTTCCTCTATACTTATACATACTTACTTTAAAATACGTTGTAATTACGCAGTACTTTCCGGGCTGTAATCTAAAGTGTTACTGATACTTACAATCAGACAGAAGACTTCTCCATGGTCTGTTCAGGTTTAACGACTTAAATTAATGCCACATGAGGCCGAGTTTAGTTATAAAGTTATAAGTTCATTTATTTATTATAATGGTATTTCTAGCATTATATATATTCTATAAACATTCTATACAAGTAATTAAATAAAGTATGAATATCAAAAAGTTCCTCAGTCAAGGCAATATCAGCGATGGAGGCATCATCAGCGTTGGTTCTGGTGCCGGAGAAGCTCTTCAGGTACGAAGCAGCATCTCCCGTTCTCTTCATGTTCCAGTCTTTTATAGACAATCTGACCTCTGACCTCTTGAGGTCATCTTCTTTAGAATTCCCCTCATTTCTCAGTCTATATATAAAGGCTTTCGCTTTTGTTCCCGGACTCTTCTTTTTTGCTGTCTCCGGTGTCTCGTCTTGCAACACATCATCCAAAGGTAATTATCCTTTTTTGAACTTTATAGCAAAGCTCTTTCTAATACATATTTTTCTCTATTCTACCAACATGCTCCTAATAAAATCTTAAAACAACAGTTGTAGTGTCTTTCTTTATAAACTACATTCTTATTAAAGTACTTTCAAAACCCAGTTGTTTTGTCTTTCTTAATAAACAGTTACATTCTATATTAAATACTTTACAAAACCAGTTGTCTCTCATTCTTTAATGAGTAACTAATACATGCTTTAATGAATGTTACAACACCAATTGTCTTTCATTCTATATTCCAAATGTCTGTTTTCCTCCAAGTTATCTTACATTTTTTTATATATATATATAAAAAAGCTATCACTTGTTTTTCTCTATAAACCAAACATCTGTTTTCCTTCAAGTTATCTCCAAGTTATCTTACATGCGTTGTAAAGCACATGTGAAATCAGTCCAATGGCGTGGCGGAACGTCATAGGCGGATGACGTCATGACCAGGAAACTATAAAACACACCTGAACCAAACAGTGTTAGCTTCTGTGTCTTCAGTAAGCGCTCTCTGTGAAATCGTCTGTCTTATTTACTGTTGTTTGTCTATTACGTTATTCAAGCACTCAGAAGTTATTATGGCGAGTAAGAATACACTGCGAACAGCTGTCTCTCAAGACGCTCTGCTCCCGCCGGGCGCTTTTTAAGGGAAAGCAGTTCGGCTCTCATTCTCCGCGGCTCGGGTCCCGCTGCTGCCAAGGCACAGCGAAGGCTCGCGTCGTGGAGCTCACAAATGGATCTTGCAGAGGGGTTAGAGACCCAGCGCTTCATTTCAGGAGGTAGAAACACGCTCTGCGGAGTACACTGCTTGTTGGAATGTGATGAGGTAGACTGATACGTGGGCACTCTACAGTCTTATCTGACAGTTAAACTCGGTTTCAATCAGAACAAGTTCCCAGGTTTTGTGGGCTCTTGCATTGTCAGCAATTGAGTTGCTTTTAGGCATGTGGCCTATACAGGCCGCCCTGTAAGCGAATCCCCCACATTTGGGTATCTCTCAGCAGATTAAGCATGTAGTTTCACAAGGCTGCGGTGATTTTTCTACATTGGGTAGAATTAGCTTATGTTGCAGGCTCTCCGGGAGCCTCCATGATTTTGTGCCTACAGTATGATCCACCTGTTAGGTTGAGCTCAGTACTCCCCTCAGCTGGAGGGGTTGTCCTTTATAGCACATAGCTCCCTAAGTCTGGTCAGTGGTTGAAGGCCTATATAAGGCCTCCCTGTGAAAAAACAAAAAATTCCCTGCAGTACAAATGAAAGAGAAGACAGTAGAAAGAATTCAGACCTGCTGAGCAGCATGATACGTGGTCATGCCAAAGGCATTTGATATGGGGAAAAAAAAAAAAAATCACTACACACTCTGTGAAAATGAGTAATCATTTATTAATTTGTTTAATTTACAAATGAAATCAGACAATTTAATCATTTTGATGCTATTTTCTCCAGTTTATTGGTTATATTTATATATTTTACTCTAAATGTATAGTGCATATACTGCAGTTTGATGTAATTAACAGTTTTCAGATTTGAGCCAGTTTGGCAGCCTTGGCCATGGTAAGACCCCTGTTTATTGTGTCAACACATCATCAGACCCTCTGATGCCCACTTCCACAGTGCCTTTTGGCTTCTTTGGTGTTGTGCCTACCAAGTTACAAATGCCTACAAACACTTCTACATGTATGGTCAGCCATACTGTCACAAGAACTCATGTTTCAATAAGTCAAAAAAAAAAAGTTTAGTCAGTTCAACTTAGAAAATGTACATAATGTGGTAACATCTACAATAACTAGTTTTGTTTAAATTAAATAAATTATTTAAGATAACTGATTATAACTAAATTCAACCAACCTGAAGCATAACTGTCAGTAGATATAACCCGATATCTCCAGCTAGGTAAAATTACTTAATAAGTTTCATATAATGTCTTTTGTTTTATATGATGGAAGTCCTTTTCCACTCTGATATAAATACACAATATTTCATTATCCTTACTTAATATAATTGAAGACATTTTTTTTTTTTTTCTTAATTTAGTTTATTCAAAATAAATCAGTTTAGTTGGGTCAACAGTATTGTTCATCATTATGCACAATGTATAAGAAACCACCAAGAAAAGACTAGTGTCGGTATTGACATTAACATAGAACATTGAGTTCCCACAGCCTACGGACAAGCGCTACTCTTCAGCACAATGAAATTCCTCTAAATGTCCAACATAACTGAATATTAAAGCATGCTGTTAACTACAGATCCCCTGCCCAGGGCTGCATTTCTCAAAAGCATTGTAAGCCTAAGGCCTGGGACACACTAGACATTTTTCAAATCTTAACCAATTTTAAAATTGTTGGAGCCCACAGACATAAGGGCAGTTTCAACCGATTTTTAGCATTATAATCCTCCAAATACACACATTGCTGATGCAGTGATTATTTCTTTGCTCATCTCATTTAAGAAAAATAATCATTAGATTGCAAAGTAAGAAAAAAATTACAGTATTTTACACCTCACAATGAATATCAGTCAATTTTATTACGGTTACTTTTCTTAAATATGACATCCTTGATGAAGCATGCTGCCTCCAAATGCGACCTCTGGAGGACGCAGCCTCCGAATGAGATGCAGCTCCTGTCACCAAAGGAGTGTGTTTTTGGTTGTGAGGGAAAGTTGACCTTTTTCAGCTTCCCAAAGAACCCAGCATTAAGGGAACAGTGGATGCAATATTATTCTATATGTACTCAAGATTAACAAGAGATTGACAGAAACTGTGTGATACCCCCCTTTAAAATGTTGTTATTGTATTTTTTCACAGTGTGTTTTAGAGGTGTATGACTGTATTCAAACAATTCATGTATATTTAAAGGAGATTTTGTGTAGAATTACAGTAATAAACAGTAATTATAGGATAAGATATTTCTGTATTTTTACAGTTTATCTATGTTTTTTTTTTTTTGTATTTTTCTGTTTTTAAACAGTTATTTTCTGGCACCCCTGCTGCTGTCTTCTTTCCTTCAGTGATTCTGCATTGTTGCAAAATGCATTGTTTTCTATTACTGTTTTAACCCTTAAATGCATGGGTCTTTAGCGACCCGGGACGTCATTTACTACCCTCCTCCTCATTCATTTTTTAAAGTTGGACATCAACCTTCTTGGTATTCCTCAATCAATTCATTATAAAGAATATAACAAGAAAAAAAATCATAAAATTATAAAAGAATGCCTATTTTTGTATTTATTTTTTGTAAAAATTGTATAGGGTCACTAACGACCCGAGGTGTGTATCAATGTACGTATATTTTTTCTGCACAACAATAATTAAATATAAAAAATTATATAGTTTTGAGAATATGTTTGAGATCATGAATGGGCTCATATTTGCAACCTCAAACATAAAACTAGTTTTTTAAAACTAGTATTTACTGGGAAATAAGATCTGACGAGGACAGTGATGATGGTATAAAACATATGCTCAAACTGTGCCCTTCCAAGCTCCAAAAGGTAACAAAATATGATTTATTTTATTCTTCTGTAATTGTTAGTCTAATATTAGAGGAGTTTTATATTATCGCGACAGGTAGAGATCCTTCCGTGTTAGATATAGTATTGTGCTAATACTGACACAAGACAGCAAATAAAATTGTCAAACAAAGCAAAAAAGTAGTAAAACAAAGCAATCGCTTACTTTATTCATGCCCCCAATGCACTCTGGGTGTACACTGTTACTCAGAAATATTAAGTCGGTTTCTCAGTAACTCAGAAGCCAAGTCATGAAAACTTGAATATATTGATAATCTTTACTAGATTTTTCAAAAAAATATTTTTTCAAGTAAAGTTAACAAATTGAAATTTACAGTACAGGACAGGATTGAGAGAGAAAGTCTTAAAGAACTGTAATTATGTAAATCATAATTTTCAAAGCTATTCTGGCAGTCTCCCAAACAGCACATTTTGAATGTCTCCTTTGCCTGACACACCTAGATCTTTAAGTCGCTATTAATAAGCTGATGACCTGACTGAGACTGATTGTGTTTGAAATGAGCAGGACTGAGGGGCTCAAGGACCAGGGGGCCTCATTTACAAAGATGTGCATATGATCCTAAAGTAAAACAATTTCCAAAATGTTCCCTATGACAAATAAGGAAGAAGGCCACATATTTAAATCATGACATCAATGTACAGTTATTTGAAGTACAGTACTTGCTCTTATAGTTACAGTCACTAAACAGTAAGTGTGATGTTTACAGAGAAATTGAAGCCTTGTCTATATGATAATGATATATGGAGGAAGAACTTCTGAGGTGTAGCGAAATGCCCATTTGTTCTCTTCTTATTTTTTTTTTTTATTTTTTTTCTTTTACTTATGTTATTCATGGTGGCTGTATATTTACATATTTCATAATTTAAAAAAAAAATAAGGTGAAAAAAAAATCTGAATAAAAAGAATAACAAACATGTTGAATGTTGAAAACTGCTTAATGCAATAAAAGTCATGAAAGGCAAAAAGCAAAAATGAAAATGTCCTGGCTCCACCTCTGGTTGGGAGTGAGAATGTGTTGCTCACTCAATATAAATATGACCAAATGACTGACATCTGTTTAAGAGTGAATCCTCATCCTCATCCTGTCTCAGACACTTTTTTTTTTTTTTTCACTACAGAACATGCACCTACACTGGCTAATATTTTTTCTTGTCACATTGGGTAAGTAAATATTGTTTAATGATAACACTTTAAGGTTCAATTTGTTAACATTAGTTAATGCTTTAGGCATCACAAATAACAGCAAATAACAATTTTACAACACTTGTTAATCTAGATGTTAATTTATAGATTTTGTTCATTCACGTCTGTTAATAATTTTTTTTTTTTTTTTGTACATTTGAAATGTTACATTTTAATTAGCAACCACTGAAACAATGTTAATGCATAACATTAACTGTATTGAATCAACAACACTGTTGCACTCACAACTACTGCTGCAATAATGTTAACTTTCATTAAAAAACAAACAAACAATGGTAACGACATAAATCAGTGTTACAATGTGATGTTGGTTCAACACCATATTTGCACTCTCAGAAAATGAAAGACAACTACAACTGCCTTAAAACCACACAGCCTGAAATCAGCTGCAAATAAAAGACATTAAATCTCTAACGATGTCAGCATATGATTAAGATACTCCAAAAAAACCAATTTGACTTTATTTCTGTCGTATGTCTACAAAAGCTATTATTGAGAATTAACGGAGGTTTAATGCTAATTCATGTTGATGTTTTATGGAACACAAGTAGAATGTAAAACTGTAAGTCACCATTATGGCAATTGGTGTTCCCTTTCGAAAGCTACTCTCGAAGCTGCATACTTTTATGCAATGGGAACAACTTTTGTTTGACCGGTTGTGAAGTATGTGTGGCAAACGTGCCAAGAATTTGACTTTAAATAACCTCTGACAATGATGTTATTGGAACGTTTCCTCGTGAAAGGCTATAAATCGATATGAAATGGACTGCATTGTATGTGTTTGTGTGCTTACCTGTGCATCTGTCCACTTTGTTAGGAGTTAAAGTTTCAGGTTTCAGTGTTTTTTTAAAAGAGAACATCTTTCAGGAGATGTGTTGCATGTAAGAATACATCAAGCTGCTCCTTCCCGACACCCTCACAACAGCACTTTTCCATCCCCGCCACACGGGTATAGTTTTTTTTTTTTTCAGCGAAATGTTGATTGTTCTGTTGCTTCCTGCTACCATGACATAGAACATTTAACATCCCCCTAACGAGACAAAGTTTCGGAATTAGTGTCTCTTTCAGAGAAGTGAAGTGGAAACTACTGCCTTAACTACTAAATATCTCTCCTTGCGTCCTAAAGACACTTTATAATAACGTTCAGTCATTTATAAAGTATTAGTTAATGATGAAAATGAACGTATTCATAAATGAACGTATAGTTGTCTAAATGACAATGTAGTTTGAGTTTTTTTTATGCAGATTATCTTTTAAAAATCTGTTGTTATAATAACACTATTAATCAGAATCAGAATGAGCCTTATTCGCCAAGTGCGCGCAAACACACCAGGAATCTGTTGCAGTTTTTCAGGAGCTCTAAACATACATACCAGTGGCGAGTGGTGACTTTTTTAACCGGGTATGTTAGTTTGCCAAAAATGCACCTGGTGTAGATACATTTGATGGGCAGTGTTATAGCTGCTGCAGTTGCTTACTCTCATGACACATAGCAACACAGCAGAAAGTATTCCTTATTTGACCTTTTATTGAAAGTATAGCCTACTTGTTGATGCCTTCATAAGCACCCGTAAAAGCTGTTGTGTGGGCTTTGAGTTAAATCAGGCGAGATGCACTAATATTGCAGAAATTATATGGTTCACCTACGGTACGGAGCATCATCTGAAAGCACTCATATAAATCAGAGACGATAAATAAACACATGTAAATGTATGCCAGAAGTGTTTTTATTATTATTATTATTATTATTAAGAATCAAAAATAATAGGCCTATAATATAATAAATATTAGTAGCCTATCATAAATAAAATATGTTAAATGTAATTAGAATAAATGTAAGTATAATAAAAATGTAAGTATTGTTTAAACATAATGCAAATTGATTACTTTAACAAATGCATAGCCATAGACTATTGATTAACAGCCTCAGATAGGTCTACTTACTGTAGACAGCTAAGTTTTCGCTAAAAATACATTTCTATGAAAATAGTTTCAGTTATGACTTTTTTCACTTGATGTAGTCTAGTTAGTTTTGCCCTTAAATACAATATAATTGTACAGCAGCTCATTTTTCCTCTTGGGTGAGCGATCCTCTCACAGCTTTTCCTGCCCATGGAATCTCCCATACGCCAGCAAACCAATGAGAACGTGGGATAATGATGACGATACATTACAACAGAGCGAAGGCGCAAAAGCTGCTGTAAATCTGCTTACCCAGAAGTATCCGTAACTGGCAGATTTGAAGAAAATTACTGTCATTTGGCAAATAAAATAAATTACACAGTTACATATACGCATTACCAACATTTTTTTTTCATGTATGCTTTACGATACACCTCAAACAAAGGAAATTTTTATATATAAATTTTTTTTATATAATTAATTAATAGTGTTAATATTGATCAGCGAGTCCACGTATGGCTTGGGTATGAAGAGCATTCGCAGCTTTGGGTATATGGACTGCACGCCCTTGACATATATTAAGACGTCGAATCAATTCGATTTACGATTCATAGGTGTTCGATTCAATTCAAGAACGATTTTAGCAAATTCATAACGATTCGATTTCGAGACGATTCACATTAAAATTCAATGTGATTCGATTCGATTCTGCATTTTTATATGCATTCATAGGGTTATAGGGTTAGTAATAATGCTTATAGGGTTATAAGCATTATTACTAATGCTTCCCCCAATGTGTCTTAGTCAGGGTGCGAATTACACCGGCCTTCAGGAGGTCAGAGAGTAAGCTTTTGTCCATTGTTAATGTTAGTTCATGTTAGTTCTTATTGATGCTACATAACTCTGTTTTAATAGCCTATAAAAAATTGGCATTTGTAGAAATTTACATAAGCCAACATTTTAAAAGGCTTTAAAAGTATTGTTAGTTTATGTTAACTATAGTGCAGGATAGTGTTAATGGCTACACAACCTTTTTAAAGTGTTCCAGGTACATTAAACATACTAATGCTTACATGGAAAGACTACCCTAGAATATCATACACTTTCCCAACTAATCCTAAACTAACTTTTCTTCACAGAATAGTTATAAAAGCCCTCTTCGTTCTCTCTATAGGGAACATTTTCCTTATGATGATTCTGAAAGAAAACGCACTGGGTTTCTGGGTGAACTAACCCTTCAAACTAAACTATACCTGTTCTATCTTCATGCAGCATACATTCTCTGACTCTGTAGGCATCTTACATCAGTTCCCACATGAGCGATTTATAGATTATCATGACAGAATATGCTAATCAGTTACCTTTTTAAGATATCCCACATCAGCTACATAAATTAAGCAACTAACCATTCAGAGATGTCCTGTTGTCACTTCTTGAGTCTCTCCGTCATTGTCCTAGTCTGGTTTGAACATAAACAGTTTCTGACATTTTCATTGAGTCTTTGTGAGGTAATCGGCGCTGCTAATACTAGGGGAGAACCGGGACGAAAGTAACGTGGGCCGAAAGTAACAAAGCGATTTTCTCAGAGCCCTGACTACATTTGCATTCCAAGTTATGAAAGCACGTTCAGCACGCAACCCTTGATGAAGCTGCCAAATATCATGTGATTTCGTCATTGTTTCCTGCGGTTAGGTCCGGAAAGCAGTTTTCGAGTACTGTAAATAAATTGCTAAAGTGGTACTTTTTTTTTCCTTAACTGCGACAGCCCTAAGTACATCATGCTCATCCCTCAAAAAAGTGACACATTTCACATGCTATAAAAAATTTTGAGCTGAAACTTCACATACGCACTCTGGGGACATCAGAGACTTATTTTACATCTTGTAAAAATGGCATTATATCACCCATTTAAAAACAAGTTTAAATGGGTAAATCTTCTATAAATATTTTTGATTCTTAATTTTCTTTCCTGACATACTCCATTTCTTGTTAAATTACACTAGACATGCTTATTCTGTGCATTTTGAACTTTTGCACGCCGAAAAAAATACGTACTGCTCACACTTGCAGTGTGAAACCGGCATAATCCTACTCTGCTGAGATCTTGAGAGATTTAAAGCGTTAGTTCACCCAAAAATGAAAATTCAGTCATTAATTACTCACCCTCGTGTCGTTTCACACCCGTAAGACCTTCGTTCATCTTCAGAACACAAATTAAGATATTTTTGTTGAAATCCGATGGCTCAGTGAGGCCTGCATAGCCAGCAATGACATTTCCTCTCTCAAGATCCATTAATGTACTAAAAACATATTTAAATCAGTTCATGTGAGTACAGTGGTTCAATATTAAGATTATAAAGCGACCAGAATATTTTTGGTGCGCCAAAAAAAACCAAAATAACGACTTATATAGTGATGGCATGGAACGGCATGAGGGTGAGTAATAAATGACATTATTTTCATTTTTGGGTGAACTAACCCTTTAATGTAACTTTCACTGAAGTCGAAATCACTAACAGACTCTTTAACAATACCAAAAAACACGCCATTGTTATTTATATAAAATATTATTTATTGAATAATAATATTTAAATTAACAACAATAGCCATTTTAAGAGTATAAGTAAAATAGGAAATAAACACAAGCAAACAGTTCAGTCAAACGAACAAAAGCAGCGCTCTAGTTAGTACAGGATTCAATTTCAATGTAAATATAAAGTTATGAAACGTAATATTAAGCCACATCTATTAGCTTTGGAACAAGTAATGAATTAATAAGACCAAAGATTGCCCGTTGCCCGTTTGATATACCGAAAACGAAAGCATAAGAGCCAGCGGCAAATTCCCGAAGGACTGGCTGAGATTAAGCTGTTCTCTGCGGGTACATGAGTGCTGAACGGTCACTGATGACCTGGAGCTCACACTTCTCTGAAAGCGTCTAGACAAATTTTCAAATAGGCACTGTGTTTACATATAAATTGCATATCTGAGGTTTAAACAACTATATTCTCACCTATAAAAAAAAAAAAAAACTCTTAAAACTACATTCCATTACAAAATTCAATTTAATAACAGTTATGACTAGAGAGCTCTCTAATTCAGTTATTACTACTGATAATAAATAAGAGACCCAAATGGTTTTTCTTTTAATTCCCACCTCTATTTTATTTATGCATTCTCTTGCATTCTCTCTCTCTCTCTCTCTACATGACAGATCACCATAAAAAGAAGACCTCAACTGTATGTCATAAACATTATAGTACCGGTATTTTTTTTCCTTGTGCTGGATGTGGCCTCCTTCTTCATTGACACAAATGAAGAAGACAAACTGAGCTTTAAAGTGACTTTACTTCTGTCTATTTCTGTGATGCTGCTGATTCTTAATGACGTGGTTTACCTCAGACATAGCAATCAAGCTCAGAGTAGGCAAGAGCGAAGCGTTGAGGCCACAGTGACACCTTGTGGTGTGCCTGAAATAGTGTAGTCTACTGACGTTGATACTGGGATGAAAGACATGGATGGGTAGTATGGCCAAAATCTTATATCACGGGTTAAGGAATATCATGCTTGCGTCGGCTTCACTGTAGCCTATATGTGCACTGGTTCGATACTTTCTGTGTTCTGACCGGTGTCCAAATCTCGATCAAACGCAAGCCCATTAATAATGGGAAATAACAGGCGCTTCCATTTCAGAGTCCCTGTTGAAGATTCAGATCCCTTCAGATCTGCTGAAGATGTTGCTGTTCATGTTTGCCAAAGCAGGACATTTTACAAATCCAGACCAGACGATGTTCTACGGCCATGTCCAGAATAAAGAGTAGCCTATCCATGTCACACAGAACAGTTAGGGTGATATTACTTAACCCGTGATATAAGATTTTGGCCATACTACCCATCCATATCATTCATCCCAGTATCATTGATGATATTATATATATATATATATATATATATATATATATATATATATATATTGGTAGCCCTCCAGGAGCAGGGTTGGACAACCCTGATCTAGAGCATTGTTTAGACACATCAAAAATCTGTGTATGAATCTCTACAATGGTCATAGTTTGCTGTATAATTTACTGCTGTGGAATTTTCTGTCTCATTGGCATCAGCATTGTGGAGACCATCTTTGTGAATTTTCTGATGGCTAAAGCAGCTGAGAAGAGATCAGAGAAAACAGCAGCTGCTGTTACTGTTACTGTTACTGGCCGAGATGGTAAGCATTGACACGGCGTCTGATTATAAGGAACATTTTCCAGTATTTTATACTTTTACTTTACAAAGTAAGGTTTATGAGTGAAATTAAAGGGTTAAGGCCCCAATATACTTCAAGCGAAGTTCTTTTTCGTTCTTCGTTTAGGGGTAAAACGAAGTTCAAAATACGTGAGCAGTGGTATACTGTAATCGAACATCTGACGCCATCCAGAGAGCGACGTTTAAATGAATATTTAAATATGTGCTGTGCACTTTATTCTCAGTAACAAAATAAACACAACAAAAATGAGAAATCGGCAAGCATTTTTATAGAAAGCACAAAGTGTCTGATCATAACAACATTGGTATGTTAGCATGAGCTCTGCAAATTAGCACTCCAGTCCAGTCACGTCATGTTTATTTATATATTCAATAGATTGCTTAAAAGCAAGCAGCTTTACAGTATCAAACATGAAAAACAGTGTCAGTGCCTCATTTCATCAGAAGCACAACTTCATTTTGTACTATAAAGCGGCTATCCAGTGTGTTCATGTTTTCACCCGCGGAGCTCTCACCTTAACAAACTCTGGCTATGTCCGAAAACTGGAAAATGCTGCCTTCGGAGGACACATTTCAAGGTAGGAAGGAATCAAGGCATATCTGAATTCAATGTTAGCTTCACTTCCTGTTTCCTGAGATACTGTCACAGTCACCAGTTCCAGCACTACGTTTCCCAGCATCCCTTCTGTCCTGCACCTGCACGTCATCATCATCACCCACTCCTGAAGTCACTCATCATCATTATCACTCATCTGGACTCCCTTTATAAACAGTCACCCTACTCACTATTGTTTGTTGGTTAGGAGGGACCAGGAGGAGCGACTGAGTTTAACATCACCCCAGAGCCTGAGGAGTTTCCATCAGAGGAGAGGTTCAAGTCAGGGGTTCCAGCCAGCGTCGAGGGAGTAGGTGTTGGAGGTCAGAAGCCCCGCCCACCCGCCCGTCACTGAGAGTGAGTTTGCCGACAACAATTCTACTCCCCAGCTATTTGACCACTCTATACTGGACTCATTAATCCCTCCCTCTCCCACATCCTCTCCTGAAAGTATTGATCAACTCCATCTCAGCCTTCTTCCCTGACCCCAACCAAGTCTGCTGTCCTGCCCGAGCTGTACCCCATCAGTCCCGCT
This sequence comes from Elopichthys bambusa, assembly GCA_037101425.1. NCBI lineage: Eukaryota > Metazoa > Chordata > Actinopteri > Cypriniformes > Xenocyprididae > Elopichthys > Elopichthys bambusa. The sequence goes on from CM074435.1 coordinate 37,081,829, forward strand.
ACACCACCTTCACCTCCTCTCAGTGACATGGTTACATCGCTGGACTATTGTGAGCCATCTCCTCCGGGGTGTAAGGATCCCGTGGCTCCGCCTCCAGCATCTGTCCTCGTCTCTCCTCCTCAACCCGTTGCCCTGACTCCTTCACCTACGCTCCTCCCTCCCTCGTCGTCTGCTGGGACCTTCGAGCCATCAGCTTCGCGGAGCTGCCTCGGACCGTCGGTTTCACCTGGGTCGGACGTCACATCGCCTACGCAATGGACCTCCGTTGCTCTCCGGCCTTCCACCCCTACTGCTCCAGCTAGCTCCGCCCTCCCTCAGGCTCCGCCGCCGCCCTTGGTTGCTCCAGTTACACCTCAGCCCTCAGGATCACTGCATCCTCCTCGGATGGTCGTCGTTGTGGCTCCGTCGCGGTCGCCATGTCTTAAGCATCGAACCGCTCCATCTGCCTCCCATCTGCGGCGTGGGTTCCTCCTCCATCGCCGCGGCTGCCTTCGCTCGTCCCCAAGGTGGTGCTGAGATCCCGCCACCGATGTCCATCATCCTGGTTGGGGAATGGGCCTCCATCCGGCTCATCCTCCAGCTTCACCGTCCTCCTCCTGAACCCCCTCTGGCCCTCCCCTTTGGATATTCCTCTTCGGCGCGAGGACTCTTTCCATTCTGCGACAGTTGAGCTAGAAAAATAAAGATGGTGTCCGAAAGTTGCGTTTGCTGGCCAGTTTGTGAGTAAATGTAAATTTTTGACCAACATTTTTCACGTTTGATGTCATTTCTAGCGAGAAATTACTACTGTAGTTTTTACAGTAGTAAACAGTTTTCTTCTTTTAGGTAAAACGACTTAATTACGTTTGAGTTATGTCATGCACTTCTCTAAAAACTGTAAAACAAATAAAAAATATGACAGTATGGTAGATCTCCTTTGCGTCAAGTCAACAAATAGCATTTCAGTTAGTTTTGGTGTGATTTACTGAACGAATACGCCCATCCCTGACCCAGTTGCTGTTTTGAGTCTGAACGAGAGAGACAGATCTCGTTCGTGAATGTATCGAACGAACTGGTACATCTCGAAACGAAATGAATGAGAGTGTACCCGGTAGGTCGGTCATAAAGCATACGAGTCAGTCTCATTCAGCAATCAGCCGAAAGCAGATGCAAAGCGCAGTTATAGGTAGGCTACTGTGCACATACTACTCTTGTTAATATATTCATATTTAACATACAGAACTCCACGTTTAACATAATTCCAGATTTATGAATTTGTAAATGTCTGACCAAACAATTAAAATGTTAATTATGCAAGAAAGCTTTGTGTTTTGGTCATCCAAACCACTTATTTAAACTTATTTTATTTCTTTCCTGATTTTGTTCGAAATGACGTCACATTAGTTCCTTCTTCGATTTCGTTTGAAGTATATCAGGGCCTTTAGTTCACCCAAAAATGAAAATTCTGTCATTTACTCACCCTCAGGTTGTTCCAAACCAGTATAAATTTCTTTGTTCTGTTGAAAACAAAGGAGGATATTTTGAAGAAATCGGCCTAGTTACAAACTTCCTTCAAAATGTCTTTCTTTGCATACAGCAGTACAAACAAATGTATACAGATTTGGAACAACCTAAGGGTGAGTAAATGACAGAATTTTCATTTTTGGGTGAACTATCCCATTAAACTTAAGATTTCTTTGCTTTGTCACATATGCAAAGAAAAGCAAATTAAATTAATCTTTGAGTAAATTAAACTCCATGAAATAAATTAACATGTTTCAGCATCCTTGTGCCCCTAAAATAGTACAAAAAAATAGTACATATAAAATGTATTTGTTTTTCTATAATGGAATATCAAAAATAATATACAGGTGCTAGTCATATATTTAGAATATCAAAAAATTGATTTATTTCACTAATTCCATTCAAGAAGTGAAACTTGTATATTATATTCATTCATTACACACAGACTGATATATTTCAAATGTTTATTTCTTTTAATTTTGATGATTATAACTGACAACTAAGGAAAATTTTAAATTCAGTATCTCAGAAAATTAGAATATTACTTAAGACCAATACAAAGAAAGGATTTTTAGAAATCTTGGCCAACTGAAAAGTATGAACATGGAAAGTATGAGCATGTGCAGCACTCAATACTTAGTTGGGGCTCCTTTTGCCTGAATTACTGCAGCAATGCGGCGTGGCATGGAGTCGATCAGTCTGTGGCACTGCTCAGGTGTTATAAGAGCCCAGGTTGCTCTGACAGTGGCCTTCAGCTCTTCTGCATTGTTGGGTCTGGCATATCGCATCTTCCTCTTCACAATACCCCATAGATTTTCTATGGGGTTAAGGTCAGGCGAGTTTGCTGGCCAATTAAGAACAGGGATACCATGGTCCTTAAACCAGGTACTGGTAGCTTTGGCACTGTGTGCAGGTGCCAAGTCCTGTTGGAAAATGAAATCTGCATCTCCATAAAGTTGGTCAGCAGCAGGAAGCATGAAGTGCTCTAAAACTTCCTGGTATACGGCTGCGTTGACCTTGGACCTCAGAAAACACAGTGGACCAACACCAGCAGATGACATGGCACCCCAAACCATCACTGACTGTGGAAACTTTACACTGGACCTCAAGCAACGTGGATTGTGTGCCTCTCCTCTCTTCCTCCAGACTCTGGGATCCTGATTTCCAAAGGAAATGCAAAATTTACTTTCATCAGATAACATAACTTTGGACCACTCAGCAGCAGTCCAGTCCTTTTTGTCTTTAGCCCAGGCGAGACGCTTCTGACGCTGTCTGTTGTTCAAGAGTGGCTTGACACAAGGAATGCGACAGCTGAAACCCATGTCTTGCATACGTCTGTGCGTAGTGGTTCTTGAAGCACTGACTCCAGCTGCAGTCCGCTCTTTGTGAATCTCCCCCACATTTTTGAATGGGTTTTGTTTCACAATCCTCTCCAGGGTGTGGTTATCCCTATTGCTTGTACACTTTTTTTCTACCACATCTTTTCCTTCCCTTCGCCTCTCTATTAATGTGCTTGGACACAGAGCTCTGTGAACAGCCAGCCTCTTTTGCGATGACCTTTTGTGTCTTGACCTCCTTGTGCAAGGTGTCAATGGTCGTCTTTTGGACAACTGTCAAGTCAGCAGTCTTCCCCATGATTGTGTAGCCTACAGAACTAGACTGAGAGACCATTTAAGGCCTTTGCAGGTGTTTTGAGTTAATTAGCTGATTAGAGTGTGGCACCAGGTGTCTTCAATATTGAACCTTTTCACAATATTGTAATTTTCTGAGATACTGAATTTGGGATTTTCCTTAGTTGTCAGTTATAATCATCAAAATTAAAAGAAATAATCACTTGAAATATATCAGTGTGTGTGTAATGAATGAATATAATATACAAGTTTCACTTTTTGAATGGAATTAGTGAAATAAATCAACCTTTTGATGATATTTTAATTATATGACCAGCACCCGTATATGAGGTTATGCAGGCAAAACAGTGTTTATCCAGAGCCATGCTTTGCTTTTTTCCCTCTTACAGACAGTGTAAAAGACCTGGAGAGTACTCCAGACTCAGTTAGAGATCAGAATGATAAGCATTCTTGTACCGTCGACCTTCTGAAGCAGATCCTCACTGAGGTTCGGGCTGCAACTCAACGAAACCAACGAAAGAAGACATTTCTGTCCTGGACCGGAGTGGCAAGAATCATACATGGGACCTTCTTGGTTCTTTACATAATCACCATTATTGTGTTTCTGTCTGTGCTTGGGAAGCGTTGGCTTCCATAGTGAAGTCTTATACATGAGACACACAATACTAACTTTTATTCAGAGTTTATATATAGCTTACATAGAGTTTAACACACAAGAATACACGACAAAACACAAAGATGCAGACAGAAGACACACATATACACTACCAGTCAAAAGTTTGGAAACATTACTATTTTTAATGTTTTTGAACAAAGTCTCTTATGCTCATTAAGGCTGCATTTATTTAATAATAAATACAGAAAAAAAACAATAATATTGTGAAATATTATTACAATTTAAAATTATGTTTTTTTTTATTTTAATATACTTTAAAATATAATTTATTCCTGTGATGCAATGCTGAATTTTCAGCATCATTAATCCAGTCTTCAGTGTCACATGACCCTTCAGAAATCATTGTAATTGCTGATTTATTATCAATGTTGGAAACAGTTGTGCTACTTAATATTATTTTATAACCTGTGATACTTTTTCAGGATTCTTTGATGAATAAAAAGCTTTTAAAAAATATCAGCATTTATTTAAAATAGAAATCTTTTCTAACAATATACACTACCGTTCAAAAGTTTGGGGTCAATTTTTTTTTTTTTTTGAAAGAAATTAATACTTTTATTCAGACATCCTGAAAAAAGTATCACAGGTTCCAAAAAGATATTAAGCAACACAACTGTTTTCAACATTGATAATAACTGAGTATCAAATCAGCATATTACAATGATTTCTGAAAGATCATGTGACACTGAAGACTGGAGTAATGATGCTGAAAATTCAGCATTGCATCACAGAAATAAATTACATTTTAAAGTATGTTAAAATAGAAAACCATAATTTTAAATTGTAATAATATTTCACAATATTATTGTTTTTTCTGTATTTATTATGAAATAAATGCAGCCTTAATGAGCATAAGAGATTTTGTTCAAAAACATTAAAAATAGTAATTTCCAAACTTTTGACTGTGTGTGTGTGTGTGTGTGTGTGTGTGTGTGTGTGTGTGTGTGTGTGTGTGTGTGTGTGTGTGTGTGTGTGTGTGTGTGTGTGTGTGTGTGTGTGTGTGTGTGTGTGTGTGTGTGTGTGTCTGTGTGTGTTTCACCTGAGCACCTGCCCCTCAAAATAGCCACATGCAGGTGCTAATTATATAAATAATATAATTATTTGTAAAAAGTAAAATTGCATATTGTTGATCATCTATTAAATAATTGCACTGTTTAACACTACAGCTGTTATACCACACAGCAAAATCCCCAGTATTAAATTCCCCCAGTGTACATATGTGTCCACAATGAAGCAAAAAATAACAAGCAGTGTTGAAGTTAATGAAATAATTAAAGGGTTAGTTCACCCAAAAACAAAATTATCATTCACTCACCGTCAAGCCACTTTAAGCCTATATGGCTATCTTCTTTCAGACGAACAACATTTTTAATTTAAAAAGTTTTATTTTAAAATATCCTGGCTCTTCCAAGCTTAATAATAGTAGTGAATGGCGCTCCTGATTTTCCTGAGAATACTCTTTTGGCGTAAGTTGCATAGGCTGTCTGCCGGAAGCTAGTTATTTTAGTTTATAAAGATTTAAATATGGATATTTTTCTTACAAAAACCCATCGGAAGGACTTTATTAATGATGATGACATTATCATCATGTAGTGGCCTGATTCACTGGTCTCATCCAGCATTATTAACTAGTCATATAAATAATGTTTTATTAATTTTTCATTAAAGTAAATCTGTGATGTGACAGCATGTGTGATCCAGTAGTACTGTACTAATCTGAAGTGTTTTTTTTTTTTTTTAACACACAGATATCAAGAATCAGCATTTGAATCTCAAGAATGGTGACAATCAAACAAAATGCTTCCTGTTACAGTGCATAAGCCACCAATCAAAACTTATCCATGGTTCCCATCATGCAGTTGAATTGTCCTATTATTTTCATTAATTGCTGTTGTTTTGTTGTGACATTAGTAGCTTGTTTTGTGATGTTCAGAGTTTATCTGTTTTGTCATTATTTTGTTTGATTGTCATCATTCTTGAGATTCATTTGCTGATTCTTGATTTATGTGTCTAAAAAAGTGCACAAAATGTTTTTTTTAAAGGGCACCTATCATGCCCATTTTCACAAGATGTAATTTAAGTGACGTGACGTGTAGCTAAGTACTGTGTCCCATTCTTGGAATTTGTACTATGCATTTCACCATGTTAACTTTTTTCTTTCTTTTTTATCTGTAGTTATTATGAAAAGTAGCAACATACACATTTAGAAACTATAGCACATATCACAGTTGTAATATAAATCTTTAGTAAAAAACAGATTATTATAAATTCTACAACAAGTTAGTCAAAATTTATGACAATAAATACAATATGTAACCTTGCCCGCTTAATGAGCTCACAGGTATATCATGTAGAATGAACCAGCAGTCAAGATGATTTTGATACAAAAGCTTTTACACAGCAGTTTATTTAGAACACCAAAATACTTAGTAAACAGTAAAATATACAGTATAAATATACAGTAAAATACTGGACACTTGGAAACAATTGAAAGTGACACTTAGATTATATTATACTGATGATTTTAAATGATCTTTCAAAGTTTATTTTCCTAAAGCCTTATTTATATATTCTTTACATTTTGTACAATTAATGTAATACAATAATTAATTGTGAATTGTGAATATTCAGCTCTACATCTTCTGTTTTTTTTTTCCTCTTCTATTGAAAATGAAACCACATTTATTGCTGAATATTGAATTATTTCCTGCTGGATATATAAATATAGTCGATTTGCAGAAGAAAAAAGTTGAATGACTAATTTTGTCAAGACATATTGAAAATGTACATACAAGAAAATGTTCTATTAACGTTTTTATGATAACTTTGAGAGACCTTTATGGAACATTATGATGTTTGATCTGAAGGTTTTCACATAGTAGGTAAATGCTGTGAGTATTTGTATGAAGTATTATTATTTTTTCACTCCACTTGTACCTCAGTGTACTGCCTGGGTTGTGTTTTAATTAGTTATTTTGTTTATTAGGTTGTTATTTTGTTAGTAAAACATTCTCTAAACTGTGAAGTGTAAGGATATCTTGTTTTAAATAGCATTTTTTTGCTTTGTTTAGCGTGAAAAGATGGGCATGGAGTGCAGGCGTCAGTCAAACTTCTAAAGTCTCAAAGTCTAAAGGCTTCCTGAACCACTGAGACTTCAACTGTGTCTCCTCGGGATGTCATATTTAAAGGCTACATACATCATCAAGGCGGTTTTAAATACGTCTTTAGTAGCTTTCTGAGCATCTGAAAGTGTTAATTATCTTGCTGGCAATGCAGGCCTCACTGAGCCAACGGTTTTTATCAAAAATATCTTAATTTGTGTTGCGAAGATGAACAAAGGTCTTACGGGTGTGGACCTATCTTTTGTAAACTGATCAAGAGTGTAAATTTTGTGCGGGAGAAAGTTACAGCCATTTGCATGTTTATTGCTGGTCTGGAGAACGGGTGCAGTTTTACCCCAAAGTATAGTAAAAAATAATATAATGCGTTTTATCGTAACATACTATACATCATTAATTCAGGCATAAACAGATAATAATTTTAATATGATAGGGTTGAAAGACATTAAAAGAGTGAAACATTCTCACATGTGAACATAAGCATTCAAAATTACATAACATAACTAAAGAGTCATAATGGGCTAATATAACATGGGGACATGCATACACACAGGAATACATCATATACATTCTGGGATGACTTAATTAGTTGAATGTCTGGATTTTGGATATTGTGTGTGTTTTTCCGATGTGTCCTTGGTGCCTAGCATGGGGTCAATCTAGGAGAACTCACCTAGGAACCTGAAGATGTGTCTGCTTAGCATCTGTAAACCCCTACCTAAACTCTGGAACAATCTTCCTAGCATTGTTCGGGAAGCAGACACACTATGTCAGTTTAAATCTAAACTAAAAACGCATCTCTTTAACCTGGCATACACATAACACATTATCAATTTATTTTTTCAAATCCGTTAAAGGATTATTAGGCTGCATAAATTAGGTCAGCCGGAACCGGGAACACTTCCAATAACACCAGATGTACTCGTTACATCAGAAGAAGAATGGCATCTACGCTAATATTAGTCTTTCTGTTTATCCCGAGGTTTACCGTAGTCAACCAGATCCGGGCTGTATCCAGGTGAGATCGAGGACCTGCGCCATGACACAACCACAACACAGCCCTGAAGTATCAGCAGAGATTGAGTCAACTAGATCATCCACTATGAAGGCCTCATCAACATGACAACCAGTGGCGCATCTCCTCAACAACCGTCCATACCGGTGTGATGAATACGATCCTCAACTGGATGGAACTGAATTAAACACTTTGAATGTTGCGATCCTATCTGACTTATGATAGCTACCTGAGTCGTAACAAGGCACTGTTTGCCAGAGGAGAACTGGCCCCCCGACTAAGCCTGGTTTCTCCCAAGGTTTTTTCTCCATTTTAACACCTGTTTGCCACCTGATGTCACCTGTTGCAGTTTGGGTTCCTTGCCGCTGTCGCCTTTGGCTTGCTTAGTTGGGGACACTTGACAATTGACATTTGATATTCAACAGTGCTTTGATCTACCTGCATTGACACTATTCTTTAAGAGCTGCTGTGCAGCCAAAATAATGTACCAGTTATCACTGTAAAGCTGCTTTGACACAATCTACATTGTAAAAAGCGCTATATAAATAAAGGTGACTTGACTTGACAATGGACCCATAAAAGTCAGACTGGTCAGAGTCCGGGCCATGATTTAAATGACCAGTTCAGGGGGGTAAAAGCTTTTCCTAAATCTTAAATCTGAATCGTTAGACGTTACACTATATAAGTAGTAGTTTGAAAGTAATAGTAGTTTGACAGCATAGGGAGATTGACTCATGGAAGTGGGCTGTTGCTGCAGAGTAAGTTATTAAGTTATCTTTTTGCACAGACTCATTTAAGTTGTATTTACTTAGAAACTGTTTATGGGTTTACCTGATCTCTGATTAGTTTTAGACATTTGTAGATGTTTTAATTAGACATTAGTATAATTAAAAGGAATAATAATAATAATAAGGCATAGTGTGTGAATAGTCAGATTACTAGATGTTTACAATTAGGTACAACAAATTGTTGGGCATTAAGTAAACTTAACTGAAAAGGGTTAGAACAGCTGTTAGGTTTTACAGTGAATTCACAAAGCAGTCTGGTGTAAAATTATTAGAACAAACATATACAAACTTTTTTTTCCATTCAAAAATAAAACTACAGGAATGAGGGAAACTTCTTTGCTCACTGAAACCAGAATGATTTCACTTCTTTCAATAATAAGGAACTACAAAGGACAGTTCCTTAAATCCACGTGGTCTGTACTGTCCAACAGCTTCTTTCATTTTTTTTACATTAGAGTTGCTGGAAATAAAAAGCAGATATTTGTTAACTCAGTTCCTGTTTGAGCAAAAGGTCTTTTAAATTCCTTTAAACTTCAAAGTAAAGTGACTGATATTACAATATATGTGACTGAATTTGAGATTAGGCAAATAACTCTTAACAGCATGCTTGATATTTGATTTAAAGCAGTTTCCAGGAAGCCAAAGTTATCTATTTTCGTACTTTTGTAAAACATCATGGGACATCTGTTGGGTAGATGCTAAGCTTATTTTCTGAGGTTATGTATGACAGGTTTTTATACACTAAACTGAAAGATATTTTTTTATATTAATTTTATGTAAAAACTTCATATTAATGGTCAGAATATAATTGGCCATGTGTAATAGATTTTGTAGACTAATCTTGATCTTCCTTTTAATTATAGGCTACTGTATGTAACTCCAAAAATTATCTTAGCTTGTGCATTAATCTAGTTTATACATAAACTAGAGTTTATGGTTGACATTTAAGGAATTCTTTTGATTAATTCTAACTCAGTTATATTTGTTGAATTTAATTAATAATATTGCTTGTAATCTGTTGCCAAAATTTTATGGAGTATATATAGCGTATTACTTTTTACAGTGTAATAACATTTGTAAGCATTTAAATTTACATTAAATAATTAATGATCTGCTAGTCATTATTTAACATTTGATAAGTTATTTAGTAAACATTAACATTATACACATTATAATGTATTTGTTACAGTATGCACAGGCCGGAGACAGACGAAGTTATAACAAGTGGTTTATTTGAACACAAGCAGAGTAACAGATGAGAAGTTATGGTGACGATGCAGATAACAGAGTTCTTGGTGCTCAGCAGGATGATGGAGAAATGATGAGAGAAGCTGGAGAGGACAAGGAAGATGGACGACACTCACACACGAACGGGAGAACACAGGAGGGAGATCGGGATCACTGGAAACAGGTAAGTAGCTTGGGAGTCCTTCAGGCAAGTCAGAGGTAAGTTCCTTGACATGAACGAGACCGGACAGTGAGGGTGAATGTGTGAGTGTCTTTTATGTGGAAACTGATGAGTGAGTTAATACGGTGCAGGTGTGTGTGATTAGTATTCAGGGGATGGAGTGCGTCGTGATTGGTGGTGGTTGGAGCCTGGCGTGTCTGTGACAGTATTACATATATTCTGTAATGTTTGTTAATGATTTATTAATCAAAGTTATTATAAAGTGTTACCGATTAATCAATGTTTTCTGAACAAAATGTGTGTATAAGAAAAATACTAGACGTCTCCCACGTGATACGACAGTAGATTGGAAGCAAGGATTTATAGTTAAAAGGGGTTAAAATATTAGTATTTTTCTTACACACAGTTTAGTCTGTTGTTGTTTTATCTCTTCCGTTTCATTTCAACCTGGACCAACCAATTAGCGCAAAAAAGTAGCAAACTATGCGCAGTAAGAAAAATCAGTACCATGTGCACATTCATATCTTATGCTTTGTTCACACTTAGCATCAAAAAGTTCATTTACTGCTAATGATAGAACTTGTCTTACCAGAATTGATTCTCCAGTATTTTCTCAAAAAGTCCTGTCTACACATGAACAGTGATTTATTGATCATTTTCCAGAAAGGGTCATATGTGTGAAAGCCCTAGTAAAAGGGAAAGCAAAACTGTTTCAGAAATGAAATTCCTTCTCTGTCTCTCGAGGTGATCTAGTGAATCTGGGTGTGCCAGTAAAATCCAACCCCCATTGAGGCTTTAAGTAACACCCCGGCTGAATGGATATCACTGTCACCACACAAGCTTTTCTGAGGAGAATTTCTTCACATATCCAAGTAAGTCCAATTTCATTGCAATACTTTACATGTGGTTATTACAGAACTCTGTATTATAATAGTAACAGTGATAGGAGAGATCAGATGTAACATTATTTTTGTCATTAAATCTTTTTTCTGACAATCTGTCATGCAAATTTGAAAATCCACTAGCTTCAAAGATGTCGACAACGCTGAAATTAATTGGTGGTAATGAAGGAGATTGGTTTTCGCTTACTGGCAGAAAAAATGGTGCCAGTTTGAAGAGGATATGTGTATGGATGGGGCCATCGCAGGTGAAGGCTGTCAGGGTCTGGCTTTCAGATGGGCAAGATGAAACCTATGGAAGCCCAGAGGGAGATTACACAGAGTACATGTTCCAGCCTGGTGAGACAATCACCTCACTGTCCCTGTGGGGCAACGGTAATGGGACACGTCTCGGAGGCATCAAATTCAAGACCAACCGGCATAAAGATTTTTTTGTGAAAATGACAAGCTGGGGTTTAAAGAGAGAATACCCCATCGATGTCAGCTCTGGATTTTGTCTGGGCGTTAAAGGAAGATCAGGATGCGACATTAACTGCATGGGATTTGAGTTTCTCAAAAACATTCAATCCGTCGTTCTTACCAATGTCAGCTATCCCACTATTGAGGAAGTGATTCCACAGATAGCATCGGAGGAAATCAAATCCGTCACACTGAGAAATGGGACCTCTGTCAGAACACAGCAAACAGTTGAAACTTCAAGAAAAATAATCCAAACAACCTCGTGGTCCATGAGCGAAAACATTACAGCAACATTCAGTGTGGAGGTGAAGGCTGGGATTCCAGGCATTGGAGAATCTTCCACAGGATTCAGTACTACCGTGGGAAAAGAAAACACTTACAATCGTGTGAACACAACTGAAAAAAATGAAACTTTTTCCACCAATATAGTAGTTCCACCAGGGAAGAAGGTGGATGTAAAGATCACTATTGGCAGATGCTCTTTCGATCTGCCTTACACTGGCACCTTGAGGATGACTTGCACTAACGGCAGTGTGTTTTCTTTTCAAACCGAGGGTCAATACAAAGGTGTCACTTACACTGATGTAAACATATGCACTAAAGAATCTGATCTTTGATATCAAGATTTAACACATACTGAATATTCTTGATGTTGAGGCTAATAGTTGATGTTATATGATATTATATAGTTGTCATTGTTTCATTCTGTTGTCAAAGTTACTGCTTGTTTCGTTGATTCGCTTCACCTGCCCCTAGTTTTACCCCATGTGTATATATATATATATATATATAGCCCTCAGTTTGTTCAGTTCTTTGTCTGCCATTGTTTGTGTATAGTGCACACTGTTTGTTTGTTTTGCCTTCTTTGGATTATCTGCTCGTTGTATTTTTGTTTTGATTTGTATATTAAAATTAAAAGTGCTGCATATTAGATCTGTTTTGCCTCTTTTAGCCTGACTAAACTTTACATTCATTTTAAATGGCTGTCTGCTCCATTATTTCATGGGAAATTTTTTATTTAACATTGTCTTTTTTCAAATGGTCTTTTGTAAATTCTAATACTTCACACAGTTGTAATAATTATATATCAATGTTTACTTCAAATATGTCAGTTAATTGTATCTAGTTTCATGTGAAATGCATAGATACCTGTTGTAGAAGCCTGTCCAGACATTTTGAAGAAGTTTTAAAAGCTTGATGTTTTCAGTTTGAAGTTTAGAGTAGTTTTAAAGCTTAAAGTCTGAAGGTTTTGAAGGCAATACAGTCTATCAGATAGATAGACATTGCTAACATGTTTTAAGATGTTCGTAACATGTTTTTACACATTGTTAGCGTGTTTTAGCATGTTTCTACCATGAATTAGCACATTGCTAGCATGATTTAACATGCTGCCAACACATTTTAACACATGCTAGCATGAATTAGAGGGTTAGTTCACCCAAAAATGAAAAACTATCCCATGATTTACTCACCTCTTCTTTCAGACAAACACAATTGGAGATACATTAAAAATATCCTGGGTTAATAAATGCTTGCTGAATCGAAGCGTTGGGTTTATGTAAGAAAAGGGTAAAGGTTAGATTTAGGGGTAGGTTCAGGGTTAATACAATAAACTTATATAGTACTTAAAAGTGTTACTGTTAATGTTTCATATATTTTGGTAGTAAAACCTAGTGTTAGACATTTTATTGGTACAGAGATGAGTATGTATTTTGCTCAAATGTTTGCAACTGCTTAATTAGAAGCACCACAATGTCATCTGTTACACAGAGACTACTAAACATTTAGATTGCTTTAAAGTGCAAAGCATTAAAAATAGGCTATCAAAAGTTCCACACACACTTGTGATCTTCAGATCCACTTGAACACTTGGAAATACATTGTGTAAGTAGACAAAATTGGTCAAGTGTAAAGATCGTGAGTGTGGTTATTGGGACAGGCCCAACATTTAGTTCTGATTGAATGGAATTCAATGGAGGCAATGGCAATTGTTTATTCAAACATAACACTGAGGACAATCTTGAGCTGAAGACAAGCCTGGTTTGCTATAGTGATGTGTCGTTCATGAACGATTCGTTCATTTTGAACGAGTCTTTAATATGACTCGAGAACAACGAGCTGTCTCAGAGAGTGATTCATTCATTTTGTGCTGACCGCGCATGAGCAGTATCCCATAGGTTTTATACAGGAAATAGAAATGATTAGTTCACTTCTCGAGTCTTTCGTGTTTGAGCCGTTCGTTCATCAAGTCCCAGCCCCATAAACAAAGGGTATGTAGTCTGTACCAGAAACAGAAATGATTTGATCGCCTCTCGAGCCTTTCGGGTTCACGTCACAGCCCTATAGGCTGAATGCAGAAACAGAATGATTAGTTCATCTCTCGAGTCTTCATTTTTTTTTCATGTGATTTGACAGCCATTCACAACCTTCCTTACAAACAAGTGCACAGTTATTTTTTTAGTTCTAATATAATTGATTTTTCCCAGGAATAGACTTCTGTCCTCTGTAGTGGACATTATATTTTAGTGATTTTCTCTGACATCAAGTCCTGTAATGAGCACATTCAGGGCTTTGCAGAGATACCACATTTTTGGGGGTTTCACCAGGACAACAACTCCTTGGTCTTTAAATACGACTGACATTATTTTAATGATCACAATTAGCACTCTTATGGAAATATGATCATATTTTATATCATAATCCGATCATTTGGATTATTTTTCAAGTTGTTTGTTATAAATCAACATCTCAGGAAAATGTTATGGGGTTTCTAATCAAAATATGACTTTCTTTTACAAAACAGGGCCACTGTCCACTGTAGAGGACACCAGGACTTAAATCATGTTTATCAGGCAATTTGGGAGACACAACAAGCAAATAGCGAAAGAAATTATATATTAATATTCTTATTAATTATTTGATATTATTATGAAAATTTGGCCAATTAATACTCCCATTATTATACATCTTTTTTCATTACATGTTGCCTCAAGAACACATTAAAATGCAAATTAGAAACAGTGTATAGATGCATTGTATTGAATGGGAAAACCCATGTATGGCTATTTTACCCACATATTGCAAAAAATTAAAATGGTATATTAATCAATCCCATTATATCTTTCATAACATAGCTGAGAATCATCTTTGAACAAAGCTTGGTTAAAAAACATCTTGAAGCCTAAAAATTTATTGGATTAAAAATCCATTGTCATTTCATGTCATTATATTTTTAGTCCAGGTGTCCACTATAGGGGACATAGCAAAACATACAAATAAAATGTAATTTAAAAAAAAAAATTATTTCATTTGTTTCTTATGCTCTAAACAATGTAATGATGTGGGGAAAAAAATACTAAAGTAAAATAAAAAAATCTGGGTTCCAAAGAGGATATGAAGACTGGACATATTGGTCTAATATTTGTATTAAAAAGACTGGTCAGAAGGGACATAGTGGCATAACAAATGTTTATTGCACATATCTTTTGATAATTATGATAATTCCTAAATATAATACAACATACAGTCAACAGTAATAAGAATGTAATGTTGTATTTGTTGCGGACACTGAGCCAGGAAGCGGTCACGTGACAAAAGTACGAAGGACCTATGGGGCTGTGACTGGATGAACGAACGTCTCGAACCCGAAGACTCGAGAGGCGAACTAATCATTTCTGTTTCCGGTACTGCAGATAAATATGGGGCTGTCATCATAATGTCTATGGCTGTCACGGCCCAGATCAGACACTGACAACGGAACTAACAACTCAAACCCGAAGACATGAGAGGTGAACTAATCTTTTTGGGGAACAGACGTGATAAATGTAAGATGACAAAAGAAAGAACGACTCGGATAGGGAGGTGAGGTGAACTAACACACTGCATAGCCTGAAGACCCTGCTAAGCAATGAATTAATCATTATAATTTGGCCTTCATGGCTGTATTAGCCTATAGTTTATTTTTTATTCCAAATGTGATAAACTTTCGTGTAAGTAGTACGTGTTGATGTGTTGACATTTCAATTATATTCTGCTGAAATGAACGAAATAAATGAAAAGATTCGTTCATTTTTCTGAACGAGATTCAAAGATCCCAGTCAGTAAAATGATCTAAACTACTAATAGTGACTGACACCATTAAACAGCCAACAGGCATTTACTTAGAGAATTTGGCTTTTTCTGTTTTGAGTATACAGAACTTCTGAGCAGTATAGAGATAAAGATAGAAAATACTTTAATTAAATGTAACAGTACACATATATATATATCAATTACAAATTTCATTCAGGCTAGTCCAGAGAGGCTTTGCTAAATACAGCATGATGCTTAGAGTTGGTCCAAACCAGCCAAAAAAGGCAAACACACAATATTGACAACTGAGCACAGTATAGGTTATAAAAATGCTGGATAACCAGTTTATGAGAACAACTTAAAGCACCTTGTCTGCAGTTCTTACTGTAAGCTGGATCATGATGATCAGGTTCAGTTTTTCTTGTGTTTGGGGTTGGTGCTGTTAAAGAGGTTGAGGCCGGTCCTGACCCCGACCCCTGCTGTCGTCACACCCGGCTGCTGAAGCACCTTGTCCAAAGTAGTCTTCTTTATGGCGGCTGGAGAAATCTTCTCCTGGTCTGCCAAGTACTGTAGCTCCCTGTCAGAAAAGAGTGAGCTTGAAATGTCCTTCAGGAGACACAACTGTTTAAAAAGCCCATCAAATTAAAATAGAAGTCTGTGTCTGCAGACAATTATATGCAGATAAACATTTGAAAATAAATGGACCAACTTAACTATAAGTATCTTTAATGACTATACACTGTCATTAGATTCAACTGCATAGATACTCGTTTTTTTTACTAGGGCTGTCAAAATTAAGAGAGGCTACTAGGTGGAGTATAACCTCCAACCACACCCTAACTCTACCCATAACCCTATCTCTCCACCCATTAAACAGGTTAAGCTCCACCCTTTGTTTGTTCCATGGATGACCAGCTCAAATCACGTGACTCTGGCAGGTTGATACGCGCTCCGAACCAGTGATTCGAAACAAAAGATTCATAAAGCTTTGAAGCTTAATGGAGCAGTGTTTTGAAATTAGAACTGGTGCACAACAAAACGATGGTGTCGTGGGTGGAAATGTGCAGATTAAGGGGCGGTAATATTATAATTAGATCCACTGTCTACGTCACAAGGGGAGCGAAATCTAAGCTTGCATTTCTCTGCAAAAACAAAGTTACTGGATTGTCCTTTTTCACGTTTTCTGGGTTGGTAGATGCACCGGGGACCCGATTACAGCATTTTAAAAAAGTCTGATTTTCATGATATGCCCCCTTTAAAAAATATCTGCATGTAATTAAAGCGGCTGACCCTTTCTAGCTGAAAATCACTCATCAGAAATTAAATTGCAGTACCTGGTTCTTATGCATGATGCCTCCACAGCGTTGATCAGGAGGCTGCGGAAGCCGCCACTTTCCATGACATGCAAAGCGTGAATCGTAGCACCTCCAGGTGAAGCCACGTTGTCTTTTAACTCTCCGGGGTGTTGCTCAGACTCCAGGAGCATTTTTGCTGCCCCCTTTGAAAAAGCATCATAGTACTGTAAATCTTATGCACAGAAATATTTTTCAGATGATCAATATCAGAAATGTTTCAGAGAACTAACAAGCAGAGCCTGAGCTCCCAGTCGCACAGCCAGTCTTCTGGGCAGTCCCATCTTCACCCCTCCATCAGCAAGAGCGTCAACAGCTAGGAACGCCTATGATAAAAAGATATATAAATATTCCCAGGCAAAGGAAGCCACAAGGAGCTCAACGGTTGGTTTAAACCTCTCGAATATTCCTAGGTTGATGCTTACATAGGCTGGGCCGCTGCCACTAAGACCAGTGACGGCATCAATCAGGTCCTCTTCCACCTCTGTGCAGTAGCCCACACTGGACATTAGCTGCTCCAGGAGCTTCCCATCCTCCACCTCTGCATGGGTGCCGGTGGCGTACACCGTGGCCCCTTCACGCACCACCACTGGGGTATTTGTCATGCAGCGAATTACTTTAGGTGCCGCACGGTACTGCAGCAGTTTCTGCAATATAGGAAGATTTGAATCGATATATAATTTAATTGATGTACGATCACAGGTTTGTGTATATTGTGTGGCTCATCCATGTAGCATTAAGAGTGTAAATTCTGCATTCATACTATTGGTTTTACTATTCTGAGTCTTTCGCTTTTAAATGAAGTGTTACATAACGTGAAGCTGTTTTTGCACTGAAGCAAGACTGATTAATTTGTTATGAATAACCTGGTTTGTGTCCATCAATTTTAAATAAAAAGAGAAAATAATCAAATGAAGAACCTTTCGTATGAACTTCAAAAATAGATATTTTTAACACTGCACAGATTCTTAATATATAAATATTTTTTGATGAATTTGCATTAAAAACAACCCTGATATACAGATATTTGGCAGCTCACAAACATGAAGAAAAAAAAAGTGAATTAATGATAAATACAATATGTATACTAAACAAAATAAATGATAAACATATACACTACCTGTCAAAAGTTTGGAATAATTCAGATTTTTCAATGTTTTTGAAAGGAGTCTCATAATATTGTGAAATGTCATTACAATTTTCTTTTTTCTATTTGAATATATGTTAAATTTATTCCTGTGATCAAAGCTGAATTTTCAGCATCATTACTCCAGTCTTCAGTGTCACATGATCCTTCAGAAATGCTGATTTGCTGCTCAATTATTATTTTTATTAAAAAAAAAAAAAAACATTAAGTGAAGAATTAACTTTTTCATAAAAAAAACATAAATAAATAAAAAAAAAAAATGCTATTATTCCAAACTTTTGACCAGTAGTGTAAATAAACATGCATTTACCAAAACTAAAAGAAAAAAAATTGAGAAAATGTTTATTTACTAATTTAAAATGTATTATTTATTTTGGTTTAGTATATATTTTCATTTATTTAGCATGCACATTTCCTCATTTATTTATTATTTTGGTAACACTTTACTTAAAACCTTTGTATATAATGCATTATAAAATTATCTGTATTAATGTACTGATTATGCCTTGTAATGCATTGTATGGTCTTAAGTTGTAACCACATTATAATTGAACATAAGACACCTTTATAAAGTATAATGCATTAAAACACATGACAAACAACCAATTTCAGATGTAACGAGGAACCTGCAAATATTATAATGCATTTTAACTTTGGATACAATTATTTATAAACAGACATAATGCATTATAACGTATATAATAAATACCTTTATAATGCATTACACATAAAAGCTTGTGACACTGTCACATAAAATACATGTTTTACCCATTACAATGATTTAATGTACATTGGTTTACATGTTTTTAGTCCATTTTATTCCTCTTATCTATTTAATATGTGTATGTCTTTAAATGAGTCTGGGTCTGCCTGTCATGTGACTGATCACATGACAGGAATAAGGAAGTAAGCCAGTATAAAGGAAGCAGCATGGCAAACAAACTGGGTCATTAATGAAAGACCACAAGCTGGATTGCGGAGTTGTTTCATGGACTTACCTTTCCAGCGCTTTACATCATCTTCACTTGGATTAACACTTCCGCGGACTTTGTATATACACTTTCACATTGGGACTTTCAGCACGCTACTAGGACCCTTAAGGATTCCACGCTTTTAAACGGCCTATTCTAAAATTGACCAATAGGGCCAAACGTTACAAGCTTAAAATGTAATCATTATTTTTCATAAATGACGTGCTTTGCTTCACCAAACAGGCAGGACGTGTCAAACCATCATTACTATGGCTCATGGAAAAAGCGCATTCTGACCTTTTCTATGGAGCTGATCGTGACTCCTGCTGCACAAGAGACAATGAGATGGCGGTCTTCGATGTCTGGCCCGATCTCATCCAAAACGAAGGGAATGATATGTGGCTTGACCGCAAGGAAGAGAACATCACTCTTGTTCACAGTCTCTTTATTACTGGTAGTGAAGTATGCTCCCATTTTCTGAAGTACAGAGAAAGTGCCTTTTTAAAGATATTCAGCAGTATAGCACTGCTACTGTTGTCACTCTAACATGTCTCAGATGCTGGTCAAAAGCTTGTCAAACACTCACTCTTAGCCCGGTGACAGTTGGCAGGTCTTTGTCTGGAGAGCTTGCTGTTATCCTGTGTGTGGCGATCACACCTGATGGACAGGAGAGTGAAATGTAAACGCTTCCATTAAATATTGATGAGAATGAGATTCTATATTGTTTTTAAGTGGTGCTACTACACGCATAAATAGTCATTTTGCAAATGTGATGTGTCATGCAGCCAAAAGCTATACATACACTGCCCGGCCAAAAAAAAAGTCGCTCTTTGGATTTAAACAGACAAATACTTAAGAGTGTATTATTACAGTGATTATTATGTTTCTAGCATGTTATATGTTTGGGAACAGTTCAGTTAACCCTCACTGATAGAGTATGTAGCTTTTCATTTCTTAAACAACCATGTAGGAAGACACATCATGCATATTCCAGGATGACAATGTCAAGATTCATCAGGCTCAAATTGTAAAAGAATGGCTGGTTGGGAGCATGAAGAATCATTTTCACACATGAATTGGCACCAGACCTTAAATTCATTGAAAGTCTTTGGGTAAGATCTTGAACAAAAATGGATGCACCTCTGGATTGAAATAAATGTTATGTTATTTCCATCAAGAGGTGCATCAATTATTATTATTTTTTTTAATCATAAAATGAGCAAATGTGATCATTACATGCATTATGTTTTATTACATACTCTGTAAATAAACTACTTTTTGAGAAAATGTTCAGACAACTACCCACTGAGATCATTACTGTGTGTCAATATTACTTGATATAATATGCTTATTTAATAAAAATGATGCCAAAAAAATGAATAAAAAGGGCATGTTTTAAGTGTATTTAAAGGGTTAGTTCACTCAAAAATGAAAATAATGTCATTAATTACTCACCCTCATGTCGTTTCACACCCGTAAGACCTTCATTCATCTTCGCAACACAATTTAAGATATTTTTGTTGAAATCCGATGGCTCAGTGAGGCCTGCATAGCAACATTTCCTCTCTCAAGATCCATAAAGGTACTAAAAACATATTTAAATCAGTTCATGTGAGTACAGTGGTTCAATATTAATATTATAAAGCGACAAGAATTTATATAGTGATGGCCAATTTCAAAACACTGCTTCATGAAGCCTCGGAGCGTTATGAATCTTTTGTGTCGAATCAACGGTTCAGAGCGCCAAAGTCAAGTGATTTCAGCAGTTTGGCGGTTTGACACGCAATCCGAATCATGATTCGACACAAAAGATTCATAACGCTCCGAAGCTTCATGAAGCAGTGTTTTGAAATCGGCCATCACTATATACATGTGTTGGTCATATAATTAGAATATCAGAAGTTGATTTATTTCACTAATTCCATTCAAAAAGTGAAACTTGTATAGTATATTAATTCATTACACACAGACTGATATATTTCAAATGTTTATTTCTTTGATGATTATAACTGACAACTAAGGAAAATCCCAAATTCAGTATCTCAGAAAATTAGAATATTACTTAAGACCAATACAAATCTTAGAAATCTTGGCCAACTGAAAAGTATGAACATGAAAAGTATGAGCATGTACAGCACTCAATACTTAGTCGGGGCTCCTTTTGCCTGAATTACTGCAGCGATGCGGCGTGGCATGGAGTCGATCAGTCTGTGGCACTGCTCAGGTGTTATAAGAGCCCAGGTTGCTCTGATAGTGGCCTTCAGCTCTTCTGGATTGTTGGGTCTGGCATATCGCATCTTCCTCTTCACAATACCCCATAGATTTTCTATAGGGTTAAGGTCAGGCAAGTTTGCTGGCCAATTAAGAACAGGGATACCATGGTCCTTAAACCAGGTACTGGTAGCTTTGGCACTGTGTGCAGGTGCCAAGTCCTGTTGGAAAATGAAATCTACATCTCCATAAAGTTGGTCAGCAGCAGGAAGCATGAAGTGCTCTAAAACTTCCTGGTATACGGCTGCGTTGACCTTGGACCTCAGAAAACACAGTGGACCAACACCAGCAGATGACATGGCACCCCAAACCATCACTGACTGTGGAAACTTTACACTGGACGACAAGCAACGTGGATTGTGTGCCTCTCCTCTCTTCCTCCAGACTCTGGGACCCTGATTTCCAAAGGAAATGCAAAATTTACTTTCATCAGAGAACATAACTTTGGACCACTCAGCAGCAGTCCAGTCCTTTTTGTCTTTAGCCCAGGCGAGACGCTTCTGACGCTGTCTGTTGTTCAAGAGTGGCTTGACACAAGGAATGCGACAGCTGAAACCCATGTCTTGCATACGTCTGTGCGTAGTGGTTCTTGAAGCACTAACTCCAGCTGCAGTCCACTCTTTGTGAATCTCCCCCACATTTTTGAATGGGTTTTGTTTCACAATCCTCTCCAGGGTGTGGTTATCCCTATTGCTTCTACACTTTTTTTCTACCACATCTTTTCCTTCCCTTCGCCTCTCTATTAATGTGCTTGGACACAGAGCTCTGTGAACAGCCAGCCTCTTTTGCAATGACCTTTTGTGTCTTGCCCTCCTTGTGCAAGGTGTCAATGGTCGTCTTTTGGACAACTGTCAAGTCAGCAGTCTTCCCCATGATTGTGTAGCCTACAGAACTAGACTGAGAGACCATTTAAAGGCCTTTGCAGGTGTTTTGAGTTAATTAGCTGATTAGACTGTGGCACCAGATGTCTTCAATATTGAACCTTTTCACAATATTCAAATTTTCTGAGATACTGAATTTGGGATTTTTCTTAGCTGTCAGTTATAATCATCAAAATTAAAAGAAATAAACATTTGAAATATATCAGTCTGTGTGTAATGAATGAATATAATATACAAGTTTCACTTTTTGAATGGAATTAGTGAAATAAATCAACCTTTTGATGATATTCTAATTATATGACCAGTTATTTTTTTTTATTTTTTTTGGCGCACCAAAAATATTCTCATCGCTTTATAATATTAATATTGAACCACTGTACTCACATGAACTGATTTAAATGTGTTTTTAGTACATTAATGGATCTTTAGAGAGGAAATGTCATTGCTGGCTATGTAAGCCTCACTGAGCCATCGGATTTAAACTAAAATATCTTAATTTGTGTTCTGAAGATGAACGAAGGTCTTACGGGTGTTGAACGGCATGACGGTGAGTAATTAATGACATTATTTTCATTTTTGGGTGAACTAACCCTTTAAGGCTGAAAAGTCTTATTTGGTTCAATATCATAGTGTTCAGCCTGTAGTGTTTGGCGCCTCTAGCGGTGGTTGTGTGTTAAATGCGCTGCTGTACCTGCGGCTGTGAAGCCCTTCACCAGCGCGTGCGCCAGCTGACCCGCTCCGATGAAACCAACGCTCATTTTGACCTATTAACAACCAGACCGATGAGTATTCACCAGCAGACAAAAATACACACGTTATCAATCACTTTACACACTCTTAATACATCAGCTGAGGACAGACTCTTGCTTACTGTACAAACTTATCTATTTCCTGATCGGACTGAACAAGCTGTAACGCACCACATACATGGAGATAAAAGCAGAGGACTAAATGTTTAAACAAACGTACCTAAAACACGATCTTTCGAAGAGCTCATACACATATATTGTTTGTTTCACGTTTGTTTATCGTGTTCACGTTGTCTGTGGACGTTTTGTTAAGCTGCCATTCCTGACGTGGAGTAGCAGGCTGTGACCAATCACGGTAGAGCACTGCTCGGGCCTCAGCCAATCCCTGTACTTTATGTGTGCACCATGCGTCCTGATAGGCCAGCTCTGCTGACAGAAAAGCCAGTTGCATCACTCTTCATGAGACATGTCATGAGCACGTGGGTTTGTGTCAACAGAAAGACAGCAAAACTGTATCCGAGTTTGCAGTGTTGTTTCCGTAACAGATTCCTTATTTTTGATGTTTCCATTTTATTATGTATTTGTCTAGTTTCTTGCCCCCCTGTCTCACTGGTAACTAGTTTTCTTTATTATCATAGATCTATTTTCAGTTGAAGCTAAATTTAATAATTACATACTAACCCAAACCCACAACAAACAAACAAACATACAAAAACTATATTCTGTCCATTTATAAACCTTTTCCCCAATTGTTCACTTTCAAATAAAGATTTCCTGATAATTTACTCACTCCCATGTCATCCAAGATGTTCATGTCCTTCTTTCTTCAGTCGAAAAGAAATGAAGGTTTTTGATGAAAGCATTCCAGGATTATTCTCCTTATAGTGGACTTCAATGGACCCCAAACGGTTGAAGGTCAAAATTACAGTTTCAGTGCAGCTTCAAAGGGCTTTAAACGTTTTTTTTTTAAGAAAATGAGTGATGATTTCTCTAGATAAGACCCTTATTCCTCGTCTGTTATCGTTTAAAGCCCTTTGAAGCTGCACTGAAACTGTAATTTTGACCTTCAACCGTTTGGGGTCCATTGAAGTCCACTATAAGGAGAATAATCCTGGAATGCTTTCATCAAAAACCTTCATTTCTTTTCGACACAAAAAGAAAAAACATGAACATCTTGGATGAGTAAATTATCAGGAAATTTTAATTTGAAAGTGGACTAATCCTTTAACTTTTTAGGACATAATAAATTAATACATTTTCATAATACACGGCTATAACCACCCACTCACACATATTTATACAGAAAATTGTCTTAATTTGTATTTCTGGTCATTTTTGTGTGCTGGTATTTGGAGGTGGTGAGAAAGAGAAAGAAACTTTGACACAAAATAATCCAGTTTAATTACCAACATATTTTGATTTATTTGAATATTTTGAGAATAAGTAACAATATATTGTTACATAGCCTACTATAATAAAAAGACATACCGAACTAATATTAGAGCCTGAGTAGTTTGACTGGATAAACAGAGATGCTATCTGAGCACCATGACAATTAAGGCCATTTATGAAAACACTGCATGGGATTTATTTCAGTGGACAATACATAAACAAGTGATATATTCTCTTCTTCTAATCTCAGATCTCTCATGTTTGGATATTGCCATACTAGTAATCAAATAACAATGCATACAATTATAATAACATTATGTATACCTAAATTAGGGTAAAATACACATTAATTTTACTTACAGTAAGCCATATAATATCATTTCTAAACCACAACAATCTTAGTGTTTAGTAGACATAAAAAAAAAATAAAAAATAAAATTCTCAAAGAGATAGTTCAGACAAAAAAAAAAAAAAATTCTGTCATCATTTACTCAGCTTCATGTTTTTCTAAAACTGTATGACTTTCTGTGGAACCTAAAAGACGTTTTGGTTACTTTTATGTTCCACAGAAGGACAAAAAGTCATACTGCCTTAAAACGACATGTGCTGGAGGGCCACTGTCCTGCAGAGTTTAGCGTCAACCCTATAAATTTAACACACCTAAACCAGCTAATCAAGGTCTTCAGGATTACTAGAAAACTACAGGCAAGTGTGTTGGAGCTGACTGGAGCTAAACTCCGTAGGATGTTGGTCCTTCAGGAGCAGGATTGGACACCCTTGCTTTAAATGATTCATTCACTTTAAAATAAAAATTAGCCCAAGCTTTACTCACCCTCAAGCCAACCTAGGTGTATTTGACTTTCTTCTTTCTGATGAACACACTAGGAGTTAAATTAATAAATATCCTGACGCATCCGAGCTTTATAAATGGCAGTGAACGGGACCAATGAGTTTGAATCTCAAGAAAGTGCATCCATCCATCATAAACGTACTCCACACGGCTCCGGGAGGTTAATAAAGGCCTTCTGAAGCGACGCAATGCATTTGTGTAAGAAAAATATCCATATTTACATTACATATCCAAGTTATGATGTAAAATATCTAGCTTCCGCCAGACCTCCTTCCATATTCAACTTACGAAGAAAGTGTAATGCTTCTCGCTGTTCAAAACACTTACGCTATGTCCAACGCCTTCCTTATTCAACTTACAAAAAAAACGTTGAATATGGAAGGCGGTCTGGTGGAAGCTAGATATTTTACTTTATAACTTGTTAAATATGGATATTTTTCTTACACAAACGCATCGCTTCACTTTAGAAGGCCTTTATCAACCCTCCGGAGCCATGTGGAGTACGTTTATGATTGATGGATGTAGCCGAGATTAACGGGACGTTAATCCCGTTCACTGCCATTATAAAGCTTAGATGCATTATTAATGTAACTCCGATTGTGTTCATCAGAAAGAAGAAAGTCATATACACCTAGGATGGCTTGAGGGGGAGTAAAGCTTGGGCTAATTTTCATTTGAAAGTGAACTAATCCTTTAAGGGTTACAGTGACAATGAATTGCAGAGAGTCATTGCCACAGAAGTTAATTCTACATTGGTATGCACCAAATCTAAAATTACTTTGATTTCATTCTACTAAGCAAAGTAACTCTTCATTAACACAATGAAAAGCCCAGCAATTATGTAGTCCAAACATTTTCATTATAACCAACAAAAATTACAAAAAATTAACAAGAAATTATACTTTAATATACTAGTACATACAGCTGTATTTTATTGGCATGTCTGTATTTCACAACACTTTTCCTGCCTCATTTCCAGTATTTATAAATCCACCAGGCTAGAGATGAGATGGCCTTATGCTGCTGAATGCGAGACAAATCGTATTCTTTGAGAGTATACCAGATCAGTGAAGTATAACACCAGATTTGCACTAGTGAACACAGCGATCACCAACTTGCTGTCCCATGGACACTTTCCTCTAGGGCAGTCTCCTGGTCGCCCTGGGGTTCCATACTTCTTATCGAAACTAAAAACCGGCCAGACCACAGCAGCACTCAGATACAGCAGCACCGCCAGGAAGGTGTAGACGACCACAAAGCGGTCGAAAGGAAAGCGCAGCGAAGACGTTCTCCCCGAGACGGTGAGTGCCACCACGACTACGGTCACAGCAAAGCAAAGGCTGTAGACCACCACGCAGTATTGAGTAGGGATGTGGCGGTTGTATTCACTGTCATTGGCCAGAGCACCGAAAATGATGCAGGCTATGAAGGCTTGGACCACTTTGAGCAGGCCTGACACGGTGGCCATATAGCCGACCACATGCCCCGGCTTGGCCCGCGTGATGAACACCTCGGCTCCGTAGGCGAAGCAGCAGACGCTGGAGCAGACGGTGACGGCGATACGGTAGTTCCGCACCTCGCAGCCCTCCGACGGGCACTCGGACCTGAGGAAGTAGACGGGGTACACTATCGAGGCCGTGACGTACATGAGAGTGGCCAGCATGGCGAAGGCCACGGTGAAGTTGTCCCAGGAGATGGGCATGCACCCGTGTAGCCTCGTCACGTCCAGGGTGAAGACCACCAGTGTGACGGCAAAACAGAAGCACCAGACGAACATGCAGAAGGTGCCATAGGTGGCGCTGAATCCCGCACTGTGGGCCACCAGGGCCATGGTGGTGCATCCCAGCAGCAGCTGGCACATGCGAGCAGCGCCGAGTCCAGACAGCACCGCTGCCTTGTTTAGGTAGTGGCCTCCTTGGGGGTCCATGAGCCGTTCTCGGGTGGATCTTGATGAGTGACGCTGCACCTCCGCGGCCGAATCCACAAACCTCGCCCTTTTGCCTGCCTCTTTATTTAGGCAGCCTTAATGACAAATCTCCTTTACTGCTTCCCAACTCTGCTTTATAATTACTGCAGAGTGTGTAGGATCAGATTACAGCAGAAACTCTGGATGTTCTCTCTGTCTGTGAGTGGACAGTCACTTTACTATAAGTACTTTTAGATTTTCAAGAAACTGACATGCAAGATATAGCAAAGCCACAAGAGAATTGTCTTTTAAATTCAAACCATCGCTGATATTTACTTCAAGTTCCAATTCCAACCTTACAGTTTGAGTCTTTACATAGTCACCTTCTGCTCGCAGGTCTTTCTCTTGGTATTTATCAGTTGATCGTGACCACTGGATCTACGTAGAAAGTTCCTTGTCAGTTGAGTGTCACCTGCTATAGCTGAAGTGTCTCTTCATAATACAGAAGACGAGCAAGGTCCCATAAATATCCCACATGAGATGGTATCCGTAGGTTCCCGGTTTCTTAAAACTTTTTTAACACTGATTACCTTTAGAACTCTTACTCTCTCTAGCACTGTTTCCACTCTCACACACACTGGCATGTGCTGGGCTTCGAGTTGAAGTGTACTAGGGAAAGCGGTTTTAATGAGTGTGTTCTGCCGAGCTCAGGGCCACGGGCTCCACCAGCTCTATAAATAGAGCCCTATATTCCACTGAGGAATGGGGTGGGAATCCAAATGTCTGCGTCAAGCAACAGTGCAGGGAGTCGTGTTTCATATGGTTGCAAACTGTGTGTGTGAAAGTTTGGGGACAGTTATAAGGTGTAGGCCCTGGCACATCTGTCTGGCTCAAAGAAAAAGTGCAGTGTCATGGCCCCAGATTAAACAGCAGATGAAAGATTGCTCGTCTTTCAAATAATTTTTCAAAAACTGCCTACATATCTTAGCAAAAACACTAGCCAAGGCATTCTTTTATTGTATCTTTTGAGTTAATGTAGAATAATTTTACATTAACTACTGCTTACTGTTTTTTATTATTATTTAATTTGTTTTATATTAAGAAGTTGCTTTTCATAATTAGATGCTATATTTAGATGCTTCGTCTACAGTAATCAAAAATGTCTCAACAGCTGTCACTGGCACAGTGTCACCCAAAAGGTACTAATATGCAATGTTGGGGAAAGAAAAGAAATGCTTTACAATATAGCGTTTCTACCTAAAAAATGAACTAATTGCATTTCTTAGTTACTTAGGCTTGCTTTTTTGTTTTTAATAACAAAAAAAAAGTTATTTTTTTGGTGAATGTAAAGGACCTTTCACACCAAAAGTGAGGCCTCAGGCTGAAGGAAATGCATATTTACACATGTACAGTAGAGGACGCAGCTCAAACAAACCTTTCAGCTGTGCTGCTTTTCTTATAGGATACAGGAGAAGAAAGTTCAACACTCGTACATTAGTAACAAAAAACTAAAAAAATAAACACAACTGTACGGAGCCCCGCACATGACATGCAGAAAAAAAATTAAATTGTGCGCACGATTTACTAATTCGTTCCCTCGATTCACTAAATCGTGCGCACGTTTTAGTAAATCGAGGGAACGAAATAGTAAATCGTGCGCACGTTTTAGTAAATCGAGGGAACGAAATAGTGAATCGTGCGCACGTTGTAGTAAATCGAGGGAACGAAATAGTGAATCGTGCACACGTTTTAGTAAATCGAGGGAACTAAATAGTAAAACGTGCGCACGATTTAGTAAATCGAGGGAACGAAATAGTAAAACGTGCGCACGATTTAGCCTACTATTTTTTTCCTGCATGTCATGTACGGTAATTTTTGCTTATTAGTATGGTTGAATTGGATCATTGAAAGTCAACAGCAAAGACATTAGTTAATAAAGTGAGATTAAATCCATAAAGTATATTTGTGTAATATAACATATTTAAGCATTGTAAGTTTGCATAATATTCTGCATTTGCATTTCACAGTTTTTATTCATTTTGAGGAATACTGAATCTGTTTTTGTGATGAGTAAAAAGCATCATGTTTTCACAATGCATCTGCACAGGAGAGCTGTCAGTCAATAAATGGGAAAACAAATTTACTTGTCAATTATTTGAAAACTTGATTTTTTTTTTTGTCACAAAATGTCTGATTTTATTGTTACAGATATTTTGTTGTAAATTTAAAAGTAATGTTACTTTACTAGTTACTTGAAAAAAGTAATCTGATTACTTAACTTGCATTACGTGTAATGAGTTACCCCCAACACTGCTAATGTGTACACTTCAGGTAATGATATGTACCTTTAAGGTACTAATATATGCACAGGTGATTCGTTTTTAAACCCCTTCTCTCCAAACTCTTGGCTCCAATTAGTGTTAAATCCACATTTAACCATACAATCAATCCCTGATATAACAAGTCCTGTTGCACTCAAAATTATGATGATATATTGAAAGATTATGGAAGTAAAATAGGTTCATAATTCAGTAACACCATGAGGTGGACACTGGGGAGTTAAATATGTTAAAAATGAAAAGGCAATATTAAATGTTTCTTTGGAATAACTGTAATGTTTTCTCTCAGGGACACACATGCATTCAACACAAGAAAAAAAAAAACCAGAATTATTTACAATTTACAAAGAATCACTTCTCTGTGAAAATAGCATTATAAATATGATTTACATAACAAAATAAATATGCAGCTTAGCAATGTAGATTGAGTTTTCTGTTAAAAAATATGTTACAGAACAAAATAGCAATTAGTAATACCTTCACATCTCTGTTGTTTTCTTTTCTTTTGGTTGATTTATTTTTTATTTTTTCATAAGACCGCTACATAAAAAATTATATTAAAAAGTAATTTTCTATTAAATATTTTAACAGTCTAGAATGTCTTCATTTGACAAAAGTACTCTCAAAGGAGTCAGCTGTTAATAAAACCTATACATAGATACAGAGCACAATAACCTCTCCCAATTGAGTGAGAATTTGCATTGATAAAAGTGTGATCAACCATCATCTTACTGTCATGTCAGTACAATGGTGGCTTTGAAGGGGAATTGCACTCAAACAGTGTCATTTTGCTTATTTACCATTAAGATACTAAGAAAAAGAGTTTGTACACAGCTGAAAAAAAAAAAAAAAAAAAATGAGTGAAATGAGTGAAATCCCCCTTTTAATACAATGTGAACGAGTTAAACTGAAGGTACACCAAAAAGGTATAGAGAACCGACCTGAGTAGCAGGGTCACATTCAGGACATTGCGTGCCTGAAATGTGACTATGAAAAAGGAGGATCTGTTTGCGGGAATTTGCATTTCATCCAGTATTTGTGAGGATGTATGTATTTTGTACCATAGAGGAATAGTTCATCCAAAAATAAAAATTCTGACATCATTTACTCACTCTCATGAACAGTTTTCAATGTCCAACCTTCTGTTTCACATACAAACACAAGTGTATTTACACTGCCACAAAAGTCTCCAAAAAGGCAATATAAAGTAGTTCCCTATTGTCCATACCATGCTCCACATTGTCATGTCATTCACACTTAGCTAAAAGGTTTGACGTCACTCATGTCAAAAGCCAATGTTTGCTGTGTCATTTTGATCACAAATTAGATTTGATAGCTATGGAAAAAGGGGAATAAATGCCTATTCACATCAAGGACTAACTATAACGATAAAGACATTGTTTCGCTAGTTCCGGAAGGATGTTTTCCATTCATTTTTCCCACAGGCATTTCAAAAAATGTCTTTGTTTAACTGTTATAAGCCATGAACCAAGCCAACCAGTTATGAGGTGAATCATAACATTACAAACTTTGATTTAAAGCAAAAAAAAAAAAAAAAGTGTTTGAAAATCAGACTAAATGACAAAGACTGTACTAAACTGCTTTAGTGAGGGAAAGAACTACAATCCCATGAAGCAATGCGAACTAATTAAAACAATGGAGAAATATAAAACCATTAATTGTAAAATGTTGTAAAATATGCATATATTTACAAACATTTAAGTATTTTGAGAGTGTACAGAGACCAACTCGATTACGTTATTCGCAGTGCTTCATAGGAGTGGGTGGAGCTAACAAGATCTTTTGGTGCATTTTGCTTATTTTGACTCTTTGATTGGTGAAATTTTCTACACAGCATAATGGGTAATGTAGTTTTTCACTACAAATTCTGCTGTTAAACACGATTATTTTAAAACTAAATTGAAATAATGTGGTCTAAAGGCTTCTACAAAAAACAAAAAAACAAATACCATCGAATAACAATCTCACAGCTCATAGTAGGGCTGTCTTTGGGGCCGTTCACATATTGCGTCTTTTGCACGCTCAAATTCGTTATTTCAAATATAGGGGCACGGCAGCCGCACTCATAATGGAAGCGGCGCGCATGTGGTGCGTTTTCCAGGTGCATCGAGATGAAAAATTCTCAACTTTTCAGAATGCCGCAAGCGCACTGCAGGTCATGTGACAAGAACCAACCAATCAGCTTAGGCCTTTCCGTAACAAAACATCGAAAGCTCAGCCAAACAGCGGATCATAGCTGTACAGGGTGGTTTTTATATCTCATCTACATAAATATATCTAGTAGTACACCTAATGCAAGGGCTAGAAATCAATTTATCCGACAGACACAATGGAAGCGCAAGCGATTTGATAAGAAGGAGAAAGCGGCGCGGCCATGCTTTCCACGCGTTTTAGACGCGATATGTGAACGGCCCCTTTAAAGGTTTATAAGCTATTGTTAAAAATCCATTTCCCTATGGAGAAAATGAATGGAGTTTTCACTTCTGGAACCCGACCATTGACTGTTGCATATAGTTATCAGCATAGTTATCGCTGCTGGTGTCATGGTTGGGCCTTAACTGGATTCAGAAGACTTAGAATATAGTGTATGACTACTATGATGCTACTTTTACTGTGTTGTTATATCCTTTTTGGCTTTTGGCAGTATAAATGACCATACCCTTTGATAATATAGAGAACAGAAGTTTGAACATTCTTTAAAAATTCTCTAGCTGTGTTCTACTAAGGAAAATAAAATGATCCATGTTTGGATGGATTGGCATTGGAGTTAGTTAAAGATAACAGAATTATTATTATGGGACTATTCCTTTAAATATTATTATTATTATTATCATCGAGACATATCAGAAAATAACATAAAATACCCCAAGAATGATGTTGGGTTTAGAGTAGGTGATCCAGTGCTTTCCACACACGCGTGTGTCTGTCTGTTCCAAAGTTCCTGTTTATACGATTCTTTATAGTCTTGAGTAGATCCAATATATATTTTACATGTACTTCATAAACTCTATAATCTGTGTTACAGATTATAAACTCTATAATCGACAATATCCGTACTCTCTCTGTATTTTCTTTCTCTGAATGGACATATAAAACTCTAATAAACTGTGGCTAAATATATTGGTAACAAAAGAAAATAAGATAAAAACCACAAAGCAAACAACAATGCTGAAGATCCGTAAAACTGGATTACATTCGTGATACTTTTATAACCAAAAGATAAATTAAGAGCAGAGATGCAGGTGTACCTTTTCCTGGTTACATGGTTCATCAGTACTTTCACCGGTACGGTGTTGTGTTGGGAACGTTTGAACAGTCAGCAGCCCATGGTTTAACTGAGGTGGATCTGACAAAGGCTCCGTTCCAAATCTCTGTTTTGGGCATCTCCACCATCTCCAAGCTGCTCTGTGAGAATAATCTGCACGGGTAATATATACGCTGGAGCAAAACGATGCCATTTGGACTCTTAAATTCATCATTAATGAGGGGATCTGGAGATGGAAGCCCATAGAGAGTTGGCACAGAGCCCCGACTAAAGGCAGGGCTCAGCATGAGGTCAAAGCTGAGGTGGGTGAAGGGGTTGGAGGTATCAAAACAGACTGATGGGAAGCACAGCCCCAACTGGGAGTGAGTCCTTCCACTGCATTTAGCTGCCACTGCTGAGCATGCCCAGTAGCTTACTTGGGTCCATGCCCTGCTGGTGGGCCATCTTCTGTACGTCAAAGCCCATGTGCATGAGGAACTGGATAACATTCATCTCCTGTCCCGTCGACTGATCTCGGATTGTTGGGCACGTCGGGTTGCAGTGAGGCCATGGACAGCTGTCAATCAAGTGCACGGGACAGCCTTTGGGAGGGGATTTATTATTTCTGCTGTTTTCCTGTAGACTGCGATCCCAGCAGTGGAGCGCTCTGGGTAAAGACGTGCCCTTGACTTGAACGTCAGTCCAGTAACTACAACAAACACAAGAGGGCAGAGCTACTCAGTGAGTGTCCTGTTCATCTCACTAGTGCATAACCATCATGGGAAAAATAACACTTCGTACTGTATATGATTCAATGAATTCCCACCCTACTATTTACCTACAATATCCTGTTTTAAAAAAAAAAAACATATTAAAGGGGCGGTTGATTATGATTTCATATTTTTAACTTTAGTTAGTGTGTAATGTTGCTGTTTGAGCATAAACAACATCTACAAAGTTACAATGCTCAAAGTTCAATGCAAAGAGATATATTTTCTTTAAAGAATTCTCTGTTTAAGGACTACATCGACCTTCTTCCCGGGTTAGTGACATCACTAACCCTAAAATTTACATAAACCCTGCCCCCGAGAACACACAACAAAGGGGGCGAGGCCATGTTGGGCTGCTTTAGAGAGGAGGAAGAGTTGTTGTAATAGAGTGTTGTTGCCATGCCGTCATTTTACGCCGAACTGCTTCACAAACGAGGGTCAATTCAATGCTGGATTTGCACAAAAGATTAACATGACGGCACATGCTAGTCGATGAGTTGAATCACCTCCAAAGCAACTACATAAATTTATGCACTAACCATTCAGAAACGTCCAGATGCATTTTAAAAGTTGTAACTGAGTCTCTCCATCAGTGTCCGACTCCGGTTTGAAAAATGTAAGGCTGAACACCGTTACTGACAATCGTCATTTTGGCTGCGTGAGATTCTCCAGCTTTGTTGCTGTTGAGCAACCGAAGTGTGAGCTGTTAAAGCTCCGCCCTCTTCTGGAAAGGGGGCCGGGAGCAGCAGCTCATTTGCATTTAAAGGGATACACACACAAACAGTGTGTTTTTGCTCACACCCAAATAGGGGCAAATTTGACAAGCGATAATAAATTATCTGTGGGGTATTTTGAGCTGAAACTTCACAGACACATCTAGGGACACCAGAGACTTATATTACACCTTCTAAAAGGGGCATTATAGGTCCCCTTTAAAGGGCCCCTATTTTGCTCATTTACAGGTTAAAAATTTTCTTTAGTGAGTTTACTGGTATATGTTTACATCATTTAAAGTTCAATAAACTAAATTTTTCTTATAATTTACCATGTTGCAGCACTTGTTTTCACCCTCTGTCTGAACAGTCTGTTTTTCTTCCGAAAAGCCCACTCTGCTCTGATTGGTCAGCCAGTCCCAGTCTTTTGTGATTGGTCTACCACTTAGAGCGTGTGTCGGAAATGTTACGCTCCTTACCATAATCATGCTGTAAACACTACTGTAACTACGCTGACTACGGCATCAGTTTTGCCGTATCAGTTCAAGCCATAGTCCAGTAATGACAGTCAAGAAGAACAAGCTGACCGACCTGAACCACCTTCAGAAGCACGACTTGTGCAGGACGTTTTCCAGTGATAATTCTTTAACTTATAGCTTTCTAACATTTTAGATGTGAGGTTATAACTGTGACATTTATAACCTGACCTGCATTGAACTACATGGTTCAGAAAGTGTTGTTAGGGAAATGGTTAGAACACAACAAAAGGTTGTGGTTGTACTGCTGAGGAATAGTGTTAAAAAAAATTTTTTTACCACTGTTTCCTAAGTTTGTCCACCTTAGGAAGGCAGAAAAAAGGGGGTTAGATTCAGAGTGGAAAAAACAGCATCTCTTGGACACGATGTTGACAACACACTACTTATGAAACTCAACCAGGCCCCGCCCCTTTATTTTGTGTATACCTTGGGTGGGAATTATTTAAATGAAGAATATAGTGATGTGTTAGTTTCCAGAAGAAAACTCAAGACTACAATAGAGGCGTTTCAAGGAGTTCAGAAACAGCGATATAGAGAAGAACTCCCGCTGAAGGGACTTTGTGCTTTGAAACTTTACAGAGCTTTTTCATGCTCAAACAGCAACATTACAGACTAGGTCCTCTTTAAATCATGGAAATAAGTTGAATTGCAAATAAATGTTTTATCCTGATCTCTGTAGAATGCCAGGTAAAGATTATTAACTGCACTTTATTTATAACGTTATTTAAATAACTTGAAAAGTGGTACAAATCTACTCCTGATCTACAAGTAGAAATGCACAAAATCGAAGAGATCACTTACTTTCTTGTTATAAATTCATGCGAAAGGCAGGCTGGAGCAAACATGGCACTGGAGGTGAAAAGCAGATCATCAGAAACAGCGAAAAAGTATTCACTTCAAATGATCATTCAAGCTGTCTTCACAACGAGTCTCTGAAGGGCTGATCATACTTACGGGACATCCTTCAAAGTGTTTCTCAGCTCCGTCCCTAGGTTCTGAATATAACGCCACTGGCCCTCCTGAACCGGCTGACCCGTCAGATGAATGTTGTCCACCGTTAGCTGGGCTTCATCAAACAGCCACTGCACTACAAACACAGGGCCTGTGATAAAGAAACATCACACTGGGTTAAAAAAAAAACAAAAAAACAAATTCAATAGTGTCTGTAAAGAACTATGTGCCTGTACTCACGTTTAATGGTAGGATAAACTTTATATCCAAAGAAGCAGTTCCATTCTTTTCCTTCATAAGCCTGTCGGCATCGTTCAGGTACAATGCCGCCCCAGTATCTGTCGACAAGAAGTTCATGACATTCCTAAATGTTTAATTCACTGTGAAATTCACATGAGGAAAAAGGTAAACATGGAATGCTATTGGCATTTGAAAGACTCTACGCCATCGAATATTCGGTTCGATGAACATTTTAATTTGAATGAACGGCTGTTAATTTGTCTGTTTAGATCGATAGAAACATTTACATGCCATCAATGCAAATTTTTTTTTTTTTTTTGTCTTTTTACTCTCGTATTATGAGTTGTTTGACAAACAGCATAGCGTGCCTGTTTGAAAACATAAATACTTTTTTGACTTTCTTTGTCGTGAAAAGTGAGTGTCAGAAATTGTGCAAAGCTGCCTGTTGTATTTCTGCTTTTCCTTAAGCACTTTTATTCAGCCCACAGTCCGAAAATTTTCATGCCAAACATTTTTGTTGGTGTGAACAGGACTTTAGTTAGGTCACCTCTCACAAGAAGCATAAAAATTTTTTTTTAGATATTTAAATGCCACCATATATTACCTATTTAATAAAACAATGAAAGCAGAAAGTGCATCTCTCATTCCTGGGAATACAAGTGACAGCCTGAGCTTGATGGCGAATATAACAGCCTCAGAATAAAATAGCCTATGCGAAAAGTACCAGAGAAAATGTCCTGCTATTTGGAGGTAAGTGTGGATTGTAGCCTACCAGTTATTTCCCATATCTGATCATTAAATTATTCTATCCATTCTGTAAACTGAAGACAAATTGTATGGTGCTATCTAGTCTCAGCCTTAGACGTCACACCCACGGACCGTTGGCTGAACGTCTGATGCATATGGCACACTTAACTGGAAACACTTCAGGATTTTCAAAGTCGTCATCTGGTTGGTTGAATTCTACAGGATGTCCAGAGACGTGTGTGTTGAGTTCTTCAACGGTCCGCCTGGAAACAAATGCCGTGACGCCAAACCCCCTCGTAGAACAAGAACGCCGTCGTGTTTACAACTGTGACAACGAGCGCTTACCAGGATCAACTAAACGCTGGATTTTCAAAAGTATGTGAAGTTCGCAGCTCCATCGTTGCAGTAAACTTGCACAACGTTCTTAAATGAATAATTTATTATGCACGCCGGTCTGTTATTGTAGAGACATCGATTTTCATTTTAACGCCCCTAAACCTGACGCGGAACAAAACGAACTGTGATTGGTTGCGTTACATGTCAGTCAAACGTCTTCTTGGCCAATGAAAGCTGAGATAGAGTCCAGACCTTCTGCCGTCAGTCTGAAGCTCTGGCTACGCGAGACTAGGTGCCACCTGACCTTATCTCTTGTATATTCTGTTAACAGATGCTGTTCTTCACGGGTTTCTGCAGACAACTGCCTCTGATGCAAGTGTAATAATGAGCAATTCATTCAGAAAACTGAATATAATGTGTAATTTGTACAACAGTATTGGTGTTGGTCCAGTATTTATTTATTTATTTTTTTTAATCTTTCAGTGTTCTTTTAATGACAAATATGTTCAGTTTTGCTGAAACCATGTGAGGTTTAAATAAGAACTGCTGGACTTAAGGAAATATGTCTCTTCATTGGTAATGTTGTTACAATCTGTTTATTTTAATGGCCTTTTAACATTAACATTTAAAAAGTCCCCCAAGCAATTAATTAAAATGTAGTTAAATGGTAGTACATTTAAAATACTGTATTGTGTAAGATTTTGTAATGTTTAAAGTATAATGTACAAAGTATAGCTATATTATAACTAAGTATACTATTTTTGAATACAATTGAGTGCAATTTTTTGTATTTTGAATAAGTCAAAGTTATTACTGAAAATATACTATACCTCAAAAATATATATTGCTTGTGTGTTTTGAAGACATTCACAATAAATTTGTAATGTACTTATAACACAAATAAAGTACACTTTAATATCACTAATCAAGCATGTTGTGACATCAGTCAGCTGCGGTACCCTTAAGTACCAGCAGATGGCAGCCTTGTCCCTCATTGTTTCCATAGACGCTGTTATTCCTGGACTTCATTTCCCAATATCCTCTGCTCATTATTCTATATTTTCTTATTTATTACCCTGTATATTTAAATGCCTTTTGCCCTGTGTTCTTTAGGTAGTCTTGTTTGTTTTGGTTGACATTTTTTTTTCATGGAGTGTATGTATGTACGGACCGATTATATGTGCTTGAGCCTCTGTCTGGTATTGACTAAGACCTTGGATTATAACTATTCTTAAACTGCGTTTGGATTCTCATTCCTTCTGCTGTATGCCTTCATTCCACCTCCACCAAAACATTACACATGTAATTAGTCCCTACACAGGCATATACTTAAGTATACATACAGTTTTTCCAATTTAGCAGATAAAAGTACACTAAATACACTTAAAATTATGCTACAATTTCCTTACAACTAAAATATACTTAGTACAAAAGTAGTTGTTCCAAAATAGCACACGTCAAGTTAACTTATCATTATTACACTTGAAGTATACTGAGAATTAGTCTGGCTGCAAGTGTACTTAGCATACTTTTTTAAACTATGGAATAGCGGCACAAAGACATGAAATGTGCAAAAATCTGTTTGGAAGGTGTGGAACGAGTCGAGTCCTCTTTAAAAATGAAGTGGAAATACAGCAAATTGTGTTTCTATGAGAACAACATGACCCACCTCTCTGAAATTCTCATTGCTCAATGGATTTCATCAACTTTTAGTCACTTGCAACACACCATACCCATTCAAATCAATGTTCTCTGATACTCTACAATGTAACCGTCCTTAAGGTTAGAGGTTTGTTTAAATCCATAAACCTTAAGCATGAGCAACAGCAAGATCAAATTAAATGTAGGCAATGCTTTTCATAAACACTTTTGTTATACTGGTTGAAACTCTCTTCACATCCTGATAGCAATCAATAACAGAAGTTGTCTAAATATTTAAAAAAACAAATGTCATTGCATATGGTCCGACAAACATAATATTCTTACTTGATTCCTCTCTTGATGACCTCAGTGGGCGCACAGTTAATGGTGTCCACACAGTCAGTGCAGCGGTACTGTTTGTTGTCCAAGAACCAGCCAGAGTCAGACAGACCCCTGACCTGGATGTTTATGTGACCCAACTCCTCCAGGAGCTCAGATACTGGATCCACATTCAGCAACACCCCAGTGCCGCCGGCACTGTGGACAAGACGCACACATTTAGTCAACATCAGTCACAGACATCAGAGTCAGAAACTACGGTCTGTAATATGGACTCACCTGCTTCCAGCTAACAGCAGTATCTTGGCATTGTCCAGACCCTTGGTTAGCAGATCCTTCACAACTTCCTTTATAATCAGTGAACCCATGAATGCATAGTCATCTGTACACAATAAAAAAAACAAAAAACTATAGTGTTTAGATTAAGCCAGGATTAGGACATTTACGTAGCTTTTAAATGTGCATTAGAAAATAACATTGCTGTTGTGAATCTTGAGACAAAGCAAAGGCACTGACATATTTTAAGATAAAGTTAAAGTTCAGTTAAAACAGCTCAAACATGCGTTTTAGTCTGGGACTAGGCTTAAACCTTGTCTGTGAAACCCAGGGTAATACTTTTATTCAGCAAAGATGCATTAAATTGATCAAACGTGGCAGTAAAGACATTTATGTTACAAAAGATTTCTATTTCAAATACATGCTATTCTTTAGGACTTTCTATTCATCAAAGTTTCTTGGTTCCCAGCAAAATATGAAGCTATTTTCAACACTGATAATAATAATAATAAATGTTTATATATTATATTATATTAGAATGATTTCTGAAGGATCATGTGACACTGAAGACTGGAGTAATGATGCTGAAAATTCAGCTTTGATCACAGGAATAAATTACATTCTACAGTATATTCACATAGAAAACAGTTATTTTAAACTGTAATAAACATTTCACAATGTTTGATCAAATAAATGCAGCACTGTTGAGCAGAAGAGAGATTTCTTTCAAAAACATTTAAAAAAATCTCAATTATTTTGAACGGTAATACTGTAGGGTCCATACGTCTTATATTTAGCAATCCTATGATATTTAGTACATCATTTTTCATTACAATTATATTATCATGAATATATTCCATTAATTTCTGATTGCCCTAGTATTTCATATGTCTGATTTATTCAGCATGATTGAGAATGATCCAAAAGACAGCCATACTTAATTTTTGACAGGAATGAAACGAGACTGTGATGATTTATAATAACATACAGATTGTTCAGCTGACGAAACGTCTTTCTGTACGTCTCTCCCTCACAGCCTCGTTTTCATCTGTGTTAAACAACAGGGCGTCTAACCTGACTATGGTCAAATAGAAGCAATGGACAAAGCCGAATCTGACCTCTTATACAAAGTAGTTCACATGGTCAATGTTACACATTTACATTTTATTAGCAACCTAAATAGTGAAGAATCTTAAATATTTTTTCGTAAACATTACTGTCAGTTTAAAATAGTTTTTAAAAAAATCCTTTTTTCCAGGTTAAAGTAAAAGAATCTTTTCAATGTGGTTTCACTGGGATTTGAACCCTTCTGTTTAACACAGTACTAAATATATAATCTTTTAGATATAATTTGAGCCTTACTTTGATCAGTTTTTGGTGTGGCTCCACTCCATACATCACTTGAGCAATATGGGATGAACCTGAAAAGTGATAAACACAAAGACTTCAGGTCCAAATCTGTGCCAGCGTAACCATTATGAAAACAACCGTGTTTCATATAAAGTGAAAAACAAAAAAGAGTATTTACACTAGTGGGATACTCACACCATGTTGGCATTCCACCAGTGTGGGTTTTCCTCTGGAAGTGAAGACAGTATTCCTGTGCCTGAAGTTAAAATAAATATATACAGAACTATGAAATAACAGTGCAAAATAACAGAAATGAAAATGATCTTTGTATAACTGTTTTGAAATCTTGTTTATCAAGCCAAAAAAACGTGAACAAAGTCCCTTTAAGGCAAGTCATTCCACTTGGCGGCCATCTTTGAAACACCTCAGCTATTTCAGTCACGCAAGTACAGCTCATATCTCTTTGAATGTGGAAACATCAGATTCTCCAAAACTGTTCACCAAGCTTATGATTAAATTTCATATTTGAAATCACCAATGAAATCTGACAACAAGTGTCTAAAGTTTGTCTTAAACACTCATATCATGCAAATCAAAGGCAGCTGCAGTGATGCAATTACGTTACCAGTTTAGCGATTTTTATTTAGAAGGCGGTATTTATTGCGCGTTGCACTTTCTCTCATTCATGAGCGCACCATCTTTGTATATCAAAAGTCTTTGGTGTGAATAGTCACACTTCACACCACAGTCACACTTCTGTTGACAGACTACTGGCATTTCTAACCTGTCTTGGTTTGTGGCCATTTGGAGGAGCTCATGAGCCTCCTCATGGTCTCGTATCTGCTGTCACAGTTCTCTTTGTTGAAGCAGTACCAGCCACCTGCACAGAGACGCATGTTGTACACGTTCAACATCAACGGTGATGAAATAAAGGTCTGAATTCTACAGAAGATATTCTGATGACTGAAAGCATCACACTTACCCTCCAGAAATATTAACCACCGTCTGCTTCCTTTGGACTCCTTCAGGTAGTATCTACAATAAAGCAGACTGCCGTTAAACCTATACTTGCAGACTATATATGCTTCTGTTCTTATGTCAGTTTTTCATATATAAATTCAAATAACAATTCAGTTAAAATAGTTCTGAATTACACAGTTTCTCAAGATTACTGTCAGCATGTATTCTGTCAACAAAATATGATTTCTAATCCTAAAAAAAAGACAGCTACGTTTACACGGACAGCAGTAATCTAATTATTGACCTAGTTCTGAATAAAACAATATTCTAATGCACAATGAAAGTGTCACAAAGAAGTCTGATTATTGAATGTGCACTTGTAGTGTAGCTCAAATCTTAAAAGTGTATTTTTTAAAAATCTGTATTTGCAGGCAATAGAAAATGAAACAATGAAGTGTACTTACGGAGAGTACACTGTTTCTTAACACGACTTAAGCAGCATTTTTAAAAGTGCACACTGTAATGTCAAATTACTCATTTTACTTTAAAGTACATTTGAAATCATTGTTTTAATCATCTTTTGTCATGCTTTAAAGTGCACTTATTTTGATGTGTTGACTTACCTACTAAAGCACATGTATAATACTTGAATTTAATTTAAACTGTAGTGTGTTATTAGATATTACATTTAAAGTTAACATATATTAATTATACTAAATTGCAACAAATGTGTAAATATATTCAAATACATGACGCAAGTTTCAACAGAAATTAGATAAAAGTATGTTTTAGTTTACCATAAATGCTTGACAGTACATTCAATAGTACACTTTAACCATTTTTCAACAGAATTGTGAAATGACATACAAAGATGTAAGTTCTACTTAAAGGGTTAGTTCACCCAGAAATTAAAATTCAGTCATTAATTACTCACCCTCGTGTCGTTCCACACCTGTAAGACCTTCGTTCATCTTTGGAACACAAATTAAGATATTTTTGATGAAATCCGATGACTCAGTGAGGCATCGCAGCAAGATCATTTTCTTTTTCAATGCCCAGAAAGCTACTAAAAACATATTTAAAACAGTTCATGTGACTACAGTGGTTCAACCTTAATGTTATGAAGCGACAAAAATACTTTTGTGCGCCAAAAAATAAAAAATAAAAATAATAATAGCGACTTTATTCAACAATACCTAGTGATGGGCGATTTCAAAACACTGCTTCATGAAGCTACAAAGCTTTACGAATCTTTTGTTTCGAATCAGTGGTTCGGAGTGTGTATCAAACTGCTAAAGTCACGTGAACTATTGAAATTTCAGAACACTTACGTTTACACTTACGTTCACTTACGTTCGAACCACTGATTCGAAACAAAAGATTTGTAAAGCTTCGAAGCTTCATGAAGCAGATATTGCATGAAGCAGAAAGTCGTTATTTTGTTTTTTTGGCGCACAAAAAGTATTCTCGTCGCTTTATAATATTAAGGTTGAACTATTGTAGTCATATGAACGGTTTTAAATATGTTTTTAGTACTTTTTTAGCCATTGGAAAAGGAAATGCTATTGCTGGCAATGAAGGCCTCACTGAGCCATCAGATTTGATCAAAAATATCTTAATTTGTGTTCTGAAGATGAACGAAGGTCTTACGGGTGTGGAACGACATGAGGGTGAGTAATTAATGACATATTTACATTTTTGGGTGAACTAACCCTTAAGTTAAAAGCACTCTTAAGTTTTGCACAAAGTTCATTTAAAACTATAATAAATGTTCATTAAGTTGCAATAAATATGCAATAAAGTGTCTGAAAACATTACATTCAGTTTGCACATAATATACTTTTAAAAATATATACTTATCTCAATAATTAGTACATTTTTCTTTTTCACAAGGGATGATAATCTACCAAGAGATTTTTCAGGGCTATCTGCAACGTTCACAGTATCCACAAGAGGGCGTTCAGCCATTGTGTAAACTCAGTCCAACTCGAACTTCAGTCCCTTTTTGCTTGTGTGAGAAAAGTTACAGTTGTGGCTCAGCTTGTTACTTTGAGGGGCATCAGTCTGCCATAATTAAAGACAGCTTTAATTTGCATCCAATTGATGCCACTGGTGACCACATTTTTGGCATATGGTGTAACATTTCTCACTATTACC
This sequence comes from Elopichthys bambusa, assembly GCA_037101425.1. Taxonomy (NCBI): domain Eukaryota; kingdom Metazoa; phylum Chordata; class Actinopteri; order Cypriniformes; family Xenocyprididae; genus Elopichthys; species Elopichthys bambusa. Next base: position 37,125,537 of record CM074435.1, read on the forward strand.
CACCTCACCACTACTTACACGCTAACAATTTATGTGTCATTACATTACAGCTTATAAAGCTTAGGCTGCAAGTCTGATAGCTCTCATAAACTTGACGCAAACATTCAGTAAAGGTTTTTATAAGTGCTGAAAAATTAGCATAAGCCTGATCCTAAAAGCTTTTCGGTAGTATCTAGGAATGACCTGTGGAATCCATCCATGTTTAACAGCCTATCACACGACACACAGGAGAACTTCTCTACAAGCAATAACTGCAGATCTGAGAGAGAACGCAGGCCGATGCCAAAAAACATTGCAGCTTCGGTGCGTCAACATGGAGTTTATGCCAGCGCTGATTCCATGATAGCAAAGCAAGCTAATATAAAAGAACTGCACTTATAATGTGATTCCTAACTGGGAGAAGTCATGTATAGATGATCAATTAATGCATGTGTGTTACTAAATATACATATTCCATCATTTTAGTTTTGTGTCATCATTTAACTATTACAAACAATGGCAAATATGAAAACTCATTTCCTTGTGGAAATTCTTTAACTCTAAAACACTGTGATATGCATAAAATACGTTCAAAATGTTTGCAGTTTTTGAACGTAACCATTATTTCTGATTCTTACAGCAGCAGATTTGCATGAATATAAGGCATATCGAAGTTTGATATGAGAATAATGCTCAAGAATAGTGTGAGAGTTTTATACAGTAAGTATAGCAAGAGCCAAAAAGATTTATGAGCTTTTCTTCGCAAGATAAATAGATTTACAAGATGTATCCTATTGATTATGTATAGATATCACTGTCGTTGTTCTTATAGATTATTTTTGCACTGTCGACATCGGCCTACACACTATATTGCCGCAAGGAAAGAGTACTTACACACAGCTGGATCACATTTTCTACTTCTGTACATCTGTCCCCACTTTTACATTCTACAAGAGCCTAAATTTTTAACTTCAGTGCTTAAGATTTAAATTTGAAACAGCAAAGGCTCAGGTATGTCATGTAATGATGTGTGTCTAATAAATTATTCATATTGTAAAAAAAATGCATTTTGTAGTGTCTAAACCCTCAATATCACAAAACATGACAATAATCAAGCATATGCTCTTATTAGCTTTCATTAGAATTACGATATATATCCTAATTGGGCAATTTAGCCAATTAGCTTGTGAGTTTCAGTCAGCAGGTATATCAGAGCGGGGATGCATTCAACAACAACAAAACACTCTTCAGTTCAATGCTTGGGAGTTAAGGGGAGATGAATGTGAATTAATCACTGAAAACCCAATGATTGGCAATTACTCTGGGGACGACGTGCCCCTCGTGGTGCTTTTGGACTTGTTCTGATGTTGGCAGAGACAGAGACAGCTTTTTCTGTGATTATAACATAAAAATAAAATAGATATTAATTCTGAATGATTAGCAGTGGCAGGTGCACAAAAACCAGTTGGAAGGATGGGCATTTTATGTGCTTGTCATCTCATTTGCACATCAACTCACATGCAGATATTGTACAGCACTGCCACTGTAAATACTTCAAACTCAACCTATGGATCACATTTGAGCACATATTTCCCTCTTACTGTACTCAAGCCCCGCCCACCTGTCACTGTATTACCATTTATTCTAGGTGATTCTCTCGCTTCTCAACCTGATCCTGACATATACGCAACTTGCTCTGACAACACCTTACATTTGTATTATTGGATTAGTATTAACATTAATGCTTTAAAACCTGATTTACCTAACATGAAACTGTCAGGTCACTGTCTTTCTCCAGATAAATGGATGTACTGGAGAACACACTCTCATTGCAATTCATTTATATCTCAAACCATTAAAATAAACGAATTATTTTTATTAAAACCAATGTAGTGCAAAAGCAAAAGCTCTTTCTTAAGCACATGGAGTTGAAACTCCAACTAAAATCAGGAAGCAACGACAGAAATTACTGTAACAAGGTAGGAATAGAAAAAAAAAAGGTCCCAAAAGGGTGTTTTTGCAGCGATGCCACATAGAAGAATGATATTTGGTTCCCCAAAGAACTTTTCAGTGAACAGTTTTCAAAAGAACCAGTTTTTAGTGTGAAGAACATTTTAATACTCGAAAGAACCTTTTTTTTTTTTTTTTTTCAATGAAAGGTTCTATGGACGTTAAAGATTCTTCTTCGAACCACAGATGCCGATAAAGAACCTTTATTTTTAAGAGTTATGATGTAATTATGTTAATGTAGACTTTATGGGTAAAAAGCTATGATAACCATAAAATGTTACTGTTAGTAGACGCATGATAATATTTCTCTTCGGACGATGTGAGGAACTTATACAATCTTTCTATTATAATGTATAAATTAAGTTAAGACATTGAGGCCTCGGTTTTACTGTACAGACAATAACAACAATAAAGGTCGAGTCGGAACGCGCCTTAGAAGATGCCGCACGCGCCTGTGATGCCCAAATACTGTCTAAGTAGGCACTATATAGGCAGCCCGCTGGGTTACCTAACGTTTGTGACTGTAACCGGCTTGTCTTCTTACCCTGCTGGGGTCCCGTCGTTACAGGTGACTGATGTATTCTCCAGGAAATGTAACTTCATGTCGTAGTCGAGCTTCTGGGCTGAGCACGGGTAGAGAGACTGCGCGAGGTTCTTCACCTGAGTCATGAAATTGTCCATGTTTTCTTCCACGGCTGTGAAATCCAGTGAGAAGCTCTCGGTGGTTTCGGCGCGGTCGCGGGAATGCGCGGAGGGCAGCGCGCGCCGCGGCTGCGGGTTTCTACCTCCGCGGAATCTCCGCGCGCCAAGCGCGCCAGACTGAATCAATCCCAGCATCACAGCCCATTGAATGACACTCATCACCCGTATGCTCCTCTGCGGCCGCCTGCACTTCATCACGCTCTCCTCGAAATCCTGAGATGTTGCTGAAAATCTGCACTTAAGCAGTAAAACACAAAATTCACAAGCAAACAGTTACACAAAGCCAAAGTGTGTTGAACAGGTGAGCTTTCTCAGTGCAAAACTTCGAAGTCCTTAAGGCTTTTTTCTTTTAAATATTCAATATACTGCTTCCTCCACTATGAAAATTCCTACACGGACTGTGGCGTGCTCTTCTGTTCAATACCTGTGTATTTAACCGCTCTGGGTTTTAACCCTGCTCTCTTTCCCATGAACCAATCGCCGTGGAGGGCAGTGCAACGGGGCGTGATCCAGTCACACTGATTTCTGTCCTTTTCATTTATTGAAAAAAAAAAAAAAAAAAAAAATGCCCATAGTTTGGTCTTTTTGATCTGCGATATTTTTCTTGATGTGGTAGTTTTATTGGCATTGAAATGTCTGTTTCGTAATCCACGCGAATTTATAGAGTGAGAATAAGACTTTTCTGACACTCTCGTGCATTGGAAAAAAATAAATAAATATACAACGAGAATAGCGTGAGAATCTACAAGTGGCGGTGGAACTCGCACACAATAGCCTATGGGCTTATTTGTGTTACGATTATGTGTAAATTAATATTTTATAATTTATTAGCTTTGTTTGTGGATGGGGGTTAATACAACTTAAAATATCTATTTTGTCACGAATTCATAGAGAACAAACATAGCCTATTCGTGATTTTTTTTTTTCTTTCTTTCTTTACTTCCATAATGCGAACGAAAACTTTAGTACTTGTCTAACTTGTGCGGGTATTTTTGTCAGTATAAGAGATTCCGCGACTTTTTTTTATCTACTGGAGTCTGTTGACTGGGCCTCTGAAGATCAAAGGAGTCAGTCATCACTCCTCCACCCTCATGAAGCCCCTTCCAGACTTTCCCTCTTCTGTATATTTGGAGTCGGAAGGGAAACCCGCACCTTACAGGAATGCTCCTTTTTGTGGGTAAATTACTCATTATTTGACGCTGGTATGGTAGTATAATTAGCTTTTTATATCACTGTGTCAATCTAACAAATAACAAACTCACACGTTTCGTTACCACAGCTCAAAGCTGCTTTATCCATCCATCTTTGCTTGTTTTAAAGACCTTTCTTTCTCCCTTTACAGAGATGTCTTCATTTACTGTTTCACACATCGCGTTAATGTAATGGGGTTCGCTGGATTCCTGCTTCGGCCATTAATCGGCCATTGAGCGGTGAGATAAAAGGGTGTCAAGTGGCTGGTGTTAACGCGACACTTAACTTTACACAAGCCTGTTGTTTCAGACCAGTGCTCTCACTTTTATGCATGCAGTGCCCTGGAAACGGGGGAACTCGCCCATTGGCGTCGATTCATTCCGTCACTTACCGCGAGTCTTTCTTTGTTCAGATGCTAAACACTTGAAGAATAGACCAGTCATCCTCTATTCAGACGTAGATCTACGTCTTCATTGGACCATTACACTCAAGCCCATAGGTAGGTCCATCCAACGCTGGCTCCAAAAAAGTATTTGGACACTTAAGCTTAAATTAAAAAAAAAACAAAAAAACCTTAACGACATTATATTTGATAATACAATATCAATGATCCTTTTGAAATAATAAATACAGTGTTCAAAAAAATATTTGGACATGTGATGGTCAAAAAGACACAAAGCACTGTTTGCCAGAGGAGAACTGGCCCCCCGACTAAGCCTGGTTTCTCCCAAGTTTTTTTTTTTTTCTCCATTTTAACACCTGTTTGCCACCTGATGTCACCTGTTGGAGTTTGGGTTCCTTGCCGCTGTCGCCTTTGGCTTGCTTAGTTGGGGACACTTGATAATTGATAATTGATATTCAACAGTGCTTTGATCTGCCTGCATTGACACTATTCTTTAAGAGCTGCTGTGCAGCCAAAATAATGTACCAGTTATCACTGTAAAGCTGCTTTGACACGATCTACATTGTAAAAAGCGCTATATAAATTAAGGTAAAAAAAAAGAAGATCATGTTGACTGTGATTTTCTACACTGGTGGTTAAGACACCTGTGTGAACTTGAGAACTGATTTCATACATACAGTTAAGTGTCATTTAAAAAAAATATGATTTTTTTTTTTTTTAAAACTTGCTTGCAGATGCAGATTTTTAAGTGTCCAATTTTTATAACAGAATATGCTGTAAATGTATGCTGCCAATAGTAGTAAAACAGTAGAGCCCATTAAGCGTTACATTTTAAATCATGATCATGTCACGTTTTGCTGGCATATGTAGTAAATCCATAAAGAAAATGCGTGAGGGAAGCAATATATCCAAGAAGACTTTAGTCAACAATGAGATAAACACAGGAGAAATCACTACACGTTCACCAAACAATGAACAGACAGAGCGCAGAACTTTAGGGGCCATTTACACAACACCGTTTTCAACTAAAAACATCAACTTTTTATGTGTTTTGGCCGTTCATTTACAAGACAACGGCATTTTGGGGGGTCTGAAAACGCAAACTTTTGAAAACGATACTGTTATCGTCTGTGTGTAAACAACAAAAACATGAATTTGTGAAAGGGGTGAGGTCATACGCATGTGTATTATGTGTTCATTCTATAGGCGCGTGATGTTTCTTTACAAAGTGACATCGCCATCTACTGGCCTGGCATGAATAATACAGCGGTTTTAGTCGTTTTCGTGGATCTGTTTGAATGGGGATCATTTTGACAAAGTTGTCGTCTGCACACGAAAAATGCAAAGAAAAAACATTTTCCGTTTTTAGTCTATTGTTGTCATGTAAACGTACCCTGAATACAAAGGGGAGGATGATAATTACCAAGAACCAGGTAAATCAATTAGGAAACATAGTACAAATAAGGACGAGAACTGCAACTGGAACATGGAAAATAGAAACCTGACGGTTACAGTCATTGGCTTTTTAATGTTTGTAAATTATTTAGAAACTACTGTTTAATTGCTGGTGTATTTTTTAATGACATTCTGTGCTTAAAATATTTGATGAAAATACTATATGTAAAACGTAGGCTATAAACAGAGCTGAATAACTGGCCTTGCTTTTCTGTTTATTTTTGGTATATTTTCTGGACCATAGAATGGAACAGAATCATATAAATACCCAAACCAATATTTCTTTAGATATTAAAGGTTTAAGTCACATAAAAATTCAACATAAAAGATTCTGTCATCAGTTATTTTATCCTGCATGTGGTTGCAAACCTGAATGACTTTCTTTATTTTACATAAAAATAAATAAATAAGTGAAATTTCAAAGACTGTGCTGGTTGATCATTTCCACAATAAATTGTATGAATGGGAAATGAATCTTACAAGTTTCAGAAAGCATGCAAAAGCAACATGAAACATGATGGTCAAGAAGATTACGCATTAAAGGGTTAGTTCACTCAAAAATGAAAATAATGTCATTAATTACTCACCCTCATGTCGTTCCACACCCGTAAGATATTCATAACGCAAATTAAGATATTTTTGTTGACATCCGATGGCTCAGTGAGGCCTGCATAGCCAGCAATGACATTTCCTCTCTCATGATCCATAAAGGTACTAAAAACATATTTAAATCAGTTCATGTGACTACAGTAGTTCAATATTAATATTATAGAGAGCGACAATAATATTTTTGGTGCGCCAAAAAAAACTAAATAACAACTTATATAGTGATGGCCGATTTCAAAACACTGCTCCATGAAGCCTCGGAGCGTTATGAATCTTTTGTGTCGAATCAACGGTTCGGAGCGCCACTCCATTAATGGATCTTGAGAGAGGAAATGTCATTGCGGGGTATGCAGGCCTCACTGAGTTATCGGATTTCAACAAAAATATCTTAATTTGTGTTCTGAAGATGAACGAGTGTGGAACGACATGGTGTGGAACGACACGAGGGTGAGTAATAAATGACATTATTTTCATCTTTAAGTTTTCAGAAGACTAAAATCTGTTTTTGTTCACTGAAAGCCTTGACTTCTGCTCTAGTTCTTCTTTGTGTTTTCATGAAGTGATGTCAGATTGTGAAAGAATTGTTCTTAGGAGTCGGATGTTTTCAAGAAATCATTTGATCTGGTCTGAATGACTCATTCACAAATCGGACTGGACAGTTCCAGTTCTAACATTTAACTCAGTTAATAGTGGTTTTTACTTGTCTGTTTCATACAGAATTTTATTGTGTGGCATCAGAAGATTTGAAATCTTATAGGGGGCCTCAGCAAACTTAAAGAGGGTGCAAGATGATTTAAATTAATTTAAAATTGGACACAAATAAAAAGTAAAAGCTAAGGCTAAAAATCAAAATATTTCTCATTTTATTTGACCCCTTTTGTAAATATCCTTATCCTTAATTTTTGTTAAATGAACCACAAACAACTTCAATATAGAAAATACAATATACCATCTAAACTGACTAAGTCAAAATGCATGGAAAAGCGAGAGAACACAGTCTTCAGAATTGGCTTTCCAGAAGAAGTCTGGGTTTGGAATGACAGAGGGTGAGTACATCATGACACACTTTCCGTTTTTGGGTGAACTATCCTCTTAAAAATTCAGTTGTGGTGAAAGTATAGAAAAGTGAAGATGATGTACTGCACACGTCACACGGCTCTTGATGTTGAGCTATAGCAATAGAATGAGGTGGCGGGATCTGTCTACATGAGGTCACACCAGCAGGACTGATGGTATTCATTGAGGAACTTCAAACAGATGTTTGTACAGATTAGAGCATATGGTGGACTCAGAAGGAAAGGGTCTGTCCCTGATTGAGTCTAGTCACTTTGACCCATACACATCATCTTTGGAACTGTAGTCATTAAATCACTCACATTTGTTTTTTACTTCTGCTACATCTTCTCCGGGGGCCCGTCACATGGTAACACAACATTGGGGATAGCGTTACTGTTGTGGGAGTTACTCATCACAGGAATGAACAGATCTTTGCAGTAACTCACCACTGTACTACTCAGAGGTGCTCTATGAAGTACACCTAGATATGTGTCCAAGTGAGTCAATCTAAGAATTATGACACTGAAAATTACCCAGGAGCTGCAATAGCAGTTGCTTCATGTTCCTCTCTAACCCCTTTTCTCTGACCCTTCTCCCCTGTCAAAGTCAAAGGCTGTCTTTTTATCTCCAGTCAGTCTTTTACATTTTTACAGCTGCTTACATGACCATCATGTTTAGCATTTAGGTTAATTATAATCGAACATCACAAAGAGTGTGAGAGAAAGAGAGTAAAGAACCCTGTTTATGTTAGGTAGTATGTTCCTGGTCTTAAGCCTCGTTTCCACCGAAATTACCCAGAACAATTTGTCCTAGGAACTTTTTTCCCAGGAACCTTTTCCCCCCAAATCTGTTGCTGTCTGAGTTTCCATCACAGTGAAGAAGAGTCTGGTGACGTAGGACTGCACACAACTTTCCAGTTCCCGTTGGATTTCGTCCTCTGCATATAAGCTTAATATAGCCTGAACCTCATCGTCGCTCTATCGGTCGTATTTTTTAAACTCCATTGTTGATTCGAATAGCAAACAACTCTTACTGCACACACCGCAAAAGACTTTTAAGAGGGTGGTTGAAATAAAATGCTGCATGGAGTCAACCAATCAAAATGTTTAGCGCCCAAGTCCCACACCTAAATTTCCGGGAACTTTGAAAAAGTTCTCACGAATCACGAGCTCACGAAAATCTCACAAACAAACACGTTCTGAGGGGGGAACATTTTTACCCGGAACTTCATTTAGAGCCTGGTCCCTGTGGTCCAAACACAACGAGTACCATCCCAAAGTCCCTAGTTCCTGGGGAAAGTTCCTGCGGTGAAAACACGGCTTTATTGTGCACTATTCATTGATGCACATTATTCCAAATTATAATTTCGAATTAGCATTTCCAATACCTTCATTAGTGACTTTCCTGAGCTGTGACATAAATGGCAACGGATAGGGAAAAAATATACACAGTCACAACAATCAGTCATGTTTAAAACATAATATATTGCTTGTGAAAAATGATATTTGATCAGAATACATTCCTACTCAGTGGCATCAATGGAGAAAGATATTTTCTGCCCCTATATTGGTGCACTGTCAGGACATAAATGTGCAAAAATGATACCTTTAAGGGTTCAACAGTTTGTCATTGGGGCAGTATTCTTAAAGGCACAACTTTGTACCTTGTCTACTCCTTAAGGTTGAATATTAGTATTATTAACTTCAAGTAATTATATGTACCCTTAATGTACCACTATGAAGGGTACGTAAGGTACAAAGATGTCCCTTTGAGGGTACTGCCCCAGTGATAAGCTCATGTTGTAACATCAGATGAACTCAGGCCCTGTTTCCACCTGGTATTAAGAGGCGTTTTGGTCAATCGGATCACAAGTGGATGAGGGAGACACATTCCCGGTGTTTTAATCCATCTCTTTTGTCCACTTTCAACTATTTCTGTCCTGATTTCTTCGAGAGGAGAGGGTCTATGGGCGGGTAAATGTATGGGCTTTTTCAGATCTTTCAATCTAATGGATGAAATAAGCTCACACAATTTACACATGAACACGAAAGAAGATGACAAAAAAACATACGAAGAGCAACAGCTTTTGCTTCTGCTCTGACAGCCGTAAGACCATGCCAAACGCTGTGAGTGCGTGTTAGAAATCAGGAAATAGGTTTTTTGTCTTCAAACCAAACTTGGGTCTTCAGCTGACAAAGTTTAAATTGTGTCTGGCTAGCGCACTTCTTATAATTGTTTACGAAATTAAGTCAGTTGGCGGAGAGTCAGCGGTCTGTTCAAACACATTCAACATCATGAGCGTCTACACTTCAAAAGCAATCCAGTTAAATGCGTTTTCGACTACCTCTGGAAGTGGTTGAAAGTGGACACCGTTTACACCTGTATTTAGCATCGTACACTTGTGATCCGATCAACCAAAACACTTCTTAAAACCAGGAGTAAACAGGGCCTGAGAGACGAGGGAGAGCAGGATCCAACTGCAGACATTTATTTAATACCCCGGGGCACCTTTTTTGTTTTTTTGCCTACTATATTTCAGATGCAGCCAATGGCTTAAATGCATAAGTACTAATCAGGGTAACAAGACACAGAAAAGGGCTGCGTTTAACACCACTTTTAGACATACATTTGCAAACACTTTCCCTCACCCTTGAGGGAATCCCCACCGCCATAAGTGCATTCAACATCGTCAAATGGACAATGGAACTTTACTTGGACAGACCCTCGACCCCTCGATTTTGTAAGCACTCGTCCAGCATAAGCAATGACGTACATCAGAATGAATGAGCAGAGGGAAGTTAGCGAGGGAAGGGCATAAAAAATTGGACTCAGACGCAGCTGAGAACAATCACAAAGTGGAAGGGAACAGGAACAAGACAACTCTACAAACTAAAAGTCCATATACAAAATAAGAGCACAGGGACAAAGACCTTGTTACAGTTGCACTCTTCAAAAAATAATATTTGCACATTTTTTCTTTCAGCAGCTGTCTAATCAAGTCAAACTCTCCGCACAAATCTCTTACTTTAAGCTTCTCTAACCACCTGCCACCATTCTGGTATGTAATGCCCACTTTTCACAAACTAATCAATTTCCAATGCCAAAAAAAGAGAGAGAGAGAAAAAAAAATACTTTGGCTTGACTCATTTTGCTCAATTCTCATATCTCCTACGCAGCTAGTTAAAAAAGCCCATCCACAATCATCAAATTCTTCTCGCTGGAACTGTTAGGTCAAGTTACATCAAAGAGCTCAAGAAGGATCAAGCTCTTAAAAGGGACAGGCTCCAGCTCCCATCATCAGAAACAGGTGGAAGTCCTCATTCCTAGAACAAAGCAGAGATCACCATCTATAAAACCTTTGTAATTCACTAAGAAGTTTCTTTAACAGATTTCTTTAAAGTGACACCCAATTTCGGGTTAAGTTCCAGTATAATGTCTCAGTATGGTTTCAGGGTTAAGCGTGCATGATTGCATCTCAGGGCGTTGTTGGAGTTAGAGTCACACTTGAATTTGACTCTGCATTTGATGGTGTTAATCTACAAAGAGCTTGAGTATGATAATCCATTAAGGCCTGTAGAGTCTGAATCAATAATGTGAAAAATCCTGCAAACATATTTTAGAGCATCATATGTTGTAATATAAGTATGACATAAAAGCAAACAAACATTATTCAGGTCTTTTTGGCACATTCTGTGCTTCATTCATGTGTTCTGCGTGCACTCCATTGAATCAGTAAACAAACTCGACCATAAACATAAGTCATGAGGTGCCATCTAGGAAGTGGACTTCAGTAGAGAAGAAGCAGGAGACATCTGTCAAACAGGCTCTCCTTTCGTAACCATAGTGTCTCTATTGGTTGCAGATGATGCCCCACTTCATGAAGGAAGACTAACTACTTCAAGACTGTGCAGCTTTCCCTTCCCGTACCCTGGCATAGAGAGATTATGGGAGTAAAGTTGACAGCTTGTATACTAGTTCAAATGGGAGATGACTAATTTGTTTGTATGGATAATTTGTTTGTGTGGATGTGGGTATTTAGACATGGAATCACACTTGGTTGATCTATGTCTAGGGTGGATAAACAGGCAGAGGAATCTTTAATGCAGCAGATCAAATCCTGTTTTATTTTAACCATTTGTCTGTTAGTATTAGTAATTTTTCACAGAAGCCCCTTATTTTTCTGAGATATCTAAGTAAAACCACATCAAATGTGCTCCTGTGCTGCTGGCAAAACCAGTCCTGCACTGACTCCACTGTATTTTCCAATGAAAAGTGTTTTGGTTGGCCTGCACATGTGTGTATGTCTACGAAATGCTGTGGGCCCCTTCAAAATGACACAGCTGAGCCCCAAAGCGCCACACTCTTGCCCTCTCGTATAGGTGGAAATAAGAAGAGGTGTGGAAAGCAAATATTAGCTTCACATTATTTAATTGGCATTGTCCTCATCTGACACTGACCAGTCTCAAGAAAAACTTTGGTCATGAATCTTTGGTCACTGAATCTGAAAACATCTACTGATTTATTGCTTGGATATAATGTATTTTAAAAAGTGAAAGTGACATGAAGGCCAAGTATGGTAACCCATACTCAGAATTTGTCCTCTGCATTTAACCCATCCAGTTAGTGCACCTACATTAGGAGTCACGAGTAGTGAACACTCAGAGCAATGGGCAGCCATTTTGCTGTGGCGCCCGGAGAGCAGTTGGGGATTGCTCAAGGGCATCTCAATCATTTCCTGCTGGTACTGAGACTCGAACCCGCAACCTTCGGGTTACCAGTCTGACTCTCTGACCATTAGGCAATGATTGTCCTTAAGATTTCACCCAAGAAAACATCTTATTAGTGCCATATAGAGACCAGACTATTATACAGACTTGGGGGTGAGCTTGTTTGACCTGTAAGCAGCCACCTTTTTAATGTGATATATATATAAACTTCTTGTACCATGAGTTCTCTATTCTGCCTTCTGGCTCTCGATATAGACTACCAAAGATGAAGAATACAGGCCCGTTCACACCAAAAACGATAACTATAAAGATAACTATATTTATTGTTATGGAATGGATTCTGATTGGCTGTCAGTGTTTTATTGTTCAGCAATAAAAATCGTTCTGAAAGTGATCCCAACAATATTGTTTCTCTGTATCGTTATTGCTATAGCTGTGGTGTGGACAGTGCTATTCTTTTATATTTAGAACGATTTTTAGAACTATATCTTTATCATTATCTTTATAGTTATCGTTCTTAGTGTGAACAGGCCTTAATGTATGTATATGTATATGGTAACTACATGGGTTAAAGTTTATGGGTAAGTTCAGGATTAGTACCTAGTTATTACCTAATACCTAGTTATTACCCAATTATTGTAATGGTTGCACTTTATTTTACAGTACGTGCACCTACATGTACTTACTGTGTACCTACCTAAGAAAGTACTGGGTATTATAAGGTAACTACATGGGTTAAGGTTAGGTTTAGGGATAGGTTCAGGGTTAGTACCTAGTTATTACCCAGTTATTGCAATTACGATAATAAGTACGTACATGGGGAACAGGACTGTAAAATAAAGTGCTACCATTGTAATCACTATAAATAATATGTACAAATAGTATGTACACATTTTTAGAGTATAATCTATGTAATTAATTTTTATTTGTTTTTAATTTTGCCAAATTGCTCGTAAGGGATATTAATAAAGCATGATCTTGAACATCTAGCAACCTCCCAGAACACACTAGCAACCACCGAGCAATATGTTGAAACATGAAGAGCACCTTAGCAAGCACACAGTAACTATTTCAGTACCATATAACTTTCCTTAAGAAAATGTTAAATAAATATACATATGGGAAAGGCTATTCCTACTAAGTGCAAATAGTATTAGATGCTATTTACAATATGTGCAAATAGCGATAGATGCTATTTACACTAAGTGAAACTAGCAAAAAAAAAGAAAAGAAAAGAAAAAGCAAGTGTAACTAAGTCTAAACAGTGTTACTTAGATGATATTTATACTTGGTGTAACGCTTACAAAATGAACATAATGGATCACAGCTGATGTGCCAGACTGATCAATGCATTTTTCAGGGCTATTATATAATGGTTAGGCTCTTTACTTAAATTTTTTTGTTTTTATTGAAATGAAATACCTCTCTGAGCTGATATGTGATGACAATAGGGAGAAGAATGGTATCAGGAAAAGGCTGACTGGAACTTGGGTTGGTTGCATCAGAAGCGAAAATGAGTGTCCTTACTTTCTGTGGCAATACTGGTTTGGGAAGTAGAATTACAGTAAATAGCATTTGCCAACAAAACGATCTTATTTGCTCTTAGTGTAAATAGACACTCTGTATAAGTCATATTCCCTTCTCTGTATGAAATTTCAGAGCATCTGTCTCAGTCCTACAAAATACACAGCCTTTGCATGTCTTCATAACTCTACAGCCCATTGTCCTGTGCCAGTGAGATGTCATACTCATAAATGCTGCTGGCACATATCAGGCCTTTCTAGGAGCCTGGCACCTGCTTTGATGTTGTGCTCTAGTATGATGTAGCCCAGTTTGCGCCAAACGGTGCCAGTTCCAACCAGCTCCCTGATGATGTGTCTTTCATCAAGATGACATCATTCCACAGCTTGATTACTTTCCATCCATGTTTCCAGCTCTGGGAATGTACTTTTAGGTTCCTGGAATAAGCATCTCTGCTTTTGTCTTAGTAAAACATGCACATCTGATCACTTAAATGTTACTCTTTGTTCATCAGTGTTCTCATCTTGGTATGGCATCGCTCCACGAAAAGCCTCTGAGGTATTTCATAAAATCATCAGTTTGGAGTCTTAGTATTATATCCTTTCTCCTATTCTCTCTATCCTCATGTAGGAAAGAAAAATCACTAATGAGAACTCTTTAATATCTCTTTTTTTTGTTTGTTTTGTTTCATAGATAGCAATGAGATTAAAAGAAGAGCAAATGGAGACTTCTGTCTAAAAGCCATAACACACCGAGTCGACGATCAGCCGACATTGGGCCGTTGTTAAGAATCTGTCAGCTCTGTTTTTGCGGTGTGTTCGGCACTAGTTGGACCCCGTCGGCAGCTTTTTGTTGTTGGGCAGTTGGTGAGACAGATCACTTTGATTTGTTCTTCAGCTTTGCGAACCAGTGCATGAGAAGAAAAAAACAAAAGGGAGCAAATGATGAAGAGGTCACACATAGAAGGCTGTTCAAATTTTATGTCATCTTACCTGAGCATTCCAATACATCTGGAATGAAGAAAGTGATCAGCATGATTTATATTCAAAATAAGCCGCTTTTCCACCGAAATTACCAGAACAATTTGTCCCAGGAACTTTTTCCCTCCAGACCTGTTGCTGTCTGCATTTTTATCGCCGTCTAAAGTATCGTGAAGATTAAGACCGGTGACGTAAGACTGCACACAACTTTCCAGCTCCCGTTGGATTTCGTCCTCCACATATAAGCTTAAAAAAGCCTGAACCTCATTGTCCATTGGTCGTATTTTTTAAACTCTATTGTTGATTCGAATAGCCAACAACTCTTGCTGCACACACCGCAAAAGGGTGGCTGAAATAAAATGCTGCATGGAGTCAACCAAGCAGCATGTTCAGCACCCAAGTCCCACCCCTGAAAGTTCCTGAACTTTGAAAAAATACTACCTCGCGAGCAGGGACTTTCTGAGGGGGAAATGTTTACCTGAAACTTCATTTAGACCCTGGTTCCTGTGGTCAAAACGTCCCCCAACGTCCCTAATTCCTAAGGGGAAAGTTCCTGCAGTGGAAACATGGCTATAGTAAGCAAGTGCTGCCTCGATTACGGTTTGTATAACAGCTATGCTGGTTCCGGTTTCCCTTTTTAAATGATGAACAGTGTTGGGGAAAGTTACTTTTAAAAGTAATGAAATACAATACTGCGCTACTCCATAAAAAGTAACTAATTGCAACTTTTGCATTACTTTTTCTCACATGGACTGGGCTTGTTTGTTTGTTTTTTAATAATAATAACATCAACAACAACAACAAAGTTATATTTTTGGCAAATGTAAAGGCCCTTTCACACCATAGGTGAAATATATAAGCCTCAGGCTAAAGGAAATGCAAATTTATGTCTGTACAGTAAAGTAAACCTTTAAGCTGCCATTCTGGAATCCAGGAGATAAGGAGAAGAAAGTACAACACTCCTACTTCATTAAAAAATCTTAAATCATCTTAAAGGGTTAGTTCACCCAAAAATGTAAATATGTCATTAATTACTCACCCTCATGTCGCTCCACACCTGTAAGACCTTCGTTCATCTTCAGAAGATATCTTCATTAAGATATTTTTGATGAGATCCGAGAGGTATCTGACTCGTCCATAGACAGCAATATAATCAACACTTTCAAGGTCCAGAAAGGTACTAAAGACATCGGTAAAAAAGTTCATGTGACTACAGTGGTTCAACCTTAATTCTATGAAGTGACGAGAATACTTTTTGTGCGCAAAAACAAAACAAAAATAACAACTTTATTCAAAAATATCTTCTCTTCGGTGTCATTTTCCTACGCTGTTTATGTTCAGCAAGTGTTCAGACGGCATTCTTAATTTGTGTTCTGAAGATGAACGAAGGTCTTACAGGTGTGGAACGACACGAGGTAATCATGTAATTAATGACAGAATTATCATTTTGGGGTGAACTAACCTTTTAAAGTCATTTTTGCTTATTAGTATTGTTGAATTGGATCATCGAAGGTTAGCTGTAAAGACACTGGTTAATAAAGTGAGATTAAATACATAAAGTATATTTGTGTAATTTAACGTATTTGTTTAATCCAGGTTTTATTAATATTCTTAAGTTTTTATTCCTCTTGGTGAATACTGAATCTATTTTTGTGCAAGTGAGATGAGTAAATGCATGCTCCTCTCAACATGGGCACAGGAGAGGTGTCAATGAGAAAGCAAAGTAACTTGCGTTACATATTTGAAAAAAGTAATTCAGATATTTTGTTGTAAATTTAAAAGTAATGTGTTACTTTACTAATTACTTGATTACGAAACTTGTGTTAATTGTAATGCGTTTCCCCCACAACTGATGATGAATATAGACTACCTGCTGGCATGGAGAGTTATTTCCTCTCAAGCAGACACAGAACATACATTCTTGTTAGCCATTGGCTGTAGTCTTTGCAGTGTGTTCAAGCGCAACTTTTTAGTCAAGACGCACCCGACACGAGCTGGCAACACAATCGGCTTTTGTCGCCACTAGTTCTTTGATGTTGATTTGGTGTGTCACAGCCTTAAGTCTCTTGCTTCACAGATTTTTCTCCTGTGGAAAAAAAAGCCAGTAATCTCAAATGTATCTCCTTTATTTTCAGAATTAAACGTTTTCAGAAGATCAGAAAATCTCCACAATGTTTCAAACTGTTTTCAGAAGTACCAAAGTCTGCAATGGACAATGGTGTAACTTCATTACTTTTGCAAATATGTTCTTTCTTGAGTATTCAAATTTCTTGTAACTTTGAGTCCTGTTACCCCAACCGACAGGGTTTTTAACACACACAGCTTGTTTTCAGTGAAGACATGGTATGAACAGTTTACTAAATCACTAAGGAACTTTTCACCATTGAAACTTTGATGAGCAATTTACCCAGACACAAGGAGATATGCATTTCACTTAGTGAGGGAGTGAGAAACAGAGCTCTCTTCCACTCTCATTACCCACAACTGAGGTGTCTTTGAGCAAGGCACCTAACCCCCAATCACTTCCCAGGCACCACACTTCCAGGTGTATGTTCATGGTGTGTGTGTGTGTGCACTTGGATGGGTGAAATGCAGAGCACAAATTCCGGGTATGACACCATAATTGGCTACATGTCACATCGCTTTCACTTTTTCACTTTCACCCACACACAAACATACATAGACACACAAAACTGCCTGCTGTCATACCAATTCCTTCCATTAATGCCTGAGTCAATCCACTTACATCAGTTTATGCTTGAACAGCAGATCCTGTCAAGTGAAAATGGAAAAATACATATCTAATAATTTTTCTCATTATTGTTGCCCCAGTACCACAAGGCTGTGTACCCAATTTTATGTCATTCATATTTATAATTAAAATATAAAATATTAACCAATGCATTACTAAACCTAAAAATGTAAAACACCGTAAGTGAATTAAAAAAATAAATAAATAAATCCTTGCTTCTGCTTCTATTCTTTCTGGCTAAAATGATATTTAATGTTGTGAAAGTATGCTACACCTGCATTTTTAACACATCAAGTTATTTTACTATTTTACTTTTTCTTACTTTTTTTTTTTTGCATTGTAAGCTAGCTGAGACTCTCTTTTTTTAAAGTAACACTATGAAGCACTTACCTTGTGGATAAGTGTTCGTCAGAAGGTGGCAACAAATGTGTCACGATCACCAGCTGGAGTGCCTTTGATAGCCACCAGAGAGCACTCCACCCCGGACCATTGCCTTACCATCTCGGACTACATTTCCCATAATTCACTGCTCGGACTAATCAGCCATGATCACATTCAGCTGTTGCTCAGTTGCTTGTTAGTTTCTGCCTTTAATCCGTTGCCTGCTGATTTCGTCTGCCCCTTGGACTTAACTATTGTTTGGGCTGTTTGCCTGGTTTTGACTACGATTGTGGATTACCCTTCAATAAACTGCGTTTGGATCCTCAACCTTTGAGTCTCAGAGCAGTATGTTACAAAATGATTCTTTATGAGTGATTCATTGAAGCATTCACTCAACGGATTCATTCAGGAACGCAACATGACTATTGTGTGCTGCTTAGAAACACAGTTGGTTCTGCTGTGGCTTTGTTTTGTTGGAGCAAAAGTAGACAAAGTAACTGGTAATATGAACTTTGTTTATTGAAATGTTGTATAAAAGTAATATCAAACTCTCAGTCGTACTGTTGGTCAGCATGTCAGATACAGTAATGTCTTCTGGCATTCCAAATAAATGAAAAATACTCTCCCTTCTGTCACAAACTCTCTGTTCTCTGTGGTTCCTCCTCCTACAGCAACCATCACAGCATGTCAAGCGCAAAATGGGTTAAGACATGCTTTTTTTGGAGTGTTAAATAATGCCGCAAATACAATAAATAGACTACTGCAAACCTTAGTAAATCACATTGCTTGATTTATTTAAATACTGTCCTCCCATAAATTTTGTGTCTGAAAGGGAAACTCCTACAAATGCATATGCAATAAGTTAAGTAGCAACCACACCTTTGTCATGGATATGCTTAGTTTCATTGTGTTTTAGTTTGGTATATTCTGTTCCTGTTTGCCTGTGTTCCCTTTGCTTGTTTGTTTCCATGGTTTCTGATGACTTACGCACCTGTTTCGGTTCCTATTCGTCATGCACTTATTATAGCCACCACCTCAAGAAAGCCTTTTTATCACAAATTTTTCACTGCACAAATCTTTGTAAATACTGACAGTAGATTTTTTTTAATGCCAAAAGAGGGAGTCTTTTTTACGGCTTGCAAAACACTGAATTGCATTGTATTTAAATTCTTTATACCACTGCATTATATTTTATTATTTTGTATGTGTTCAATCACTTGGTTTTTAGTTCATTATTATTGCTCCTGGAACACACATTCATATTTGTTCTCTAGGTCTGGTTAGGCTTAGCTTTTGTGTTAGTACTGAAATTTTAAACCGCATATAAATATCATGTAAACTTTGTGATTTAAACCTGTAAATGAATTTTAAGGATTTTGAAAGCAAAGTCATGTGATACTATGATGAAGAAACATTTAAGATTCTGCATTATTTGTAGGTCACCTGGTTCTGCCAGGTCCTGAATCTGCATTTGTCTATTTGCTTAAATTATTATGATGACAATAAAATAATTTGTAATAGAACAAATAGAAAGAAAAAAATAGAAAATAATGCAAGTTTGAATTTTTGAACACATTATTTAAAATATGACCCTGCAACATGTATTAGGTTTATGTAATATGCTGACTGATAGGACAAAAAAAAAAAATTAACCTTTCGGTTTGTTAGAAATATAAACATGCTTTGGTGCAAAAGGTTTTTCAGCTATTTTCCCACAGGCTATGTGCACATCAGGCAGGTATAAAAGAAGTCAAACTGTAACCAGACATGAAAGCACAGCCTTCTCTCAGTCCTACATCTGAAACCAGATGAAGGATCTTCCTGGCCCTGAAATCATTACACCTTCAAAGGTAATTAACACATGGCTTTTGTTTTGTCCCGATGAGCCCCAGATTGTGAAGATACAGCTGTTCTCAGAAGCGAACGACAGAGACAAAGAACAAGGTGTGCTGAGACCGGCTTTCATGTCAGCAGCAGGAGCTTGACCTTTGCCCCGTCCCTGACCTCAAATCTATACTGTCAACGCATTTCTATGAGCGGAAAGCAAAAAATGAACATGTGGAGTGGGGCCACGCCTGCTGGACCGCTAAAATGTTGATGAGAGAAGCCACCTGGTAAAACCCGACTTTTAAAGACGACGTTACGTTTTCTCATAGCATTTTACCATACAGAAGCAAAACACAGTAACACTGCAAGTAAAAAGTGAGTGAGAAATATGAGAAGTGAGAAATATCTTCAGATTTTATTATTGAATCGTCTTCTCTGAAACTGAGCATGATATTATCAGGACAGATGACAGTCTAGGAGATCAAATTTCACATGGATTAAAGTAAAACAAGGGTAAGTGAATATCAGGTCAGCATTTCTTTTAAGTTTTTTTTAAGTCTTTTATCTCACGCTTATGCCTTCATTAGTTCATTAGTTTCATAAGTTGAATAAAGAAGGCGGTAACTAGATATTTTACTTTATAACTTGTTAAATATGGATATTTTTCTTACACAAACGCATCGCTTCGCTTCAGAAGGCCTTCATTAACCCCCGGAGCCATGTGGAGTACGTTTCTTGAGCTTCATTCTTATTGTTTCTGTTCACTGCCATGATCTCAGTATTGGCTGACGCTGTACACGTGAGCGGCACGACATGATGTGATGCAGGAGCCTGTCAATAATGAGTCGCCGTTCTGACGTAGAGCAAAGAACTGCGTTCATTATGTCAGCTGCTTATGACAACAGTTCAAATTGTTAAATAAAGTCGTTATTTTTGTTTTGTTTTTGCACACAAAAAGCATTCTCGTCACTTCATAACATTAAGGTTGAACCACTGCAGTCGCATGGACTATTTTAACGATGTCTCAAAAGGTGCAATGACATTGCTGCCTATGTGTGCTTCAGAAACCCTCGGATTTCATCAAAAATATCTTAATTTGTGTCCCGAAGTTGAACAAAGGTCTTACGGGTTTGGGACGAGTAATTAATGACAGAAATTTCATTTTTGGGTGAACAACCCTTTAAGATCCCTCAGTATTTAAAGACAAACTTACTATGACTACTGTTTATTATTCATATTTCATATCTAATTCACATATCTTTTAGATCTATACACTTAATAGTAAGTCATGGTAAGTTGTACATCATTGACAAAGACTGGGCTGAAACTGTGGACTTGTCTGGCTTGTATGGATACAGAAACCACTATTACTTAAAATAGAATGAATAGAATCAAACTTATTATAAAAGTTTGATTTATTTTTCTTGTGTGATATCATTATCCTGAAATTCCCTTTCTTTCAATCCTGCCATTTAAATATATTAAACATGTAGGCTAAATGTCAAATGTATCACAGAAACACTGAAAAATGTGTTTGAAATAACTTAAATACTTGAGCAATGTTTAAAATAGTATATTTCCAGCACATTTATATTTAAATAGGAGACGATGTAATTTATACTGATAAAGTAGAAAGTCTGATATTAATATTGATTAAAAGTTCATTTTAGGACTTTTAGGAGTACATAAAAATGACCTCAAAGCTATATAAACTAAAAGACATAATATCTCAGTTTGGATTTAACATGGTCTTTAAATTGTAGATGTTAATGGTAAATGAGTATCTATGTGTATCTATTTATCTTTAGCCTCCACATATTCATAATGCATCAGTCGTCTAGAAAACTGTTTGAGATGTTTAACAGCTCTCGTTTAGACCCAACGAGTCATTGAACATTTCATTTTCACCTGTTGATAAAGCATGTTCCTTTCAACAGACACATATTTCCTATTTCATATTTTTGTAAAAAAAAAAAAAAAAAAATATGCTTCACGATATTGTAGATGGAGCTATTGTCTTGCAAGTGCACCCGACCTGCAAACTGACCAATACAACTGATGGGACGGTGCGCTCGAAAGCAAGCTTAGTGACGACACACACACACACACTCTGAAATCTCGAGCAGGCGTTCGGTTCTCTGGGTCAGTGGCCTGTCTCAGAAGAGTGTTTGATGGTGGCGTTTTATTGTTCCATAAGGTCAAGTTCTTCAAAGCTTTCCGTCAGCTCTCCACGGGGAGCGGGAGCTGCAGCTGTCAGCACACACTCTGCTTTTGTTTTTATATGAGAAGAGAAACAGGTCAAAGCCTCTCTCTCTCTCTCAAAAAAAAGAAAAAAACGGTTTTATCGGGCTTAGGCACAAAGTGAAAGATGTAATATTGTCAGTTTCGTATTCTGTTTGAACTGAAAATGACATGAATAGGAAGCTTGTGAAATTCCCTATGATTTAGGCTTTTGCCTTTTCTCTGTTTCAGAACAGTCCCAGAATGCTGTGTGTGAATTTGGAAACATAATCAATGCTAGTATGTAAACTGGTCAACATATTGCATACCTACTTAATATCATTTTTTGCTTTACTGCAATAGGAACAAACCTTAATACTTAAACGGGATAAATGCCTTCAAATGTCTGTGTCTTTAAATCCTAAGCTAGCATTAAACATGTCAACATTTTAACTAACTTTAAATTCATTAGCAAGATTCTCTTAAAATTGTGTTAAGCCATGAATTGAGCTCTGACACAACGCAACAATGAGTACAGCATACAAGAGTTTACATTACATATAGACAAAATTTGATTGATGTAAGGAATAAATTCCAAGAAGCATCAGTGGTTTGACTGTGTTGCTTAAGCAAACAAAATCCCAACCCAGGTTCATTTGAACTGGGTGAGTGGCACTAAAAGGTTAAACCACTATCACAGGGATGTCCAATCCTGCTCCTGGAAAGCTGCCTTCCTGCAGAGTTTGGCTCCAACTCACCTGCTTGGAAGTTTCTAGCGACACTAAGACCATGGGAGACCCTGGAGACCTTGATTAGCTGGTTCATTAGGTGAGTTTAATTAGGGCTGGAGCTAAACTCTGCTGGAAGGTGGCTTTCCAGGAACAGCATTCGACACCTCTGCTCTATCGCATTAGAAATTAACGTACCTACACTAAACCCTAGCCTAAACCTAACCAATAGTGTGAACAAAAATGCATTTCCTGAAGCAACCTTTTATTTTAGACTACCTCTATTCACACTGTCAGTCCAAATCTGTCAGATTGGAATATGATCTAAAATTATTGACTGTCCACATTGTGTATCGTAACAGTTCAGATCCGATTTGTGTGTCCCATGTCGCTCTTTTGTGTTCTGGAATATCTTCATTAGTTTCTACAGCAATGGCATTGCTTTTACGTTTTATGTGCCGTGAGAAATTCACATAAACCATATGAAATCTGATTAGAGCAGTCAGACTGAAACAGATTTCATGAGGTTTTTTTGCCATTCACACTTGTTAGATCTGAATGGATTTTAGTCGGATATGTGCAAAATTCAGATTTGGACTGACAGTCTGAACGTAGCCTTAGAGCTCTTTTACTGTGACTTGTGTTTCACAGTACACGCTTCACATCTCAAGTGCAATACTGTACCAGGTGAGCTAACGAGCAAGTTTACTACATCAGAAAAGCCATACATATGGAGCCACACTTTATTAATCGATAATATGCCCCCTGTAATCATAATTCGTGTGAAAAGTAACAAAAGTTATTAGTGTTTTACTGCCTCTAGTGTTAATTTCACCTGGAAACTGCAGTGAAATGTATATACAGGTGTTTTTGCAGTTGATATGTAAATGTAGTCGAAATGTAGCCAGAGTCAGTCAGATTTCTAATGATCCTGGGTTGCTACATCCTCATAATGTCATAGAAAAATAACTCCACAGAAACCAGCTAAACATCTTTGTGACCAGGAAACTGCCACAGATCGGGAGAACCATTAGGCATTAGAACAACCTGCATGCAGCCAAGACCTAGATCCCAACCTCATCCCAACATCCACTTCTATGTAAAGGTCCAGTCAGTGAAAGCTGAAAGACTGTATGTCAGCTGTAATTCTCAAGTATGCTGAAGGATGTTAAAGAGAAAACATCCTATAAGTCTGGCACACTTAAGTGACCACCCTGTAGATCTCATGCAGACTTTCTTGCACTCACCCACACCCTTGCTCAAACATAACATCAATGCAAACTTTTTCCTTGCTGCCAGCAAACTGAAGAAGGCCTTTTTAATGCCGTTGCCAAGCATTTAGAGTTTCAAGTGGCAAAAAACACAAGCTTGAAAAGGTCTGTGGTTCGTGCCTTTGATAGCTGGAATGTGCTATTGGACATCATTGCAAAAAGTTGAAATGCATCAAAGCCTCTGAATTTATTTTCCAATTGCGTGTGCTTACGGAATAAGAGCGACTTTGTTTTTGTACACGTATCGCAAAAAAATCAAGCTGTTTTCAGCAAGTTCCACTATCACATAGCACCAAATACTAAAGTGAGCCTCAAAAAGTGATTTTTTATTTATTTCTGCAATCAAGGCCACAAGAATCTCCCATGAGTTTCAGATGAGATCTCAACAATGTCTCAAACTGTGAACATTTTTCAGCAACTTCCTTGAGGAAATTGTCTGAGTGTGTGTATGTGAATGTAGGTACATATTGCAACACAAGCTCTTCAGGTCAACTACTCTCATGGTGGCAGCAACAGTTTGCAGAAAATCATAATGACTAGGTTAGTTAATTTGTTTCATATGTAAAGTCAACATGTTTATAACAATTAAATAATAACATACCCAGTTTCATGTAAGAGACTTCTGAATTTACTGTAACTCATTTGCTCCCTTTACTACTGAGGTTTGTTACCACCAGACTAGCACAAGAGCACATTTCAGGTATGTTCATCTAGACCTCACACTTTGTTCAAGTAAAAGCCTTGTCCACACTAATACTTTTTTAGAGAAAACATCCTATAAGTCTGGCACACTTGACTGACCACCCTGTAGATCTCATGCAGACTCTCACGTAAAAGCCTTGTCCACA
This sequence comes from Elopichthys bambusa, assembly GCA_037101425.1. NCBI lineage: Eukaryota > Metazoa > Chordata > Actinopteri > Cypriniformes > Xenocyprididae > Elopichthys > Elopichthys bambusa. The sequence continues at coordinate 37,150,194 of CM074435.1, forward strand.
CTAATACATTAAAGAGAAAACATCTTTAACGTATTTTGTTTAAAAATGCATCTTTTTCTCTCTGTTTTGGCCTTCCGTCCACATGGAGACTGCGTTTTTATTATCGGAAACTAAGCTTTTTGAACACGCTTTCCAAAGTGGATAATGCCGTTTTCACGTTGTAGTGTGGACTGTTAAAATGAAGGTATTTGAAAACGATAGATATTCATGTTTATACCGGTATTGTAATATAATTAGTCTGGTGCAACTTCAAACATCCAACAAGGTGCATGGGATAGAAAATAAATAATTTAGGAACAAAACCAGCGACACTTGTGGCGTGAAGGGGTCAGAAATAAACGAAAAACTGGAGCTATATATCAAAACTTTATTTTGCCAACGCGTTTCGGCACACAGGCCTTCGTCAGGGCTAAAAGGTTTCAGGTGTGTAGGTACAAACAGAAACACAATTCAAACTTACAATGAACCAATGAAAAAATTGCATAAAATACAATTTTGAATTGTGTTTCTGTTTGTACTTACACCTACACCTACACACCTGAAACCTTTTAGCCCTGACGAAGGCCTGTATACCGGTAATGTGCCTGTTATCTGCTGTACACTTCCACACAGTTGCTAAAATATGTTACTTTGCACACTCTTCATATCACAGTCCTGCAAAGATGACTGTGACGAATTTCCTGTCCTGCAGCAAAACAAGAGAGCAGTTGCGTTTTAGACCAATCATATAATGGTGACCTGGACGCATCAGTGAATGGTAAGATATTTTGCTAAATAAAATGATCCTGCCAGAAGAATTGCATGATAACTTTATTATGTCATCTTGTTGAGCTTTTATGAAGGTTTACGAATGCGAAGTAAGGTAAATTTAGCGTGTGTGAACGCTTAAAAATGCTAGTGTGGACGGAGAGCATTTTGCCATTTTCAAATGTATCCGGATTAATGTAGACATAGCTACATTAAGTGTGCCCTTAAGGTCCCGATTTACTTTAAACAAAAAATCAGACCAAAACAAAGGACGTTGTAACAGCTCAAACACCTTTGAACTACCATTGGTCAGTGGCAATGATGTAACAGGTAGGTGTGTTTCTGGGGCTTACAACTGAAGCTGTAATTCAACACTGACATTGTATTTTTTTTGTTTAATACTGTAAAATAGCTTGCTTTAAAGAAATCTATTATAAATAAATGTGACGTGGCATCTATGCTAATATTGGTCTTTCTGCTTATCCCGAGGTTTACCGTAGTCAACCGGATCCGGGCCGCATCCAGGTGAGATCGAGGACCTGCGCCTTGACACGACCACAACGCAGCCCTGAAGTATCAGCAGAGATTGAATGAACTAGATCATCCATTGCACAGTTCCTCAACAAACCATCTATATCGGCGTGATGAATACGATCCTCAACTGGATTGAACTGGAATAAATACTTTGAATGTTGCCCCCCCGACTAAGCCTGGTTTCTCCCAAGGTTTTTTTCTCCATTTTAACACCTGTTTGCCGCCTGATGTCACCTGTTGGAGTTTGGGTTCCTTGCCGCTGTCGCCTTTGGCTTGCTTAGTTGGGGACACTTGACAATTGACATTTGATATTCAACACAGTGCTTTGATCTACCTGCATTGACACCATTTAGTAAAGCTGCTTTGACACAATCTGCATTGTAAAAAGCATTATATAAATAAAGGTGACTTGACTTGACTAGAGTGCTAAATCGCAGAGCTGGTGCAAACATTTCCACATTGCTAAGATCAGATGCTATTTTCTCACTACTGACATTTTGTTGTGTGTTTATTTTGTTATTAAGAGGAAAGCCTGCAGCACATATTCACATATTCATCTAAATGCCGCTCTCAACAGCGTGGAGCCACGTCGAGATGTTCGCTAACAGTATATCTCTGCAAAGGTATTTCAAACTTCTTTATATTTCTCAGCCAAGAACGAAAAAGAACTTTGCGTACTTTGAGTATATTGGGTCCTTTTGTATACTTTAATGAAACATAAATATATGAATTAAGTCTCCTGCGCTATAAAAAAGAATAACCTCTGAGCAGGGAAATGTCAATTCTGGGTGAAGACTTAAAGGACAGCAGCTACGGCTCTCTTCTTGTAGTTAGGAATGTTACACTTTGACTCTATGCTTTGAGGCTCTGTAGTCATATTGGAGCCATGTGGACTTTTCATGGTATACAATAAAGGAGATGTTTGAAATTCCTTTGGCCAGTCCCAAAGAGTATAGATGCGTCTGCTGAGGTTCATCAGCATCCTCTAAGTTCAGCTTTGTCATTCTAGTCATTTTATCACTTAGTCAGATTAAATTGATTAGCGCGACAAACATAATGATTATTTAACAAAGTCATCACTTCAGTGGGACGTATATGTAACTTTCAGCATCATACACACACAATGGAAGAATAAAAGGGCCGTGTTTCCTTTGAGGGGTCCGTGCCTCGGCTTCTCCTTTGACTGTTTTTCTTTTGTTTGCTGATTGGAGCTCATAGTCAGACAGCATCACACAGGAGGAGGAGCTGCAGTAGCAGTAAGGGGCTTTCGGCTCAAACAAACGCTGTCACTTTGATCATTTCCTACTGCTCTTTGATCTTTGCTAAAACACCCAAATTTATCTGATAATGATGTTTAATTGATTATATGGAGCAAGGGAGTTCTGGTTTTGTTTTATATTATTTGTCTTTTTTGTCTCTGGTCTCCAAAAGAAGATCGTTGACACGCCATGTCGCCCCTTTCTCTTTCTTCTTTTAAAATAAATAAAGACGTCAAACATCAAAGCTGTTCTTGGTTAATAAAAGAGGACCTCAAATATTTTCCATTATGTTTGACATGGTTTTGGGTTTCGCCATCCAGAACAACAACAACAGGCCGAAATACGGTAACACGCTTTTTTTTTGTTGTTGCTTAGTGTCTGTGTTGCAGAGATTGAGCAGACTAAACCGAGGCTTGTTTTGCTTTGATGTCAGTGGGTCTGATTATTCAAAGGTAGTCTCTTTTGAGTGCAACTCTGTGAGCACTGACCTCCTTGGGCCAGACAGGACCAGAGCGCTCTTTATGCACATACATGCATGAACACAAACGTTGCTTGCTGCTGCTTTATTTACTGTGCAAGCCTCTCTCTGACTGCAACCTTCAAAGAACAACAACTAGCAATAGGATCTTTGTCCTTTGAAGTCAGTTGTGTTCTATGGCCAACAATACCCCTGACCTCTGCCTTCGACAGATTACTGTGATGGTGCATTTGAGCAGAGGCAACTGTAAAGTGTAACTGAGATTAAATAGATACAGAATAATGCACACCCACTTTCACATACACACACACACACACACACGGATGCAATACAGGACATCACTGAACACCAGCGGTTAGGCAGTTGTTTTCCAGCCTCTATGGTCATTTTATATTCTCTGAACATAGTGTTCTTTGCATGTTCAAAATAGTGCAGTATGTACTTCCATTTAAAAGTTTGGACAAGACAAATAAATCAATATTATTGACCTGACCTGGAAGTAATTTAGGTACCTATGTTCCTTTGCAGAAATTAATTTGGTACCACTTTATTTTAGGGTCTTTTAACTAGTTGCTTATTAGCATGCATATTAATAGAAAATTGGCTGTTTATTAGTACTTATAAAGTACATATTAATGCCTTATTCTGCATGACTTTATTCTACATTCTTAATCCTACCCAATACCTAAACTTAACAACTAGCTTACTAACTATTAATAAGCAGTAAATTAGGAGTTTATTGAGGGAAAAGTCATAGTTAATAGTTTATATGTGTTCCCTATACTAAAGTGTTACCATTCATATATGTGCCTGTGTTCCTTTACAAAAAAAAAAAAAAAAAAAAGATTATACTTAAAGGGTTAGTTCACCCTAAAAGGAAAATAATGTAATTTATTACTCACCCTCATGTCGTTCCACACCCGTAAGACCTTCGTTCATCTTTGGAACACAAATCAAGATATTTTTGATCAAATCTGATGGCTCGGTGAGGCCTGCATTGCCAGCAAGATAATTAACACTTTCAGATGCCCAGAAAGCTACTAAAGACATATTTAAAACCGTTCATGTAAGTACAGTGGTTCAACCTTAATGTTATGAAGGGATGAGAATACTTTTTGTGCGCCAAAAAAAACTAAATAACGACTTTATTCAACAATATCTAGTGATGGGCGATTTCAGAACACTGCTTCATGAAGCTTCGAAGCTTTATTAATGTTTTGTTTCGAATCATCGGTTTGGAGCGCCAAAGTAACGTGATAAGCATGTATGGTAAACTTTGTGACTTTACAGGAAATTGCCACAGATTGGGAGAACCATTAGGCATTTATTTTTATTTTTGGGTGAACTAACCCTTTAAGTACAGACTCTCTTGAAACTTGTAAATTGTGTATTTAAATATATTTGTAATTATGAAATGATTAGTAATGTTGAAATTACAATTAAGAACATTTTAAATATATGAAATGTAAATATAATATTGAATAAACACACCACAGTTAAAATCATAATCAAGTATGCTAACACTTTATTTCGATGGTCCACTTTAGACATTCTACGAACTATAAGTAACTTTGCAACTACATGTCAAATTATTCTACTAACCCAAACCCTAACATCTAACCCTACCCTAACAGTCTACTAATACTCTAATGAGAGTTAGTTGACATGTAGTTGCAAAGTTACTTATATTTAATAGAATATCTAAAGTTGACCATTAAAATTACAAGTATTGTACATGTGCTTTAGTATGTTAGTCAACACACCAAAATAAGTGTTATTTAAAGCACAACAAAATATTATTAAAACAATGATTTAAAATAAGTGAAACTTTTAATTTGACATTATCACAGTGCACTTTTTAAAATGTAGTTAAGTGTTAAAAAAGTCATGTACTCTCAAGTATATCTCATCAATGTTACATTATCTACAAGTGTGTATATATATATATGTTTTTACATTGTACTATATTTTTTTAAAAATACCTGCATCTAATTACATCTGTAATTAATTTCTGTATTACATCTATAATTACACTGTTGACACTTACCTTAACCTACCCTTAAACCTACCCATACACCGGACCTATTCCTAAAATTACAAAAGTGTTTTGCAATACAATATGAACACAACAAGTACATTGTAATTATTTATTTATTTAATTATTGATGTAAGTACATAGTAGTTAAGGCCACCTAATATAAATTTAAATTACACTGCAAGTGGATGTTCAATGCAGTAAATCACACTTTTTCTAAATTATGAATTGTGCTCTGACGCATTTTGTAATTCAATGACAAGTAAGGTTGCCTGTGTACTTAAACTAAGACTTTATGCTGTATCACAGAACGAACACCAACAATATTGTTTAAAAGCATCCCAGGATACACCCAGAGTGCGCAGACTTTCCAGTTCTATTACTTCATAATTTTGATGACTGTACTACTACTATTATTATTATTATTGCACACTGGTCTATTTCTATCTCGTCACAATGCACATTTTTTTTTTTTAGAGCTGCATGCCTATCCAAGTACAATAACAAGAGTTCCAGCTCGCCTGAGAGTGAGAAATCGCGAGACAGAAAAACCATATCAACTGGGATTACTACTTTGTTTCACTCAATTAGAAACATTACAGATAAATCAGTCTACGCAGTCCAGACAAGACCGCTGCGGTACTATCTGTCATATTCAGCCAGGAAGCAAGTGCAATCAGCAACATTCTTTACCTTAAATGCCTTTATTATGAGGTATCTGTGACCTCACAGGCTTTTAAATCATGTATCAGTCACACAGGCAGATCAGCAGACAGCTGGAAATTTCCTCTTTCGTATTTCCTCTCTGTTATAAAGGCATTACAATGATTAATACATCTCGGGCTACTGTATGTGGATATTGAGAGTGCACAGTGAGAGAACAGACAGCACGCCACTGGTATTTTTGGTCATTATGAAAATTACCGTTGTCATGTCGTGTTAAATGAGAACAAATATACCACACTGTCCAGGGAGAGACAAATGAAGATGTGCAGATTAAAGGTCCCAGGCTGGCACTCCCCTGCTGTCCCAAACTGCAATTATGGTCATTCCTTTGCTCTGTACTTTCAGACGACTGTAGCATGCTTTTTAATGCAGGGAGAAAGTAAAAAAAAAAGACAAAAAAAAGTAGACTTGTTGACAAGAGTTTGACTAGTGTGCCCTGAAATAGTAAATGGCCAGGGTTGTAATTTGAAAAATGCTTTTGTCATTCCTTCAGTTTCTCTCGACAGCGAGTGGGAACCAAAGAGGCAGAGCCAGATGTACATAATAGCACTGAATATCTCAAGGTAAATTCAGAATTTGGTGTTTGCCATAGATTTGAGTAATTTTGCCGGCACATGTGCGAACCTTGAAAGACATAACACATTTGAAAGGCAAATGCTTTCCCTGTTTGAACATTAAAATCATTTATTGGTGTGAATATGACCCTCTAGGTTGAGCCACTTGAGCCACTGTCAAGATATCAGATGACAGTTGTACTCTACCTGAAAAGGAATAACATTCAGGAAATACAGTATGTTACACTCAGGAAATACAGGAAATGCCTGTATTTATGCAGCAAGCTCTAATTTTTACTGCACGTGACAAGACAACTTTGTTACATAGAGAACCTAGAACACACTTCTTAATCATAAATGCAAAAAAGTATCTGTTGTCAGCAAGGCTTGTTTGCATACTGTATTTACCCAGAGCGACCTCAAGGGGGAGTTCTCACAGCACAGGGATCTGTTCGTCAATACACTGCAGAGGACGGGGAAGATTTTCTCACCTAATCCATGTGTCTCTAATCTCCAATCCTTTCGTTTACCTTCATTTTGCTATTGTGTGACATGACTCAAACTAAAATATCCTAGCATCATCCTAAAATAATGTTTCAGTCAGACTGACTTCATCAATTTCAGAGTCTTCGGGAATTCTTCAATCTCACTAACCAGCTCCAAGAAGATCTCTGTAATTCCTTTGCATGTTTTGTATCCTTGTGCACCTGAATGTATAATTTCACAACAATATCTTCTTTAGTGTAAACAAGGCCACAGTTAAAGCTGCTTAGCAAACTGGATTTCTGAAGAACAAAATGAACAACTCCTAAATCTTGAAGTCAGGTATCCTTTATGCTGGAGATTCCTTTGATGTCATGGAAAAGTGATGAATCTTTGTTGTGTTTTATTACCAGTTGATATTTGAAAGCACTCCTGGACTCTTTGAAGTGAGCAAGGGTCTGTTTCTTCTCTAGACTAGAGAGGTGTCATCGCATTATTGTTGGCATGTAGCCCTATTCTGATTGGATCTGAGGAGACAAAACACTATGGCTTAACTTAAGCTGACTTGTTTGTTATCCTAATGAGTGCACATTAGCAAATTTCTCCCTTAACTATTATGATTGTTAGCATTTCATACTTGAATCTGGTATCTCACTAAGCCAACAAAACAACACGCTTTTGGTCATGGTTGATTTACTTGATGACTTTTCTCTGAGGTTTGTCCACCATTAGTAGTGCTTATTAAGCTGAGATTTATGATGACAAAATCGATTATTAAGAAAAGAGTTAGCCAGTTAACATCATGTTTCTGTCATGGTCATGTTCTTTTTAGTTTTATGTTCCTTGTTTGTTAACATGGTTTCTGATTGAGTTTCGCACCTGTTCCTTGTTCTGTTGATTATCATTCAGTGTGTATTTAAGCCCTCAGTTCTTTCCGTTCATTGCTGAGTGGTGTCAACGTCGATGTTGAATGTGTAGTGTGTTTGGAGTTTCGTCAGGTCCATTAAAAGTCTCCTTGTTCATCATTCATTCTGCTTCACACATCTTGTATTGGATTAAACTACACAAAGTTCAGTGACAGTTTCATTTTGCCGTCAATTTGAACATTTAATAGGCCTGATTAGTAATCAATCTATTAACAGTTTTTAATAAAAAAACACCAGACAAACCCATTAATAAAGGTCACATTTAATTATTATTTAGTGTGTAATAACCACTCCTCTCTGTCTTAATGAGTGCAAATAAGTGTGGCATTAACTAAGATTAATAAATGCTGTAGAAGTACTTTACACTGTTAGTTACATTGTTAACTTAACTAATGTTAAGAAATTAAACCTTATTGCAAGGTGTTACAAATAAAGTCACTAGTTTTTGTTTTTTTTATATATATAAAAACAGGATTTGTAGATTTGATATTTGTTTGATTTGCATTTGTGTATGCACTTGAAAATACTGTAATACTTTAAAATTGATCTGCCCTTCAAAAATCTCCTTAAGAGAATAAGAGCAGCAACACTTCCCCAGAAATTTACCCTGCTATAGGCTCCCAATGCTGGTGGTTCATCATGTTTACATGTTTTTCTGGTCAACCTCCAAACTGTGGTCACCAGCATTTGTCTTGCAGGTTTGTAAGGCTTTTCTAATGCCCCAACCACTCAAAAAATGAGGAAGTTCTTCTTTCTTCTTAAAATTGTTCTCTGATTCATGTGTCTTTTAAAAAAGCGTTTACAACTCTCATGTCTAAAAATAGCTTCAGAGAATGTTATGATTTTGTTTCTGTCTTGGACTTGTAAACATGTTTACTACCAATATACTGTAGTATTGGTGGAAAAGGAGGCGATTTCCTTCCATTAAACATTTGGAGTTATAATAAGTTGAAAAGACAGCCTCGGTTACTGTTTGATGTGGTTCGTTTTCTGACTGGAATGCATGCTGACGAGCCTTTTGCCATTTGAAGTTCTTGTTGGTAATGAAGTGGTAATCTGTCTACATGGAAGATCACCCTTGTATCTAGAGTTCACAGTGTCAGCTGTACAGTTTACAAACTCCTCTGTGACACTAATAATGTTGTCTAGAAAATCCACATTTACAACTTGCTGGGTGAACTCCAGACTTGTGGCGTTCTCCTTCCGTGAATGCGTGCATGTTTTAGGCCCAACCACCATTCTCCACGCAGTGTTGGGGAATAATTTACTAAAGAAGTGCTTTAAGCTATCTTGACTGCATTTTTCAGTAAAATGACAGTAGCTCTATTTTTTTTTTTCTCCTAAAATGTCCACTCTCTCTGCTATGAAGCAATGAGAATCCGACAATGAAGCAGCTTGTAGTTAGTTATGTTTTAATAGTAGCTTGTAGCATAGCTTAAACTACTATGAATAACTGGTAGCTTTAAGGCCAATTCACACAATGCACCGACAGACGGCAACAGGCACTTCTTCGGATTTTGCTGGATCAGTGCGTTACCCCTGTTGGGGTCTGTTGCCGTCTGTCGGAGCTTGTTTTTGCCAAATGAACATGCTGAGTCTGTAATCTGGTGACTGACGTGCTGACAAAGTCTGCCAGCATGGACGCTCGAGGCGGTGGGCTGGAGTGACTTGCCGGGGGGACGGACAAACTCATTGCAGTCCACCTGCGTTGTGGAGGGGTGGCTGCCATCTGAGAGGGGATGGAGGAGTCACTGCCATTTGCCTGAGGCCAGAGCCTGCTGCCGTCCACTGTAATAGGGAAGAGCAGGGAACGGGGGACTCACTCCCGGGTGCCCGAAGCCGGAGGAGCCGTCGCCATCCACCAGGGGGTGGAGGAGTCAGAAGGCCTTCCACCGACAGGTATCCAGTACCACCACCAGGCATCACGGAGGAGATCGCCCAGCTGGTGGTGGACTGGATGGCAGTGCATTTTGGGAACAGGACCCAGAATGGGCGGTGGGGGTATGTGGCAAGCAGGGCGAGGCCGAGAGCCATGGGAGCAGAGCAAGGCCAGTGGTTGCGAGTGCCACACCGGTCTCGAGAACCCCGGAGGAACTCCGGAAGGATAAAAAGAGGAGTGTCGATGATGCAAGAGGAGAGAGGACCAGGCCTGGACTTTGCTGTTGTTTTGTTTTAGTTTATGTGGCAGTCATCCAATGAGGGGCTGCGGCTTTACTCTCATTTTGTTGTTTGTTTATTTAGTTATTAATGCTACGATGTTACCGTTTTCCGGTTCCCGCCTCCTTCCTTCCTTATTACAGTCTCAATGAGTATGTTTACATTCACTTTAAAAGTTATATTTCAGTTAGACTAGTGGACTTCTAGTTTTAAAATGTCATGTTAAAAAAGTCTGATTTTTTTTAAGTCGTACTAGCAGACCTAGATAACGTTATTGTGCATGGCTTCATCCAGCTTGTTCACGTTAATCACACCATAATTGACCTCATTGTTATGCACTTTATCTAAAAGACTGGGTGGCGTGTATTTAATTCTTCAGATATATTAATTATTTTTGTTTTAAGCCCAGTCCACTGATGTCTGCACACACTGTCCATGGGCAGCCTGGTTTTTATGTCCTCTTGAGACTTTTTTTGTGGATAACAGAACATGTACTAGTGATTAAGTGCTCAAAAACAATGGTCCATTAGGTAGTGTGCATGCGTCAAACATGTCCATTCACTCTCACAGTCAATGGGGTAAGCTTTGAAAGGAATGCTGAACGCAGAAAATGAACTATATTCAGTCTTTTACTATTGGGTGGACAATTAAAGCCATACTACCAAGGGAGGCTGTTGTTCTTTCTGCAGTGTTTTTCAGCTCAACCTTTTTTCTTATGCCCCTTTGTTGAGGATGTTACAGATCCACCAACAGCATGTAGTGCCATGCACTGCCCCAACACTTTAAAAAACAACAACATTAACATAGGCAATGTGGAGGGGAGATTCAACACATGATCGTGGACAATGTGTTTGAAATGTTAAGTTAAGAAAACAATCCGCCTAATGGCTCTGTATTTATGTATTTTCTTTGGGCCTTTGAAGTGAGGGGCCACATTACATGCTCCCATCACACCACTGTGACTGCAACAACACAAGAGCACTTACTCTGACCTCTCACTCTCAGAGCCACTCCATTGATTTTCAAGCAGTGTTGGTTTCATCAAAGCAAAGGAAACAACTTGGGAAGATCATATGCGTCTCTGATGCCACAGGCAGCCTCTCATATTTTAAAGGTCTGCAGGCAGATTGATAGGAATGCAGATATAAAGGAAAAAAGACTTTGAAATAATGAAAACGTAATGACTGTTACAATGTTGGGCAAACAGTATAATGTGATAAAAGCTTTGAGAGAGATTACTGTTATTGCCTTTTACTCCTCAGTTAAGCACTGACATGTGCCCTCTTTATAAAGCATGGTTAAATGCTGCTACTTTCTAATGCAAACATCACTATTATTGCTCATATTTAGGGTTACATGTTTTTATAGTGCAGGGAAAAATGCTACAAGGGGCAGTAATGATGATGTAATGCTATGTTACCTACTCATTCTGAGGAACCCAAAAAAGGTAGACGTGTTCCTCCATCTAAATCCTGTTTCACCTGATATTAACATCCATCTTGGGTGACTGAAGTGGTCATCCTCTATGACTATTTGTAAATGGTTTTCGGCAATGGCAAATGGCATATCTCTTACAAAAAAAAAAAAAAAGTATACTTTATTTTATTAAAGTTCCCCTATTATGCTATTTTAAAAGTTCTTAATTTTGTTTTGTACGTCTCCAACATGTTCAAAGATCAAAAAATGCTTTCATTTTCTCATAATATACATTGCACATCACCACATTTTTCAGACGACTCTTCCGTTGCTTCAGTCTTCCTAAACCCCTCCTTTCCGCGAGCCTGCTCTGTTCTGATTGGACAGACGGTCCAGTCTGTTGTGATTGGTCTGCCGCTTACAGCGCGTGTTGGAAGTGAAACTCCCATTACCATAACAAAACTTCAGTTCCACTCTGGAGGCTCCCGGAGCTCAGTGATTGTACACACTGTAAAGACAGTAACAATGCCGTCAATTTTACCACATCAATCCGACCGCGAATCCGATGATGAAATATTTGAAGAACTAGCTATTCAACCCGAACCTCCATCGCAAGGACGACTTGAGCAGGACGTTTCTCAGTGATACACTACTCAGTTTTACATTCATGATAAGATGTTGCAACTGTAATTCCTCTACATCAGCATTAACAAGTGTATGTCCACCAACAAACTGATGTGTAATTTTTAATTTATTACTTTTTAATTTAACACATGTGGGAACTGTATCATCAACAGTATCATTAACAATGCATACGTTAGCTGAGCACTACCGTGAATGACTGATGTAACGTTAAAGTTTCTATAACAAATTTTGATCCATCTTTTATCATTACTCAGAATTGTAAGAACGATCTGCATTATCGGACACAATTTTAGGTAATAATGAGCCACAGATGATTTGCAGAAGTATTTCAGTAAGAAAGTAATAAAGTTAGAGAGCTACACAATATAAAACACAAAACTATGTATTTTGAACACCCAGTAGAAAATACATTAATAATTAATCGTACTTACAGGCTGTGATTCTGAGGAGCAAGTTGGTCCAAATAAAGTCAGTACTGTCCAATCTTTTATGGATGAGCGTTTTGTAAATCCCCTTTAGACCTCATGGAGATTTGAGAAGCAATCTTGAAAATGTTATTCTGCTGTTGTATCGCTGTGGTAATTTTACAAAGAGAATTTGCTTTTGCAGAGCAGAAAACAGCATCTTCTCGACTTGTATACAACACGAACCAGCTACAGCATTTGAGGACGAGTCAATATAGACATTGTTTGATCATTTACATTGTTTACAGACAGCTACATGACACATGAAAGGTAATATTCAAAAAAGCATAATAGTAAACTTAAGTAAAGTTTAGATATATTTTCCAACATAAGTATACTAAACTCAGTGTACTAGTAGTATACTTGTAAGTACTATTTCAATACTTTATGGGACTAAGATGGCGCACTTTTTAGTTCATACAAGAAAACTTTTCTTTAAGTGTAACAGTAGTAAACTTTGAGAGCACAGCAAGTTTTTTTTTTCTCTCTCTCTCTGTGAGATATTCTACTTATAGGTATACTGTTAGTTTAATAACTACATACTTCTAGCCCAATTCTTTGTTCATGAAAGTACACTTTGAAGTGTACTCTCAGTGAACTACTAGTTTTATAGTTTTTATAGTGCAAGTATATTTGTAAGCAAGTTCGTTTTCTTTAACTCTTAACTGCATGAATGTTTTGCCAATCATTATTACATATTCGGATCTTTAGCGACCCAGATCTAACACAGTTGGCTACAGTATATATATGCGTTTAAGGGATGAGTGACCTTAACATCATACTTATGGTTTACAATTATTTACTTATTTTTAGTTTAAAGAAAGTATAAACTTTTTTAAGGGCTGTGACACTGCATGGTAAGTTCATACTAAACATGTTAAATGGTCCTTCTATACTGCCTGGGATGCATTTATACTACACATGCAATGTTGTGACATTCATCCATGTCCACCATTAAAAAAGGGGTTGAGTAGACAAATTTGTGTTTACAATTATATTTAAGGTATTGCAGCTTAAGCCTAGTCACCAACTCATCAACAATGTAATAACAGTACAGAGGTCACACCTATCTACTTCTGTGGACAATAAGGTTTACCACTTTCTCAAGTCCTTTGGTGTGAACTGCTGGTCACTGCCAAGGCCATGAGAAAACACTATTCATGGTCCCTATAGGTGGCAAAGATAACTGGTTGAGTCATTAAACTCAGCGGGGAATTTACTTAATGAGGCAGATAGTGTTCACGCTTTGACAGACATGGATGTGTGTGTACCAACTGCCCTCTTTTCAAAGATTAAGTAAATAAATCGAATGCCTAAAAATGAGTGAAAAAAATGGTTAGTGGGCTTCTAGCTTTAGTTGTAATGATGGCTATTTATGTAGTTCGCTGAGCAGCATTATTCAAATCTTAAAGGTTTAGTTCACTTTAAAATGAAAATTAGCCCAAGCTTTACTCACCCTCAAGCCATGACTTTTGTCTTTCTGATGAACGCAGTCGGAGAAAATATCCTGACGCATCCGAGCTTTATAATGGCGGTAAGCGTTACCAAACGAGTATGAGCTGAAGAAAGTGTCTCCACTTAAGACACTTAAGTGTCTCCAGGAGGTTAATAAAGACCTTCTGAAGCGAAGTGATGCATTTGTGTAAAAAAAAATATATATCCATATTTAACAAGTTATGAAGTAAAATATCTAGCTTCTGCCATACCGCCTTCCGTGTTTTACTTACGAAGAAAGTTTAAACTGGCATCGCGTCAGTTACACTTTTTCCGTAAGTTGAATAGGGAAGGCGTAGGATGTAGAGTAAGCTTTTTGAACTGCTAGAGTTTTACACTTTCTTCGTGAGAATACGCAAGGCGGTCTGGCGGAAGCTAGATATTTAACTTCATAACTTTTTAAATATGGATATTTTACATCTAGGATGGCTTGAGGGTAATGAGGAAAATAATTTTCATTTAAAAGTGAATCCCTTAACGCCCTTTCCAAAAATTCAAAACTTGTTGACAAACTGTCACTTCACACTGAATGAAAATAAATATCCATTAGGAAAATAAAAGTAAAAAGTACAAATGATCAGACTTTCAGATGGTTTGTCATCTTGATGCAAAGGACAAGAGTGTCCTATAACTTTTTAACCATATAATATTTTTTTCTGTTTTACTAAGAGTGTAAGCCAAACCAATTGTGAAACAACTTTTTTTCAAACCATATTTTTTTTGTTTTTACTGTATATCTACTCTATGTCTGACTTTGGTTTGTCGGCAGGTCAATATTCACCAGTGTTAAGAGCTCTGTAAGAATGCATTTTCAACTCTAAATTTGCATAGAATATTCATATTTGGTGTTTAAAGGGGTATTTAAAATAAGATAAAATAAGATATTTGGTGGTCCACATCATAATCCAATACCTATTTAAATGTCTCAATGTCCAACATTAAATTTAGTCTCAATATTTTTCAATATTGAATTAAAATTTCAACAACCACTGAATTCCATTGAACAGCAATAGAATTAGTAATGAAATTACTGGACATGTTTAAGTTCAGGTTCAGGTTATCAGTGGCAAACTAAATACTCCTTCTATCACAGGTGATGATTCAGATCCACTTCCTAGAATGAATGTTAAGGACTTTTTCCACTCCTTGGAAACAGGTGGGATGTGCTGTGAAAATAACACAATTGTTCTGTTTTAAAAGAAGTTTGTATTCTCCATGGTTTATGTGTCTATGCTGTGGGGTTGTGGATTATTATGGTTCCTTGTTAGTTTCTGTGTGGTTGTCTGTGTTCTGTGGGCCATCTGTGGGTTGCGTGATTGCATTTGAGGATGGTTGTTCTGTTAGCGGAGTTAAACAGGCACAGTCACGAGCTCTCCCTGACGCCACGGGCACAAGTGTCTCTGTCTCACTGAGTTTTCACATACACTCACACACACACTATGCAATACCTTGGTAAGAAATTGGACAAACATTTATACAAACACATTGTACACAAACGCTCACACACTTTGAAACACTTATGACTGCCAGATGGGGCGAAAGACCCTTACTCCAGTGAAGGCCCCAATATACTTGCAACGAAGTTCTTTTTAGCTTTTCGCTTAGGGTAAAAAGAAGTTTTAAATACATATATAGCGAACATCCTGGTGCCATCCACACTGCTAAGAGAGGAATTTAAATGAATATATAAATATTTTGTTTCAAAGGAAGCAGTAAATAAAAAGCAGTTAAGAAAGCATCTGATCATAGTGATGTGGATATGTTTGTACCAGCTCTGCAATTTGGCACTCCGTGCCACATTTATTTATAGCACTTTATACAATAGATTTCTTTAAAGCAATCGGCTTTACAGTATTAAACTGAAAATACAGCGTCAGTGTCGCTTTCAGTTAGTATTACAACTTCATTTTCTGCTGTAAAGCAGTTCTCCAGAGTGTTCATGTTTTTACTCACGGCTGACCTTGACAGACTGAACAGAAGAAATAAAAGATTTCAACGTTAATATTTCCAATTTTTTGGCAAGCTGCTTCAAATACCTGAAACGAATTCCAAACAAACTTCGTTTGACCTGATTTTGTTCTTTTCAAATTTATGTCATGCCAGGTCATTCTTCGTTTTAGCGCAAAGTATATCAGGGCCTTAAGGTGAAGCTATTTTGGCATCTTCCTACATTGAAAGTGGAGATCAAATTTTGTTTTTTGGACTGTGAAAATGCTTAAGCTACATCACTATAACGACTTCCCTCACTAGCACCCAGACTGGCAGGATCTGCAGAGGTTGTTTGTATGAACGATCCCAAAGCTGCCAGAATCCCACATTTGATAAATGCAGCCCCACCAAAACCCAAGCTCTATTTATTACCTGAATGTGATGATCTTAGTAAAAACCTCTGCACACTGTCCAAAACTGCATTTTTATTTGTAATACGTGGCTATCCAATGCTTAAATAGCTGCCCTTTTATGGTTCTGAATTTATTTTATCTTAGAAGAGTGGGCATCTATGTAAAAGCATTTTATTTATCTACATAATTCGCATTTGTGAAAGTGACATTACAACATCACATTTTAGTGAAAGAACAAGTGTTAAATCAGAAAAATTATTACTATCTAAATCCATCAGTCACATGAGACTTGCACTTGTTAGCAGGAACACAAATTACACACAAATATTCTCCACGCTTAGAAACTGAAGTTTTCCGACATCATCTTAAAAGTCATGTTCTTTTCCCTGATGGAGTCAGAGTGAGTCTGATGGATGAAGAGCATAATGAGGAACAGAGTGTAAACAGTACAGCATGATGTTAAAGAGAGGGGGAAAACAGAAAGAGATCAAACAGCCTGTGTAATTCTACTTTGATGTCTTTGTCCCTTGCTCAATCTTGTAGTGGTTGGGGTTTATTAGAATATTCCACAATGAGGTCTAGGCTCCACAGTCTGCCAAAATCTCAGCATGCCTGCAAGTCTTATCTATGCATCCTGGAAGTCCAAAATTGGATTTGATTTACTAGATCAGTACTTTTTCTAATCAAATGCTGTTAGTGGTAATAGGAGTCATTCAACATTTCACCACATTCTCGCATAAACATTGCTTGGAAAAAAAAACTAGTGTAAAGGGCAGTCTGGAGTAAGTTGAAATGCTACAGTTTTAAAATGATCTGGTGAAGGCATATCTAGATGCGTCTACAAGACAATGATTTGCTACAGAATATCCGGGTATACGTTTATTTGTGTACGTGAGTCACAGTGTGATGTATAGCATAGGTGTGTCTTAAAGAGGTAGACATTTAACACAGTCTTTAATGGATGATGATGGACTAAATTAAATGTAGGCTTTTCAGACAATGACAACTTTGTATGAGACCAAAACTATGCCTTGCATTCTCACATGAACTGGCAGGTAGACTGACAGGTCAGGTAAAAAGTTTGTGGATGGACAATAGGTAGTTCATCTAGGAGGAAGATGTAGTATTTTAGCCTCAAGATGATCAGGGCCTGAAGGAGAATCTAAATAATTGCATTGGGCATCCTTATGGTAGGCCCCGACAGTTCTTGTAATATGATTAATAAAGAAGAGCCTTAGGTCATCTAGAGTAACACCTATGTTGTAACATACCTCAAGACATCAATAATACATCCATCTGCTGTGATAGATATTTTCTGAGCAAGTCTCTTGGGGGCGGAAGAGGAGCTTGAGCTTCAGGTGATGAGTATACATCCAGTTGAATATGTTCAAGAGTTATGCAGAGATCCTAAGTGATAACATAGACACAGAAGCTGAAAATTAAATGTAGAGTTGAGGGTCATGAGGAATAAGACTAGCATGCTTTGGTTACAAGACTGAGGAGAGAAGTCTTACGCTGCATTCACACGCATCAGCGTCAACGCTTGATGGAGGGCGTGTCTGAAGCTTGTGTTGACGCGACCGTTATAGTGATAACAGCCAATTACATTACTTTCCGGTGTTGCATGAACGCAAGTAGCTAGCGACTGCTCTAGGGTGTTTGCATAAAGCGATCTGATTGGCTGACGCCTGTGTTGGCACTTAAAAAGTTGAGAAATCTTCAACTTCTGCCGCTTGCAATGCGAGTGAAGCGACTCGACGGAACCCACAATTTAAATTTATTTTTCACCCATTTAAAGTAAATGAGAAGCGTTGACGCTGATCCCCTGTGCGAATGCAGCATTAGTGATACGGGGAGTGTCCAAACCTGCTCCTGGAGGGTCAACCTCCTGCCCCAACACACCTTCCAGGAAGTTTCTGGTGCATCTAGAGACCCTGATTAGTTCAGTTGTGCTTAACTGGGGCCAGAACTAAACTCTGCAGGACAGTTGCCCTCCAGGAGCTGGATTGGACACCCCTGTACTAACGACCAATTTGAAAGCATGATTGACAAGCGCTGAAGCCTTAGCCTGATTGGTAAAATTTGGTTGGTTTGATTCGTTGTGAAGCCAGGTGGATGCACAGAGCCTTGTGAGGTGTGGAATAATGTTTGGTAACACTTTAATATGGGGAACAATTCTCACTTTTAACTAGTTGCTTATTAGCTTGCATATTGGCTGTTTAATTGTACTTATAAATAACATATTAATGCTTTATTCTGCATGACCATGCTACAACAACTACCTTACTAAATATTAATAAGCAGTAAATTAAGAGTTTATTGAGGCGAAAGTCGTTCCCCAGGTCGCATTACAGGATGTTTTAATCCAAAAATGTCTCTAATGGCCTTATGGCCCAAGATGCTGGGAGAGGCTCCAGCATCCTGTGACCCTACTAGGACAAGAGGTTTGGAAAATGGATGGATGAATGTTCTCTAATGATGTTAGCAGCTGGGAGGGTGACAGAACCAAAAAATGCATCAGGAATATTGGGAACTTGTTAGGAATGTGGACCATTTTGTTTTGATTTGGGTCATGTTATCCTGCTCAGCAACCATGAATGCTGGACGTAGTGGGGGGAGATGGCTGAATGCAAGAATGGTGTCATTGCTGACTGGATTCCTGAGTAAGAATAAAGTCCAGAATAAATGGAAAATCATATATTTATTCAACAATTTTCAGATTTGTTAAAGGTTATTTTCACCTACTCTTTAATGTGTGTATGTAAACATGCAAATGCAATGCACATTACTCGGAGCAATGTGTATGCAACATTGGTACTCAGCAGACACATGGTGCATAAGTCCATGGGACAGACAGTTTAGTCTCCATGATGATCAAAGCCAGGAAAAGGGTGGAAACATGAGGGTGCAGGAGGAGACACACTTCTTTGACTAAATGTAAACCACAAGTGAGTCAATGGCATTCTTTATAACACACAAGATGAAGGAAAGAAAAAGAAACAAAACAGGATGAAGGACACAAAACATCAAACTTACTGTATAGTCATTTGAAAAAAGGGCTGGGTTGCTCACTCTTCTGTAATTAGGCCTTTCACATTGGTTTTGGTTGAATTAAAAACAACTATTGCAACTTTGGCACAAAACTTTTTTATACGTCTCTTCAGCTTGTGGTGAGGGATGAAAGGAGAATCTTCAGACCAAGTTCTCCTGAAAAGTCCATCCGACATAAAGCAAAGGATGCAGGCAGGGGAGCCTTTTAGCCCTTTGTCTCTCATATCCCCTGACTCTTGAATCAATCAGCGACATGCTCTATTCTTTTGCCCCATTATCTATTCTTCATGCCATGTCTCTTTGTTGTCTTTCTTCATCAACAGTTACTTCTCCAAAGAGAACCCGTCTCACTCACCCTATACTCCACATTCTTTAAGGTTATGGCAGTGCAAACTCACTGCTTGGGCAAATATATTCTTTTGCTTCAAGGCAAAAGAAATGTTTGTTCATATGTTAAAGCATATGACCCTCCCTTACCTCTTTTCCACCATAATGGTTCACATTCTGGAGCCAGAGCCCATTCTTGGCCGTTCTTAGCCAGGCAAGCTTGTTTCCACAAACGAATGATGATGCAACGGTGCTACTACTGTTTACCTGACTGTAAAGAGTGTAAAAACCAACACTGAGCATCCCGTCTTTTGTGCAGCACATATTTTTCAGTTTCATAGTGCCGGGAGTGATTCTAGTGTACCAGCAGCTCTCGTATAAACTGCCGGTACTCTGTCCTTGCTGGAAAGATATCGAAACCTCTGATTCACTCACAATCTCACAAGGTGGCTATATCATGCACAGTTTTATGTATTTAGACATACAGAGGCTAGAATGGTTTTAGGGCCAGAGTTGAAACATTTTTTCTGACCTGGAACCTATGCGGTGGAAATGGTTCGATAACGGTGGCCAGCCTGGAACCTGCATGCAAACCACGATGATGGAAAAGCGCTACCTGTGTCTTTGCTTGTTGTCAAGCAAACAGTTAAGCTCACATTTGTTTCTGCATTTTTTGCTTTAATCTCATCTCATTTGTCAGTAGTGCCAAAGCTTCTGCTGAGAGAGAATATGGTATGACAGTCATATTCAAGTATTTCACTGAGTGAAAATCTGTTGACAGTAGTTCAGACCAGGGGACTGCAAGGCATTAGCTGTGGTTCCGTGGTTTCTCCCTCAAAGTAAAGCTCCAGGGCAGCTTTCTGAGTTCAATCACAACTTGTGTGCCACTTCCAAGGGTACGTTTGAAATGACAATGATACACTGACATGAGGACCTGATGTTTTCCTTGAAAAATGAAGCAGAAAAATAATAATGATACAATAGGACAGAACCCACTGATTTTCTAGGAACACTAGTTTTTCTCTGGGCTAATGGGTCCTTTTTTCTGGTCTTTTTTTTTTTTTAATGCTCCAGACATCCTATCTTCCTAACGAGGAATGATCTTCACATGTCTTCAGAGGACCTTATGATATATAATTAATAACAGAAATCAGTAATTTGACAGTACAGAAAAGCACCCAATAGTTTAGGAAGCTGGTATAGCCCCCCCCCCTTTAGATAATTATCAGTTATCTAAAGCATTATCTAAGTAATCCTTTCTACTCAAATTGGAATTATACAGAATAATTAAGAATGTGTGAGTACTTTCTATTGGTTTGTATATGGAAAGAAAACAACAGACAATGCACACTTCTTGTACGCATAAGCTATGTTCACACTGTCAGTCCAAATCCGATTATATGTGTACCAGATTGGAATCTGATCTAAATTATCGACTGTTCACACTGTGTATCAGAACTGTTCAGATCCGATTTGCGTGTCCCGTGGCACACTTTTGTTTTCTGGAATATCTGCATTGGTTTCTACGGCAATGACATTGCGTTGGTAGGCATGTGCCCAAAACAACAACATTAGAAACATGGAGGGGTTTGAAATACAGATGTTGTCTTATTTACAACAATGTAGGAGTCTGGTATGCATGGCTTTATTCCATGCGGTCATCTCCACCGGTCTCAAAACATGTCTCCATTATATTGTCATTTCCTGCTTGACATTTCTTTGCAACAACACCACCTTGCTTCAGCAGCAACTTTCAGCATGTTTCCTATAACAACGTCTGACATGTTTACAGTATACATGGCTTGAGAAAGTGACATAATCCATGAAAAATCTGGATTTCAAACCACATATAATTGTAGCTCAAAACTAATTTGTAAAAATCACATTTAATTTTATTTGACCATTCTCATTTGCTAATTATGATCAGATTCCAATATGCAAAAAAAAAAAAAAAAAAATCAGATTTGGACTGACAGTCTGAATGAGACTATAGACCACTTGCAATAATAAGTGGGAAAGGGACTTTATTTTCTGCCATAACATGCCTCTGTAAACTTTGTCAGCTCTGTTTATCTCTTGGAACTTGGGATGGGGAACAGGGATGGGGAACAGGGATGGAAAAAGTTTTGCTGCTATTTTTAGCCCAACATTCCTCTCTTTGTTCTCTTGTCATTATCAGGATCATTAGACGCCAGAATCGCCTCTCTGCAGACACGCGCAAGGCTGCCACATGAATAATACAAATAATGGCATCCTCTGCATATGGACATGAGCATGAATGCCAGTGCATGGAGGTAAAGGTTTGCATTGGACAATACAAAGCGTGTAGACATCAAAGCCATGGACAAAATCCCTTATTCCCTAGAGTGTCTCTGTATATGCCATAGAAGGCTGTCAGTGTCATGTTGCTGCTCTCTATGTGGGTGGTCTTCGTGAGAGCCCATTTCATTCATCTGTGAACATTCATTGTATCCATTGCATGAAATGAGACACTCATTGTCATTCATCTGTAGGCTGTTGAGCCAGACAGGTACAACTTTAAATCACATTGTCCAGTATGGTTTTGCATTTAAGTAAGTGTCTTTTCCAAATGGCTTTGTTTTATATATATATATATATATACATATATATAGTGGGATGATTTTTCATAACATATTTAAAATGTTAAGTTTATATAAACTCTGAAATCAGTAGATAGTAGTAAAGAATAACATGAACATACTTCGAATTGAAAAGCAATGTTGGCCATTCCATATGAAGGGCTTGAGAAATGTACAGTAGACAGTGAGTGGAGGTTACGAAGAATTGACTACAGTTCAATGAGCAGGTGCACAGCAGCATCCTGAGAACTGGAATCTCTCATGAAATGAAACCTCGTTTACAAAAGATAACTGGCCTTCTTAGTTCAAGCTGCCCGAAGGGAATGTGGATCATTCATGCTCATTTCCGATGCCTGTGACCTCATCAGCGTTTGATATTGGAGAGGTGGATAATAGAGAGCTTTGATCAACTTGGCCAAAAATAGAACTAACGTATCTGGTTTGTGAGGTTTTCTTGCTTTGGGCAGTGTTGATATGTGAGTAAGATAACTAGAGGACAAAGATGTGGCCAAAAGAGCCATGGGTTTTGTCTCTTATCTTCCACCATTCAGCTGGACTACTAGAATAATTACTTTCATCAAAGTGGATCCCTGACCATGACACTGTCCCCAGATGTTTACCATGATTTTGCACACTAGAACACAGTAAACATCCTTGTTGATCCTGGAGCAGAACTTTCACTCTACAACGTAAAATACATCAGCAATACCAAATGTGCGATTTGCCGGTCTGGTCTTTATATCCCTGCCTCTACTATATTATTTGTTATCAACCGAATGCATGTTTTTTTGAATGTCACCAAGCACCATTAGTTTAAAAAAAAACTGCACATGACAGTTCATGATTAATACCATGTTTTGCTCAAAAATCACATTTTCAGTGTTTGTAATAACTTTCGTATTGCGACATTACGTTGATTACGTAGCTTTGTAGCTCTTTGTATTTCTCATGTAAGCATTCTTTCTTCTTAGAAAAATAAGTCTAATCACCTTTGTACGTCACGTAAATAGACACCCTTAAATAGACACCCACAAACACAACTCGGGTTCATTTAAAAAGGAGTCACCAATGCTGCATCCGAAATTGAATACTTCCCTACTATATAGCATGTGAAAAACAATACGCCTAAAGAGTAGTATGTCCGAATACATAGTATTCGAAAAACAGTAGGTGAAAAGTCCCCGGATGACCTACTACTTCCAGTGAGATTCTGAAATGTGCATTTGATGGACACTTTTCTATCCCATGAGGCCAGGGGAGAGGATTTGTGAACGGAGGTAAAGCGACGCAACTGACGCTGGTAGGATGCTTGAAATTATACTACACTACAATTATATTATAATTGTATATACTATATATACTATATACTATAATATACTACAATTATACTACACACATTACTATAAAGAACATACTTTTTTTCTTGTATATATATATATATATATATATATATATATATATATATATATAAAAATGTGTATCACACACACAAGGATGCTTTACTCACAAATTACCAAAGCAGAAGATGAGCATTTAAAACACGTAAAGGCAAGATCAAAACAAATGCACAAAAGAAACCCATAGAATGACTTCATTATACAAAATAAACCTCTTGAATCAAAAATAAATAACATGCAAAAATAGCTCAACTCTGCTCAAACCTAAGCTTGCAGCATCCTCATAATGCAGTAATAAACAGAGGGGGAACAAACAATATACAAACAAAAAAATGAAAAGAAACTAGTCCGCCCCAAAGGCCTTTCCCATTTCTAGACAACATACCCAAAAAACAAACATACAAATGAAAAACAAACCCAAACTCAAATACAACAAGAGCAACAAATGGACTACTAATATATTCATATTAGTAGTTATATATTTCATATTAGTAGAATAATAGGGGATTTCCTTCAATTTCTTAGAGGTCGCTTGTATTTGAAAGCCAAATTTTTAATACAGTAAACCCACATCTGTAAACCCACCCACACCAGTGTAACATGCGTACATATGATAATATACATACAATTTATACTTTAATAGACAAAGTCAAATGTTGCAACTGACCCCATAAGAGGGGACGGTTGCAACGGTCCACAGGGACAGTTGCAACATTCATTAAAATCATTCTTTAACATCATTTTGCAATTTTTTTTTATTATGTGTACAGTTTTCACTAAGTTAAATGAACTGTATAAAGACAGACTAGTAAAAGGAAAAAAAAACATTTTCAAGTAACAAGTAACAACCATGTTTTGGTTAATTGTTATAATAAATTTGCACTACAAAATATTTTAATCGTAAATCAAGACTGAAAAACTTTTGTGTACTTCTCTGAACTGTGTGTGTGTGTGTGTGTGTGTTTGTGTGTGTGTGTCTGACTGAACAGAAAACAGAACATATTAAAAGCAGGCTACATTGTGACCTAGACTGACAGTATTTACTTAAAAAAAGGGAGATACCTGGCTATTGAAAGATGTAATTAGGAGTTAGTAATTAATTACTTTTTAGAGTAACTTACCAGAGGTGGGTACTCAAGTAACTGTACTCAAGTAAAAGTGCAAGTTCTTATAGAAATATTTACTCAAAGTAAAAGTGAAAGTAATAATCATAATAGTTACTTGAGTAAGAGTAAAAAAGTATCCAATGAAAAACTACTCAAGTAGCTAGTTACTTTGTAACATATATATATATATATATATATATATATATATATATATATATATATATATATATATATATACACTACCCCTCAAAAGTTTGGGATCGGTAAGATTTATGTTTTTAAAAGAAGTTTCATCTACTCACCTAGGCTGCAGAATACAATAAAAAGTAAAAACAGCACAGTAAAAACAGTAATATTGTTATTGTAATATTATTACAATTTAAAATAATTTATCTATTTTAAAATATAATTTATTCCTGTGATCAAAGCTGAATTTTTAGCATCATAACTCCAGTCTTCAGTGTCACATGATCCTTCAGAAATCATTATAATATGATGATTTGCTGCTCAAGAAACATTTATTGTGTACAATTGTACAACATTTGTGTACTTTTTTTTTTTTTTTCAGGATTCGCTGATGAATAGAAAGTTTATTTAAAATAGAATCTTTTATAACATTATAAATGTCTTTACACTATAAATGTCTTTTATTCAGCAAGGATGCATTAAATCGATTTTGCATCCTTGCTGAATAAAAGTATTGATTTCTTTTCAAAAAAATAAAAATAAAAATTCTTACTGACCCCAAACTTTTGAACGGTGGTGTATAATGTTACAAAAGCTTTGTATTTCAGATAAATGCTGTTCTTTTGAACTTTATATTCATGAAGGTATCCTGAAAAAAAAAAAAAGTACACAGCTGTTTTCAACAGTGATAATCAGAAATGTTTCTTGAGCAGCAAATCATCATATTATAATGATTTCTGAAGGACACTGAAGACTGGAGTAATGATGCTGAAAATTCAGCTTTGATCACAGGAATAAATTACAGTATATATTTACATAGAAAACAGCTGTTTTAAATTGTAATAATATTTCACAATATTACTGTTTTTACTGTATTTTTTGTAGCCTCGGTGAGCAGAGGAAACGTCTTTTAAAAACATTAAAAGTCTTACCAATCCCAAACTTCTTAACGGTAGTGTCTGTATGTAGGCTATGTATAACAATACAATAGCATGTTTTTATTTAGATAGATATTTAAATTATTATAATTATCATAATTAGATATGTTTTCAACAAACATAGAAGAGACTAGCATTATTTCTGGCATGTGTAGCCCGAATATCATTGCGTGTCCTTTGCTTTGTATAATAATAACGTATACAGCTACATTTGAAAGAAGACAGACAGAAACTCTTTACATGTGCTCGCGCTCATAACCGCTGAACATCTGAAAGCTAAATTTTCAGTATCATTTGTCCAGTCCTCAGTCACATGATCCTTCAGAAATCATTCTAATATGCTGTATTTTTCATAAACACAAGAATGTTACACTCTTTCCCACAATTGGACCTCTATTCCATAAAATGACAGGAAGTCAAGCTCCTGAAAGGACAAATACTATAACCACTAGAAAGGCACCATAAAACAGTCCACATTCTTAGTCATTCTTAGAGCATTGTTATGGACTGGTTTCATTTGAATTTTTTTCAAAATTATTTACTATTTGCCATGTGCACCAGGAAAGACAAATAATAACAAAGGAGTATGCCAGCCATTCAGTAATATTAATAAGCATTTCAATAATAATAATAAAAAATAGCATTTATATTTTTAGGTTATAAAAAGTGGTGTAAAAAAAAATTGCTCTGTGCATAATGAGCTGGTGGGTTTTATGGTAAGGTGTGTTACGGACCGTACGTACGCGTACGTGTTACGGTATTTATATGTTAGGTTGGCTTTTTCAGCACTTGAAACATTTGTCTAAGCTTCTCTATTGTTTGTTTTAAAGTATCTTTGGTGTGAAAGTGATTAGCGTGCTACTGTGTCTACACAGGACGCGAGCGACGTGACAATAGAACCCACTGATTATAATCAGTAATATAATGTCTACACTGGATGCAGGCGGCGTGGCGCAACACCGTGTCTATGAGAAACTTAGACAAATGTTTCAAGTGCTGAAAAAGCCAACCTGACATATAAATACAGCTCATAAATGTTTAAGCACAGACTCGCCTCAGAAAACCAACTGCAGCTCTGTAATTGGCCGAAATGCTCCGTTCGACTTTTCTGAGACCCTCGATCTACTCTTCCCTGCGCATGGCCTCTGACCTACTTTCTGTACAATCTGAATTTCTGCGCTTTGAATTTACAATATTGAATTTGATGTTCTGAATTTCTTCATCTTGAAAACTTGAAGCTGTACTTTTAAAAACTGGATATTTGCAGTCTAAAATTTCAGAACGAAAAATCTGCTGTTTGAAAATACATGTCTATAAAATTCTGCCATGAAAACATTTCAGTTGTGTTCAATTTCAAATGTTTAATATTCAAGTTTTAAAAAAAAATCAAATTCAGAACTATGTAAAATGCCACATAATATTCAATTTGATTAAATTACAAATTTACACAATTCAAATTCAAATAGTATTGTCATATTCCTAGCTCCATAGTATGAGGGGCTTTCCTTGGCATAAATGCTTGGATAACATGCCTATGTCTCCTTTGATTAAAAATTAGGGCTAGTGCAGTGGCAGGAATATACGTAAACCTACCAACATCCGTTGCTATGATTTTTGGAAGGACTTATCGCGCAAGAGAAAAAAAGACGTTTTAGTCGCATAATGGAAACGGCGTAATTTATCGATATTTAGAAAATATCGTAAAAGTTTTGCGCAAATCTGTAACGGAAATGCAACTATTGTTTCAAAGTGGTTCCACAGTAATAAACAGTAAAATAATCAATGATACAAATTTTTCATTAATTGAGACATTAAAATTATGCTGTAAAGCAACGTTGTTAGTAACTCGAACCGTCCATTTTGTATATTTTAAATAAAGATCGGAAGATATAATAAAGACTGAGAGCGGAAGCTTATTTGTGGTGAGGTTAAGGTCATGTGACCGTTGTGTACTTTATTCCTAGCCTCACTTTATCGTTTTACTTCTGTTGATTGATTATTTAGGCGTCAAAATTCATAAAAGCTGTGTTTGTGAAGATGAAGTGTAAGAATCATAAACTTTTGTCAGTCACAGAGCTAATTTTCTGTAGTATTCCTGGCAGAATTTTCAGATAAAAGTGGTCGGTATCTGTCTTTTCTCATTCTCTGTCACATCAAGTCATACCATCATAGATGAAATTAGCATTTCCCAAAATGAAAGCCTTCCTCTCCCTACACCACAGCTTTATTCTGAAGAGACCGTTAAGTGGTTGTTTATTTGTGCAACGATGCAATCAGAAGGCCAGTTTCTCCAAACCTCAGTGGTTCCAACTCCTCCTCTCAAGTTGTATCTTTTCCATTATCCCTTACCCTTTCCCTTTCACAGTCTCTTTCCCCACCCACCTCTCTTTCTTCAAGCTTGATCATTATCCAAAGCCTCTGTGTGACTATTCCTGACCTGGGTTCTCTTCTGATGTGGTTGACGTGATCCTGAAGTTTAAAGTTTAATGAGTAGATTTCCATGATTAGGCCTCTAAAAATAAACTTGTCATCCCCTCACCTAAAGAGCCGTCGGAGGCCCACTATAAGTGTGTACATGTGTATTAGCACGTTTATTCAATAGTAAAGTGTGAGAAACACAACATGCTAATAATTTAAATTCATGAAATTCCACCAGTCAAAAGTGATATGCTGTCAGTTGTCAGTGGTTAAGCATTAAGTGTCTGACGGCAAGGTACCTATCTATCTTTAAGCCACTGCATGCAACACTGTACAGTTGGTTGAAGTTTTGTTTTGGGATCTGTTTATGTTGTTTGAAGTTGCTGATGGCTTCATTACACTCGGTTAACTCCTTGAGCAAACGACCATTTGCATGCCTACTCTTTATTCAACAAGTCTCTGTTTTGTATATGTCTCCTGACTCATATCGCTCCAGGAAACTGTTAACATGGGCTTGGTCCTCTTTAAAAACAACACCTCCTCTTTTCTCCACAGTTCCACAAAGAAGAAGCGCCTTGTTTTTCAAGTGGTGGTTTTCTGAAGCCGCACCATTTGATGTGGGCTTCCCTTAATCGCACAACACGCTCTCTAAACATGAAATGCATTAATTTTCTCCCAGACATTTTCCTGTCGCTGCTTTTGAACATTGTTGTGCAGTCTTAATATAGAGCGAGGGACAAGACAATAAGGGAGAAAAATAAGTTATTATTTTTGATTGTGTGCATCTACCACTTAGTACTACAAAGGGACAGTGAACCTCTAATCCGAGATGGGACGCAAGCACTTTGTAGTCTTAATATCTTTCTTCCTTTCTGTCCACATCACTGGTTTATGGGTGCTGCGTTAGTATTAAACTAGGGCCTTGGAAAGAAGCCTACCATTAAGATTGAAATGTTGTGCTCTTTGAGGTCTGGACTTTTAATTACAAGCTGGGCCCGGATGGTGGAGCGTCTCTGTTGTCGGACTGAATAGAGGGCTTGCACAACATTGGTTGGCAACCTGGTGCCAGCGTTAGAGCGGGAAGCCAGCCCTATGGGCGGACAACAGACAAGGATGTCTTTTACGAGGACGCAGTCTTCCCTGAGATCACTGCAAATAGTCACCTTTATTTATATAGCGCTTTTTACAATGTAGATTGTGTCAAAGCAGCTTTACAGT
Organism: Elopichthys bambusa; assembly: GCA_037101425.1. Lineage (NCBI taxonomy): Eukaryota > Metazoa > Chordata > Actinopteri > Cypriniformes > Xenocyprididae > Elopichthys > Elopichthys bambusa. Next base: position 37,179,695 of record CM074435.1, read on the forward strand.
GATAACTGGTACATTATTTTGGCTGCACAGCAGCTCTTAAAGAATAGTGTCAATGCAGGCAGATGCAAAGCACTGTTGAATATCAAATGTCAATTATCAAGTGTCCCCAACCAAGCAAGCCAAGGACAAATCTCAAAAATGTAGATCTCTATTATACTTACATTCACACACCATTTGTTCCAATTCCCTACGTTCTGTATTCAGTGGAACACAAAATAGGATTTTTAGCAAAATGTTCAGAGAGTGATACTCCACACAAGTTGTGCATTATATAAAATGTTTACCTTCCTTTCTATCTTGTTCAAACTTTTTTCCATTGAGTTTGAAATTGTTCAACCAGCCAATTATAGATCACTCTTTTCCCACTCCTAGCTTGTCTCCTTTCCAGCAACCTCTTTGGGAACTCTGTTTTAGATTTTAATTCGTTTTGTTTTTTGAGGGGGATCTCTTTAGCTGTACCCTGGATCCTTTGATGTTGTTGCCTGGGTGCTACTGGACAAAAGAGTCTCCCATCAGCTGGACTTAAGGGCAGGGGGAGCTGGTTAAGAGACAAGAGAGGACACACTGCGAAATAAAGAATCAAAGCAATACCAACAGGCATTGGGGGGCGGAGGACTCCATGTGAGACTAAACTATGTGTCCCATCTTAAATCTGACAAGGGGCTCGCATGATGCCTTTGTTATTTTATGCTCTTTGTTTGCTGCTTGCCTTTGTATGCAAGTGGGAGCGAGTTGTGTTTATATATGTAGGCGTAATATACACAAATGCATTCCTACACAAAAGCAGGTGATATGAAAGCGCCGCAGCTGGCGATTTGAGAGGCGCTGGCCTCCTTTCATGTCTTAGTGCTGTTCTTTGGTACAATGTTTATGACCTCTCCCACAGTAGCAGGGTGCATGCCCCTTTATTGGGTGGCTTTATGTTTGTGCCCTGTGCCCCCTGGAAATAGAGGCACTTATGCCACAGCACCCCCTCACGGACCCATCATGGGGCTCATGCACCTCGCACCCCTCCTTCCTGAGGAGAGCCTTTTAGTGGAGCTGGCATGACAGTTACTTTAGTGACAACTTCATTAAACCTTGGAGCCATTTCCATAGAGGTCAGTTTATAGTTGTAGTTACTCAGTTGAACGATAATTAAAGTCATCAGCAAGTGCAGATATGGACTCTTAGGGAGGACTTCAAAGCAAGATACAGATAACAGTGGAAGAGCTCATTTGCAAAAACCGATAAACCGCCACTTTTTAACTGCTGTGCGTTATTCTCCACAAATAGCACGTTCTGTACCCTAAATCCGTTTTGTCAGAAAAGCCGGTATTGTCCACTCTCAGGCTTCGCAAGTTTACGTTTTACAGCAGAAGCCGACAAGCGCCCTTGTTGTTTGTGTACAGAAACCGATAAGTATGTTTTAGCGAATCAGCGCACAGTATTCAGGTCAGGTGACAAGGCTTCTAGTCACGTCAAAAAAGACGCGCTAGCTGAGGGAAATTTTGTCAAAGCTGACTAAAAGTGATCGAGGATTTATAATTTCGACTCCTGTAAGTCCTTGTACACCATACACGACTTACATGCTGAAACCTGGGTTATCATTTTGCGCGTTATGTCGATCTGTTAGTGTGTGTGCGCGTTTGTGTGTGTTTTAAATGCAATTACTTGGTTTTTGTTTAACTCTGAAACATGAAATGTGGAGTTATCTGCTTTTGCTAAAAAACAAACTTTTAATATATATAAAAACATACTTTCAAGGAACTTTAATTTACCTGTACTTTTTGGAGTTATTATTACTTAATCAAAACAACCCAACTGAAGTTTGATTGATATTACTTGGAATGCACAATAACAAAAAAAAAAAAAAAACCTGATTTGTGAGAATTAATAAATATGGAGTTAACTGTTTTTGCAAATGAACTCTTCAGTTAAACATTCTTTTGAATTTGTGCTTGTACCCAACAACAGATATAATATTGACAATATCCATATTAAAACATCTTTGCAAACTACATAGAGGTAAGGCTAGAAAAAAATAAAAATAAAATAATAATAAAACTTCTAAATTCCCTTCATATGCAAAAAAAAAAGCCTACAAACTACAGCCAACTCACATTGTCTTCTGAGGTGTGCATCCAACTGCGTTTACATAAAAATGACTAATCATTTGGCACTTCAACAGTACACAAACCTATACCACTTACAGTGCTTTTACAGATTTATGATGCAATAAAGGTCCTTTAAAAGTGGAAAAGTCTACTAATGCTGTTAGATAAAAAAAGGCCTGTGGTTTGCCAAGTAATTTTCCACAGTAATTAGTAGATCAAAGTATGACGTTCCTCTACTCTGTAGTCCTCTCAGTGTATGCTAGTATACACTCTCTGTTTCTCCACATACTGAAGAGTGCACTATCTTGTCCACTAGGCATGGACTGGAAAGAGAGGTAGTACACAAGTACAAAGAGTAAACAGTCACAAGATGTTAACAGCTGACCAAATTGCAATCAGAATATTTGCCTGCATGGCCACACTAAAGCCCAAAGCATACTTCGGTTTTTACGCGTATGTAAAAAAAAGAGAATCACTTACAGTGCGAGTGATGCAAATTTCATTACCAGAATAATATGCACATACTGTACGCATGCTGCACGCTTTTTGTAACCGCACATGTGCATTGAATTTGTTTTGCACTAATCAATTTGGCAACACTGGCCTGGGCCAATGTACTTAAATTGACAAAAAGGAAACAATTCTTCTTACATCATCTCAAAGAATAGTTCATCCAAAATTCTCAATTTAGTCATTGTCGTAAATATGTTGGATTTTCTTTTTCCATAAAACACAAAAGGAGATGTTACGCAGGAGGTTACACTAAGAAAAGTCTGTAAAAACTTTTCAAAAAACCTGAATTTCGAATTACGCATTGCATCATGTTTTAGGCTTAAATACGGTTTGACAAGACACTTGAGAAAATGATGTGATGCACTGTAGGACAATTTCTGATGAACCATAGATGATTTGAACATGAAATTCCAGAAGGTTATTCAGTGAAGAATAACATAAATTTCAGTTCATTCCATAAACAAAGCAATTGAATGACCTCAGAAGACATATGTTTCTTGGTGCATTTTGGGGTGAATTCTTCCTTAAATATGAGAGTGGTGAAAAAGATGTTACTATAGAACCAAGACACACCTTTGTATTTAGTAACAGCTGTCGAATGATTATAACAAAAAGTGAGGGGATCGGTGCTTACAGAATCTTTGTTATATGTTTTTATGATCCATGAGACTTCAAACATTATGTTTATCTATCTCTTCTTCTGTTACCGCATTTAAGGTTTTCCCGTCTACGATCATGTCTTTCTCAGTATATGATCGACTTAAGTAGTTTATTCAGCTGTAGGTAGACAGGTCTTGTTTCCCTGTTAAATATCACGGATGCATAGAAGGGCAGGACTCCTTAGATGGCTTTGTTTTAACATTGTTTTAAGGGGTCTTGACTTCCTTTTAATATTATAGCAATATTTCTACAATCAGAAGAGATCGAGGAAGATGATATAAAGGTACCAAGTCAGCATGTACTCAAATTCTTAGCCTCAGAATTGATGTACATGTTTTGTGTGTGCGTGTCTTGTAGCAATACTACTCAATATGTTTATTCATAAAGCTAAAGACTGTATAAACAAAAATATGCCTTGCTGAACATTACTATGGATTGCAAGATACGCAGCCCAATGGGCGTTTACAAATCCGCTTCCCTGCTGTTTGATTTTTCTAAAAAATAATAATCGAAGATTATGCTGACCTACCTAATCTTCCTTATGAGTGTTTTTTGTTCAGTGTGGTATCAATCATCCTTGAATTTGATGGAATAATTTTACTTTAGAAATTAAAAACATTCTCTTAACATGAATACGGTTTAGATTGTATCAGTGGTGTAGCGATGTGTATCATGTGTCTACAATCCACATTTTATTCCGTTTGAGGTCTAATACATTATTTCTTCTTTCCACAAAGCACAGGTACCTTAGAATACTGCTGTTCAGATTTTACTTTAGATCTACAATATGCCTGTTTTAAGTACACATTCCCTTCTGTCAGATAGTGTTTTTTTTTTTTTTTTTACCATGAATCATAGAATCTTGCACTTTCAAAAGCAAATTGAAAAACCTAAACAGAACATTTCTGTAGCTGCATTTTAGTATTGTTTAGTATTATTGTTCTCATTTTGAACTTAAGTTTTTTATTTGTTTAGCATAATTTAAAAAAAAAAAAAAAAAGCTAACCAGCAGATCTTCATTCTTTTAGAGCCAGCCTAGGTAACTGTTGGTATTGTAGTGTACTGGACACTCAACAGCAAAATCTGGACTGGCATGAAAGCGCCATGGTTTGATGGAATGGCTCAGTCTCCACAGCTCAGTGCTCTGAGTTCCTGAGCCAGGGTCATAGCTCACTGGACGACAGGGGCACTGATGTAGGGGGAAAATTTGGCCCTTTCTTTCCGAGCAGTCGGTCATACATACAGGAAATTGTACTCCCATTGATATCCTCTCAGAAGCTTCTTGCCAAACAAAGGTGAAGAAACATTCATTTCCAGGAGAGTTCACAAGATACATTACAGTCATTTCCAAGGGAACCCTCAAACCAACACAACATGGTTGAGTAGGGCAACTACTTTTTGCTGTATGGAGGAAACTGCAGACTTGTTTATACAGTATATCCTCATCTTCTGTGCATGCTTATGTTCAAACACTTTGGCCCTGTTTACACCTGGTATTGAGATGTGTTTTGGTTGATCAGATGAAGTGGACAACACTAAATATGGGGGTCTAAAACGTTCTGAGCTCTTTTGACCACTTCCAGATGTAGTTGAAAACGTGGTCGAATGTGTTCGAACAGCCACAAAAGGCCGCATGCTCTCAGCCTACTGACCTAACGCGTAAACATTATAGGAAGCGCGCCACCCAGATGAAATTTAAACTTTGTCAGCTGAAGACCCTAGTTTGGTTTGAAGGCGAAAAAATGTACCAAGCACAATGCTCTCTCACCATTCCTGATTTCTAACACGTACTCACTGCGTTCGGCATGGTCTTGCGGGTGTCAAAACAAAAAGCTGTTGCTCTCCGTATGTTTTTCCGTCGTCTCCAGTCACGCTCATATGTAAATTGCGTAAGCCCATACATTTACCCAAACCATAAACCCTCACCTAGAAGAAATCAGGACATAAGTGGTCAAAAGTGGACAAAATGGATGGATTAAAACATCAGGTGTAAACGAGAACGTGTCTCCCTCGTCCACTTGTAATCCGATCAACCAAAACGCATCTTAATACCAGGTGTAAACAGGGCCTTTGGTGCCCAGATCACAGCCACTGTCCCACCTCATTATGGTCTTTTAGTTTCTGGTAAAGGACAGGCTGGAGTGTTGTGGAGTAACTAATTAAAGTAATTCATTCTGGTTTGTAATGTTTTGCCATCCTATTCATTTTAGTGAATCAGACTGTTCATGTAAGAGAACGAGTTTTAGAAATGGTTGCCTGACTTAAGCCCAAAGTTCGGTTTTTACATGAATGCTAGGGAATACATGTATTTCGTCATCAGCATAGTATCACACATACAGCTCGACTTTTCTAACCATGCGTACTGTACGCTCAGCTCGCACATGTGCCTTAATTAGCTGGTCCACAAGGTGGCAATACTGGCCTGGACCATTGTTTCACTGTCACAAAAGAAACTGTAGAGACAGAGCATCATCAGACTAGAGACAATAGATGCCCGTGTTGATGAGAGTTTGTGTGAGGGGGTTAGAAATATCCGCAACTCTAGTTGAAAAGAGTACAAACACATTTTAAAAGTTCACGTCAAAACAGAAGTGTATTTTGGGCTTTAAGCCGAACTACTTTTTTTAAATTACGAGTAGTTTGGAACGTTACAGTTTCAGTTAGCTTCCCCAAAACTGACAGGCAGAGATAGCTGTTGGGTACCTCTCAATTTCTTAGCGGCATTCATGGATGCATGCCTGACTAACATCTGGCTGTGCGCTTGACAGCTCCCCAGAAATCACCCCCACCCCCCTACCCCATTATGCCAATTCATAGTCTTTCTCTGTCCTGCTCTCTGTCCCAGCATGTTGTGAGATGTTTTTCATAGCCAATAGCTAAAGTCTTTTTGTTTTATGTACAAAAAGGTGAACGCACAGGCGGCTCCTTTGAAGGCTTTGCAAATTTATTGCTGTTTTTCCAGCGGACCGTTTTTTAAATTACAGCTCATTGAGATTGGATCTGCACTGGTGCTGTTTTTGGAGTGGGTTTACTTTTCATGTCTGGGAAGGAGTAGAACACTCAGATCAAGGAGGACGCTGAGTATGAGGGAGGACGGGGCCTGTATACAGAGGTTATTGGCGCATTTAACCATTTCCTTTCACACAGACTTGCCTCATCTGGTTATTTGTCCATATAAATCACAGACACACACACAAATATATATATATATATATAGCATAAAAATAATTATGGGTGGAGAGTATAACTACAATATTTTATCACAGTATGAGTAATCATATATTACTGTAATTATCATAATGTTATCACTTGAAATTAAAATAAATTAAATAACCATGTGGAATGACTACTGTTGATAGTCCAGTTATTGAGCAACCTAAATGCGCTCCATCTCATTCAATGAAAAAACAGATTAGCCTATGTTCACATTATCTAATACATAGCTGAAAATAAAGACTAAAACAGTAAAACTAATATTACAAAGCACATATTTGTGACTATAAATTGATTGGATGAGTCAGTCAAATCCATTAAAACACACACACACACACACACACACACACCCTGTGATAGCATATCAACAATCTACACTGTATATTGATTGTAATTTTTACAGGAAAAATGTAAAAAAAAAAAAAAAAAATGTTGATTGGTTAAATGTAAGTTACCTTACCATATAAAATGGAAAATTATAAATGGCTTAATGAATTTTACTTTAAAATACTGTCAATTTTATGGTTTCTGAAAGAAAACTATGAATTGCAATATAATTTATAGTGGGAAAAAAACAGTATAAGGACATTCCCAGAAGTCCCACATATGAATCTACTTTTTGTTATTAATATGTACAAAGTAATGTACATTAAGGTGTTATGTTTGTTATTTAGTTGATGTTTATTGCATTACTTTAGTGTTGTGTGTTATCCTTGATGGTGTTTTGTCCTCGGGTGTATGTCCCTGTCCACATACAAACAAATATCGGCCATGTTTTATAGACAAGCTCATCGGTTGTCTGCGGACATGTCAGTCTCTTCAGTGTTACTCGAGAACTGTTGTGACCATTAACCGACTCTTGACTCGAGAGAGAACTGCTATGAATACTGCTGTTGACTCGAGAACTACTTCCATCAGATCACTGTTATATTTCCAGTACATCTTATTTGTTATCCTTCAGACATCAGAAACGTACATTTCTTATGAAACCCTCAGCAGATAGTTCTCAGCATGTCGGACATGTCCGAAAGACTGTTCTCAGTTCAGTGTACTGTTGAACTAACCGGAGATCTGAATGACTTGGCAAAAACTGGCATCATAGGATGGATACTGGCTCATTTAGAGTCCGAGTTGACTAAAAAAAAGAACTGTTGGCAAACCGGACATCACTAGTTAGTTATAGGTTGTGAAATATACAGGCACCAATATGCCATCCAGTAATACCTGAAACATTGTCACAGTATTATTTTTTTTATGGTGATTTTCAGACAACCACAGCTGCCTGTTTTTTAAAAGATAAATTTAATAAAAAAAATTATAGTGTACAGTATACTAATTGCGCCCCTTACGTTCATTTCCGCTCTGTAAAGTAGTCCTGCCAACTGATCTACAAATTCATCTTTGCGGTTGGCAAATTTCTTCCGTCGCATGGTAAATATCTTCATGGATGGTTATGTGTTAAACCACTCTGTGAACCTGTCAGATGTGCCATGTGAGTAACAGCTCTACCCTCTTACTCCCTCAAACCAACCTATTTCCAGCAGCTCTGCTTTATTTCAGCTCTGATGTCAAGACAGGTTGGTAAATCACCTCTGCCGCTCACTCTTTGTTTTATTAGATTTCCTGCCACAGAGACGTAAAAGAGGTTTGAATAGCGTCTCCTTGGTCTCTTGCCATGTGCAAAAAAATAGAGGCCCTGCTTTTAAGCACCTCAATTTTTCCTTCTTAACTCAACATTTTGATTCGTTTGAGGTTTTATGTCTTTCTACAATAATAAAAATCTTTATATCCAATACAATTTAATTACACAACAGGTGTACGTACTAACCACAATAAGGCTAAGTCATTAATATTAGTCACTAATATTAATGTAAAGTATTCACATGCCCAGTATTTCACAGCTGAGACTTCTGAAATATCCAAGTTTTTTATGGTCATCATTTAATATATACAAAGCCATTTGGCAGAAGTGCTTTTTCAGCTCAGCAGGCAGATAAATTTGTCGCAAGGAAAATCTCTGCCTCATATAATCCACCTGTGAGTGGTCCAGTAAAAACAGCTAAGCCCATCCTCAGTTGGGGTCTCATGTATATGATCATGGCAGTCTAAAAAGTTTGCACTGCCCTCCTTTAGGCAGACAAAGGACAGTTCATGTGATTCCAAATGTATAAAGCACAATAAATGTATATAAAAATGCAATATTCCAACTCTTTGTGTGGAGAGATCAAAATAAAAATGTATTCACTGAAAATCTTCTCCTTGGCTGCAATTATTAAATCAAATTGTGAAGTTTGGTGTCAAGAACCAATTACATTTGGCCCTATCATTTTTGTAGTCCATTTCAGAGCTTCAGCAGAATACAGAGTAAATGCAATTTATGTATGACTCTTATGTATTTGTTTTTTTTTTTTTTTTTCTAGTGAATAATAATAATAAAACAAATCTGAATCAATTCATTGGATGACTTGGGATCAGTACCAGAATCAACAACTCAAATTGTTGATTCCCATCCATAGTTAGGCTTAAATTTTGGTCATAGTGCGTCATATGGTTTGAGATGACTTGAGGGTGTTAAATAAATGGTGACAGCGTTCATGTGTGGGTGAACATTTCCTCCAGAATTCACCTATAAAACTACATCAGTATGAATGCAGGAAACCGTTACAATAAACCACTTTCTCAAACAATGCTGCGGTAACCTTTGCTCTAACAGATGAGGTCTAACTATGGTGTGACGCCATACTGTGTTCACCACAAGCTCCCTGCAGGCTCCTAAAGAGATTTCAGTCATTAGTTGCTCCTTTTCAAATATCACCAGGCCGTTACCCTTTCATGATCTGGAGCACATGACATTATGATGCACTAGGTCTACTAAGCTTTGGACAAGTACATACAGGACCTCTGCAGTGGTGTTTTCAACCTTTAAAGGGCCTAAAAATAGAGTGCCCTGCTAACCTCCAGTCAAATCACTTCTAATTTGGGTTACCCATCGTCCCAGTCACTCCTAACCTTCTGACGTCACAAGTCAATGCAGCTCTTTATTTTTAGAGGCCTCCCCCAAAACTAATTGAAAGACAGGCACTTACAGGCTGGTGTTATGTAAGGGGATTACCTTGTTACTGCATGCGCCTTGGGCATCTAGTGGGAATTGCACAGTGGTTACTAGCAAAGGAAAGGGCAGAGTGCCTCCAGAAATAGCCCAGTCTACAGCCTAATTGTTCATCTCTTGTGCACTTTTCCCCCTCCTCAGCTTCAAGCCAAGGTCGGTGACCCCATCATCCACCTCGCTTGTTCCGGAAGAGTCTTTTCCGCCCCCCATGGCTTCAAGAGCACCAGCCAATAGGTAGAGCACAGCAGAGGTCCGACCTCAGCCCCAGACAAACAGCCAAGCGCCAAAAGCACTTAGGAGTGATCCCAGCAAAGTGCCCTACTGTCTGAAGCTGCCAGGTATGTTCTTATTAGCACAAACACAGAGCCTGAGGCTCCCCATTGAAGCCGAGCCAGTCTTTGGAGGAAGGCCCCTCAGAGGCCAGGTCATACAAGCTGCTTGTTGGCCCAGTTCAGGTCACAAAGGCAAACAGTGAGCTTCTTTCCATGCATTACTATAGAACACTTTATGTAGGGTCTTTCCAAATTCATCTTTAAAAATCTATGCAATTAAAAAACATTTTTTACAAACTCCATACTGGCCATACTGTGCTCAATATGATCTTCAATTCGACTGGCTAATTCTACAACCACTGGAAATTTGAAAGCAAAACGTGTCATTTTACATACACAATGTGAGTTTTATAAATCACCTAAACTGTCTGACTTGTTTTTACATTCTCTTTTAAAGGGTTAGTTCACCCAAAAATGAAAACTCAGTCATTAATTACTCACCCTCATGTCGTTCCACACCCGTAAGACCTTCGTTCATCTTCAGAACACAAATTAAGATATTTTTGATAAAATCCGATGGCCTCCATTGACAGCAAGATAATTAACACTTTCAAACGCCCAGAAAGCTACTAAAGACGTATTTAAAACAGTTCATGTGACTGTGTAATATTATAAAGCGATGAGAATACTTTTTTTGTGCCAGAAAAACAAAACAAAAAACAATATAATGACTTTATACAACATTTAGTGATGGGCGATTTCAAAACACTGCTTCATGAAGCTTCGAAGCTTTACAAATCTTTTGTTTCGAATCAGTGGTTCGGAGCGCATATCAAACTGCCAAAGTCAAGCTGCCTAATAATGTAGAGCCTGGAATAGAAAAGAAAGACCTCTATGACATCAGTCTCATAGCAACTGTGCTGATGCATCCAGTTTCAGCATGACATCACCCAGCAACAAAGCACACAGTACAGCTCTTTACAAATAGTTAGTCCATACTTACACCATATTTAGACATTATGTACAACATATACAGAGTTCTTCATTCCAGAATGTCTTATGTATCGTTTTCCTGTTTCTACAGCATATTTTCTTTTCAAAACAAGGGGCATAAATAATACAGTTCTCAAATAACATATAGGCTATATTGTTCAACACTAGTTAGTGTTGTAATCGAAATTCAAGGCCGAGTTCAGGTCAAGTCAGAGACCTGAAGAGGGCCTGAACGATTCAGACAGTGTAATGCCATTTTCACACCTGGCTCGTGTGAAGCATTTGTTTCGGAACCTGGTGCGTTTTCTCCCTTAGTTCGGTTTCTTTAGGCATATATGAACACAGCAATCACGCACCAAAACAATCGCTCCAATACCGCCTGAACACCAATAACTGAAAACCAACTCTGGGGCAGTTTGGTTGAGGTGAGAAAGCAATCTGACTAATGGACTAACAAACCAAGCAGTATCATAATTCATTACGGGGAATGTGTTATTAAAAAAAAACCAGCAGTGTCTGATTCTGTGAGTAAGCACAAAAGTTTTCGCAGCTGAAAACCAACGAGTGCGTTTATCAGTTAAAGCGGGAACGTCGGCTACAAATAAATAAGCTCACAGAGCGACCTTGTCAATCCATCTTGATGACACAGATGAACCTCTAACCAATAAGTGGACAGTTTTACTCACATGTGACTTGCATAAACATTTTGTTACACTGTAACAAATTAAGTCCCTGTTTCGGAACAAAGCAAACGATCTACACGTCTGAAAACTCCCTCCTTTGGGGTATCACAGCACACATAGTGCGCATGGGTCCAGAGACACAACAGCACAGAGCGAATCATATGCACAAATTGTTGTGGACCACAAAACGTATCCTTAGTTTTGTAGTACTCCAGACCGAACTCTGGAGTCCAGCTCAAGACTGAGACCAAAAGCAGGAGTACATGAAAATATGATCTTGGACTCTAGACAGAGTCATGACTGAGTCCTGACTCAAAGACTACAACACTACCATTAATGTTGAGAGGACTGTTTTATGCTCAAGTTAAAGCAACAGTTCAAAAATGAAAATCGAATAGTGTTGGCTCTTTGATGAATTGCTTCTGTTCCTCTTTTGTAAGGATGTATTCACACTAGGCGATCTGAACCGTGCCCAAGCACGTTTGACCCCCAAAGTCTGGTTCGTTTGACTAGCGTGATCACTCCGTACCATGCCCGGGCGCGGTTTGCTTAACCATCCCTGGCCTGCTTGAAAGAGGTGGGCCAGAGCACGGTTCAGTTGGGCTCAGGCGTGGTACACATTTAGTGTGAGCACTAACCAAACCGGAGCACGGAACAGCTACTACTACGTCATCATTACGACACCAAATATCTTCTATTCTACTTGGATAGTACACTTTTTAATTAATGTAATTAAAATGAGTATATGTATTTTACATATATTATATATATATATATATATATATAAATGGTCTGGTTATCATCTTATTGATAAACAGGAATTGTAGTTTGCGAGAAAAGCTGCAAATTCATCCATCAAAGTCAGCTGCCTCTCTAATGATCTTCTGATACGTGCAGCACAATCAAGTGAAAACAGCTGCGTGGCATAAATGATAAATCTATTAGGCAGTGAAAGCTCTTTTCTTCCTGTTCTCTTCAAAACAAAAAGTTGACGCAAGCATGCTCCGGGCCGGAGTGCAATGTGAGTACAGGCCAGCAGGGAAGTGGAAAGTGGAGAAAGGGGACAATCACGCCAGGTCAAGGTACAAGACAACCGTGCCTAGTGTGAGTACACCCTAAGTCACTTTGGATAAAAGCATCTGCTAAATGCATAAATGCATGAATGTAAACCGTGAGAAAGTGTATCTACTGAAAGCTTTGAAGCTATTTGTATATGGTACACTCAGCTGTGAGCTCACTGACGTATACAACTTGCATATAATGAATAGACACCAATTAGAATAAAAATGCATTATATAATTAATTATTACAACGTTAGTAATGCCAGTTTGATTTGTAGACCAGACAATCACAATCAATTCATGCATATGCACATTCTGAATTAACAGATTTTCTGAATTTAAGAAGTAGAGAGAGTAGTAGTAATGTCTGATTTGTTAAAGACTAGTTTGAATTACTTATCCAGTTCTTGAGTTTAACTCACTAGCTCAATGACCTGGTCAAAGCGGTTAACAGCTCTCCGGAGGGGAAGAGTATCAGTGAAAAACGGCTTATATTTCAGTCCGTTTCTCACACAAAACTGTGGCTTAAGAAAACTTTTCAGTGGCAGCAAAGGCTATTTTCATGGCATCAAAGTAGATTAAAATAAAAGTATGGAGTCGAGAGTATGGATGGACCCCCTTTATACTTCAGTACATTGTAACAGCATGGTCTTCAGAATTTTCTAGATTAATAATCTAGATTCACACAATTTTAGAACAAGAGCAAAAACGGATTCATCCATTGGTTGTAAACATAGTGGTTATTCTGCGTGAGAACATTTACTGTGCACACAACTTATTGAATGAGACCGGTCTTTTCTAAACTTTCAGCTTTAATGCTGTGATCAAGTAAAGCAAGTCAATAACACATAACCTTGCCTAGACAATTAGTTACACCTTACACCGAGGCTCTACAGTGCAACCATTTCAGTCACATTTGCGACTGAAAATTACTGCGTGCGACTGTGAAACAGTATTTAGGAGCACCTGCACCACTGACCCAATCAGGCCAAGTTTTATGGGGGTGCTAGAGGGTGCACCCTCAGTTGAAACTAATAACAGCATATTGGCCAGACATATTTTGCAAACGCGCCAGTGTGTTTACCCTCTGGAGAGCGGGAGAACGTGTTTTTGCAGCATTGAGCAATGTAGCCAATCACAGACATGTGTGTTGATTTAAGTTAAAATCCACTCACCTCTCAAAACGCTGGAGTTTGCTCAGTGCTGAGTTATGCAAGCTTGTGATTGTTTTCATTAAAACAAAAGTATAGACACGACGTAAACAAGAGATTCATTGTGCAGTGTAGACAACTTTTTCCTGATTATAACAGAAGTTTGTGAGATCGCCATGAACTGAAACGAGTGACAGCTTTTTAATAGAGTTTGCAAATGTTACATTGATTTTATACAATTCAATAAACATGAAGTTAATATTAAATGACTTGCATTTTAGGAACAGTATTGTCAGATTTTGCTCTATTTCGTCAACGAAAATAGTTCCAAACAAAATCACAGCTGAACCGTTGTGCAAACATTGGTTTCTCGTTTTTGTGAATGAATCTGCATTTTCAAATTGAATCTAGTGAGTCAATGATTCAATGACCCATTCATAAAGACAGTTGCTTGCTTTGTTACTGAGTGAATCAGCCATTTGAACGAATCGATAGAATGAATGATTCAGTGACAAAGACAGTGACTTGCCACCCCCTATTGGTGGTTTTAGTTTCATTTTAAAGTATCATTTCAGGTATTTAAATCATTTAAAACTTCTATATTCAAAACTTTATTTAAAATATTAATTTCATAACATTGCTATCATGAATTTAGAAGCATTCATGCCACTTCCGAGCCTCATTAAACAGTCTGTAAATATACCTAAATGCCACCTCAATGCAGCGCAAAGATGAATTTTGTTGATACTGATTTCATTTGATTGTTAACTAATTCTTCATGATTGTGTCTAATTATTCGAACGCAATTTATAAATATAAATTTATGAATTTATGAACTTGTAATAAGGTTAGAAAAAAAATGCCCCGGCAAGTCGAATATCGCCTCATGATGAGAAGGTTAATTTCTGTCATTGATCAGACTGTGCTCCTAAATTTTTTAAATTAGAAAGAAATGTAAGCGTAGATCCCTGACCTTACACCAATTTTAAAGCTTAAATTATGTTTTCCTTAACAGATAGCGCTTTAATAAAGCCTTTACTTCTATTGTAACTGCATTACTGTAAATTCTCCCTTTAAGAAATGTGAAGGAGAAGCTTAAATTACATTTAGTAGTAGTCAACATCACACCACAAATGCTGTCATTACAGCTTATCTTTATTGAACCTGGAACATTCCTCCAAGAAACTATTCCAGGAGTTAATGTTTTTGCCAGAAGTGGCAAAGCAATCAAGATGTACGCTGTGTTGTCTTTTAATGAGATTTACGAATATATCCAAGGGAAACTTTGGGGTGAAATCCCATGGAGCTACTGTAGAAGATTGATCTCCTGACTAGTCAGAATGCTACGCAGCTGTAACTCTTGCATCCATAACATCATATCTAATTCACTGCTCACAAACCACAGACCTGAATACTGACTTATGTGTAGACCCATCCAAACTCTATTGCAGAATTGGAGACGGATCAGACTCTGTCTCGCAGGGAAAGCGCTCAGCGCTTCTCCAAAGAGTCTGGAATGGCTGTTGACACTCCCAGTCTTTAATGTAGGATCAAGAAAAGCTTTAACTCATTACTCTTTTCAACCCACCCCTCCATTCTTGTCTTAACTACTTTCAAATGTTGAATAATGCTGCCTTCAGAGGTAATTTGTTCCACTAAGATGCACAAGGAGTTACAATGATCATATATGCCACTGAAATAGACAGACTACAACTTCATACTCACAATAGACACGTACCATTAAGATGTAAAAAGCGATAAATCGAAAATTAATTTAGTTTCTTCATAACGTCAAACAATCATCAAATGATCAAGACTACATGAAATAACTGCTTATGAGTGGTATAAGTAGAACTGAACAAAAACCTGTAACAGTATCAGAAATTTGTTTTTAATTCTGCATAATTAAGACTAAGGCCCGGTTACACAGACAGGGCTTAGCCTAAGCCAAGATTAGGCCTTAGTTCAATTAGGACATTTAAGTAGCTTTCATAAACATTCACTAGAAGAAAAAAAACATTACTGGTGTGCATCTTGAGACAAAACAATGGCAATGACATATTTTAAGATATGTACTGTCAGTACAACTTACTTTCAGTTCAAACAGCTCAATTATGCATTTTAGTCTAGGACTATAGCTTAAGCCTTGTCTGTGAAACCGGAGGTAAGACTTTTAGAATAATCAGTTGTTTGAAATGACTCCGAATGACTCATAAGCAAAGCTGTTCATGAAAGACAGAACCACCCAACGTAATTAAACAAAGATGTTTTTGATATTAAATTGAGTTTTGTTTTTTTTGGGGGTTTTTTTTCTTTCCACAAATGGTAAATAAGCCATATAAGCATGTACTGATGGACCTCTTCAATGATTTCTAATGCAAGTATTTTTCATCCGAGGTAAAAAGCTGTTTCTTTCTCTGGCTTGTTTGGAAAAACCTTCTGGAAAAATTTGGAAAAATTCCATGTTCACTGGAATAAACCTAGAATGAATGCAAGACAGATGAAATTAGTAGAAATTAATTGCGTACAAAAACGGTGCTTTAAAAAGGAACAAATTACCGTAAACACAAAGTATTTATCATTTACCTACTACTAAATATGAATGACCAAGTTTGAAGTGAACTGCAAAGATGGATGATTGTAGAGACGTTATTTTCATTAAGAAGCACAATAGCATATGAACGCGATTCCCATGATTTTTGCACCTAGATTTTCTCAATTTTATAGACATTGGCAAAAAGCAACTTCTAGATTACAAAATTTTAAAGCTGAACATAACTAGAAAAAGAGTATATTCACTACAGAAATTAATTTTTCAGACCTGTAAATCACAAATATAAAATAGCCCAGTATTTTTAGGCTTTCCGTAAATGTTGAAACCCCATTTTAAGAAAATAGGCTTGTATCCAACATGAAAGCAATATTTTTGCTGTTGCCCTGAACTACAGGATCTAACAAAATCCAACATGTTGATCTTTCCTTGTCCTCTGCTTACCCAACAACAAACCTATGCAAGCAAAACCCCTTAACATCACTACTGGAAACTCACTGGCGGCAGGTTAGACTAACTCCAAGAGTACAATTATCAGAGCAAAATGCTTTCTCTCTGCCTTGATGAAAGACCGGGAGCCCCCTTGAGCGACTCAATGTCTTGTTTATTTACCCTCAAAATTACACCCCTCTCTTCCTGTGTCATGTTCTTTGGTTCCAATTTGTTTTGTTATGCTTCCACTAAAACTGAACAACTATGCGTGTGGTCGCAATAATTTTAACAGGCTGACACTCTCTCCACGCCCATACTCGCACGCAGACGCACACATTCCGCCCTGTGCCCTCTCACCTCCGTGACACCTTCAACCGCACCACTTTGCAGGACAGCAAGGGGAAGGGAGGGGGGGGGGGGGGACTTCAAAGTGGCCGGAGGGGGGTGCTTCTTTTTCCTGCCACTTGTCATCATCTAAGGGTCTTTGCTGCCTCCCTTATTACTTTAATCAATTCCAACTGCTTCAAGAGGCTTTGATGGGGGAGCGGAGCGGAGCATGCTGGAAGCACCTGCCGCTGAGCAGAGCGCAGGTGGCCTACAGAGCCATGGGGTGAGACTCAAGACCTCTTTACCAGGAGGCAGTAATAACAGCGCTGTTACCCAGCAGGCCCTCCAACCGGCCAGTCTTCACAGAGCACTGCTGGCTGCACATGGTTAAACCACTAAACAATATAAATGTTTAACGAGAACAGGATCACAAGTAAAATAACTCATTAACAATTACAACAGGTTTTTTTTTTATTTTTATTAAATTAGTCATACATTTAATACATGCACACAGTCAAAATAAGATATATTAGTACATTTGTACAAGCTACATTTGTAAATATGCAAAGTGAAGTCCAGGATGTTCGTGTTCAGCAGAACTAGGTTACGTTGCCATCTGCTGGCTCCACGGGAAAACTAAAAGTCAAGAAGCTGCAAAAGAAAATTTTACATTGTGAGAAATTGATATGCATCAAAACACACAAAATGATACAGTCTGACAGAATAGTACATTAAGATTTATTACAAGCACAGAAACACAGCTATATAGAACTAACTTTTCAAAATCTAATTTTTAGAAGATCAGTCTAATGCACTGCAAAACAAGTTCTTACTCAGTATTTTTGTCTTGTTTTACAGTACAAATATAAATCAAGATACATTTACTAGAGAAGCAAAATTACTTAATCGTAAGTCTTGTTTTCCATTTTTTTGCTTAAAGCGAGAATATATTTGCCAATGGAGTAAAAAAAAAAAAAAAAGCTTCTCCTTCTGACCACATTTGCAGATATTTTTGCTTGTTTTAAGCATAAACTCTCGATATTATTGATATTTGTGCTGGAAAACAAGACAACAACAACAACAAAAAGTGTGCAGTGTTTATGTTTTGTGATAGTTGTTCAATAATTCAATACTAATGATGTAAATGTTAAACTGCTTAAAAATTATTTAGATAGTCAATCTGAGTTAATACTAAATTATACGTACTGGTGGTCCACATTAATTCTTAGCAGAAAGTCAAATAACACGACCATAGTTTAGAGTCAAACTCAAAAAGGAAAAATAATAATGCTGTCAGCAACAACAGACGTCTTAAACAAGTAAAAACAGACAAAACTCACCAGTTGTGGCAGAATCTTTTCAAAGTGCTCAATATCAACGGTGTCACAGTCCTCACTGCTGGCCTGTTTAACAGCTCTGCGTGTCGCCTCTGTAGCATACAGACAATCGGCATTAAAAAACTGAAATAAAAACTATACTACACAGTATCGTACCATAAAGTACACAATGCCTGTGCAGGTAAAATACCTTACCTTCAACAAATACTTTCAGCATCTCCGCCACGAGTATGACAGCATCACTACTGACTGTAGAAGAAAAACTTAATAACTGAACGCTGTACAGCTGCCTGATCTGAGCAGCACACCATTTTTTTTTTCCTGAGTAACTATAATGTTTCTGTCTTTATCCTACTCCTGTATGGGACAACACTAAGGGTGGTTGAACATATAGGACACTTTAAATGCAACAAAAAACAGTTCAATAAAAGTGAACTGGAAAGGGAACCAGCTGCAAGTGACCTTGGTGCTTTTGTAAGGGGAGACTGCATGAATCCATTATACCAAAAAACGACTAGTAGCGGAAAGAAGAAAAAGAAATCTACTCTGAACACTACCATAAGAGTCAATTTATATACAAATCTGAGGGGGAATCAGAATGGCAAGTTATAATAAACTCACAACTCTGTCTTGCAGATAAGTTATTTATGTATCTGGTGTGAGAGAATCAATTACTGAATGGATTTTCAGAGCAAAATTTACCACCAGAATTTTAGCTGGGAATACAAAAGGTTGTTTTGTTTCAGTTTCTTAATATACAAGTAGAAACTGCACTCCTGGCCCCATAGAAAATGAAGCACAAAATTATGATGCGAAATCCTCTCACTTTTTGTTTTGTCCTCCTTAAAAGAGCGTGTCAAAAGTTTGGCAACAGTTTCCTAAAACAGAGAGATAGGAATCAATGCAACGCCGTGACAGCATGAAAACCACTAATTATCTAAATACGTTCGACTTGCTATCGCATTATGAGATGTATGTTAAAAAAAACCCGAGGACGTAAACAATTAAACGTGTTGAAATATACCTTTTTAAACAGGATTTCATTTCCCGCGTTCGCCATTCTTTCAGGCTGTCGTCACAAAGGCACTGGTGGAATCGACTTCTTCGTTGGCTGAACGGCATATTTGATAGGAGGCTGCTGCCCTCTAGCGCACTAAAAAAGAACGAAATCACGATCTATGGCTTTCTACGGTGACCGGGAGGGGACATGTTCGGTTCACTTAGTTTTGTCGTGGCCACAACTCGTGGGAACGTGATAATAAGTCGTGGCCACGAGATCATTTTGTCGAGGTAACGACAACCTTATGTCGTGGCCACGCGATTGAAATGAATGAGACTATAATAATATTTATTTTTAATTTAGAAAAAGAAATTATTATATTAACATAGTGCATATTGTTGTATTGCGCGCGATGTTGCTTAGACAGCATTCGAATGAAGTTTATCAGTGTTTAAATGTTGTAGCCTACATCCAACAGTCTTTTAAATCCATTCGTTTACTTTTTACTTAATATTTTTATACTATTATTATTACATTTGTAAATTTATTTGCTTTATTTTCCCCTTCATTTCCCATGTTTGATCTAATTAACATTCTGTACTTTATGTTACTTAAAAGTTTGTATTCTGTAAATACTGTAAATGCCCTATCGTGCCAATAAAGTTTTGACTTTATGACTGTATTTCTGTAGCCTATTTCTGACTACAGTAGCTCAAATGAGCGTCTGTTTTCACTTGTAGCCTACCTAAGGCTTGTAGTTAAAAAAAATGTGTTACTATTAATAGGCTATGTTAAAAGAATATTTTGTTTATTATTTGTATATAACCTATGCAAGCTTTATTTATGATTTTATTTTATTTCTGTAGGTGCACTGGAATTTTACAGGAAGTTCATTTACATGAATATATATATATATATATATATATATATATATATATATATATATATGTGTGTGTGTGTGTGTGTGTGTGTGTGTGTGTATATATATATATATATAGGTTAATAATCATTCCTTAATTCCACCCTTATTTTTAATTCTTAATTAATTTACTTTTTTTTTTTTTTTTTTTTTTCATAAATCAGTATGGTCACTTTACTTCTTTCTGTGGGTTTTGCAAATATTTAAAAGTCAAATATTTGAAGTTTTTTGGCTATATGTTAGCCAAGGTTTACCACATATCACCCTTTAGCCCAAGATTGGTTGCCCAATAAGGCTAAGCAGGGTTGGGTTTTTTGGGGCTTTTTTTTTTTTTTTGGCCAAGCCAAGCCTTTGTTTTGTATTTTGTTTATGTTTGGAAAGTTAATAAACTGCACATGGGTTCTATCAACTCAATATTATATAAATACTGCTCTAAATTATTATTGTTCCCATTATTATCACATACAAACTCTTAACAAAATTCTTAACAAAAAGACACCAAGAACTGCTCTGAGGATAAATTTATTCAACATCTCATACATACATACATAAAAAAGCGACCCTTCACATTATAGGGCATTTCATCGACATTAAATTGAACTAGATTTTTAATGTAATAATTAAAGTACAAAATGTAACAATTTACATTGAAATACAGAAACATTTAGTTCACATTTCTTTCAATAAAATGGTAGAATGAGGTTTAGTGCAAATCACTCCAGCCAGCAAACGGTTGGTGTCCTTCTATTCCACTTCTCACACACGTTTGGCTGAAAGGATTGGTCTTGAGGAATATTTAACTGACATGCTTCATTTAACTGAAAAAACAGGAAAAAAAAAAAAAGATTTGTAACTGGGTTCATGGCTAGTAATTTCACAAATAATTACAATAAAATTGACAGTTCTGCTGCCAGGTTGATTTGAGGCAATCACCTGAACATGAAATGCCATGTGACCTGGGGTGTCACATGTGACCATGTAGGCATGTACCAGCCGGGCAACTACCATTGAGATTAACAGATGTTATTGGTTTGGGATGCTGGTGTCCTTACCAGGTTTCCCTATGTCAACCAGATTAATCAGAAAGACCTTTTTTGGCTGGTGAAGGATATGCTGGTCCACAACACCAAACCAGCATAAGCCAATCTGGACCAGCATGGAAATCTAAGCAGTTGGCCTCCTTATATTATAGGCCTCCTTGCAACAAACAGTATTTTGACTCACTTTTGGTGTAACAACTTTGCTGATCGATATTAGAAAGCCTCCAAGATAGTGTGGCCCATCTGCTTGTGCTGCTTCAGCTTCTTTTGAAGACGAATATCTCACAAAGCCCACACCCTTTGGCCATCCTGACGACCTGTCAATCGCGATCTGTTCATTGAGAAAAGTCTACAAGTTACAAGAGCAGCAAACGCTTTTGAACATTACAGCAAAGATCATGAAAGATGTCATCAAGAGAAGGCTGGCAAAGTATGTTACACACTCTAAAAATGTTGGGTCAATTTTGTGCCATTCAGTGTTATTCACTTCACCTGTTATTGGTCATAATGTTATGCCTGATTGGTTTACATGATGATGGTAACTGGTGTTGCCAACTATTTTCAATGGAAATTAGCTAAAGCATACTCAGAAAGTCTCTAAATATCGCTAGATGACATAATGCAACAACTGTCGGTGCTTTGCATCTGTTTTCTGTCCTAAACTCTTAAGCTGAATGTCCAATAAAGCTGTTCTCATTTACATATTTTCTGTCAGACAACATGATATAGTGACTACATGTTAACCAACAGTATGAAAAGTCGCTAGATTTGTCACCAGTTGCTTTTTTGAAAGAAAAAAAAAGTTGCTAATCTAGCGACAGTCACTAAATTGGCAACACTTGATAGTAAAAAAGTAACACAACAGTAACAAAAGAGACAAAACTGACAGTAACTACACATGACAACCACGGGAAGAACAACAACCAACAATAAACAGAAGAAGCACATATACACAGAAGCCTAAGAACTAATATTATAACACAGCTGGACACGACACACTGCTGGGAACGATAAAGACTAATCAGCACAAAAAACTACAAAGGACTACAAACATGGTAACTGAAATCAGGGACACACTACAACATAAAAGTCTGGGGCACATGTAATAGAGACAGAAGTAGATAGAGTCTGAAGGGGTGTATTTGGCCATTTAACATATCTGCCCTTTTAAAAGTGCCGAATTATAAGTACTTACATCACATTCTGTAATTGTCCCGAACTTTTTAAAGAAGTTGTGAAGCTCTCTATTGGTCAAATATGGATTCAGATCTGTAACAACAATCCCATGGTCCTATGAAGAAAGGTAAACAAGATGACATCAGTCTATCTGTAAACCATTGTTTATGGAATGGCACTGATTTAGCTGTCCTAAAATATCACACCTATCTGTAGCCTCTGTCGGCTGCAAAAACAAAATCCGTTTCTTTGTTTTGTACAAGACAACTTCGATGCTCTTTCTGCCTGTCAATCATTTTGCACTCTCAAGCTTTGGAAGTTATTGATGCATTTTGGATTATTCTGTTATGATATTTTGTGAATTATTTATGTCTAGTTTACTACTGTTGAGTTAGTTTTATAATTAGCAGACATTCAGATAAGACTTTATTTCAAATGAATGAATTATATTGATATAACTGAGTGTCACACTACATTTTAATGTGGTAAATGTCCCTTATAAAGGTAAAAATTGCCCTGAAAATCAATTCATTTTAACAGTGGTCAGCTTACCCATTCTGCAGAGTTCGGAAATTCCTTATATTCTTCTGAGAGGCGGATGTATAAACGTTGTGCGGATTCCATTGTTAAACTCTAGATCTATACAGAATGAGTAGAATGAATATACAATGACTGGGGAAACACTTCTAAGCTGATGAACCATAACACAATCAAAAAACAGAATTAACCAATTAATTTAATGATTAACAAATACAGGTGTAAAAGTAATGGTAAAAGGCTAAATTACAAGAGGAAAAAAAACTTACACTGCACATATACCCTCCTCAGATGCTTGAATGGCTGTTGATATGTTGGGAGCAAAGTACCAAAGTAGCTCCTTTATAAGGTGGATGTCAGACAAGAAACTCCTCCCACAGAATGCAGTACTTCCCAGCATTCTAAGCTCTGGCCAGCATTTGACACAATTCTTCAGAATTTAGTCTCATGGGTTTCAACAGAACTTCCCCCACTGCATAGCTTTATTACATATTACCGCATATTGTACATTACAATGTCCTTAAGTATGCCCTCTAGTATACAATGACCTTAGCAGTCTCCATGAAAATGAAATAGACTAACAAAAATAATGAGTAATGTTCAGTCAGCTTTTATCACAAAATTGATTCAAAACAAATGAAACTAGCACAACTACAATCTTAAAAATAAAGTTATTTAATGGCATTGATGGTTCCATGAAGAACCTTTAACATCCATGGAATCTTTAAATTAAACTAAAGTTTCTTCATATTAATAAAATGTTGTTCATGCTAATAATAAAATAAAAAACAAAAAAACAATGGTTCTTGTAATAACTGTTCACTGAAAGGTTCTTTGGGGAACCATAAATAGCTCTTCTATGGCATTGCTGCAAAATGCTGTGTGTACAGAAAAATTGTATACAAACAAAAATACTTCATCATGGAATGTACACATGGAATGACACAAGTATTTCAGAGAGTTGTGTTATAAACAAGAATAGTAGTTAAAAAAAATCAGTAATTATTTACAAATAATTGTCATTGACAGATATGTTGCAATTATTGATAGATCTTAAACCTCCAAAAGACAGCAGATAGATAAACTGAAGTCTCATCAACATGTCTCAAGAAACAAATAAATAACTGACTGCGTATTCATAACCTGTTGCTCTTTGAAACAGTTCTCTAAATATTTATCATTAGACCACATTCTCAGCCACACAAAAATATAGATGCCCTTGCAGTGGCATGAAGAACAAACATTTCCATAAGCATGTAATATGTATTGATTATATGACAGTGGCACTACTAAATATCAGTGTCATTTGACTCCAGAATACAGTGGTAATCTACATAAGATGCACCAGTTTTTCAGGTTTTTTGTGGGGTGTTACCACAATGTGTTCTTCCAAAGTCATTTTTCTCTAGAATCCAGCCTTCCTGGTAATACAAGTAGAAGAATCAGAAGACAATGTTGAAAGCTGTGGTGAGTGAAACATGCTGAATGAACAAGTATACATGAGAATTCTGATTCAAAGGAAAGACTGAAAGCTGACCTCACTACTGAGCACTCTCCTCATTGAGGGCCTGTATTTTAGTTATGAGGAACTTCTTATCTTCACCCTCCTAAGAAGCCAGATGAGATGTTAGCAAGAGATTTTAGTCACTTGAGCCCTAACCCCTAACCTCAAGTATAAAACGATCCCACATCATTTGTATTAGAGACATAAATGAAACCTCAAACACTTCATGTGGTCTGTTGAGGAGGGGCGTGTGTGTGTGCTACAACTTTTCTAGATTTAGAATCAAACTAAACACTTTATTGTTCTTGTTGGAGCCAAGAATCTTAAGAACAGAATCAGCAACCACATAGCAAAATCCTGACAACACCCCAGAGTCAAGGGAAGCACCACTCACATTTTCTGCACATCTAGTGCATTTGCAGTGTATTGCAAATCTTAAAAATATATTTGAAAAAAAAACTGTACTTGCAGATAATGATAATGAAATAACATGCCACTTAAGTATACTTAACACGCTCAAGTACACTTGTACAAAGTGCACTTTGTAATACTGTCAAATTAAAAGCTTTACATCAAAGTACATTTTAAGTCATTATGTTTTTATAATATTTTTTCAAGCTTTAAAGAAGTATTCTTATTTTGACAATGTACTAAAGCACATGTAAATACTTGATTATAATTTTAACTGTACTGTAAATGTAATAAATTGCAACTTCCTCATTACAAATGTGTAATTACAAATATATGTAAATACATGACATACAATAAATGACATTAAAGTATATTTTAGTTTACCATAAATGCTTCAACAGTACACAGTAACCATATTTCAAAGACAATAGAAGTATTATGAAATCGCATATAAAGATGTCCTACTAATGGGTCAAAAAAGTAATCTAAAGTTCAGCTAATTGCATTTAATATAAACTTAACTGCAATTAACATGCAGTTAAGTGCCCAAAAACATTACATTCAGTTTGCACTTAAAACGTTAGTTCACCCAAAAATGAAAATGATCCCATAATTTACTCATGGAACTAAATTTGCATACGGCCGTTATACCAGAAGCTAGTGATTACAGTTTATAAATGTGGATATTTTTCTTACAAAAATGCATTGTTTGCTTCAAAAGGCCTTTATAACCCCCTGGACCCGTGTAAATTACTTCGATGATGGATGGATGCACTTTTTTGGGCTTCAAAATCTAGGGTACCATTCACTCCCATCATAAAGCTTGGAAGAGCCAGGATATTTCTTAATATACCTCTGATTTTGTTTGGCTGAAAGAAGAAAGCCATATACACCTAGTGTCACGGAGTCACAGCCAGCACCCACCAACTCTTCGTCACCAGATCGCCACGCTCCTCCCACTCCCCCAGTTACAGCCACCATCACCTCCTTCTTCAGTCACTTCCAAGAGGTGTTCGGACAAAGCACCGCCGATTTCTCTGTACACGACCAAATCAAGGTGATGAATCTGTGAGTATGTATGCCCTCCAATTTCGTACACTGGAGGCTGCTAGCGGCTGGAACGAAACGGCCTTTCGCCAGGGCTTGAATCCTCACATGAAACAGTATGATGATACTATGGGGCTGGAAAACCTGATCCAAAAAACTATCCGCGTTGCTCAGCGCTTTTCAGCATGTGCGCTCCTCACACCCACTGCCAATCCTTTGCCCGCCACACCATCTGACGCTCCGCATTGGCTGTCTTCACACAGAGGAGATCACATTTATGGTGCTAGAAGGGTCCACCATGGACATCATCCTGGGATGCCCCTAGCTCACACAACATCAGCCGGACATCCAGTGGAACACGGGTGCGATCCTCAAGTGGAGTGAAGAATGTTTTAAGAACTGTTTGTCTCCTATTAGAAAGTCTTCCTCGAATCTCCAATCTTCTTCTTCTGACTCCAACGTCCTTCCTATCCTCTCCACCTCCACTGAAAGTCCTGAAACTGACCTCAAAGTGGAAATTCCTCCTGAATACCGGGAGTTCCAGGATGTGTTCAGCAAGCGTGTGTTGGCAACGCAACTACCACCTCACCGGCCATGGGACTGCGCTACTGACCTGCTGCCTGGGGCTACTCTACCCAAGGGTAGGGTTTACCCATTGTCCATCCTAGAACAGAAGGCCATGGAGGAGTACGTTCAGGAGGCACTTAAACAACGATTAATTCGACCCTCGACATCCCCTGCCGCTTCAAGCTTCTACTTCGTGGCCAAGAAGGGCGGAGGCTTGAGGCCGTGCATTGACCGTACAGTCACCTAAACTCCCAGACGGTCAAGTTCAGTTATCCCCTTTCTCACGGCATCCAGATGGACCAGAGGAAGGTGGAAACCTACCACCGTGAAAGGGTTACAACGTTTCCTGGGGTTTGTGAACTTCTATCGTCACTTCATCCACAACGACAGTCTCCTCAGTGCACCCCTCACCTTGCTCCTCAAAGGCCGGCCCAAGTCTCTGTCTTGGACTCCATCTGCCTGAGAAGCTTTCCACCAGCTCCAAGAAGCCTTCCTCACCGCTCCGATCCTGGTCCATCCGAACCCTGATCTCCCGTTCGTCGTCAAAGTTCACGCCTCATCCATCAGGATCGGGGCGGTGTTGTCACAGCGGCAGGGTGATCCACCACGATTCCATCCATGTGCCTTCTCCAAACAGCTATCCCCAGCGGAGCAAAATTATGACACGTATGTACTGTCACGGAGTCACAGCCAGCACCCACCAACACCAACGCATCGTCACCAGATCGCCACACTCCTCCTTAATACTAATCACCTGCACCTGCATCCCATCACCCAGGACACTATAAAGACTCTCACTCCCTTCACATCATTGTCTGGTCTCGTTATACGTACCTGGACTCCTTACCCGCTACTTATCTGCATCTTCCTGTGTCTTCTTCCCATCATCTGCTCCACGTTGATTCCTCTACCTGCAAATACAAACCTCTATTATCTTCAGCTAAGTGAAGATACTTGTTTGCAAGCTTGTTGTAAACAAGTGCTTGTTTACCTGCTCACCTGAATCCATCGTTTACCTGTGTTCGTGCCTCTGTTCTAATAAACATCTGTGTTCACTCACCCCTCTGCCTCCATCTGTGTCCTGACACCTAGATTATGGGATAATTTTCATTTTTGGGTGAACTAACCCTTTAAAGGTGCCCTAGAACACGATTTCACAAGATGTAATATAAGATGTCTCTGGTGTCCCCAGAATGTGTCTGTGAAGTTTCAGCTCAAAATACCCCATAGATTTTTTATTTTATCATGTTTTAACTGCCTATTTTGGGGTGTCATTAAAAATGTGCCGATTCAATGTGCGTGTCCCCTTTAAATGCTCATGATCCCCGCCTCCAAGCTCGCAACTGCATTAAACATTGCATAAACAATACTGAAGTTCACAATATAACTCTCAAAATGGATTTTTACAAACTGTTCGTGACGCAGCATATCAGATCATGTAAGTATGGCATATTGTGGATGTTTACATTTGATTCTGAATGAGTTTGATAATGCTGCGTGGCTAAAGCTACACTGTTGGAGAGATTTATAAAAAAAATGCAGATGCGTTTATGAATTATACAGACTACACGCGTTTTCGGGTTAAAAAAGAAAATAACGACATGGCTTTGATCTCCATGAATACGGAGATAAGAAACAATGGTAACTTTAACCACATTTAACAGTACATTAGCAATATGCTAACAAAACATTTAGAAAGACAATTTACAAATATCACTAAATATATCATGATATCGTGGATCATGAACAGTTATTATCGATCCATCTGCCATGTTCGCTATTGTTATTGCTTGCATGCTTCACAATACCTGCAGAACTTCTGATGATTCAGCTGTGCAGCTCCAGACATTAATACTGGCTTGTCTAATGCTTAGAACATGGGCTGGTATATGGGGGCGTACATATTAATGATCCTGACTGTTGCGTCACAGACGGTGTTATGCTGAGATTCACCTGTTTTTTCGTGGTGTTTTTCACACACGAGATTTACATATGAAGGAGGAAACAATGGTGTTTGAGACTCACTGTATGTCATTTCCATGTACAGAAGTCTTATTATTCAACTATGCCAAGGTAAATTCAATTTTAAATTCTAGGGCACCTTTAAGTATATTCGTTTGAAGTATATTATTTCCGTAAAATGTGTACTCTTAAGTATGCTAAAGTGTACTTTTCCACAAGGGTCATAATACTCACATGGTCTATCTGTTCTTGTAACTTTCCAATTATCATCTTTTGGCCATCCAAAACTTGCATGTGAATGTATATGATGGTTCTGGAAAGAGATGGAGATGACAGTAAAAAAAAAAAATACCCAAATCTGATCCCTGAACTGCACCCAGGATCCATGCAAAAGGAATACTCACAGGAACAAGCCTACAATAATGAAGAGGAACAAAGGGTTGTCCACCAAGTGATCATAAGCCCAGCTGAGCCAGCGCATACTGGGGTTCGAGGTCCCGAGATTGATGATCCATTGCTTGCCTGAGTAGAGCATGTTGCTGTTCCTGAAGGGCCCACAATGTGATGAGGGCTTGATCCTAAGAAAACAGAGGAAGTTAACAAAACACACTGGTACTGTATTGTCTCATTATTATTGAAATGTCCTTTCCAGATTTAGAAATGTCCTGGAGAGTGTGAATGTAATATTCTAAAGAGACAAACCTCCACATTGTATATACGACACATGTAAGGGCCCCAATGAAGGAGGGGAAAAACAGGAGGCTGATGAAGAGAAGGCTCATGTGATTGGCCCTCCAGTGTTTCCTGGGTGCTTGGAAGTTCTTGATTAAACTTGCCTGGAAAGGGGTTAACACATATACCCTTCATTGACAGTCAATCCTAATACAGTGGTTCCTAAACTTTTTAGAGTGGAGTACCCCCTGAGGCATTTAACATCCTTCTGTGTACACGCTCTCTTCCACTTCCACCTTTTCCATAATATTTGCCCCCTTAAATTGATTTCCCAGTGCATTTTTACCTTCATAAATAGATACCTTTATAAAATGAATTGTTTTAAATAATAATTAAAAAATGTTAAATAGAGAAATATGCAACGATGGTAAAAATGAAGTGATACTTTTAAATATTAAACAGATTTGTTCACGAAACACACCTGTGTTTTGCTTTGCAAAGACTTTATATACAGTCTTAAAGGGACTTTGCTGGAGACAAACAACAGTTCTGCTGTGATATTCGTTGGAACTATTATTTTGCTGCAGAAATAGAGCAGACAATACTGACAGGACTGTGTTTAAAATGTACATCTCTTAATATTACCCTTCTGTTTGTTGAAATGTTGTATAAAATAAATGTCAGATTTGCAATCATGTGGATATCAGTGCTTGAAGTGGAAAAATAAAAGTGTTGGTATTCCCGATGCTCAGTTCAAAACGCATTCATGAAGAAGGGAGGGCGCGGTGGGCTTCCGTACATGCAACATGTCGGTACGCAAGGAAAACTGGCAGTGCGCTAAAGCTAAAAATCAATCATAGCGTCAGTTCTGGCAGGTCACTTCAGTCAAGCTCACATCAGCTGACTCCCAGGTGACTCACGTCTACCTTTAAGGAATACGATAACAGCATCCATATATAAGCTCCTCAGTATTATCAGTAGCTATTGCATTTCTCAGGAGCTAATTATCCTCCTCCATCCCCAGCTCCTCCTCCATCCCCAGCTCCTCCTCCTCGTACAGTCACGATTGGTGCAGCAGATCCTGTTCTGGGCCAAAAACAAACTCCTCTCACTGAGGACAATCTATATTCCAGGGTATTTGAATTTATGAGCAGACATCCTGTCATCCTGGTCCGAGAAATGGAGACTCCAGCGAGGGTTCGCCAGAACAGAGTTCATCTGTTGCTAGTGGCTCTGTTTTGGCTGGCCTGAGTCTGATTTTCAGACCTAGTATCTCTCCTGGAAGGCTCTTCATGGAAAATTCTGACCAGGAAGGACCTTCTGTCCCAGGCATGGGGCTCAATTCTCCACCCCTGGTCTGAGATTTGGAAGTTGTGGGTTTGGCCCCTGAAGGGTATCAACTCATAGAGAGGCTCACTTGTTGTGTCCAGTTCTGGCTCTTAGGATTTACGTTGACTGCTCAAGCCAGTGACGTAAATCTAATCAACTTTTCATCTAGAGGTTCTGAAGCCAACAAGCACCGTTTATTGCACTTGATCAGGTCTGCCATTTCTATGGATTATAAGCCGCATGGCTTGGCTTTGCCTCTGGGCAGAAGAGGCAACTCCACTCAGAGTATGGCTTCTTCAAAGGCACTAGCAAGAGAAATACCTTTGCAGGATGTTTGTGCTGCAGCAAGCTGGTCCTCTCTTCGCACACATTCTTTAGGCCAGCCAAGTCAACTGTTGTCAGTTTGTTGACAGAGATCACAGCTATTCCACCTAAGTTGGCAAAGTTAGCTGCAGATACGGGGTTTAAAAATCATACTGCCTAGTCTTATCATAAAGTGGAAGCAATTGGGAACAACAGCAACTCAGCCTTGAAGTGGTAGGCCATTTAAAAATCACAGAGCAGGGTCAGCGCATGCTGAGGTGCACAGTGCGCAAAAGTCGCCTACTTTCTGCAGAGTCAATAGTTACAGATCTCCAAACTTCATGTGGCCTTCAGATTAGCTCAAGAACAGTGCATAGAGAGCTTCATGGAATGGGTTTCCATGGCCGAGCAGCTGCATCCAAGCCTTACATCACCAAGTGCAATGCAAAGTGTCGGATGCAGTGGTGTAAAGCACGCTGCCACTGGACTCTAGAGCAATGGAGACGTGTTCTCTGGAGTGACGAATCACACTTCTCTGGCAATTTGATGGACGAGTCTGGGTTTGCCGGTTGCCAGGAGAACGTTACTTGCCTGACTGCATTGTGCCAAGTGTAAGGTTTGGTGGAGGGGTTGTTTTTTCAGGGGTTTGGCTTGGCCCCTTAGTTCCAGTGAAAGGTGCTTCAGCATACCAATGCTTCAGCATACCAAGACATTTTGGACAATTTCATGCTCCCAGCTTTGTGAGAACAGTCTGGGGATGGCCCCTTCCTGTTCCAACATGATTGTGCACCAGTGCACAAAGCAAGGTCCATAAAGACATGGATGAGCGAGTTTGGTGTGGAGGAACTTCACTGGCCTGCAAAGGGTCCTGACCTCAACCCGATAAAACAATTTTGGGATAAATTAGAGTGGAGACTGCGAGCCAACATCAGTGCCTGACCTCACAAATGCGCTTCTAGAAGAATGGCCAAAAATTCCCATGCACACTCCTAAACCTTGTGGAAAGCCTTCCCAGGAGAGTTAAAGCTGTAATAGCTGCAAAGGGTGGGCCAACTCCATATTAAACCCTACGGATTAAGAATGAGATATCCTTAAAGTTCATGTGCACGTAAAGGCAGGCGTCCCAGAACTTTTAGCAATACAGTGTACATAACGAGACGATTGATGGCATAATTTCTTGCATGTTCTTGCATGTTCATGTAATTTTGGGGTTGTGTCTCACAGAAAGCTATTGTACTGTATCTATGCATCAGTCAAATAAGCAACATTTATTGTGGTTTTTTTGTTGTTGTTGTTGTTGTTTTTTTTTTGTGTGTGTGTTTTTGGAGCTAGCATAAATTCAAATTCACTCTCCGAAGCACGGCAAATCAGCCTATTATTTCCTTCTGTGTTTCACTGAAGAACAACATGAGGGTAAGTAAATGAAGACAGAATTACATTTTGGGAGAGCTACATCTCATCATTTTAAGCAAAGTCATTAAACACAATCTTGTATCTTCCATGAACTGTCAACCCAAAGAAGCCTAAAAATTACAAAGAAGATCTTGACCTTTTTGAAGTAGAACAAGAGAAACAGTTTCCCAATTTGCACTGCAGGCAACAGTGGTGAAAACAGCACACCAAACCTATAAAGAGAACATAGAAAAGACTGTTAGTGAGAAGCTATATCAGAACAAAATGTAATGTTTCTTTATGAGAGGGTGACGGTACCACACAAGCGTTTGACCATAGATGAGCTCCAGAACATCTTGTGCAATGTCAAACTCTAGTTTCCTTCTTCGAAATGTGATGTTTCTAATACACAGCCTGAAGGGGCAGAATAAGTCAACAAACCCAGCTTGACATCACTGGCATTATATGGGATCACGAGAACTTACCCCCACAGAAACTCTGCAAAAATGATGTACAGCAATGCAACTATTAGATCCATTAAAACCAAACGATAAAGCTCTTGTCCAACAAGTGTTTCCCAGCACTGCAAGTAAACACAAATCAAAAAAATCCTGCTTTATGTCATATTCAACTAATAAGCTAACAGACAGAAGAAATTTATTTTAGAAGAATACTGTTTTTTTATTAAAAGTTCAAAATGATCATTCTCATAAACCCTACAAACAAATCAACAAATTAACTGTGAGGATTGGCTGCTTGATCAATATTGCATTGAATAATTTTGTCCAAATAATAATAGCATAGTGTTACTGGATTTAAAAAGATGTCTTCATGTTTCATGTCACCTGTTCATTTTGGCCTTCCAGGTGGTCACTGATTTTCTTGAGCCAATAGTAACACAATACACTAAAAATGCAACCCTTCAACAACAGGTTCCTGTGAAAGAAGAAACCGAAGGGACACTCAGATATTTGATTCTATTAATAACAATCTGTTTTGAACTGTCTTGAACTAAACAGATGTTATTTGACATCAGTTTAGTTAATAACATATATTTAAATGACAAATAAGCATGTCCAAAATAATGAAAAGGAGATTTTTTTTTTTTTAGAAATCTAGTTTCAAATGAAAGGTTATTGTACATGTAATCAAATATGACATTTTAACAACATTTTTTAAGGAAATAAGTATTTCTTACACATACCATGAATATCATTAAGTTTGGGTTTTTACCATTTGAAATTTAAGAAACAACAGGCTAAAAAACAAAACATAACTGCTCATGTGGAAAATTCTGTATAAGATTCAATCTTATATAGTAAATGATGCAACTTAATGGTATTCTTTCTTGCTAATTAAACAAACAAACAAATGTTTTGACTTCTTAAGATAAGAGTTATGACAAGACAGTGCATTAAAAGTCACACTAGAGTGAGCAGGAAAAATAAAGTGATTTAAAAGCAAATGAAGCATGCTAAAGTTGCTTCCTGCTGCGCTGAATGGAAACAGATCTTAGCTCAAGGCAGAATTAGACAGGAAGTGAATAAATAGGAAGTGAAAGAATGGTAAGCAAAAAATTATATATTGTAAGTGATGACTTCCCTGACCTTGCAATGGACATGTAAATGTGAACGCTAGGGGAGTCATAATATTCTACCCTGGATAACATGTCGAAGAAACCAGGCAGAAGATGACTGATACAAGACACGACCAAAGGCAGGGTCAGCAACTGGACAGGGTCATTCTGAACAGATTTGATAAAGACATGCACACACAATATATCAAATAGTGTATTCACAAACAGTATGCCAGATCATATATTAGGCCTATTCTAAGCAAAAGCCATTTCATACTGAAAATGTTATTTTTAATTTTAGTTCTAAATGTCACAGAATAACAGGTTTTAGGAAAAAAAAAAAAAAAAAAAGAATTCAAAAATGCATAAAGCATTTTAGAGGGAAAAAACTGTGTGAGCATTTCAATGAAATTTTCTATATAACCCATAAAAATGTAACGTGGTGAATAGGGACATTTACAATTTAAGAGTTTTATTTCTATTTTGCATTACACACTAAACAGAAAACTTCAGTTAATCAGTTCACATTAATTAAGTGCAGTATCCTGTTAACTACAGATGTATGTTCTTGATAATCAGCACAGAATTTCAAATCTGCAAGGGCTAAACTAAATAATTAAACTAACAAATAAAAAATATCTTCAAGACATGCAGTCCAGGGGATATCTGATGAAAACAGTCAACCAGAGAATACAGTTGAAGGACCCATAAAGCTGTTTGTGTAATGAGACAGCAAAAATAATGTGTGTGAACTGAACAGGATGTGACTAGTATGTTCCACTATTATTTGTGTGATTTCTTAAACGTTAACTATTCTTTTGCCTTCCTGTTGTCTATTTGACACTATGACCAGACCCTTACCATATGTTCACCAGGCTCAGCTATAGGGTGAATGTAGTAAACAGCTATCATGCAGGCAGCAATGGAAAGTAGGCAAATGGACCATACTAGTAAGTGTACACTCAACCAGCCCAACGTTGAATGCAAGTTCCTCTTCTGTTTTCTGCAGCTGAGCTCTGACAGCATCTCCTACAACACACAAATTCAGCAGAGTGACTCATGGTAACAAACAACAAATGGACTGTTAAAGCTAAGGTGTGTAAATTATGCACCACAAGTGTCTCCAAACAGAATTTTCCCTGTTTGCCACTGGACAAACAGGTTGTCCTGCTTCATTACAGCAGTGTAATGAAGCAGCATTAACACATGAGAATGAACCTCATTGGATCTTGATGAAGCTCAAACATGCTGCGTAACACACTAGAATGAACCTCACTGGTTCTTGCGGAAGCTCAAACGTGCTGCGTAACACACGAGTACGAACCTCATTGGTTCTTGCAGAAGCTCAAAGGTGCTGTGTAACATGAGAATGAACCTCATTGGTTCTTGCTGAAGCTCAAACATGCTGCGTAACACATGAGAATGAACCTCATTGGTTCTTGCGGAAGCTCAAACGTGCTGCGTAACACACGAGTACGAACCTCATTGGTTCTTGCAGAAGCTCAAAGGTGCTGTGTAACATGAGAATGAACCTCATTGGTTCTTGCTGAAGCTCAAACATGCTGCGTAACACATGAGAATGAACCTCATTGGATCTTGATGAAGCTCAAACGTGCTGCGTAACACACGAGAACGAACCTCATTGGTTCTTGATGAAGCTCAAACGTGCTGCGTAACACACGAGAACGAACCTCATTGGTTCTTGATGAAGCTCAAACGTGCTGCGTAACACACAAGAACGAACCGCAATGGTTCTTGCGGAAGCTCAAACATGCTGCGTAACACACGAGAACGAACCTCATTGGTTCTTGCGGAAGCTCAAACATGCTGCGTAACACACGAGAACGAACCTCATTGGTTCTTGATGAAGCTCAAACGTGCTGCGTAACACACGAGAACGAACCTCATTGGTTCTTGCGGAAGCTCAAACATGCTGCGTAACACATGAGAACGAAACTCATTGGTTCTTGATGAAGCTCAAACGTGCTGCGTAACACACGAGAACGAACCTCATTGGTTCTTGCAGAAGCTCAAACGTGCTGCGTAACACACGAGAACGAACCTCATTGGTTCTTGCGGAAGCTCAAACATGCTGCGTAACACATGAGAACGAAACTCATTGGTTCTTGATGAAGCTCAAACGTGCTGCGTAACACACGAGTACAAACCTCATTGGTTCTTGCGGAAGCTCAAAGGTGCTGCGTAACATGAGAATGAACCTCATTGGTTCTTGCAGAAGCTCAAACGTGCTGCGTAACACACGAGTACAAACCTTATTGGTTCTTGCAGAAGCTCAAAGGTGCTGCGTAACACACGAGTACGAACCTCATTGGTTCTTGCAGAAGCTCAAACGTGCTGCGTAACACACGAGAACGAACCGCAATGGTTCTTGCGGAAAATCAAACGTGCTGCGTAACACACGAGAACGAACCTCATTGGTTCTTGATGAAGCTCAAACGTGCTGCGTAACACATGAGAACGAAACTCATTGGTTCTTGATGAAGCTCAAAAGTGCTGCGTAACACGAAAATGAACCTCATTGGATCTTGCGGAAGCTCAAACGTGCTGCGTAACACATGAGAACGAAACTCATTGGTTCTTGATGAAGCTCAAACGTGCTGCGTAACACACGAGAACGAACCTCATTGGTTCTTGCAGAAGCTCAAACGTGCTGCGTAACACACGAGAACGAACCTCATTGGTTCTTGCGGAAGCTCAAACATGCTGCGTAACACATGAGAACGAAACTCATTGGTTCTTGATGAAGCTCAAACGTGCTGCGTAACACACGAGTACAAACCTCATTGGTTCTTGCGGAAGCTCAAAGGTGCTGCGTAACATGAGAATGAACCTCATTGGTTCTTGCAGAAGCTCAAACGTGCTGCGTAACACACGAGTACAAACCTTATTGGTTCTTGCAGAAGCTCAAAGGTGCTGCGTAACACACGAGTACGAACCTCATTGGTTCTTGCAGAAGCTCAAACGTGCTGCGTAACACACGAGAACGAACCGCAATGGTTCTTGCGGAAAATCAAACGTGCTGCGTAACATGAGAATGAACCTCATTGGTTCTTGATGAAGCTCAAACGTGCTGCGTAACACATGAGAACGAAACTCATTGGTTCTTGATGAAGCTCAAACGTGCTGCGTAACACGAAAATGAACCTCATTGGATCTTGCGGAAGCTCAAACGTGCTGCGTAACACACGAGAACGAACCTCATTGGTTCTTGATGAAGCTCAAACGTGCTGCGTAACACATGAGAACGAAACTCATTGGTTCTTGATGAAGCTCAAACGTGCTGCGTAACACACGAGAACGAACCTCATTGGTTCTTGCAGAAGCTCAAAGGTGCTGCGTAACATGACAATGAACCTCATTGGTTCTTGCTGAAGCTCAAACATGCTGCGTAACACACGAGTACGAACCTCATTGGTTCTTGCAGAAGCTCAAAGGTGCTGCGTAACACACGAGAACGAACCTCATTGGTTCTTGCAGAAGCTCAAAGGTGCTGCGTAACATGACAATGAACCTCATTGGTTCTTGCTGAAGCTCAAACATGCTGCGTAACACACAAGTACGAACCTCATTGGTTCTTGCAGAAGCTCAAACGTGCTGCGTAACACACGAGAACGAACCGCAATGGTTCTTGCGGAAAATCAAACGTGCTGCGTAACACACGAGAACGAACCTCATTGGATCTTGCGGAAGCTCAAACGTGCTGCGTAACACACGAGAACGAACCTCATTGGATCTTGCGGAAGCTCAAACGTGCTGCGTAACACACGAGAACGAACCTCATTGGTTCTTGATGAAGCTCAAACGTGCTGCGTAACACATGAGAACGAACCTCATTGGTTCTTGCAGAAGCTCAAAGGTGCTGCGTAACATGACAATGAACCTCATTGGTTATTTCCACAAACCTTCAGCTGAGTGCAGATGTTCACTGACTGCAGTTTAACAGACCTTTTCCTGCAGACTTTAAAATCCCAAGAGCAGAAAACCTTTAAAGCTAAGTTACCAGTAGTCTTGAATGTGCAGAAACTCTTTCCCAATAATTTAGATATGCTGAAAGGAAAAAGAAAATCTGATTCAATCATGGGGCAAGCTAAAGATGTGAAAATGAATTGAAACAATGTGTACAGAAAATTGACAAACCTGTAAACAAGAATTACACATGTGATAAACATGCCTGTTCCAATCGAAAAAATATATGCTAGGGGTAAATTGTAACTGTAACACTTTTTAGTTTCAGCGTGGCAATTCCCACTTGTGTAGTTGGTATAGTGGCCATAAAACATCACAGAGTCTGTGAGAATTCCCTGTTGAGGAACAAAAAAACAATAGCATTCAGTAAAGAGTAAGTAATATAAAGCAGGGCATTTATTTAAATGCACAGGGAAAGAACTATAAGAACCCCCTGCCCAGTTAATAAACTATAACATAGAGGATTAAAAAAACAGCAAATATACATCCTTACTGTGCCAGTAAGCATCCAAAGGTCAGTGTGTTTATCTTCTGAAGGTGGAGGTGGATTTGAGATTTGTGGTAGGAGCAGGAAAATGCCGTTGATAAGGATGAGGAGGATGTTGTAGTGCAACAATCTTCTGAGAAAGATGAAATAGGACAGGACCCCGGTGCCAAAGCGAGCACTGATGTTTTTAAGCACTTTCTGCCAGAGTTGGAGTCCTAACCGGACACCACACAAAACCTATGCATCAAAAAAGTGTGCACACAGGTTTAGGAATTAAGAATTGTTATTTTCAGTATTAACCTCCAGAAATCTAAATTCAAAATATGTAATAATGTCATTTTCAATGAGGATTGGGTGAAAATTGGTGTCCCTTTACATTGTTAAAGCAAGTTTTGCCTTGTTTTTAAAATCTTTTATTAAAGTTTTATTAAAGTTTTTAATTTTATATTAAATAATTGGGTTTTTTTTTTTACTTACTATTAATGATACAATATTTAGATGTGTACAACATTCTGAGAGCTTCCACATTTTCCCCCATTTTAAAACCGGGCATTGTGATGGTAACGCAGGGAAGAGGAGAGCTGAGGATCTAGTTGGAGCAGTTTATTCAACAAACACATAAACAAAGATAATCCAAATCGGGATGAAGGCAACAATAAGACGATTCAAACCAGAATCAGAAACGCAACAGCTTTACAAAACACATGTAAAGGCAATGACCGACAACAGACCTCTGAAACATGGGTTAAGGTACTGAATAACAATAGGCTTGACAAGGCACAGGTATGGGTAACAAATAGCTATAGTAACAAACAAGGGTAACTATAGAAACTATAGAAAGTGAAAGTGAACATTGGAAATAGAAAATACACTTTAAATTAAAAGTCCTAGAACACATGAAACACAGGGGAAATCATGACAGGCATTCTATCCACCTTATTTTTTATCCACCATTTGTATTTTGAATATGTCTGGCTTCCGAAGTCATTCACTTCCAGTTATATTTAACTGTACAAAACAGTCCAGTGCTGTCATTATTTTGTTTTGGTTTTGCGCACAAAAAGTATTCTCGTCAATTTATAACATTAAGGTTGAACCACTGTAGTCACATTGACTATTTTAACAATGTTTTTACTACTTTTCTGGACATTGAATGTGGTAATTTCATTGCTTTCAGTGAAGGATAAAAAAAAACTCTCTGATTTCATCAAAATATCTTAATTTGTGTTACGAAAATGAATGAAGGACGGCTGTGGAACGACATTAGGGTGAGTAATTAAAGGATTAGTCCACTTTCAAATAAAAATTTCCTGATAATTTACTCACCCCCATGTCAGCCAAGATGTCCATGTCCTTCTTTCTTCAATCGAAAAGAAATTAAGGTTTTTGATGAAAACATTTCAGGATTATTCTCCTGAGATCACCTTCTCTTATTCACCTTCCCTACTCGTTGCAAGATGGCTGCCGTTCCTGA
Organism: Elopichthys bambusa; assembly: GCA_037101425.1. Lineage (NCBI taxonomy): Eukaryota > Metazoa > Chordata > Actinopteri > Cypriniformes > Xenocyprididae > Elopichthys > Elopichthys bambusa. The sequence goes on from CM074435.1 coordinate 37,219,476, forward strand.
GCCTTGTCTTAGGATGGCCGCCGCTCCTGAGCCTCGACCCAAGATGGCAGCCGCCACGCCGGAGCCCTTGGTCAAGATCGCTGCCGCCACGCCTGAACCCTCGGTCAAGATGGCCGCCACCACGTCTGAACCCTCAGTCAAGTTGGCCACCTCACTTGTGCCTTTAGGCCTTTTAGTGGAGTATGAGGGGATGTCCTGGAACCCAGGTTTGGTTCCAGCCCCTGAGTCCATCCCAGTGTTTTCACCAGCCCCTGAATCTGCTCCTGCTCCTGCTCCAGCCCCTGAGTCCAATAATGGCTTCAGCCCGTGACCAGTGTCCAATGATGGCTTCAGCCCGTGACCAGTGTCCTATGATGGTCCCAGAGGCGACTCCCTTCCTTGTCCCGAGTCCAGAGGCGACTCCCTTCCTTGTCGAGTGCCCAGAGATGGCTCCAGTCCCTGAGTCAGCTCCAGACTCCTCTCCAGTCCCCAAGTCAGCTCCAGACTCCGCTCCAGTCCCTGAGCCCGCTCCAGAGTTCGCTCCAGCGTTCGCTCCAGCCCAGAAATCCGTGGCTCCTCCCAAGGAAATTGGGGCCATATACCCATGGCCATAGTGGCCGAGCCTGGGGTCCGGGCCGAGGCCATGTCCTGATCCGCCATGGCCCCCCGAACTGCCCGATCCACCATGGCCCCCTGCACTGCCTGTACCACCCTGGAGGCATCCTACCAGTCCACACCTGCCCACGACCTCCAGGGTGCCCGCCCCCCTCTCCCTGGTTGCACTCTTTCTGGCGCGAGGTTGTGCATTCTGGGAGTAATGTCACATCTGTTTTTGCACCATGTTCTGTTTGTCACATGTTCTCCTTTGTTCTTAGTTATCTGCCACTTGTTTGTTGTCTTGGTTACTGATTAATCAGTGTCTTCATTCCAGGTGTTTCTTGTTAATTAGTCTCGTTAACTCCTCAGTTCACTGTGTATATCTGCCCTTAGTTTCAGACCAGTCTTTGTCCTGTATTGTTTAAGTTACCTGGTGTTTTGTAATCTTATTTCCTGGTGATTTTCCTTGTTCCTAGTGTTCCATTAAATGTTATTTGAAGTTATCTGCTTCATCGTGCATTGAATACTACACCATCCACCGTGACATATAAAGCATACACATTTGTGTTTTTTGGGGGGTTTTTTTTAAGAAAATGACCGATCGTTTCGCTAGATAAGACCCTTATTCCTCATCTGGTATCGTTTAAAGCCTTTTGAAGCTGCAACTAATTTTGACCTTCAACCGTTTGGAGTCCATTAAAGTCCACTATAAGGAGAATAATTCTGGAATATTTTCATCAAAAACCTTCATTTCTTTTCGACTAAAGAAAGAAGGACATAGACACCTTGGATGACATGGGGGTGAGTAAATTATCAGAATTTTTATTTGAAAGTGGACTAATCCTTTAATGACAGAAATTTCATTTTTGGGTGAACTAACCCTTTAAAGTACCATTATTTGTTAAGCAATTAATTATCTGCGTCATCCATCTCCTTGCAAAGCATATACGTGACACGTGTGTCCAAATTTTGTTAACAGTGTCGCTGAAAACTAATGTGAAATAAATGATGTTAGACAACTTCTTTTACTGATACTTTTACTTTACTGTTACTGATTGTATAATATATATATACTATTCATGAAAATTGCCAGGTGTAAAAAATAAATGTGTTAATGTTAATCTGAAAGTTACTGTGCAAAAAGACAATCACCTTCAGGAAACAATCTTTAAACTGATGGCAGCGGAGGGCTCTGTTTGCAGAAATAGGCTTTTCAGCCTCCAAACAGAAGAACAAAGCTCTAAAAGGACACACATTTAGATAAGATTACACATAGACTTGTACAAAGAAATGAACCATTTTAACATGAAGAACAAATGAATTACTAAAGATGCACTAATGCTATAAAAGTCAGTACTATAATGAATTCTGTACCTGATCTCATGCTTCTCAGAGAAACTAAGAGGCATTTCACGCAACAGACGTACACATTCACCAGCAGACAAATCTTGTAGTTTATTCAGCAGCTCCTCCTTTTGGGTCACTAGGACCAGGACACAGAAAAAAAAGTCAGTGTCATTTTCCTGAGGTCCACTTTAATGTGAATAAGGTTTTCACCTTAACAACTGCACCATTTTTCCTCTCTTTCTTGTTGATATGCCTTTAAGTCTTTTATGTAAATAAGTGTGAAATTTAGAAGAAGTTTAGAATGCCTTTGCAGTTTAGTTTTTAGTAAACGTTTTTACAGGGGAGGAAGTTCTGAAAGTTACAGTGTTATGCACTACATCAGATGATTTTAAGATCAAGGAAAATTTGATCTCTATGATGATATGGGCCCTGTTTGATTGAAATGATTGGCATTTTGAGTGTTTTACTGCTGCAAACCGTCAACAGTGCAGTTCTTGGGCTCTCTAAAGACACCCTGGATTGCAGCGCAGGGAGTGGTGGAGACAGCGTTAGGGGGTTGTCGTCTTCGCGTTTTGGTGAATCGGCTCTGGTACTGGGAGACCGCAGCTGTCTGATTCCATCCTGAGAAAAGGCATGGGTCAGGCACAGGGGGAAAAAAATTATCATAAATGAGACTGTACACTTGACAGTGAAAACAGAGTTAATAAACACATTGCTATAAAGTGGAGAAGATTATGCTGTTTTGTACCTCAATGTACAGTAGCTCTGTAACTACAAGTAGATTCATGTATAAATGGCATTGCATTTGATAAGAAAATAAAAAGTGGCATTTATTTCAATGCACATTATTGTGTGCATTTGAGTGGGAGAGAGAGCAGGAGAAGGAGCGTATGTGCTTTCATAATAAAATGTAAGTTTGTGGCAAAAAAAAAAAAACATTGAAATAATTTGTCGTTTCTATCCTATTGTTTACTATATTTATTTGCTTGGTCAGTGTCGTTGTGGGTTTTGGTTCTTTTGCTGTTGTACGCTGTAAGCTCCTTTCAAATAACTGAAATGATTTGGTGAAGTGATGTGAAACTGTAATGAGGTCAAGACCTGCCTGGAACTACTTTAGCCGTGCATTTTCCTGAAAACAATTGCACAACTTAGAATGTTCGTCAACCGGATAAAGCTTGGAAGAGCCAGGGTATTTTTTTTAATATAACTCAGATTGTGTTTAACTGAAAGAAGATAATCATATACACCTAGGATGGCTTAAGGGTGAGTATATTATAGGATAGTTTTCATTTTCGGGTGAACATAAGTGGGTTAAAAAAACAGACGTAGTTGCAAAAAATAGCATTTAACCCTTGTGCTTTGTTAAAAAACCCTCTAACACTTGTGGTGTTCCTGGTCAAAAATGATTGGCCTGCAAAAAATTGCTTACAAATCTTTCATTATCACCAAATATTGGATTCAATCTTTTTTTCAGCTTGTTTTCTTTCAATTAGGACAGGTCAAAACCTTTTTTATTTTTGGAACTGAAATGATGTTATAAGCATTAAGTTATAAGTTATTTTTTCTGCAGGCCGGTCATTTTTGATAGGGAACCACAAGTGTAACTTTGTGCCATTTTTTTAATAAATAAAACCATTTCAAAAAAATTTCCTCGTTAAACATTAAAGCACACTAGTGTGATAAACAGTGCAATTTTTTTTCATATTTTATGTAAAATTGACAAAATTATCCACAAATAAGTTTTTTTTTTTTTTTTTTTTTCACTTTTCAGGTATATAAGCTCAGATAAATAAGACATACGATGGATCAGTTCCAAGAAATAAATATAAAACCTGTCCCAATTGAAAGAAAACAAGCTGACAAAAAGATTGAATCCAGTATTTGGTGATGATGTAGCATATAATGAGAGATTTATGAGGAATTTTTTGTAGGCCGGTCATTTTTGACCCGGGAACACCATAAGTGTTACAATGTAGAAAAGAACACACAAAAAATTACAAAGTATTTTAAAAATTTGGGGACATTGTAAAATCAGTCAATTTTAGCCTAATGTAATAACATTAACTAGCATTTTCAGGTATGGGGAAATCCTCTCCGGGTCAAAAAGACCCGAACACAACATGAGGGTTGATTGTAAGGTGCACAAATCCATGGGAAACAGTATCAAAACATTCTCTCACTGATAGAGCGACTAGGCATGGAGGACAGGACCCTCTGCGTTGAAGAGGACCAGCTATTCCTCTGCAGGGAACTTCTATGTCTGGGCTCATGGTAATGCTGTTCCTCTAGGTCTTCATGATCCCCATGTGTCAGATCACCTACAAGACAAACAAGTAAGTTATTACTTTCCTCCAATCTTTTATTTATGAGATTTACACCAGGCTGTCTGTATGCCGTGTACCCACATCTCACTTCTCTGTATGATCTCCCAACAGCTTCCAGCTCAAACAGGTCATCATCTTCATCTTCACTGGAAATCGTATCCATGATCAGGGATGCAGCCATTCAGACTGTCTCTGTGTGCATCAGAAGACAAACAGTTGTAATAGGTCATAATCAGGATTGAACTTCCTTATTAAGATGCAATATTTGCCAGGGATTTATTTCCCAGAGCATTTCTTACTTAAATAAACCACATGAACCATAAAAACAAAAAGTGTGTAATTAAAATGTCAAAATCAACATCAAATACACAAGATGTAACATACTAAAAGCTCCTTTGTATTTTTTTAAATAATTGTTTAAAATAATTTAGACTAATGTTAGACTAAAAAAAGAAGTGCACTTCATTGTATTGAATGCGCACTTACAGTGTCCTTAAAACTTAAAAGTGTTTTAAAAAACTGTACTTGCAGATAATATAATATTATTATTATTATACCCTGTGGTGAAAATCAAGTTTTTTATGTTGTTTATATGTATATCTGGTGTTTTGATTTAAGACAAACCATGTGCAAATTCATACACCATTGTATTTTCTCTTTAAAACTGCAGTAAACCAAAGAAGGTTATCCCGGTATATTTTTCTGATGATATGAAAAAATCGGGCATATTTTGCAATATGGCAGGTGTATGATGTATATTACAATGTTATGATGAACTATGCAACTTCATCATTACAAATGACATTAAAGTATATTTTAGTTTCCCATAAATACTTGTCAGAACATTCAGCAGTTAAACATATTTCAAAGATAAGTATTATATCACATATAAAGATGTATACTACTTAAGTGGGCCAAAAAGCACTCTTAAGTTCAAATAATTACTTTTAATATACATTTAAACTACTAAATATTTTCATTTAATTGCAGTTAACATGCAATGAAAACATTACATCAGGTTCACACTGAAGTATATTCTTTTAAAGTATTGTATTTCTGTAATACATGACCTCTTTTTGCTCTAGAGCTAATTTTAGTTTTAGTCCATCAAACTACTTTAGCTGCTCATTCACCAACAGTATAGACAGAAAAGACAGATGTCTGACAGCTATCCTGAGTAAAGTAATTATGATACTCACCTTATAAGCTGCTGCTGTATGGAGTTTCAAATACTGTCTAAAGAAAATACGCATGTGCAAAGTTTGATATGTATTAAAAAAAGAAAAGAAAAAAAGAGTGGCTCACAGTTTAACAATGCACATTAAGGGAGTGCAGAAACGCTTCACAGACTGCATACAACTGACAACCCACAAACACCATGCAAGGAGGAAGAAACAAGTGAGCTTTTTTTTTTTTTTTTTTTTTTTTGTAAACTTCAACACTATTCTCACAAGCAATTATTAATAATCTCGCAACAGATCATCAGAAAAACACTTTTTAAAAGTATGTTAGAACAATACAAAAAAAAAAAAAAATTCACTAAGCATCCCTTTCACTACAGACAATAAATGTTTCATAAAGTCATCATGCACATAACTGCCTTTCATAATGCTATTTGCATATTTTCTCATTCAGTTTTAATACATTTGTCTCTCATTTAATTCAGCTTATCTTAATGGTCAATCAATGAATCTATTGATTTCTACAGATATAGATTCAACTGGTTTGTATTTTCTGAAACAGATAATATTTGCAATTTAGTCAGAGGAGCATGAGAAGGAGACAGGCACATTACATTACAATATAGTGTGTGATACTGTAAACCGTCATAGAGACTGCCAACTTACTGTAACTCTTCACCTGTAAAGATCAACTGCGGTGTCAATTCAGTCACATGGTACAGTTAGGACATTAAACAGCAAATTCTGATCTAGCACAACCCTGATCTTAATTGCGTGAGTTGAGTAAGTGTATTTTCTAATGTGGAAACTGGATACTGTAACATCTGCAACAAGGCTGATTTAAAGGCCCGGGTATACTTCACTTTCCGCGACCGGACGCGTCTTGCGCGCAGTCGTGTCCGCGCATCTTTAAGATGCCCAAATACCTACACTTGCAGTCATTGCACTTCATCATTTGTCTATTTCCTATATTTGGCACAAGTGTTCAAGTAGGCGTGAAGACAGCAAGTGTGTGTAGAATCATTTTATTACCCGATGGGACACACAAAAAATGCAAGCGTTTACATCTTTTTTTTTTTTAATTATTATTATTTATTATTGTCAGTACTTTGCATTTTAAAATACACTTCTAAATGCCTGTTCAGTGGTCGCTATATAACTAACAGAAGACACAATTTTAAAATTGTGATAAAAAGCAGTTGCAAATGATGTACAAAATACACATAGCCTCTTTGCATCAACAAAATGTATTTTACTACCAAATTATATGTAATATATAATTAATTTAACTTACAGTCGACTGTTTTCCTTGACATATCTCGCGCATTTCGGGGAATGTGAGTTCCCAAACATAACACATAATGCTCCGAATATTCAAAATAGTGTGGGTTTAGTGTCCATTAAGTGCACTGCACTTTAAGACATGGGACAGTCTTGCGCACTTACTTCCTTTCGCATGCACGCGCTCTCAAGTGCCCAAGACTGCAAGTGTGGGTATTTGGAGAGGGCATCAACCGCGTACAATTCAGTATTTGCACAGTGCAGAGCTGATTTATTATTTAAACCTCTTTTTTTTTACTTATTTTTATTTTATTTTTATGCACCATTCTATATGCATATAAGTGGTTGGAGAAAATATAAAAACATTATATAGGTATATGAGAATAAAATTACACAAACATATATATATATATACCTAAACATCAGGCCTACAGTCTAACCAGCTGCAGAAAACTCTTACACTCATAAATATATATATACAATATATATATATACATATATATATGTATATATATATATATATATATATATATATATATATATATATGTATGTGTATATATATATATGTATATGTATATATATGTATATATATATATATGTATATATATATATATGTATATATATATATATATATATGTATGTATATATATATATATATATGTATATATATGTATATATATGTATATATATATATATGTATATATATATATATGTATATATATATGTATATGTATATATATATGTATATGTATATATATGTAAATGTATATATATATATATGTGTATATATATATATATATATATGTATATATATATATATATATATGTATATATATGTATATATGTATATATATATGTATGTGTATATATATATGTATATATATATATATATATAGTATAAACTTTGACTGTGAACACAGATAGCTACAAGTATTATATCAACATAATATATATACACTATTATGCGATTAATTCTCAAAATAATGAATCATACACTACACTTAAGCACAATCTGCTGTGAAGTCACAATCACGTTTTATTGTGGGATATAATGCTGCTTGAAGTGTACAGATCAGAGTAGACTCACTCCCTCAGTCAAAATCGAGGGCATGATGAAGGTTTATCTATATAAACTTCCCTCGCCCACTTGACAAAGTGGAACTCACTACAAAATGGTGCCAGGGATTCCCCCAAGGGGAAGTGCCAATATTGACTTCAAAATGTCTTCTTTTCTGTTCCACTGGAGAAAAAGAAATAGAAACGGGTTTGAAAGATATGAGGGTAAGTAAATGATGAATTAATATTTTTCCTTTTAAGAGAATTAACCCTTCCTTTTAAAAGTAAAGATTAATAGCGCCACCTAGAGGGCTATATTCATTGGTGCTTATTCATATTCAGTACAGTGTTCTGAAAGCTAAGCTCACCTAAACAGACTAGAAACAAACAAATAAAAAGTTAACATAGTAACGTATGACGTGTCTGCGAACGTGTCACAACCATAGGTCACAACTATTGAGGCCACGTGGTCAGCCTTCAAACAATACTTCTTCAGTTAGATCACCAAGCTGTGTGAACTGAAGGGCAATCTATGTGTGCAGTGATGAAACATCAGGCCTACAGTCTAACCAGCTGCAGAAAACTCTTACACTCATAAATATTTAAGCATGCTGTGTTCATGACATATGCTGACTACTGAACCCCACGGGATGATTTATGATAGATTAGCTTGTTTGGCATACAACAGGTCTCTAAAATAGGGGCGGTTTTAATACTATAATAACTGACTGCCTGCGGGAAAGTTTGTGTTGACGTGACGTGTACTTCCTTGAAGGGCGGTGCACTACTTTCAGGAAACAAGTGTGAAAGTAAATAGCACATTATCAAGCTGGACAATTTGTCGAATCTGTCAGGCTAGAGTCGCACAAAAGCGGTCATGGAGTCGAGTGCTTACGGTGCATCGCTGGCCGGTGGAGCCTTTGATTTCGGGAGCTTTATAAAACAACCTCAGACTATCGTCCGGCTGTTCAGTTGGGTGAGACCAAAGTCATCGTTAGCTAATCGAG